>JAINUG010000069.1:0-600000 GCA_029706075.1 Aldrovandia affinis
TTGCACACTAGCATATAAACTGTATGAATGTATGTGCTTGTGGCACTAGGTGGCAATGAAGTCTGAAACTCTAACTAAAAATCCTACAAGAAAGCGCATGTAAGCGCATAAAAACATCAACACCGCAACACCTGAAGGGCAGAACAGGGTGCAACAATGTCTAGGGGTAATACTGTTGCTTTGGCGAACCCATAATAATTTTCCAAGGGTCGAAATTTTGCGATATAACCTGCGGATGCCCAATGGGAATTATGATTTACGCGACTGACAGTAGGGATACAAACTAGTAAAGTCAAGGTAGCGAATTTTCTCACCATCACCGATCGTGTGTACAGCTTGTAGGCGTTTGTCGTCCGCCAAAGAGCATGTCTGGGGTTTAAACGCTTCGGGTTTAACATATGAAGCCATAAGCGATAACCTCCTGATTGTGGCTTTTTTCATACTTCCACTGACACTCCCACATAACAACCAATTCTCGAGTCCATAAACATTTTTTGAGTTTGTCTACCTTGTCATCGAAACGCTAATCTTAGGACCTCGTATGGAGTTCGGACAAAGGGGTGTATATCCTGCGGACTGAATGAACAGTTGTGCCCATGATGCATACATCCGTTAAACTCTAATGCCACCGGGTATTGCCTTCCTCGTAATAACCGTCAAGGTAGAAATGACCTACAGCTTTCTCCGGTGTTTAATGCATGTTCTACAGCAAACCCCTGGATTGTTTTAACAAGCTCCAACCATTCAATTGATACGTTTGAAAAATGCTTTGTGTTGATTAATGTAAGCACCATCATATGTGGGCTATATTGTCTTTTGGTATAAACTTTGATTTGTATACAGCCATACAACACGCTGGTAGAGTTGTTTGTGTGAACGGGTCCACCCCTGTACATTTTATGAACTCTGCACGGTATTTTAAACACGCCTCTTTCAGGAGAACCACATCATTTCTGCCATAAGCAAACAGCTCTTTTTGGAAGTTGAACACATCGTTTTTAACAGTTGCGTACCATAGGTCAAATTCTTTCCTGGTTTTGTCTGTCATGTATTCGTAACCGTAGTAATATTTAGAAGGATATGAACCGACATATACGTTGTTTTTCGGTGGTGTTGAAGCGGTGTGGGAAAAAACCTTTATCGGCTGTCGATAGATTAAATGCTGCGGGTGTTTTAGCTAAAGCCATGGGAATAAAACTGTAACTATCGATAAACCGCTGTTTGAATATTTCATCATACATGTAGATAATTCGCGCCCCTGTCACGGTCATTTTAGGAGTTATACCTACGTTGGTCAAATACTCTGCAAGTATGTGGTGGTCAAAGCCGGCGGCATTATGAGCTATCCATGTGAAATTTTCATACTTTGAGTTTCTGAAACGTTTTATGAGGTTTTCAACACAATTAAACCCTTCAGCATGAAACTCCTCACCCGCATAGGTTATGGCATAAACGAAACATTTTTCTTGCTTCTACCGGATATGTTTTCAAAATGTCTACAGCTACACCGTCTGAATCCGCAATCACCTCCTGCTCAACATCTGGGGGCCGGTGTTCTTAACAGCATCCAAAGGTAACGATAGGTTTAATGAGGTAGTCTCGATAGAACCCTGCTTAATCAAGGACAATATCTATGCAGCAATGACGAATATTTAGCAGCCTTCTCATCGATACCCAAATCGGTTCTATTCAGAACTGTTCTTATAGAGGCATCCAGATCGTTCTCGACACTTTGTCTTAAAAGGTATAGGGGTCTTATCTCTTAGTCTATCCACCTGACTTTGTGGCACTAAAAACATTTTCTCTGCGTATTCCATAACTATAAAGCCTAACTTTGTCTCGATAGTAAGCTTGTTAGAAACGGTACTGCCACGGATAGTAGTGGTAGAAGAAAGCCTCCTCTCTGGTTAATAACCTGCTTCTTTGTAGCCAAAGCTATCTTTTTATCGGCAATGTTCCTGATATAAGCCTTTTTCTTGGCCAACTTTTTATATTGAGGGGTTGTGAGCGGTATCACACCACGTAGTATATTAAAAGCAATCTCACACAACGCCAGGATCAGTTCTTTTGAAGCCGTTTGCAGAATAACTTTTCTTTGGGCGGGTTTTGCATTTAAAAGAATTTGCATGAGCGGAAGATTACGTATAACCCGCGCAGACATGTCGGTATCTCAGCGTTTATGTCTTTTTTTCTGAACATACACAACTTGAAACGGTGCGAGCAGATCTGTTCTGAGCCACAATGAATCAGGTGTCTTCGCTTTATAATCGATCAGCAGATAACCGAATGGTTCGCCTGTGGCGTCTTTGAAAGATTCCATAAAATATCTTGTATTACCGGGGTACATCTGTCTAGCCAACACATTAATTTGGTTATTGTCACGGGGGTTCTTAAACAATATCAGATAATTAGTATTCAGACTAATTGTACGGCTGGTCTTACCCTGAAAAAATCAATTCTGTACCAAATAGATCGCACTGAGATTACGATGATGTACATATTGTGTAAACACTTTCTCAACCTGTTGACTGTTACTAGCGTCTTTCATAACATCGTCAATAATTAATAAACATGTTTTAGACGGAGGTAATAGGTCATCGTCATCCAACCTTTCGGGTATACCTTCAACAAATGTGATATCCCTTAATTTTAACAGTTCGTCATATAATGGTTGCCAACAGTCGAGATATAGACTATCTTTTCAATTTTATCAGAGATCAAACGATCCGCATTAGCTAGTAGGGTTTTTTTTTTTTTTTTTTACAAAATACGTTTTCCCGAGTTAGATGGCCCACTTATCACGCAAGAGAAGGGGTGTTGCAAACGTTGGTCAAATCGTGAAACTACCGGCGCCGTCGGATTATTTCTTTCCATGTTTTCAGTAGCCGTAGGGTAGAGTTGTGTAGTCTGGTAATAAAACACGTTTGTTATAAACTACTCTAAACCTTTTAACAAGTGGGGTGTTTTTTAATGTGAGGTTTTTTTAACACGTGTTATGGTTTCTGATCGAGCAATAACATGACGTGTGGAGTCCCCTTGTTCCACAAAATGCTCAACCAGGTCAATTAATGATTTCAGATTAATCACTTTAGACGCTTCGGTGTTTAAAGTAATCCCTTTAGCTTTCATACAACAGGAACCCTTGAACGTCCTATAGCCGTAAGTCTTGGGGCCCCGGAACAGAATTCGGTTATGTAATCGTCATGAGAGACCTCACTGGTGAGGTTCCCCAAATATGGGCCAAGTTCTGGTTCCTCGTCACCCTCGGCTGTCACGAACACAACACTGTCTGTATCGCTATACAGCAAGCGGCTTCCTAATGTGTTCATCAGATCGTATAGCTCGAGACGCGCATGCGCTGTTGTGAAGGCCCCTATGAATATGTTTATGTCACGTGTAGTACCTACAACACCATCGGGGTGGCGCTACTGAACCATGGCAACACTTTCTGACACAAAGAGAAATGTGTCACGTCTATATCACCGAAAAAATGTATCGGGCAAATTCGCCTGGTTCTCTCAACAATGTTGTGCTCGGTAAATTCTCCCTCTTTGAAAATCTGCCCCACAAAGAATTTAAAAGCAGTTTATTAATCGACCTTTGCGCTGGGTTAAAAGAAATGTTTGATGGGTCAAGTGCAATATCCTCATGTGCAAGATAGTCTTCTATATACCCCTGTTTGTCGGCCTCTGTCACAACATGGGCGGGATAGCCGCTAGTTTCCTGTTTGTGGCATAAGAATGTTTTGACATAGTCTGAAAACAGAGTGTCAGATCTGTCTGGAAAATGCCAAACCTCATCCACCCTAGTTACAACATACCCGAATTCTAAAGCTTTTAACAATTCGAGACTCACCCATGTACCTGAGATGGACCTCTCGGCGTCCGTGTGTGAGCAGACTCCTGACTGATTCTCCTGCAGAGCGCATGTGGCGCATAAAGGAAACATCAACTTGCCATGACACCTGAAGGGCAGAACAGGGTGCAACAATCGTCTAGGGGGTAATACTGTTGCTTTGACGAACCCATAATAATTTTCCAAGGGTCCGAAATTTTGCGATATAACCTGCGGATGCCCAATGGGGTATGATTTACGCGACTGACAGTAGGGATACAAACTAGTAAAGTCAAGGTAGCGAATTTTCTCACCATCACCGATCGTGTGGTACAGCTTGTAGGCGTTTGTACGTCCGCCAAAGAGAGCATGTCTGGGGTTTAAACGCTCGGGTTTAACATATGAAGCCATAAAATCGATAACCTCCTGATTGTGGCTTTTTCATACTTCCACTGACACTCCCACATAACAACCACCTCGAGTCCATAAACATTTTTGAGTCTGTCTACCTTGTCATCGAAACGCTGTCTTAGGACCTCGTATGGAGTTCCGGACAAAGGGTGTATATCCTGCGGACTGAATGAACAGTTGTGCCCATGATGCATACATCCGTTAAACTCTAATGCCACCCGGGTATTGCCTTCCTCGTAATAACCGTCAAGGTAGAAATGACCTACAGCTTTCTCTCCGGTGTTTAATGCATGTTCTACAGCAAACCCCTGGATTGTTTTAACAAGCTCCAACCATTCAATTGATACGTTTGAAAATGCTTTGTGTTGATTAATGTAAGCACCATCATATGTGTGGGGCTATAGTGTCTTTTGGTATAAACTTTGATTTGTATACAGCCATACAACACGCTGGTAGAGTTGTTTGTGTGAACGGGTCCACCCCTGTACATTTTATGAACTCTGCACGGTATTTTAAACACGCCTCTTTCAGGAGAACCACATCATTTCTGCCATAAGCAAACAGCTCTTTTTGGAAGTTGAACACATCGTTTTTAACAGTTGCGTACCATAGGTCAAATTCTTTCCTGGTTTTGTCTGTCATGTATTCGTAACCGTAGTAATATTTAGAAGGATATGAACCGACATATACGTTGTTTTCGGTGGTGTTGAAGCGGTGTGGGAAAAAACCTTTATCGGCTGTCGATAGATTAAATGCTGCGGGTGTTTTAGCTAAAGCCATGGGAATAAAACTGTAACTATCGATAAACCGCTGTTTGAATATTTCATCATACATGTAGATAATTCGCGCCCTGTCACGGTCATTTTAGGAGTTATACCTACGTTGGTTGGTGGTCAAAGCCGAGGCGGCATTATGAGCTATCCATGTGAAATTTTCATACTTTGAGTTTCTGAAACGTTTTATGAGGTTTTCAACACAATTAAACCCTTCAGCATGAAACTCCTCTCCCGCATAGGTTATGGCATAAACGAAACATTTTTCTTGCTTCTACCGGATATGTTTTTCAAAATGTCTACAGCTACACCAATCAATCCGCAATCACCCTGCTCAACATCTGGGGGCCGGTGTGTTCTTAACAGCATCCAAAGGTACCTATAGGTTTAATGATATAGTCTCTGAGCAGAACCTGCTTAATCAAGGACAAATATCTATGCAGCAATGACGAATATTTAGCAGCCTTCTCATCGATACCCAAATCGGTTCTATTCAGAACTGTTCTTATAGAGGCATCCAGATCGTTCTCGACACTTTGTCTTAAAGGTATAGGGGGTCCGGTTATCTCTTAGTCTATCCACCTGACTTTGTGGCACTAAAAACATTTTCTCTGCGTATTCCATAACTATAAGCCTAACTTTGTCTCGATAGTAAGCTTGTTAGAAACGGTACTGCCACGGATAGTAGTGGTAGAAGAAAGCCTCCTCTCTGGTTAATAACCCGCTTCTTTGTAGCCAAAGCTATCTTTTTATCGGCAATGTTCTGATATAAGCCTTTTTCTTGGCCAACTTTTTATATTGAGGGGGTTGTGAGCGGTATCACACCACGTAGTATATTAAAAGCAATCTCACACAACGCCAGGATCAGTTCTTTTGAAGCCGTTTGCAGAATAACTTTTCTTTGGGCGGGTTTTGCATTTAAAAGAATTTGCATGAGCGGAAGATTACGTATAACCCGCGCAGACATGTCGGTATCTCAGCGTTTATGTCTTTTTTTCTGAACATACACAACTTGAAACAGTGCGAGCAGATCTGTTCTGAGCCGCAATGAATCAGGTGTCTTCGCTTTATAATCGATCAGCAGATAACCGAATGGTTCGCCTGTGGCGTCTTTGAAAGATTCCATAAAATATCTTGTATTACCGGGGTACATCTGTCTAGCCAACACATTAATTTGGTTATTGTCACGGGGGTTCTTAAACAATATCAGATAATTAGTATTTAGACTAATTGTACGGCTGGTCTTACCCTGAAAAAATAAATTCTGTACCAAATAGATCGCACTGAGATTACGATGATGTACATATTGTGTAAACACTTTCTCAACCTGTTGACTGTTACTAGCGTCTTTCATAACATCACAATAATTAATAAACATGTTTTAGACGGAGGTAATAGGTCATCGTCATCAACCTTTCGGGTATACCTTCAACAAATGTGATATCCCTTAATTTTAACAGTTCGTCATATAATGGTTGCCAACAGTCGTAGATATAGACTATCTTTTCAATTTTATCAGAGATCAAACGATCCGCATTAGCTAGTAGGGTTTTTACAAAATACGTTTTCCCGAGTTAGATGGCCCACTTATCACGCAAGAGAAGGGGGTGTTGCAAACGTTGGTCAAATCATGAAACTACCGGCGCCGTCGGATTATTTCTTTCCATGTTTTTAGTAGCCGTAAGGTAGAGTTGTGTAGTCTGGTAATAAAACACGTTTGTTATAAACTACTCTAAACCTTTTAACAAGTGGGGTGTTTTTTAATGTGAGGTTTTTTTTAACACGTGTTATGGTTTCTGATCGAGCAATAACATGACGTGTGGAGTCCCTTGTTCCACAAAATGCTCAACCAGGTCAATTAATGATTTCAGATTAATCACTTTAGACGCCTAGGGCGTTTAAAGTAATCCCTTTAGCTTTCATACAACAGGAACCCTTGAACGTCCTATAGCCGTAAGTCTTGGGGCCCCCGGAACAGAATTCGGTTATGTAATCGTCATGAGAGACCTCACTGGTGAGGTTCCCCAAATATGGGCCAAGTTCTGGTTCCTCGTCACCCTCGGCTGTCACGAACACAACACTGTCTGTATCGCTATACAGCAAGCGGCTTCCTAATGTGTTCATGGGCACATGGGCACATGTTCTGTCACAACATGGGCGGGATAGCCGCTAGCTTCCTGTTTGTGGCGTAAGAATGTTTTGACATAGTCTGAAAACAGAGTGTCAGATCTGTCTGGAAAATGCCAAACCTCATCCACCCTAGTTACAACATACCCGAATTCTAAAGCTTTTAACAATTCGAGACTCACCCATGTACCTGAGATGGACCTCTCGGCGTCCGTGTGTGAGCAGACTCTGACTGATTCTCCTGCAGAGCGCATGTGGCGCATAAAGGAACATCAACTTGCCATGACACCTGAAGGGCAGAACAGGGTGCAACAATCGTCTAGGGGTAATACTGTTGCTTTTGACGAACCCATAATAATTTTCCCAAGGGTCGAAATTTTGCGATATAACCTCACGGATGCCCAATGTGGTATGATTTACGCGACTGACAGTAGGGATACAAACTAGTAAAGTCAAGGTAGCGAATTTTCTCACCATCACCGATCGTGTGGTACAGCTTGTAGGCGTTTGTACGTCCGCCAAAGAGAGCATGTCTGGGGTTTAAACGCTCGGGTTTAACATATGAAGCCATAAAGCGATAACCTCCTGATTGTGGCTTTTTTCATACTTCCACTGACACTCCCACATAACAACCACCTCGAGTCCATAAACATTTTTGAGTCTGTCTACCTTGTCATCGAAACGCTGTCTTAGGACCTCGTATGGAGTTCCCGGACAAAGGTGTATATCCTGCGGACTGAATGAACAGTTGTGCCCATGATGCATACATCCGTTAAACTCTAATGCCACCCGGGTATTGCCTTCCTCGTAATAACCGTCAAGGTAGAAATGACCTACAGCTTTCTCGCGGTGTTTAATGCATGTTCTACAGCAAACCCCTGGATTGTTTTAACAAGCTCCAACCATTCAATTGATACGTTTGAAAATGCTTTGTGTTGATTAATGTAAGCACCATCATATGTGTGGGCTATAGTGTCTTTTGGTATAAACTTTGATTTGTATACAGCCATACAACACGCTGGTAGAGTTGTTTGTGTGAACGGGTCCACCCCTGTACATTTTATGAACTCTGCACGGTATTTTAAACACGCCTCTTTCAGGAGAACCACATCATTTCTGCCATAAGCAAACAGCTCTTTTGGAAGTTGAACACATCGTTTTTAACAGTTGCGTACCATAGGTCAAATTCTTTCCTGGTTTTGTCTGTCATGTATTCAGAACCGTAGTAATATTTAGAAGGATATGAACCGACATATCGTTGTTTTCGTGGTGTTGAAGCGGTGTGGGAAAAAACCTTTATCGGCTGTCGATAGATTAAATGCTGCGGTGTTTTAGCTAAAGCCATGGGAATAAAACTGTAACTATCGATAAACCGCTGTTTGAATATTTCATCATACATGTAGATAATTCGCGCCCCTGTCACGGTCATTTTAGGAGTTATACCCCTGCTTAATCAAGGACAAATATCTATGCAGCAATGACGAATATTTAGCAGCCTTCTCATCGATACCCAAATCGGTTCTATTCAGAACTGTTCTTATAGAGGCATCCAGATCGTTCTCGACACTTTGTCTTAAAGGTATAGGGTCGGTTATCTCTTAGTCTATCCACCTGACTTTGTGGCACTAAAAACATTTTCTCTGCGTATTCCATAACTATAAGCCTAACTTTGTCTCGATAGTAAGCTTGTTAGAAACGGTACTGCCACGGATAGTAGTGGTAGAAGAAAGCCTCCTCTGGTTAATAACCCGCTTCTTTGTAGCCAAAGCTATCTTTTTATCGGCAATGTTCCTGATATAAGCCTTTTCTTGGCCAACTTTTTATATTGAGGGGTTGTGAGCGGTATCACACCACGTAGTATATTAAAAGCAATCTCACACAACGCCAGGATCAGTTCTTTTGAAGCCGTTTGCAGAATAACTTTTCTTTGGGCGGGTTTTGCATTTAAAAGAATTTGCATGAGCGGAAGATTCACGTATAACCCGCGCAGACATGTCGGTATCTCAGCGTTTATGTCTTTTTTCTGAACATACACAACTTGAAACGGTGCGAGCAGATCTGTTCTGAGCCGCAATGAATCAGGTGTCTTCGCTTTATAATCGATCAGCAGATAACCGAATGGTTCGCCTGTAGCGTCTTTGAAAGATTCCATAAAATATCTTGTATTACCGGGTACATCTGTCTAGCCAACACATTAATTTGGTTATTGTCACGGGGTTCTTAAACAATATCAGATAATTAGTATTCAGACTAATTGTACGGCTGGTCTTACCCTGAAAAAATAAATTCTGTACCAAATAGATCGCACTGAGATTACGATGATGTACATATTGTGTAAACACTTTCTCAACCTGTTGACTGTTACTAGCGTCTTTCATAACATCGTCAATAATTAATAAACATGTTTTAGACGGAGGTAATAGGTCATCGTCATCCAACCTTTCGGGTATACCTTCAACAAATGTGATATCCCTTAATTTTAACAGTTCGTCATATAATGGTTGCCAACAGTCGTAGATATAGACTATCTTTTTCAATTTTATCAGAGATCAAGCGATCCGCATTAGCTAGTAGGGTTTTTTACAAAATACGTTTTCCCGAGTTAGATGGCCCACTTATCACGCAAGAGAAGGGTGTTGCAAACGTTGGTCAAAT
This sequence comes from Aldrovandia affinis, assembly GCA_029706075.1. Lineage (NCBI taxonomy): Eukaryota > Metazoa > Chordata > Actinopteri > Notacanthiformes > Halosauridae > Aldrovandia > Aldrovandia affinis. The sequence continues at coordinate 9,801 of JAINUG010000069.1, forward strand.
CGTGAAACTACCGCGCCCGTCGGATTATTTCTTTCCATGTTTTCAGTAGCCGTAAGGGTAGAGTTGTGTAGTCTGGTAATAAAACACGTTTGTTATAAACTACTCTAAACCTTTTAACAAGTGGGGTGTTTTTAATGTGAGGTTTTTTAACACGTGTTATGGTTTCTGATCGAGCAATAACATGACGTGTGGAGTCCCCTTGTTCCACAAAATGCTCAACCAGGTCAATTAATGATTTCAGATTAATCACTTTAGACGCTTCGGCGTTTAAAGTAATCCCTTTAGCTTTCATACAACAGGAACCCTTGAACGTCCTATAGCCGTAAGTCTTGGGGCCCCGAACAGAATTCGGTTATGTAATCGTCATGAGAGACCTCACTGGTGAGGTTCCCCAAATATGGGCCAAGTTCTGGTTCCTCGTCACCTCGGCTGTCACGACACAACACTGTCTGTATCGCTATACAGCAAGCGGCTTCCTAATGTGTTCATGGGCACATGGGCACATGTTCTGTCACAACATGGGCGGGATAGCCGCTAGCTTCCTGTTTGTGGCGTAAGAATGTTTTGACATAGTCTGAAAACAGAGTGTCAGATCTGTCTGGAAAATGCCAAACCTCATCCACCTAGTTACAACATACCCGAATTCTAAAGCTTTTAACAATTCGAGACTCACCCATGTACCTGAGATGGACCTCTCGGCGTCCGTGTGTGAGCAGACTCCTGACTGATTCTCCTGCAGAGCGCATGTAGGCGCATAAAGGAAACATCAACTTGCCATGACACCTGAAGGGCAGAACAGGTGCAACAATCGTCTAGGGGTAATACTGTTGCTTTGACGAACCCATAATAATTTTCCAAAGGGTCCGAAATTTTGCGATATAACCTGCGGATGCCCAATGTGGTATGATTTACGCGACTGACAGTAGGGATACAAACTAGTAAAGTCAAGGTAGCGAATTTTCTCACCATCACCGATCGTGTGGTACAGCTTGTAGGCGTTTGTACATCCGCCAAAGAGAGCATGTCTGGGGTTTAAACGCTCGGGTTTAACATATATGAAGCCATAAAAGCGATAACCTCCTGATTGTGGCTTTTTTTCATACTTCCACTGACACTCCCACATAACAACCACCTCGAGTCCATAAACATTTTTGAGTCTGTCTACCTTGTCATCAAACGCTGTCTTAGGACCTCGTATGGAGTTCCGGACAAAGGGTGTATATCCTGCGGACTGAATGAACAGTTGTGCCCATGATGCATACATCCGTTAAACTCTAACGCCACCCGGGTATTGCCTTCCTCGTAATAACCGTCAAGGTAGAAATGACCTACAGCTTTCTCGCGGTGTTTAATGCATGTTCTACAGCAAAACCCTGGATTGTTTTAACAAGCTCCAACCATTCAATTGATACGTTTGAAAATGCTTTGTGTTGATTAATGTAAGCACCATCATATGTGTGGGCTATAGTGTCTTTTGGTATAAACTTTGATTTGTATACAGCCATACAACACGCTGGTAGCGTTGTTTGTGTGAACGGGTCCACCCTGTACATTTTATGAACTCTGCACGGTATTTTAAACACGCCTCTTTCAGGAGAACCACATCATTTCTGCCATAAGCAAACAGCTCTTTTGGAAGTTGAACACATCGTTTTTAACAGTTGCATACCATAGGTCAAATTCTTTCCTGGTTTTGTCTGTCATGTATTACGTAACCGTAGTAATATTTAGAAGGATATGAACCGACATATCGTTGTTTTCGGTGGTGTTGAGCGGTGTGGGAAAAAACCTTTATCGGCTGTCGATAGATTAAATGCTGCGGGTGTTTTAGCTAAAGCCATGGGAATAAAACTGTAACTATCGATAAACCGCTGTTTGAATATTTCATCATACATGTAGATAATTCGCGCCCCTGTCACGGTCATTTTAGGAGTTATACCTACGTTGGTCAAATACTCTGCAAGTATGTGGTGGTCAAAGCCGGTGGCATTATGAGCTATCCATGTGAAATTTTCATACTTTGAGTTTCTGAAACGTTTTATGAGGTTTCAACACAATTAAACCCTTCAGCATGAAACTCCTCACCCGCATAGGTTATGGCATAAACGAAATTGGCTGTGTGCTTACCGTTCTCAAACCTGGTTTCAAAGTCGTAGAATATCAGTTTTTCACTATGGTCTTTCGGTTTTGTAGGTTGTATAAAACATGTATGCTTCGCGTCTGGGGTTAAAACCTCACAACAATGCACACATCTACCTGTAATACATTTGTGTTTCTTTGGTGTAACTCGATAGCGCCGGTTACACACTTTGCAAAATTTTACGGCATCACAGGGTGACCGTGTTAACACGCCTGCCTGGTTAGGTTTAAACATTTTGTGTCTAGTAAAGCAGTACCTTGATTGGCAAAATCGACTGCAATCTGCGCAATAGATGACCTTTTTGGGTTGTTCATGGCAGATGGGGTCATTACAAACATTACAGCAATATAAACATTTGTGAGTTCTTTCATCGTTATAACCCCTATAACAAAACGTGCAAAAATAGCTGGTACCTAGGAATGTATTCATTTTAGTAACTAAATGATAGTGCGAATCATGCAAGTATAGAAAAGCTGTGTTATCAACTGGTTTGTCATGCGTAAAAATTTGTCTAACAGATGGTTTTGTGCTCTGTAAAAAACTACAATTTTCAGACCTGTGACCTTCTCGAATGACGCGACGTGAGCAAAACCTATTTCCTGATCTGCTGTGAAACCCACCTGTTCTTGTAGGTCAGCAGCTAAAGGTTCTAACATGTTATCGGGTGCTTGTGGATATAGATGACGTGCCAGACAGATTGAGAAACACAGGTTGTTTGTTGTGTTGGTGGGTGTGTACAGAGCTAACCCCTTTTTCCTAATTATTTCGTCATGGGCTAGCGTCGCTAATCTTCTACGACCACCACCTGTCACAGACCGTGCTATTGACACCTGCAGTTCGAGACCTTCATCGACCATGACCTGTTCGTTACTCTGTAACACTTTCTCAAACGAACGTAACAGAAGTTCTGTGTCATAACCATTAGACATGTTTAACATAGCGTCGACACTCCTGTTTAAGCTTTCACATCTAATGGCTACATTAAGAACCCCTCCTTCACCAGCCAATGTTCTAGAAACATTGACTACATCGTCTAATAAATTATGAACCCCTTCTATATATGCGGCCATGTCAGTATTTGCTGCGGACCTGAAGTTAAAGGGAGCTTGTAGCACCATACTATTAAACCGTGGTCTTGCGGTAACTCTGTAAGCACCTACAACGCCCCCTCAAGTCTAAGTCTTGAGATATTTTCCTCATCTAATGTGCCAGGCTCATCAATGATTACAGGTTCACCAGACCTCGACCACCCCCACTATGATTTTAACATCGTTTAATGTACTATTGAAATTACTAACGAGTTATCACTAAACGTGTCTTTGATGTCAGCTAATAAGTTGTTAAAATGTGTCACGTCGTTGTTAGATTCTATACCCTCATACCTACAGTTTGTTAGATGGCTCCATTATTAACTATAAAATAAAAATAGATGAAATAATAAACAATAATGTTGATAAAATAAAAAACATAAAATAAAAATAGATGAAATAATAAACAATACAACAATGTTGATAAAATAAAATGAGGTTAACAAATTAAAACGACTTTAATAATGTTGCATTGCGCCTATAGGGGATCTGCGGGGTAGGATTACTAACGCTTTGCATGTGCCCACCAGAACTAGGCCCAGGTTGTTAAATCGTTTCTCAGGTAGGGGGCAACGTTTGCTGACGTTGGGACAATCTATTTTCACGACCAGCTGCTATCTGTCTGGTGGGGGTGTGATAACTACTTACACCATTAGGTACGTTTTGGTGATTAGTACGGGGTGCTAACGGTGATCTGTGTACAGATGGCGTATTCATCTGTTCACCGGCCTGTTTTTCTAGGGCCAATGATTTCAAAACAGAACCTAAATCAGACCAATTGATGTCTGCCACTCTAGCGAACTTTCGCAGAACGGCGAGACTACTGTAGTCTCTACTCAGATTGTTAATCTTAGCAACTAACTCCTGATGTTTATGCTCCAAGTCTCGTGCACTGCAGCTATGTTGATCGTAACTATGTTCTGCACAGTAACTAATACAGAATTGACAGCCTTGCTAACGATGGACTCTATAACATCGGCAGGTACGTTGCATAGAAGTTTTTCTTCGGTAGAGCTATGTACATCAGCAACCGTTGTCTGCTGTACTAACGTGTTAAGGAACGATTCGTCATCATCGGACAAAATCAAAATAGGGATTTTACCGGGCGGACTCAGAGGCTATTTGGTGATGATTGACATCTGACGTAGAAGGTGTCGCCGCTCGTTCCGCTTCTTGTAGCTGAAGATGGTCGCTATGATCCAGGGTCCAGCACTCTCCAAAACCGAACTCCGGCTCACTGGTTTGACCGCCTAGCACGTCTTCTTCTGCTTCTGGGTTAAAGATGTAAAATGTTACACCCCTTAGGCGCATATATAATATATATATATATATATATTGTAGCGCCCGAGTAGGCGCGTGCTATGGCGTCGTCATAGAGGAGATACCTTTCGGCACGCTGGCTCCACCCGCACTGATGGGAACCCGGGGACGGATTCCACAGCTGACGGGCGTAAACTAAATTACCCAGACTTTAAAAAGAGCTCTCACAAGGGCGCTGTTGGGAGATAGGAACGAGGTAGAGAGAGCGAGAGAGATAGAGAGAGAGAGAGCGAGAGAGAGAGAGAGAGAGAGAGAGAGAGAGAGAGAGAGAGAGGAAGAAGAAAAGAGATAGCTAGTTTTGTTTTGAAATACTTTTTTTTTTTTGGACGGATTATTTTTTGGTTACTGAACAACGGAATTGGGCGACAACGGCGGCAACGGATTACCCCGGAAAGGACAACGACTCTGGCGGATCACGGACAATCCTAAGAAGGGAAGTTTGTGGACAATTGTTTTGTTTGCCATTGACCGGGACATTCAGTGCCAGTGTTTCCCTGCCACGGGAACAGCATTTCCGTTATGCGGAATACTTCCGCCTTTACCTTAATAAACGAGTGTTTACTTGGAACTGTCTCCATTGTCTCCATTATCTACGTTGTACATCGAATAAATTATCGATTATTAGCGGAGTGGAAACCCCACACCCTTGGTTTTGCTACATATGGTGGAGAATGCGGGCAGACTATAACGCTAAATAAAAAATAATTTATTCTGTACAACGTAGAAATGGAGTCACTACTGGTGAAACAGCTGGAGAAAACTCATGCTGCGCAGCTGGCGCACACGCAGCGCTGATAGACGAGCATCGACAGCAGACAACGCTACTGAGACTGGAGGTAGCACGGCTGTCAGCTACCGCAACCCCACGCAGACCAAACCCCAGTGCGTTCCTGGTGAAAATGACCGCAGAGGATGACATCGAGGCATACCTCCAGACATTTGAGCGAACAGCGACCCGAGAGGGGTGGGCTCCAGAGCAATGGGCCGGACTGCTCGCTCCATTCCTGTCCGGAGTGGCCCAGCACACGTACCAGGACTTAGATGAGGTCCAGGCTGCGGACTACACCACCCTGAAAAGGGAAACTCTGCGTCGCCCGGACACAGCCTCATCGGGCAGGCACAAAAATTCCATAACTGGACCTTCGACGCTGCCTTACCGCCCCGAGCCCAGATGCACGACCTGATACGCCTAGCCAAGAACTGGATGACCACGGAACCCACGGCCCTGACGCCCATGGAAAGGTTTGTAATTGACAAATTTTGCGCTCCTTACCTTTCGAAGCCAAGAAACTGGCAAGCCAGGCGAACCCCGGAGCGCCGATGAACTAGTGGCGCTGGTGGAGGGGTACCAAGCCGCTGTGGAGGTCCTGCGTGGCAGCCGACCCACCCGATCCGAACATGAGAAACCCGAAGCCTCTGTCCGAACACGGGACAGGCCGAAACTGGGCCGGGATGACCGGGGCAAGGTTCAGAGAAGGAACCGGGCACCGCCCAGCCCTCCAAGGAGACGCCCCTTCATGACAGAAGACCGCCGTGAGTGTTATGACTGTGGAGAGGTGGACACCTCTCCTGGAATTGTCCCAACGGGACGTGGTGATGCGGACCGCATCCACCACAGACACTCCGCACGCAAAACCCTGCGGGCTGCTGCTGTCGTGCTGGGCCACCGAGGGGTGCCCGTCGCCCCTGGCGCCGGTGAGGGCCAACGGCAAGGACACCACCGCCCTGCTCGATTCCGGAAGCATGGTGACCCTGGTCCGCCCGAATACGCCCGGACGGAACTGCAACCAGAGAAAATGGCCATTTCCTGTATCCATGGGGAGAGCAAGGATTACCCGTAACCCTCTTAAAGCTACAGGCGACCAAGGGGCAGTACGTGGGGAAAGCCGGGTCGTTGAGAACCTGCCGTTCCGGTGCTCCTGGGTCAGGATTGCCCGATATTTCCGCAGCTCTGGACAGGCATGCGGGGGAAGAAGGAAGGAGAAAGAAAAGGAGAGGGGCCAAAAAGGGGAGGCGGCAAGGGCAACCCAAGTTCCCTCCCCCGTGGAGAAGGTCAAGAGGTGGAGTTGCCGCTCTCATCGGAGGTGGGGTCGAATCTGAGGTGGTCGAGGCCGCCAGATTGTGCGGTTTTCAGGGAGCTGACCCACAACCATCAGCAGAGGAGCCGTCAGAGGGCCAGCGCTGCCGAGGCAAACCCCGTGGAGGAAGAACCGACATGGGAGGAGATGTTCCCGATGGGACACGGAGGCGCCAGCATCCCCGCCTGACTGGTCGGTTCGGGACTGCCCAACTGGAGGACCAGAATCTAAGGCACGCCTTCCAACACGTCACCGTGGTCGATGGGACTCTCATGGAGGGGGTAAGAAATTTCTTTCCCTCATTTTGCCATAAAAACCATCTCCTATACCAGGTAGTTAGGAGTGAGGGGCGTGAGATAGAGCAACTGTTAGTGCCCCACTCCATGGTGAACACTGTTTTACAGTTGGCGCATGCACACATGCTGGGGGCACACTTGGGGGTTGAGAAGACCTCCGAACGAATCAAGGCACGCTTTTATTGGCCAGGGATAAAACGTGCAGTGGAGAAAATTCTGCCGAGAGTGCCGGGAGTGCCAGAGGGTGGCGCCTAAACCCAAGTACAAGAGCCCTTTAATCCCTTTGCCGATAATCTCCGTTCCTTTCAGTAGGGTCGCGCTGGATCTCGTCGGGCCCCTCCCAAAAAAGCAGCAGGGGGTTCCAATATATCTTGGTCATATTGGACTATGCCACCCGGTACCCCGAAGCCATTCCTCTGCGCACGATGGCCACCAAGGGCATCGCCACGAGAACTGATGCTGCTGTTCTCCCGGTCGGCTTCCCGGATGAGATCCTGACGGACCAGGGAACGCCCTTTATAGTAAGGTAATGCGTGACTTATGCCAGTTCCTTACCATCAGGCAGATACGTCGTCGGTGTACCACCCCCAGACGGACGGACTGGTTGAAAGGTTTAACCGCACCCTGAAAAGTATGTTGAGAAAGGTGATGGAGGCGGATGGACGGAATTGGGACCAGCTCCTCCCTTTTCTGATGTTTTCGGTCCGAGAGGTACCGCAGGCTTCGACAGGCTTCTCCCCCTTCGAGCTGCTGTACGGCTGACGGCCACGAGGCATGCTGGACCTGGCCAAAGAGACTTGGGAGGCCCAGCCGTCCCCCCACCGAACTATAGTTGAACACGTAACGGAAATGAGAGAGCGGATGGCCACCCTGTGGCCCATCGTTCGGGAACACATGCTGGAGGCCCAGGAAGCGCAACAGCGCGTCTACAATCGCGGGCGCAGCTCGGGAGTTCCAGCCGGGGATCAGGTACACGTGCTGGTCCCCACATCCGAATGCAAGTTCCTCGCCCGCTGGAAAGGTCCATACGAGGTCCTAGAGAAAGTGGGCGAGGTGAATTACAAGGTAAGCCAACCCGACCGGCGCAAGAAAACACAGCTGTACCACATTAATCTTTTAAAAAGGTGGCATGCCAGTGACCCGGTCCCAGAGGGTGGACCACAGCCGTGTTTTCAGCCAGCCAGACCGACGAGGTGCCGCTAGGGGAGCAACTAAGCGTAGCACAACGACAGGAACTACAGGAACTCGTGGGCCGCCATCGGGATGTCTTCTCAGTAGACCGGGAGAGACCGATGTCATTAAACACCACATCGTCACTCCCCGGGAGTCAAGGTAACCCAGCGGCCGTACGCATCCCAGAGGCACGGCGGGAAGCGGTCTTGGAAGTACAGGAGATGTTGGCGGCCGGGGTCATAGAAGAGTCCCGTAGTGAGTGGTGCAGCCCCATAGTCCTGGTCCCCAAGCCTGATGGAACCGTCAGGTTCTGTAATGATTTTAGAAAATTAAACGAGGTCTCCAAGTTTGATGCCTACCCCATGCCTAGGATCGATGAGCTGATCGACCGGCTCGGGACCGCCAGGTACATCAGCACACTGGACCTAACGAAAGGGGTACTGGCAGGTGCCCCTGACCCGGGAATCTAGGGAGAAGACGGCGTTCGCTACCCCGGATGGCCTGTACCAATACCGGAAACTGCCATTCGGGTTGCACGGGGCGCCTCCCACCTTCCAGCGGATGATGGATCAAGTACTGCGTCCCCATCAAAAGTATGCTGCCGCGTACCTGGACGACATCGTCATCCATGGAGAGGACTGGGGGACCCATCTCCGACAGATACAAGAGGTACTGCACGCACTAAGAGGGGCGGGGCTGACAGCCAACCCCCGGAAGTGCCACCTGGGGCTACAGGAGGCCGAGTACCTGGGCTACACCATCGGCCGAGGGCTGGTCAAGCCCCAAGCGGCTAAAATCGAATCTATCCGGAATTGGCCCCGCCCCACAACACAGAAACAGGTGCGTACGTTCATCGGGCTGGCCAGTTATTACAGGCGATTTATTCCCAATTTTGCATCCCTGGCTAGCCCGTTGACAGACCTGACCAGGAAAAAGTTGTCGCGACAGGTGGAGTGGACCGAGGCAGAGGAAACCGCCTTCCAACACACTCAAGGCCGCGCTCTGTTCGGACCGGTGCTAGTCACTCCGGACTTCCAAAAACCCCTGCTGGTCCAGACGGATGCATCGGAGACTGGAATCGGGGCGGTCCTGTCTCAGGTACAGGGGGGTGAGGAACACCCCGTGATGTACATCAGCCGTAAGTTGATACCGAGGGAAACAAGATACTCGACCGTGGAAAAGAGTGCCTGGCGATCAAATGGGCACTAGAGACACTCCGGTATTATTTATTAGGAGGACATTCACTTTAGTCACGGATCATGCCCGCTGGTCTGGATGTCCAGAAATCGCGAGACTAACCCGAGAGTGACCCGTTGGTTTCTATCATTGCAACCTTTTAACTTTAATGTGCTCCACAGGTCCGGCGTCAACCATGGCAATGCGGACGCCCTCTCGCGGAGAGAAGCCCTGTGGTGCCAGGCCGCTCCCCCGCCCGGGTCGGAGCTGAGGGGAGGTGTGTAGCGCCCGAGTAGGCGCGTGCTATGGAGTCGTCATAGAGGGAGATACCTTTCGGCACGCTGGCTCCACCCCCGCGCACTGATGGGAACCCCGGGACGGATTCCACAGCTGACGGGCGTAAACTAAATTACCCAGACTTTAAAAAGAGCGCTCTCACACAAGGGCGCTGTTGGGAGTAGGAACGAGGTAGGAGAGAGAGCGAGAGAGATAGAGAGAGAGAGAGTGAGAGAGAGAGAGAGAGAGAGAGAGAGAGAGAGAGAGAGAGAGAGAGAGGAAGAAGAAAAGAGATAGCTAGTTTTTGTTTTTGAAATACTTTTTTTTGGACGGATTATTTTTTGGTTACTGAACAACGGAATTGGACGACAACGACGGCAACGGATTACCCCGGAAAGGACAACGACTACGAAGGATCACGGACAATCTTAAGAAGGGAAGTTTGTGGACAATTGTTTTGTTTGCCATTGACCGGGACATTCAGTGCCAGTGTTTCCCTGCCACGGAACAGCATTTCCGTATCGCGGAATACTTCCGCCTTTACCTTAATAAACGAGTGTTTACTTGGAACTGTCTCCATTGTCTCCATTATCTACGCGTACATCGAATAAATTATTGATTATTAGCGGAGTGGAAACCCCACACCCTTGGTTTTGCTACAATATATATATAATGCGATAATATGAGAGCCCCCACCGTTCATAACCTACAGTCCTGGCCAAAAGTTTTGTCGCATGAGTGGACAAAAGTGACAATTGCTAATTACCCAACTCTTAATTAGCTAATAAAGTTAGGAAACAATACAAATTAATCATAAGTGTCTAAAGTTTATTTAGATACCATCAAAACAAAAATTTCATAGATGCTTGTAATGTTTATTGCTTGATAATGATGAACAAGCCAGTTTCTACCTGGACAAAAGTCTTGTCGCAAATCAAATTATAATCAAGAAATTTGATCTTTCTCAAAAAGTAAATAAAATAACAAATGAAAAATCAGTCTAGTATTTCATCATGGACTATAAGTTAAGAAATTAATATCTTGTATGGGTTCCTTTGGCCTGCAGAACAGTTGCCATCCGGTTTGGCAGAGAGTCGTAGAGCTTGTTGATGAAGTCGTCGGGGATGGCATGGAAGGCATCCCAAAGCTCCTCCAAGTTCTTCGGCTTGGTCCTCCAAGCTTCCTCCTTCATTCTTCCCCAGATATGCTCAATAATATTCATATCTGGAGACTGTGCTAGCCATCCCTGAAGGACCTTGATCTTCTTCCCCTGAAAAACTTCATAGTGGAACCTGAGGTATGGCAAGGAGCTCCATCCTGTTGAAAAATCTGACCCCTTTTGTAGTTGGGAATGTACTGGGAGGCAAGAATCTGTTGATATTTGGCACTGTCAATGTTACCATCCACCTTACAGATCTCCCTGGCACCTCCATATTGGATGTAACCCCAAACCATAATCTTTCCACCTCCAAATTTGACTGTCTTCTGGGTGAACCGTGGGTCCAGGCGGGCCCCAGAGGGTCGTCGACAATATTGGCGGTGCTTGGGATGGAGCTCAACTGACGATTAATCTGAAAAATCTATTTTTCGCCACTTTTCTGCTGTCCAACCTTCCGTCAGGCTATGGGCCTTGGCGTACGCAACATGATTTCTTAGCTGTCTCTTGTTTAGTGCTGGTTTCTGGGCAGCAATACGACCGTGGAGACCATTGCGAGCAAGAATCCGACGTACAGTTCTTGACGAAACAGGCGTTGCTGGCGTCCACTCCTCCTGGAGCTGTGAGGCGGTTGACATGGGGCTGGCTTTTGACAGTCGGACCAGCAAGCTGTCATCAGATATGAATATTATTGAGCATATCTGGGGAAGAATGAAGGAGGAAGCTTGGAGGACCAAGCCGAAGAACTTGGAGGAGCTTTGGGATGCCTGCAAGGTGGCCTTCCATGCCATCCCCGACGACTTCATCAACAAGCTCTACGACTCTGCCAAACCGGATGGCAACTGTTCTGCAGGCCAAAGGAATATTGATTGGATATTAATTTCTTAACTTATAGTCCATGATGAAATACTAGACTGATTTTTCATTTGTTATTTTATTAACTTTTTGAGAAAGATCAAATTTCTTGATTATAATTTGATTTGCGACAAGACTTTTGTCCAGGTAGAAACTGGCTTGTTCATCATTATCAAGCAATAAACCTTATAAGCATCTATGAAATGTTTTGATGGTATCTAAATAAACTTTAGACACTTATGATTAATTTGTGTTGTTACCTAACTTTATTAGCTAATTAAGAGTTGGGTAATTAGCAATTGTCATTTTTGTCCACTCATGCGACAAAACTTTTGGCCGGGACTGTATATTAATAGAGTAGATTACATACCTGTGGTTAAAACATCGCCGAATCTGCGTTTAACCACCGGGTCATTTGGAGCAGAAACTATATTGGTACGTTTAACAGACTTCTTACGCGTTTCCGATGGGTGTACATCAGATAGGTATTTAGACTCGTCTGTAAAACAAATATTACCACCAGTCACTGCGTGTAATACCTTGCATAAACGACATTAAAAATTAAAAAAATTAAAAATTAAAAATTAAAAAATTAAATTAAATTAAAAATTAAAAAATTAAATACAAAATTAAAAAATTAAATTAAAAATTAAAAAATTAAAAATTAAATTAAAAATTAAAAAACATAACTTGTCAAATAAAACAATTACCAAACAATACACCTCCCGATAATGTCGCTATCTCTGCATGAATCGTCCTTAATAACTCCTTGTCCGGGCTATCTGTAGACAAACAGAATCTGTTAAGGTATTGGAAAACGGAAATCAGCATGGTAGATTGTTAGACAGAACAATCGATACATATTAAAACCGTTTAAAGACTTACCCCTTATGTAGTTAATAAGAGCTAGAACACGAGACCTCTCTGGCTTGTTTTTGTTACTACGTATTTAAATAGTCTGGAATTTATAACGCAACATCGGGAGCCATCTTGGACATGCGCACAAAGATATACAGCAACACGTGGACTACTACACGTGGAGACACAAAACAAACCAAACCAAGCCCCCACCATCAGACACGTGGGTCGAGATTGGAATAACGTATTTATTTTAACCGCTTTATTCTTTTGAATAACATATGCTTCACTCCAGAATAAAATATAAAATGGTCTAGTATTTAGGACGTCTCGCCTCGTCTGTAAAACATATATTACCCCACCCCAATCATTGTACGTAATACCTAACATAAATCACATTAAATAATAAAAATAAAACAATTACCAAGCAATAAGTCTCCCGATAATGTCGCTATCTCTGGATGACTGGTCGTTAATAACACGTTGTCCGGGGTATCTATAGATAAATATATCGTGTTAAGGTCTTGAAAACACCTTAGATTGCTAGATTGATCCAGAGAAATACGTAGCTTTTTGTAAAACACCATTTAAAAATATTAAAACTGGTTAAAGATATTACGTTAGAACACATTATAGGCCTTTGGTAGATGCTCTTATAAACACATAGTTAATATCACGTCGTGTAGCCGCATTTCAGAGGTCGCAGTAAAACACACAATGTAAGAAATAATGCCTAAACATAATGCAATACATAAAAGTAGATAGCCGCATTTCAGAGGTTGCAGTAAAACATACAATGTAAGAAATAATGCCTAAACATAATGCAATACATAAAAGTAGATAGCCGCATTTCAGAGGTCGCAGTAAAACACACAATGTAAGAAATAATGGCTAAACATAATGCAATACATAAAAGTAGATAGCCGCATTTCAGAGGTCGCAGTAAAACACACAATGTAAGAAATAATGCCTAAACATAATGCAATACATAAAAGTAGATAGCCGCATTTCAGAGGTCGCAGTAAAACACACAATGTAAGAAATAATGCCTAAACATAATGCAATACATAAAAGTAGATAGCCGCATTTCAGAGGTCGCAGTAAAACACACAATGTAAGAAATAATGGCTAAACATAATGCAATACATAAAAGTAGATAGCCGCATTTCAGAGGTCGCAGTAAAACACACAATGTAAGAAATAATGCCTAAACATAATGCAATACATAAAAGTAGATAGCCGCATTTCAGAGGTCGCAGTAAAACACACAATGTAAGAAATAATGCCTAAACATAATGCAATACATAAAAGTAGATAGCCGCATTTCAGAGGTCGCAGTAAAACACACAATGTAAGAAATAATGCCTAAACATAATGCAATACATAAAAGTTAAACGTAGAGAAATAGGTAGGCCTACATATTTGTAACAACGCATTTAAAACGCGGTTTAAAAACGTACCCATTCTGTAGATAATAGGAGTTAGAAGAGAGAGACCTTGGTGTTGTTTCGCCGGGTTTAAATAACGCATAATGTGTTACAAACTATTTAAACTCTGTAACTCTAACGTGACGTACACCATCTCGTCACGCTCGGGGGCGGGCCCGCACATGCGCACATAGACATACCACCACCCTCGTCACGATCGGGGGCGGCCCCGCGCATGCGCACATAGACATACCACCACAGTCGTCACGATCGGGGGCGGTCACATAGTACCACACGTGCAGACAATGATCCCACCTAGTGGTCCAGATTGGAATAAGGTATTTATTTTAATCCTTTTATTCATTAAATATTATTTACTTAACTACAGAATAAAATATAACATTATCTACCCCCTCATGGTCCAGTGGTTAGGATACCGCGCTTCAATCGAGGAGGCCCCGGTTCGACTCCGGGTGAGGGCAAAACATACTTTTATATTAGATAAAACATTATTATATATAAAACATTATTTTAAAAAAAATATATAAAAAAATGTATTTGCCCGAATAAAACATTTTGTAGTTACAATAGTCTATATATTTAATCTGTTGTTCATAGGGTATTTTCGATAAATGTCCATGTTTAATTATATTATCACATTTCTACAGTTGCAATAATCTACAAATTTAAGTCGTTGCTCATAGGGTATTTTCGATAAATGTCTATGTTTAATTATATTATCACCTTTTTGCAGTTGCAATAATCTACAAATTTAAGTCGTTGCTCATAGGGTATTTTCGATAAATGTCTATGTTTAATTATATTACATAGCAGGGTGTAGGATTAAATATTATTTTGTTGTTTATTTTCCTGGGAACTTTTACACAGCCAACAACTGTTTTAACAAACACCCCTATTTCTGTTTTTGAAACTTTTCTACCACATATTCAGACATGTTTAACTCTAGAAAGCTTTAAAGACTAAGCATCTGATTTACATCAAGAGACCAGGGTTTTTAAAAAATAAATTTCTAACAAATACAAACCACACATGGTCAAGCCATCGTCACTTTGGCGCCAGAAATAAAATCTCCCAGCGTGGAACAAGACACCCCCCCAAATGAACCCCCACCCTACGGACTTTCCCATAGCCAACCCGTTGTTTTAACAAACAACCATGTCTGTTTTTGAAACCACAAACCACACCTGTCGAAGCGTCTCTGTACCCCCCACCGCCCAACCACATACACACACACAGTCTTTAATGACCTGGTTACAACCACAAACCACAGCTGCACAGAAAAAGCTCATTCTGAAACATATACAACTTTTTAATATATGTTGTTAGGGTGGCACACAGGTTACATGGTATAAACTGTTATTTGTATCCCGGAATGTAGAAACACTCTTTCGATCAGCTCTGCCACCCGCGCCCAGAGCAAACAATCCAAACCACACCCAATGCGCGGGATGGCCAGTTTAGTGATGTTACGAGAGATGCATTCCACCTTCATAGCTTTCAGACTTGCGCAGAGCATTGCGTATGTTGGTTTATTGGTGGCGATCGGCTTCGTCACCAGATAGAAAATGGTCCGCGGCCCACGTTCCAGAACTCCCACATCGCCAGGCGACAACCGCGCCATTTGGAGTTCACGCACTCCTCCGTAACGGTTTTTAAAGTCTAAAGCTATACCTGCTCCCATACGAACATCTGAACTTATACAGTGTCCCAGAGCGTTGGTCTCTGGTGATGAGAACAGATCACCTGTGATGTATCTCAGAGACATTGTAACCGTGGTTTTGTTTTGCACATAGAACACACCATCTCTCTCACCCTTTATTAGCTGACTAAGGCCTCACGTCATAAAGCCCTCCCCAACACAACGTGGTACATGAAACCCAGCCACGCTGAGACATCAAGCCTTGGAACACCTGGCGGATCCATCACGTCACACACATACACGCTGACGCTGCGTCTGTAAGCTCTCCACCCCCAACTTCCCCCCTTCCTCTTTCTTGGTTCACACAACGTTCATGGTGGTCATCGGACATCTCCAAAGTACACCTGGAGGCCATCAATCATACAAAGGTCATAAAGGTCATCATGTGACAAAAAAAGCACCCCCTAACTACTACTGACATCTCTGCCTGGATGTCCACCCATCACCTGAAGCTGAACCTGGGGAAGACAGCTACTTGTCCTCCCAGTGAAGGGCTCCCCGATGATTTATGCTTCAATAGTGTCTCCATCCCAGTCTGCCAGGTGTCTTAGAGTGACTCTGGACGACCAGCTGTGCTTCTTGGACCACATTGCAGCGATCACCCGGACCTGCCGATTCTCCCTCCGTAACATCTGGTGGATCCAACCGTTCCTCACCCAAGAGGCCACACAACTCCTGGTCCAGGCCCTGGTGATCTCACATCTGGACTACTGCAATTCCTTGCTGGCAGGCCTACTGGCCTGTGCCTTCAAACCACTGCAACTGGTCTGGAATGGCCACACGCTCTGGTGTTCAATCAACCCAAGTTCACTCATGTCACCCCTCTACTCAGCTCTCTGCACTGGCTCCCCATCGCAGCACACATCAAATTCAAATCACTACTGCTCCCCACCTACTCATCACACTCATCACGCCTCCTCTGGCAAACTGATTGTCCCTTCCCTCTGGGGGCCCGGCAGCCGCTCCTCATGGTCTTGCCTCTTCTCTGTCCTGACCCCTCGGTGGTGGAACGATCTTCTGCACTCAGTCAGGACCGTGGAATTGCTTGCCATCTTTCGCAAGAGACTCAAAACTCCACTACCACTGAATTCTGTACATCTACACAATTGTCATCACCACTGCTTACATGGTCAATACTGCTTCTTGTAATATGTATCCTTGCTTAAAACTTTCTCCCAAAAAAATAAAAATACATTTACTAACCTTCTCCTTCCCAGTGTTACAGGTATGGTATGCAGCTGCCAACAATGATGTCTATTGCTGTATTATTGCACTGATCTCTTGCGCGAACATTGATTGATCATACCATGTTTTACTACACATCTAGATAAGAGCGTCTGCTAAATGCTTAAAATCTCAATGTAAATAGTTGTTGTAGCAAGGTGGCAGGGGTGGCCATCATGCCAGGTGGTGAGTGGATGAAAGACCAACAAAAAAACGATGGTTCAATACACCAACGGACAATTTATTACCCTTTTTAAACAATTAAAACAAAACCCAAAGATAAAGCATTAACTCCAAACCGATTCAATAGAGGGAAACAGCAACAAAAAAACCAGCACTTCTGCCTCCATGCCCCAAAACCTTGAGGAAAAAAACATGCGGAAGACAGCAGCATAGATGCAAATTAAGCTGCCCATAATAAGGCTCAGAAATGAAAATCAATCAATCAGAACATTGCAAAACCCTGGGCATGCCCAAGTCAACAGTTTGGTTCATCATTAACAAGAAAAAAAAATGTGGACTGGTGAACTCAATTATGTCAAAAGAAAGGTGAGATTACAGTTTGCTAAAAAATAGCACCTAAAAGAGCCCCAAGAGTTCTGGAACAAAGTATTTTGTGGACAGATGAGACAAAGATTGACATGTACCAGAGTGATGGAAAGAGGAAAATGTGGAGAAAAAATGGAAATGCCCATGATCCAAAGCATACCACCTTATCCGTGAAACATGGTGGAGGGGGTGTTATGGCTTGGGCCTGTATGGCTGCCAGTGGAACGTGCTCACTGGAATGTGCTGGAAAATCCTTGACTGGCCGAGTCAATCACCGGATCTGAATCCAATTGAACATGCATTTCACGTGCTGAAGAGGAGACTGAAGGCAGAAAGTCCCTGAAACAAGCAGGAACTGAAGATGGCTGCAGTACAGGCCTGGCAGAGCATCAACAGGGAAGATACCCAGCATCTGGTGATGTCTATGCGTCCCAGACTTCAAGCAGTCATTGCATGCAAAGGATATGCGACCAAATATTAAAAATTATTACTTCATTCTACATTATGTTAAACTGTCCAATGAATTATGGTGCCTGAAAATGGGGGGGGACTATGTACAAAAGGTTCTATAATTTCTAAATGGTTCATCCGATATGGATTAATTTCAAAGTGCTAGAGTACAGAACCAAAATAACAAAAAATGTGTCACTGTCCAATGAATTATGGTGCTCACTGTATGTATGGTCATTGATCATAATGTATGTATGAACGGTCACTAGACTTCTGAGTACATTTTAACGGTGTCCGTTTTGCTTTTATTTATATGCTTCTAAGTAAATGTATTTTTGTGCTTTCGGAAAACAAAATACTGTATGATGCACATGATACATACATTTTGGAACCAGCAATTTCAATTTTATTTTGATACATCTATATTTGTTATTTAATATGTTATTTCATGGTGACCATGAGTGACAGTACGTGTTTTGAGTTTGTATTAAAGACAAGTCGCTACCACCCCCATTACTACTACTACTTCCAAGTGTTGGAAGAATCGTAACCTATAACAAAAACAGCTATTACCATTACTACTAGTAGTAGCCTACTACTACTACTACTACTAATAATAATAATAATGATAATGCAAGTTTTCTCATATGTGTGTTCAAAACAAAGCGCTTGCAGAGCTGCGCGCATCTACAGCTCATAATGGCATTTGGAGAGGCTCCCGCGAAGCGCAGGTGGAGCTTCGCGCCGCTCTTTCACAGGCGCACGCGTTCCTGTGCCTCCTTCTGTGGGCTTGCGCTAAAGAACGGCATGACCGCTCCCCAGTCTATATATAATCGCGATACGGTTCTTGGAGTTCCACAGTCAACATGACGAGCTCGAACGAGACTGTTGCAGATATTGCCCGGGTCTTCAGAGGAACATTTGTTCACTCGACCCAAAATGCAGCCCTGGAAATTCTCGAAGATACGGTTCTTGGAGTCGATACAGAGGGGAGGGTAAGATTTATATTTCTAAGACCAATCAGGTACACTAGGATACAGACTAATTAATTGTATACTATTATCTTACAAACATCATTGACTGTAAAATCAAGTCAAATACATTAATAATACTATTCTTAAATTAAATCTTCATTGATTCTATTTTAAAGACATATATTTTAGATTTTAAATGATTTTCGTTCCACAATGGAAAATGAACATATTGGAGTTGGTTCCAGAAGAAAATCGTGTGAATGTGGTTTTCTTGCTAATCCTCGCCACCCTGCAAAGAAGATTATCTGGTTCCTATTAGTCGGCAAGATATAATGTAATATAACTCTAATATATATATATATATATATATATATATATATATAAAGAAATATTTAGTAACATTGAATCAAACCCTTGCTATACTTCCACAGTTACACATACATTTACTAAATCAGTACTAATTGAAATAATATTTAAGGAGAGATGGACATTGGCGCTTGACTTTTGTTTCGAGTATTTACAGGTGTCAAACTGCGATTATGTTATGTTTTACAACGTCATAGCTGTTTTTACATAACTGTAGAGGTTCGTCGCATTGTATCTTCTTTCTCGTGTGCGAACTTCGATTGTAGTGAACTAGAAAAAGATCAATAATATTTGCTAAACGATGTGATTCTCGCAAAGAAAGCTACTTAATTCATGTCAGACGAAAATCGACCAGATCAAATACGAAAGATAAACTTATTTGTCATTGACACAGAGATTGACACAGTACGTCTATAGATATTGGTCAGAATTCGTGAGAGAACGACCGGAGCTCTTGGAAAGAATGGCGTGGAGTAACCAGGCGTACACAGGTTTTGAAATTCGGTTTTGAAATTCTGAGTGGAATTTCGGCCCAACACCCATAATTCAACAAAACAAATTAACAGCTATGCAGGTTTAAGCCATGATCACTGGCAGGCTCAAGCACGTCTTCGAGGGGTATATTTTTTTTCCTATTAAGATATTCGAAAGGCGGATTTTTAACCAATCACAAGTTTTGGGGGCGAGCCCCGCCCCATCCCGCGACCCGCAGTCATGGGCTACTCGGCGGGTCCATTTCGACTTCACGAGGAGTTCAGTTGACATCGTTTCCCATTCCCCGTCGCTTTCACGCCCATCCAATCGACTCCGCTCAGGTATAGACTATCGCTGACTCACTTATTCAGATCTCCCATAATTCAAACAAATAGGGATACAAAATAATTCGTAGAACAATGTGTTTTAGATTTAAACAACTACGACCCGGGCCATACTTCAGCTAAGCACATTACAATTTGAATTGTGATAACATCGATCAGATAACATCGATAAGACCGATCAAATACATTGTGGTCCATGACGTAACACAACGACGAAAAACTATTTTTCAGCGCTGTGTGAAGATTGGACAATGCCTTTCCACCAGAAATCTATGTATGGGTAAAAGGGCGGAGTAAGAGGTTGGAATTAGACAAGTAAAACTATCATGCACAAGTTCTATTGAGTAGCGTCGTAGTAGTGACAATTAATAAATCAAGGATTTGATGCTTTACCAGGACAAGTAATTAAAGCATGAAAGAAACATGATAAAATTACAAACTTATTTTGGAACAAACAAAAACATGACACACATATAATTGTATTTATGTGTTTTGTTGCATTCCAAACCTAACAACTTGGATAAATAATGTATTTATTTTAACAGAATAGCCTGTTCTTTCCTTTGGTCGGTAGTAGCCTATAACTTATGACTTGAAGCTACGCTTCTCTTACACGCAGTGCAACTCTTTATGAAACTAATATAACGTTGTTCACCATAACACCGCGAATCCATTGCGCAAACCCGCTATTCACGTGTACACACACGTAGTACCGTTTGCCCTTTTCGGAGTATAATTACAATAGATTGTGTGTCTTTCCGTTCACTTTGTCCCTTTGTTGAGCGACAAAACACGCAAACGCTGGCTACTCCACATGGTCAGTTTCAATGCTTCGCGTCTCATTTATGCTTTAACAAGCAAACATTCCTCATACAAACACAACCCTTTTCCTCGTTTATTTATTTTAATCAATTCAACGTCAGCTTCCTTTTTCATTTCTTGGTTTGTTTGGTGTTGATTTTGTTATGTTTCATAAGTATTTTTTGTTACACATTGTGTCTGTTTTGATGTTATAGAAACATGGGAATATAGGCAAAATAGTCTATTCTAAGAACTCCAAAATGTATTCACGCTTGTATATTGTAAATATTTGTAGCTTTGATATAAAAATGGAAGGATCCATATATTCATAATCTATAAGTGAATAATCAAATGAGACTTATTATAATTCTTTAATTTTATGAGACTGATTAAATATAATGTGATAAAACCACACCAGGCCCCTACACTTGACAGCAAGGATATGACTGGATATACAGCAAGGATATACATACCTGTTTCCAACACAGTTTGCCTAATATCCCTCAGGTTTTAGTTGGTCTTTTTGGCCCATTGCTGCCACCTACTGTGCAAGGAATTTCTTCTTCTTCTCTTCTGGTTTTATGGCAATTTTAAAACCAATATTTGGTGCATTATTGCTACCAACTGGATTGGAGTGTGGAGCAGAGAACAACAGCTTTCCCTACTTACAGTGCTAGATATATACGTGTAACGGAGCTCAGAAAGCATGAGTTAACGCTGCAAAGGGTGACATCGATAAGAGTATGATTAGTTCCCAGAGTTAGGGACTTGAATCTTTAGCCCAGCGGGCTAATTGTCGCCTTGAAATCCTCAGTTCGAAACTCGCTGCAGACAGAACGAACTTCATTACATTGGTGCCGTGACTCGGATCATATGACTGATAGATATCGGTCAGACTGTGGTTGCTGCTGCAGGAGTTTGAAGGGGAGAGTGTAGCAGAGCTCAGAATGCGTGTGTTAAAGTTGAGCGTGCGAGTGTCCGCTGCAAAGGGTGACATCGATGAAAGTATAATTAGTTCCCAGAGTTAGGGACTTGAGTCTTTAGCTCAGCGGGCTAATCATCTCTCTTGTCGCATCGAGATCCTCGGTTTGAAACTTGCTGCAGGCAGAACCAACTCTGTTATACACATATATTTACAGTGCATCCGGAAAGTATTCACAGCGCTTCACTTTTTACACATTTTGTTCTGTTACAGCCTTATTCCAAAATTGATTAAATTCATTTTTTTCTCAGAATTCTACAAACAATACCCCATAATGACAAAGTGAAAAAAGTTTTTTAGACATTTTTGCAAATGTCACATGTACATAAGTATTCACGCCGTTTGCTATGACACTCAAAATTGAGCTCAGGTGCATCCTGTTTCCACTGATCATCCTTGAGATGTTTCTACAACTTGATTGGAGTCCACCTGTGGTAAATTCAATTGATTGGACATGATTTGGAAAGGCACACACCTGTCTATATAAGGTCCCACAGTTGACAGTGCATGTCAGAGTAAAAACCAAGCCATGAAGTCCTAGGAACTCTCCATAGACCTCCGAGATAGAATTGTGTTGAGGCATAGATCTGGGGAAGGGTATAAAAACATTGCTAAAGTATTGAAAGCACCCAGGAGAGCAGTGGGCTCCATCATTGTGAAATGGAAGAAGTTTGGAACCACCACAACTCTTCTTAGAGCTGGGCATCCAGCCAAAACCGGGCAAGAAGGGACTTGGTCGGGGAGGTGACCAAGAACCCAATGGCCACTCTAAGAGAGCTTCAGAGTTCCTCTGCAGCGATGGGAGTTTTTTGGGTGCAAGACGGCGTTCATGTTCGGTCACGGGCAGCATAGGCATGGATGGTGTATGTGTGTCAGAGGACCTGTTAATGTTTGGTGTTTGTGTTTGTAACTGAAAACATGCAGTTATTGGTGCCCTTCTTGCAGATTGCCTTCATCAGGAGAGCGGAGGAAGTGGCCAAACTCTCGGACAGGTGGGGATTCCGAATATCAGACGTGAGACACCTGGGGCCTGAGTGAGTACCTGGCTGACATTTCTTCTTCTTCTTCTTCTTCTTCTACTGCCATCTTTCTTGCAGGATGCTAAAAGTGGCCCTAATTAGGCAGGTTGGTAAGATCCTATGCCAAATCCCCAATCCCTCCATAGGAGGATTATGAAGCACTTACGTGGTACAATAGGAGTCAATGAAAAACCCATTAAAATAAATTAAAGACCACAGCAAGGTCACAGAGGTCTGAAACTTTCCCCACATGTACCCTTTACTGTAGTGTATGTTTAAAACAATGTACATCATATCCACAAGATTACAATTTACATTAGCCCACCACATTGGATTTCCTCTCTGTGTTCCCTGGACTGTTTTCCTGGTATCGACCTCTGCCTGCCCATTGACCACGTCTTGCCTGCCTGTGACACAGCTGAAGCCTGAAACGAACTTTGCCTGTCCCCGACCACTCTCTGGACGCCTGCATTGCCCTGATTGCTCCTGTTTGACCATTGCCTGTTGTTTTCGCAATAAAGGACATTATTGCATTTCTGGGTCCGCGCCTGGTTTTCCGGTACCGTTCCTGACATCTTTTACTCTCGGTCTACCTGGCCATGTTTTCAAATACTCGTGAAAATATATGAATTCCGCGTCTTGTAACGTTATACATATTCCGTTTGTTGTAACGTTACAAATTGCAATAGGCACTCAAGATCTATGTAAAAATACTTTGCAAATAAAATCTTTTTAATTTCAAACATAAATTACACAAATGGGGTCTGGCTAGGTGGCAAGTGGTTATCTTTACAAAATACAGAAGTTCTGAAAACATTGTAGGTACAGATAGTTTGTTAGAACACAAAAGATAACATAATCTGGAATGCCCTCTGCCCTCCCCCCACACACCTGACAGTCTGACACCATAACAAAATTTAAATCACACCTCAAAACTCACCTGTTCAAACTGGACGGTATGACACAGTACATGAAAGCAAAGCCAATAAAGTGGGGTTTCAAGTTGTTTGTATTGTGACTCTAGCACTGGGTATACTGTGGATTTTTCTGTGTACCCAGGGAAATAACTACTTGTCAGATAGGACAAGGAGGACTTACATATGACACTGTAATGTCACTTGTGAATCGTGATTAATTGGGCTCCGGATGTCATGTGTACAGGGACAATTTCTCTCAATTTCTCTCAAACCTTTGGGGGTTAAAGGTCTTTACCTCACACCCCCTCTCCCTCTTGCTCTATCCCACATCCTTTCTCTCTCTATCTCACATCCCCCTCTCTTGCTCCCTCTCTATATTGCACCCCTCCTCCCTCTCTCTTTCTCTCTCTCCATCTCACATCCCCTCTCTCTCAAATTCAAAATTTTAAATTAAAATTTAAGTTAAAATGCACATATGACAACAACAAGCCCCCCAGAAAACAACAAAAAACATACAGGAAACTCTCCCCCTCCCACACATATATTACAGGAATTTAACAAACAAGCAATCCACCCTCTCCCACACATACTGTATACCCCACATTACAGAATTATTTCTCTCGCTCTCTCAATCTTACACCTCCTCTCTATCTCACATCCCTTCTTCCTCTCTCTCTATCTCACAATCCCTCTCTCTGTCAATTCACATCAATACAAAATGCTTTATTGGCATGACACATTTCAATATATTGCCAAAGCTTTACATAAACAAATATTAAACACATGAAAATACAAAGTAGTATTGTAAAATAAAAAGTGTGTTTTTCACAAAACCGTGTTATGCAAAAAAAACCAAAAAAACATATTACTGTGACTAGTATGTTAGATTTGGGAATTTGGGGCAAGCCTCTGTAATTAATGGCAAAATGTTTCCTCTTCTTTTTTGTATTTTTTTGAAGTTAGACAGAAATGCAGCTGTGTCTCAGCCTCCTGAAGTTGACAGTGTAAGCACAGCCTGTCCTGTCTGGGCAGCCAGGTCTGCCTGTGACAGCCAGTCTCTATGGCGATGCTGTGCTCACTGAGTCACTTTATCAGAATGTTTTTTTGTTTGATGTTTTCATTGTGGTCAGGTAGTCTGCCACAATATATTATCTTTTTAGGGCCCGATAGCACTCTAAGTTTCCTTGTGCTTCTGTATGTGTTTTCCAATAGATTATGTAATTTTCTTTCTGTTGTGTGATCATTTACATTTACATTACATTTTAAGCAGAGCGACTTACAAAATGTGCATTAATACATGGTAGGAACAATCATAGTTTGCGCAACAGATCAGTGCAGTAATACAGCGATAGACATCATTGTAGGCAGCTGCATACCATACCTGTAACACTGGGAAATAAATGTGATCATTTGCTTGATTCTAACTGTTTTTGTTCCTTCTGTGCTGTCCTGAGGCTGCTTGGAGTTAGTAGGTGTTTGTGCAGTCAGTCTCAGAACCAACCGGTTGAGGGAACTTTTCTCTGGGCTCAGCTCTTGGCACTGCAGGGCTTTGTAATGATAGGAGTAGGGGGTCACTGATTTTTAGATGAACCCAGATTTTTACTCCCCTTTTTTGTATTTCAATTATTGTTTGCTGTTTTTCTCTGTAAATGGAGTATGTTTTTGCAGAACTCTGCATGCAGGTTTTCTGTTGGGTAGTTGTCCCATTTTCCAAAATCTTGATCTGTAAGCAGGCCCCACACTTCGCTGCCATATAATTTATGCCATGAAATTCCCTGCATTCTTTTTCTTTCAGTTGCTTTACTGCCTAGTCGAAGCTTCCTTATTGTTCTTATAAACTTTCACCAGTCTCAGAAATCCACAAGGCTCTTGGGATTTTAAGACTTATTAAAAACACAAGGTATTCATGTTAAAGCAATCAATCAGTCAATCAGTCAATTGAATAATCAGCCAGTCAGTCCAAAACTAAATGCTGTTTACATAAAACTTGTGAAACAAAGCAATTTCTGCTCAGCAGGTTTTGGACCCAAGCAGTTTACCAGTGCAGTTAGAGTGAGATTTACTACATACAGATTTCCAGATGTTGACCTTTGAACCCACAGCGAGGGGTGTGCTTGCTCTGATTTCCTTACCAATGTGGCAGGGGCCAACAAAGATGGACTGTGAACTTGTTTTTGTAGCAGATTCTTTATGCCTGGCCTGGTCGACACCCACATCCACGCTTCTCAGTACAGCTACTCGGGAACAGCTCTGGACTTGCCCCTCCTGCAGTGGCTCAACACCTACACCTTCCCCATTGAGGCCAATTACAAAGACCTCGACTTCTCCCAGGACGTCTACACCAAAGTTGTGGTGAGCCAGGTTGCCATATTAAGCTTGTACACAACAAATGAGTCAGCCAATTAAGCAGAGTTGGCACCCCTGGGGTCAGAATGTGTTTATACATGTAAATAAAAAATAATGGGAAAGCCCATGCACTCCAAAAACGTATGGTTGGTTTATTCTTCAAACACATTGGCTAAAACATGCGGTTGACAAACTAAAGTAAAGTTACAACATACCGCCCATAAGGTTCATCGTGATGTCAAGAACTGATTATGGTTATTGTCGTCAATGATATTCTTGATGACCCAAGGAAGCCTTTCTTTGATTTGCCAACCACATGTTTTCACGAATGTGTTGGAAGAATAAACAAAGCAATTCACCATGGTGTGGATTTCTTTATTACATTTCTATGTATACAATAGAAAAATACAAAAGTAAAAGCATCACATGAAATGGCGTTTGCCTTATATAGAATAAGAGAACAATTGAAGCAGTATGGGTGAACTGAAGACAGGGTAAACAAGCCTTTCTCTTAAAGAAACAGGCCAGAATTTATGGAAAACACACAAAAAGCATTACAGGCCTTATAGAATTTGAATGCTTTAACATATCTGCACAACATCTTCTGGACATGTGGTATACATGTTGGGGATGATTCCTTAATTAATTATTATTGTATGTAATAATTTACCTCTGGATGATATATAATTTGTCATAATGTAAAGTACAGTAAGTACAGTATGAAACGATTGATGATTTATTTAACATTTTGTACTTTAAGTGTATACCATGAATATATTCTCACATAGGTTTTGAAACTTTGGTCTTGATGGTACACTTGTGCCCTTGAGATCCTATCATCAACCATGTCTGCAGTGTTTTATTGCAAAATTACAAGGCTTTATTTAAGAGTAGTGCAAAACAGGTGGAAATACCTTTTTTAAGTGCTTGGTGCAACGCTTTTAAAACGGTGCACTCAAAGCACTTTCCACAAAAGGACATAGAATAGCAGACACAATTGAAAGACAATGGAATGCATTAATAAAGACATGATTTAAAGGTAAAAGTAACAAGTGACATAAGATAGAATATACAATCCAAAAATGTACATATCGCATTGTAACTGTCACTTGACCTGTTTAAGCAGCATTGTATTTGTCCTGTCCTTTCTGCCATTTTCTTATGGCTGACTGCTGCTGTGTATACAGTGGTCTCCATTTTTATTCATACCCTGATGAACAAAAGAGATCGTATAATATACATATCGCAGTGTAACTGTCACTTGAACTGTTTATGCAGCATTGTATTTGTCCTGTCCTTTCTGCCATTTTCTTATGGCTGACTGCTGCTGTGTATGCAGTAGTCTCTATTTTTATTCATACCCTGATGAACAAAAGAGATCGTATAAAATAAACTATATAAGTAATTAGGTATATTTTATGCTCCAAAAATGATATTCTTTAATAATAATGCATTGGCACGAACCACAATTGAACAGTTCACAAATGATTTTTTTCAATTCAAATCAAGAATCACAAATATTCACAACCCCTGTTATCAATACTTTGTGGTTCCTGCCTTGGCCATTATAACAGCAAGTAGTCACCTTCTGTAGTGTTGTACGAGGTTATGGAACTTCTTGGGGGGGGGATCCTCAACCATTCCTCCATGCAGAATTGTTCTAATTCTGCATTCTTTGATTGGGTTGACGTTTGTGGACTGCTTTTTTTTGTTCAAACCACAAATGTTCAATTGTATTCAGGTCTGGAGACTGAGATGGCCATGTCAAGACATTGATCTTGTGCTCTGTCAACCCCTGTCCAGGGCCTGTGGATGTAAAACAACGCCAAAGCATTAAAGATCCACCACCATGTTTCACTGTAGGCATGAGGTGTTTTTCAACATTACTTGCATTCTTTGGATGCCAAACATAATGCTGATGTGCATGTCCAAAAAGCTCAATTCGGCCACAAGACACTGTTCCAATTGTAGTTCAGATGTAATTTCAAGACGAAAGACGAATTCAAAATACTTTTTTGGTGAATTGTTTTCAAAAGAGGCTTCCTTCTTGCAACTCCATAACGCCATTGTCATGTAAGCATTGTCGAATGGTAGCTTTAGACATCTTGTAGCCCCAAGATTCCAGGTTGTTTTGGAGATCTTGAACTGTGCCCCTTGGACATCTTTTGGCCTCTTGAATCATCCGTCTCATTACACGTGCAGGCAAGATAGACTTGCGTCTTCTACCTGGCACGTTAGCCACTGTTCCAGTGGGCTTAAACTTCCTAATAATTGACACAACAGTGGAAAGCGGTATCTTTTAACTTTTTGTTTTTTTGTAGCCGGCTCGTGATCCATAGAGGTAAATAACCTTGTCTGATGCTTTCAGGGAGATCTTTGCCTTCCACCATGATGATGGCTGACCACAGTATTTCAAACTTGTGTTCTCTCCTTTTTATACCCTAGGGAAACAGGATACCATTGTAGGCCACTGTATAGTTCCAAAACCTATAATTAGTTTTTGTTTGATTAAATGTAAAATAATAGTTAGGGGTATGAATAATTGTGACCCAGATGTTTTCTGGAAAATTCTGTTTGGAATTTTCTGAATTTTGTGAGCATAATATATACTTTAATTCATTATCTAACTTGCTTATTCCTAGTCAGGGTCGCAGGAGGCCTTGAGCCTATTCCAGCATGCATTGGGCAAGAGGCAGGAATACATCCTGGACAGGTTGCCAATCCATCACAGGGCACATACACAACACACTCATACCTACAGGCAATTTAGGCTCTCCAATTAGCCTGAGACACGGGGAGAACATGCAGACTCCACACAGAAAGGCCCCGGCCAGGATTCGAACCCTGGACCTTCTTGCTGTGTGGTTCACTGCACCACCATGTCCGACCTCATTACTTATATAGATCTTTTTTGTTCATCTTTATCAAGGGTATGAATAAAAACGGAGGCTACTGTATGTGCCTACCTCAGTACTAAGAGTAATGATTCCTACCTCTAATGACAATCTTGTAAAAGAGTAACTGTGACCTTCCCAGTAGTTAATGCATAACCAAACTCCAGCTGTGCGAATGACTGCAGAGGGGCTGTTACCTAACCTCACGAGCCCATGAACCTTAAACCCTGTGCTTGTAAAGATTTACTATAATGTTTTAAATGGGGAATTTGCTTTGTGTCCGGTTTGTTTCCGACACCCTCCCCCCTGCCCCCGCCCCTCAGAGGTCTCCACACTCTTGCGCCACTGATTCTTTCAAAAAAAAAAAAAAAAACAATTCAAATTCACATTTGAAGTTTCAGAATGTTTAATCCCTTAAAATGTGTGGATCCGGTCCAACCAGAAATTTCTGTATTTGTTGAGGCTGTTTTCAACCCAGACACAAGTTCAATGGCAAACTGATGTGAAACCATCTGGAATATGTGCTGCAGTGTACAGAGCAAAGCAACCTTGAATGGCCATTGAATTGTGAGCTATGAAGCTCTCAATTAAGATGTATTGGGTGATTGATTGTTTTGTGTCATTCTAGGCTGTCAATCAATGAACACACTAAATGCCTGGTAATTTAAACTCAATGTAGGCTAGTATGAATGTATGAAACAATGAGGGATTAGGTGACACAATTTTCACACAATGCTCCCGACCTCCCTCCAAACCCCCCAATGTTTGTAATCTAATGAAAAATGTTAATAAAAAAACATAAAGAAAACACCTGATTCACCTGAAATCTGATGCGACCAGGAAAGGATCAGGTTGCTTTTCTGTGTAGAAGGCCTGAATGAGCTCAACAAGGGCTGTGGGGAAACATGATTGTGCTGTTTCCTCTTTCAGAAAAGGACTCTGAAAAATGGCACCACTACCGCCTGCTATTTTGCCACCATTTACACAGATTCCACCCTGTTACTGGGAGAAATAGCAGGTAGGCGATGCACTCTTCTGTTATGTTGAAATTTGTACAGATTTTATTTTGTGCAGTGTTGAGAGGAGTGGGCAGGCTTCCGTTCATGTTTGACTGGAGGTTTTAATACCAGGGGCTTCTTTCACCTTTTTCCCCCCATGTCAGGCTTTCCCCCCCCGCTCTTTCAGAGAAGAGACAGAGCTCTTTTGAGAAGGCAGGCCTGTAAGTGATCAGTGCTGTTTCTGGTAGGTGGGGGTGGGGGGGGGGTGTCGACCTGTAAAACCTTCAGCAACACTTCAACCCAGGTGTCTCACACTCGACAGCAGCTAAAAGATGAGTGTGCCCCGCTGAGAGAAAGCCGATTGGATGCAGACAAAGCCATCTCCCATGAGGGCAGTGACCCCTGTAATATGCTGGAGTTACATAACAGCCCATAGAGGATGGTCTCCTGGGGAAACGGCCACGTTGAACAGTCTAGGGAGGGGGACTTTGACTTTGACCCCCTCCCTCTGATTAATGGCACACTGCTCACAGTAGTGTTTGGTCTGTTTGGGGTGGATGGCCTCTGGTCAGAACACCCCCTTTCCCTCTACAATTTAAAGAGAAGAATGCTGAAGCAAAACTACAGAGAATATATTCACCAGAGTGCAGACCTCTTCATTCCTTGGCACATTTCCAGACAAAAGTACAATATGGGCACATGAGCTATATAGGTCTATATGTATATACAGTATGAATGTACAATGTGGCATGTATGGATTGTTCACGGTCTCTTTCCCTTTAAATTCAATGCATGATGGAAGGCAAATGTCCACTTCTGGGTGTAAAATTGTTCAAAAAGTAATATTCTATTCTTCTTAAACATTTATTTCAGATTTTTTCATTTTTTTCTCCCAATTTGGTTGCCAGTTGTACCCTCTATTTCTTGAATTCACCCTCCCCCATGAGCCTGATGCCCGCAACTAAGGGACCAGCCACTACCCCGGGGCCGGCAATGAACTGTTTCCTTTAAGACGGAAATTGCCTATCCGTTTTGCCCACAGGGAAGCTTTCTGTGCTCACAGCGAGCTCATGCCGGCTTAATCTCCCCCTTCCCCCTGGGGCTTATGGGACTTAAGAGCCAGGCTGGCACAGCCACAGTGGGCAACCTGCACTTCAGGCGAGTGCCTTTACCGGTTGTTCTACCCAGGGCCCCCGATATTCTATTTTGTTCCATTCTATTCCTCTCTTTCCTTACAGCACCACCTTGCTCAGACACACAAAAAATGCAACAGCATCTTTGTAATGTCTCATTTGGTCTCCCAGTACTCATTCTACAATTCTATCTATTAATTGGGAAGTTGAGTCAGGACAGGGTAAACGTGAAGAGGAGTTTTTATATGTGGTTAATGACTACTTTTACTGCTTTCTGATGCAGTTTGTTACTCAGGCTACAAGAGGGAAATCAGTTCTGGACCTGCGTTAGTGTAATAATCCTGACAGAATTTGCAGCTCAGAAGTAATGGAACCACAAGGGACAAGTGATCATAGTGCAGTTACTTTTGTTCGTTAAGTTCAGACCGCCTCCTCCATCTCTAGAATTTTTAACTTCAGATTATCTAACAAAATGAGAGAGGGTTTAAGTAATATATATTGGGTAAAACTTTTAGATTTTAGACAGTTGCAGAACTGTGAATGAAAATTTGAGTAAATTTAAAAGGGTTATTGTTGATGCAGTGTAAATCCAAAAAGTAAGACAAAATATGATGAAAATGCAGTCTCAAAAATGGATGAATACATTTTTACAGAAGATTTTGAGACAAAAGAGACTGTACAGAGTATATACGAGGGCACAGATGGAAATTATTTGAAGGTCAATTCTGCATGGATATCAGGAAGTATTGTTTTACAGAGAGAGTTGTCAATGTGTGGAACAGCTTGCTAGGTCATGTAGTGGATGCAGAAACACTTGGGGTATTGATGCAGTACTGGGTATTCTTTAGGCTGGGAAATGACAAGCATAGAAGGGCTAAATGGCCTGCTCTTGTCATTATATATTATTATTTTCGTATGATGCCCATATATTCCAAGTGTTTTCAAAAACAGTTATGCAAAGAAATTGTTAATATTTGGAAGTGCAGTAACAAACTATTATGGGAAGGTAACACAACCAGAGATGGTTGTGCATCAAGGAAATCATATTGTCTGTTAACATCACTGGATTTCCAGGCTGCAACCCACAGTCCACAACATCCTGCTCTAACCACTACACTGAATTACTGTCCTTTAAGGCTGTTGAGATGTGGAGGTTTACAAGCCTTATTAGAAGGTGTATAATTCTCCTTGTTTGATGTAGTTTCTACATCTTCCTTCTCAGATAAGTTTGGACAGCGCGCCCTGGTGGGGAAGGTGTGTATGGACCTGAACAACACTGTGCAGCACTACAAGGAGACCACCGACCATTCCACAGAGGAGACCAATCGGTGAGTCTCGATCCTGGTGTCAGATGTTCCACACGAGCCACAAACACAATTTTTTTTTATGAGAGTGAATTTATGCAAATTCTATGTTGTGCTAGAACAGGGTTCTCAAAATTCAGTCCTGAAGGGCTAGATTTCATTCATGCGCCTAATTTAAGTCATTTAAAAAAAAAATCTGTAGATCGGTGAATTAAGGGTTTGCGCGGTCTAAGGAATATCCCGTAGATTGGTGAATGAAGGGTTTGTGCAGTTTACGGAAAATCCTGTAGTTCGGCAGAAGAGTCCATACACCTTGTTGCTAAGGTATAAATTGACCGTTTATTGAAATTAAATCACCAAAACCTGCAGACACTACGGCCCTCCAGGACTGGCATTTGAGACTGTAAAGCCCATAAACCCATAATACAAAGATGAAATTGAGACTTCAGAGAGACTCTATCAACAAACTTGATAGGTATAAGCTACAGGAAAGCAGTAGGACCTCCAGCTCTAGACAATGACAGAAGGTTCAATCGGGATTTGCCCCACACACCAAAGCAAATGGAAACTGCTAGTACTTTTAAGGTGCACGTTCAACATGTTGACACAATTTTCATTTGTTTGGTATGTGAAGTGTGTATGTGTCCTGATCCATGTTTTAGCTGCTTCCATTACCAGAAGTTCGCTCATGATGATCCCAACAGACAACAAACAAAAGGCACCCCAAAAATGTAAACTAATAACAAAATGAAGAATGAGATGAACTTGACATTACAAAGAATGATACGAAGTCAATTTATTGAAATATGGGCTTTATTGTAAACAATGCAAGCATTTAGGATAGCGATGTCAAGCAGGTACCAAATTATTTTATAGTACCACTTTAGTGACTTTGTTTGTCTCTTGTAACAGGCAATATTTTTGTCAGCGCAGTCTACACCCTCCATGCGTTTGTTATATAATGATATTTGGACGTTGCACCTCAACACGCATTTCAATTTCATAGAATTTCTGCTACGAATCCTGTAGTTCGGCGGATATGGGTTAATTAAGGTAATCTATCCCAATTTTGGAATACAGTTTAAATCATTCAAAAATGCCAGGTCCTCTTACTCCCTACCGCAACAAGGAGTATACAATTATAACACTATTACAGAAAAAATAAAATAAGTGACACCTTTAGCCAGCACTTTATTTCTGTGGGCTACTTATTTGGAAGAAACAGTGTATTATTCTTAACGAACTATTGGATGGTTTCCCTGATGAGACAGCTAACAATGATAACATATATTCTTTCAGATGTGTCACCACCTTGGATATGTTGAATGCATTATGCAAGATTGATACAAGGAAGTCAACAGGGGCTGAAATGCTTGATCCATATCTACTAATGGCTCTCTGCCTTTTTGATAGCTTAACTGTTGGCCCATATCTTTGGTATGACTTTTACAATGCAATTGTATCTTACAATCTTTAATTCTATCTGGTGCTATACCTAAGATATGGAAGACAGACAATTTACTCCCGCTTCATAAGGGGGGTGATCGTAGCGACTTGAACAATTACCGCCCAATTTCAAGGCTTTCATGTTGAGCAAAAATATTGGAATCCCTGATAAATTCTCAGCTGCAATCTTTTTTATCTTTAAATTGTATTTTAAATACACATCAGTCAGGCTTCAGGATTGGACATAGCACTATCTCAGCCACATCCCCTAGTAATAAAGGATCTTGTGAGTTCGCAACATACAAAATTTAATTGTGCAGTCCAATGGTTCTCAACCTCGGTCTTGGGGATGCCATGTGTATGCTGGTTTTCATTCCAACCATAAGTGCAACCTCTGAATTGTAATTAGCTGTTAATTGTTCTTAATTAGACACTTTACATTTCTATTAAAGTATGATTTACTCTGTTAAGGCCATATTATGTCAGAAATAGCTATGCATGCCATGAACAATACATCTCTCCCATATTCACATCCCAGGACTTTTAATCAATCAGATCAACTAATGCTCTCATTTTCTGTAAAGTGCTATATGACACATGATTCCTTTAGAAAGACGTTACCTTTTTAAATTGATTAAATTATAGACTGGCAGGTGCAATGAGTGTGGGCATTATTGTAGATGTTTTTATTATTGAGTTCAATGACAGAGCAAACTGAAATGAGCCAAACCTGAATTGTGTCAGAAGAAGTTTAAGGGAAACAATTATGTTAGAACTTACAGACATGTTTTAAACAACTTTCATTGATCAACAGATTAGCTGTAATAAAAACCAGCATACACAGTGGGTCCCCAGGACCGAGTTTGAGAACTACTGCTCTACATCGACCTGTCGAAGGCCTTCAACACAGTCAATCATGATCTACTTTTGAAGAGGCTATCTGCGATTGGACTAGACTGCTCTGTCTGTAACTGGTTTCTAAACTACCTATGGGATAGGTCTCAGTGAATTGCAGTTGATGAAATGCAGTCAGGTTTTCAGCATTACTAAAGGTGTACCACAGGGTTCAATTCTTATTCACCGTTCACTGCTATTCACTATTTATATAAATAATATTGGTTTGTCACTGAGTAATTGTAAATTGCATCTTTATGCTTACAACACTGTTGTCTATTCCAGTCCAGCAGGCTTTTCTTGATCTTCAGCATGGTTTTGATTCCATTCAGAAATATCCCATTGATCTTAAGCTATTATTAAATGCAGAAGAAAATAAGCTTATGTTTTTCTTTGTACAAACAACTCTCCTTCCTGTTAAATCATTAGATTCAGTTTATTGCTGCGGTTCATTACCAGGGGTAGTTTCCACACCCACCATTCTGATCTCTATAGGAATGTAGGATGACCCTCATTCAATGTGAGGAGGGCCCAGAATAGCATTTTATTTGTTCATGAACCTATCATTCAGGAATGACCTAATTTCCTATCCATACTAATCAAATACAAAAGCGGGAGTTAGGAATGCGATCCCAGGAACAGCTAGCATTAGAAGTCCCTCGAGTGTACACAGAATTAGGTAAAACATAATTTTCGTTTTGACACGGTACATAGATGGAACGAGTTACAAAACACCTTACAACTTAAATTCCTTATACCCTCTCAAGATTTTAAAATTATGATTTATGAGTTTTATGTATTCATGTAAATGTTTATTAAATGTGTTTCACTGTTTTCTCCTGTATGTATATATTCTCTATTGTATTATAGCATATATATTTCCTTATGTTCTTATGTACTTGTCCTCAGGGCTCACCTGCAAATTAGACTCTGATGTCAGTGTGACTCCCCTGATAAAATAAAATAAAATAATATCATTGCTCTTTTGTGCAACATACATTCATGTTAATATCAGAGTCCGCTACTTTTCCATTAAAGTCTGAGTGACCTGCTAATATTTGTGTTGCAGTTCACATCTGCATTCCTGTAAAATGTTTTTGTTTTGTGACTGGCAGGTTCATTGACGAGCTTTTGAAAAGAAAGGTGAGCATTCTAAATTGGTCAACACAAACTCCAGAACCCAGCCAGCAATCTCAAAATTGAGAGAAGGAGATGCGCTGAAACTGATGCCACCAGACTGGTGGTTGATTAGTGGGTTTGTTGTTACCGCCATTTTCAGTATCTCTAACTGGCACTAGTTCAGACAATCGTAATTTACCAGAGAGTATGTTTCACAGAAATGTTCTCTGTTCAGTGTTTACTCTAAGGCCCATTGTGCTTCACATGTCTAATATATCTCACATGTAATGACTTTCATATTCATACATTTATCTACTTACACATGAGTTTGTTCTTGGAAGGAAAGTTGGAGATCTTTTCTTTGGTGGCAATAGCCTGTTTCCAATAGGTCATGGCTGACCGGTGTATTTTTGGAAAGCAGAGGTGCATGATGGTTAAATGTTTTTCCAGTATGGCCTTGTCAGGCCGGTCGTGACCCCTCGCTTTGTCATCTCCTGCACCTCCAAGCTGCTCGACCACCTGGGGGAAATCGCCAAGAACAATGACCTACACATCCAGGTAAGCTGACCTGTGTAATGTCACTCTGCTAGTTTCTTTATCATCTCTGGTGCACACCAAACCCAAGGAGATGCTGCACTTGGTGGTGTGATATTAACTGGGTTTGTCTAAACACAAAACCTACGATGTGTGGCTTTAAAAAAATGTCCTAGACATTGTATTGGTGTACTAGTCGTGTTCTTATGTAATAATAATGATAATTATCAAGTGCTGTCAATAAACTGCTATTCTCATTGATTAACTTGTTATGGGAGTGTCACTTAATGCTACATCTTGCTCCATATCTTTAACGGTCTTCAAATGGGGACATTGAAAGGCTTTGACTGTAACTGATTTTCTCCTCTAAAGCAGGGGTGCACAATTATCTGTTTTGGGATATGATGCTATCCTCTGCTCTTATTTAACTATCCAGGTGATTTATTTGATCTGACAGTCCTGAACTACAGCTGCAGACTGCACATGTATCCTGGTGAAAACATTTCACTGGGGTCCGATATAGGAGTGAACCAGCATTGGGGTATGCAGCTCTTTAGAAAATTAAGCCAGCAGCCTCCCAAGTGGTCAAGTGGTTTCAACATCTGACGCTGGCCACGGCAACAAGGGTTCGATTCCCCGGCCGTGCCAGAGTCGGCTCTGGCCAGGAGTGCCACCAGTGGCGGCAATTGGCTGTCCGCCCCAGGGAGCGGTCAGGGAAGCCAACAAGAAGTTCACTGCGCACAGGAGTGGCTCTGGGGTGCCGGACTTACGGTCGACAGCATGACGAGCGCTGTCTCGGAGGAGACAGGGCTACGGCAGCAAACTACGAGGGAGGGATTGACCTAAAAATAGTGGGTGTAATTGGCCACCAAATTGGGAGAAAAACGGGATAAAATCAGAAAACAAATAAAATAAAATAAAATAATAATAATAATTAAGCCAGAATGATTGGTTAGAACAAAAACCAGCATACACACCGGTCCTCCAAAAATGGAATTGTGCACCCTTGCTCTAAAACATAAATACCTCAGCTTAAGGGAGCTAGATGAAGCACTGGCCTGCCTGTGATTAACTGCACAGTTAAAGATGGATCCCTTTTTACGTTTTCCCTCACCCCAGAGTCACATCAGTGAGACCAAAGAGGAAGTGGACCTGGTCAGGGAGCTCTTCCCTGACTCTGAGTCCTATGCTGACGTCTACCGCAAACACAACCTTCTTACCGACAAGGTCAGTCAATTTCCTATGCCACCTACACACTGCCTCACACCATCTGTGTGCAAAAGTCACCCTAAAGTTGTACACTACAGTCAGCATAAGTGAACAGAATAGTGCACTTGTGAGGGTGGGGGTTCTCACTACAGGACAGATACACGGTTTCAACTGACCAACACCTCTCACTTCTACAGTGTTTTACTTGAACCCAAATAATAATGGAGAGTATAAACATATTACATTTAAACGCTATTTAAATGCTCCTATCAGGTGCCGAAATTGTTGTTGTGTCGTCATGTGAAACCAGCGAATAATACCTGCCTTTGAACTAAGGACCAGAAAAAAAGTGTCTCTTCAGCGGACACTACTGTAATCAGGGCCATATCCAGGAGTCGAGAATTACCAAGGTCATGAGACCTAGACCCTTCTAGGGGGGTTCGTCACGAGAAATGTCACTAGGCTACGTTTACACTGCAGGCTTTGATGCCCAGTTCAGATTTTTTGCCTATATCCTGACCACCTGTTTACATCTACTTTTAAAAGTGACCCATATCCGATACCTGTGTTTACACAGTTTACACTTCAAACAACCTCCATGCATACACAATGGTTTAGTTACCGATACGGAAGTAAACAAAACCCACGCTAGCACAGCCATATCGCCATCTGCAATGGACGCAAACGAGACAGAAATAATAATTCAATCATGCTTTATTTATTATCTCTGATGGTCAAAAACGGTTTTGTTGTGATACATCCCCTGTATGTTGGCCTGTACCGACTCTGCTCCACAGGCTTAAAAGGCACGCAACCTCTGTATTCGTCCACTGGCCTCAGCCTTCGTCCTCCATGATTTCACTACTAGGGTGGTCTTAATTAATTTAATAAAAAATTAAAAGATTTTTACATTTTATTTAATTCAGTCGTGTTTCTAAAAACCTGCCTCCCAGAAAGGCATTTAGTATGAAAAACAAAGCAAACCAAAACATACAACACATCGCCATGTAATTCAGTCAACGCTGGAAAAGAGACGAACAGTGCTGCAAGCCCCACCTCCAAAAGTTCTGCAACATTTGAAAAGACCTACCTCTTGACTAGGAACATTTTGGGGGGTAAATAAGTCCCCCGAGCTACATTCTGACGCTGGTTGCTGCTACTTCCGTTTCCTGATATGAAGATAATTACCATAAAGGTCCCAAGTTCCTGGGAAAAGTTCCTGCAGTGGAAACACGCCTTAAGTTAGGAAGCTGTGAACCTATTGTTCTATTGAGCACAGAGACAAGCACAGCTCTTAGCCACTCACACTTGCACATCTCTCTGTTCCATCGCCAATGTTCCTGTCCAAGAGAGACAGGCCTACGCAGAGGCTTATGCCCTGTGCTATGGTTAGACTGTTGAGGTTGGACTGGCTGCATTTAGCAGAGAGGGGCCCTGTAACAGAGGGTGGCAACGTACAGCCGCGTTGGAGCAGAGCAAAGCTTTGTTAAAGCAGTGTAGAGTCGTGGGCAAGCGAGACAGGCCTACGCAAGCTATGCAGTGTTCAGCTTGTTACTGCTGTTATTCTGAGTTTTAAGACCTTGGACCCTGGTTTGAGGTCCACTGCGTTTGACACCACCTTGATATAAGAATTTCAGTTCCCTTTGGAGAGAAATGTAAGTAAAACATGTTTTATATTGTTAAAGAAATATTTAAAAGCCAATACATTTCAGCTGTAAGCCTTCATCAGGGCAATGTTAAGAAGGACAGACACAATGTTTGTAGGCTTAATGTGGCTTTTAAAGATTTTTTTTTTAATGTAGACATGTTTTTTACATTTCCATTGCTCTCCAAGAGTGGTTCCAATCCTTCCATCCAATTCTTTGTATTTTTTCATGAACTTTGACAGAACTTCAAGGTAGCACTAGAATATGAATTGTTCTTAGATGTTAATGGAGGGTGAGGAGTAAAGCAGTGATGATGCTGGTACTGAAGTTAATTTGGTTGATATGTCGCAGTTATTTAGAGCAATGAAGGAGATGTCAATAAACAATGTTCATTGTGATGATGGAATGACACACTATTTTATTTCAAGTATGCAAAGAGAGAAATCACGTTAAGATTGTTTCCTTTAATATAAATGGAGTTCTCAGCCCTGCTAAAAGGAGTACGATTCTGACAAAACTAAAAAGAGAATGAGTACAAATAGCCTTATTACAAGAAACACACCTTACTGAGGTAGAGCATGGCAAACTTATCAAAATCAAAGTATGTTTTCTCCTCATACAAATCGGGTCATAGGAGAGGTGTGGCTATTTTGATTTATAGGGGGACCAATTATGAGCATGAATCTGAAATTAAAGATAAAGAAGGGAGATTTATTTTGATTAAAGGGAGAATAGAAGGTACATCTGTAACATTGGCAAATATCTATGCCCCCCTGGAAGTGAAAGTAACTTCTTCAAGAAATAGTTTGACATGATGGCCAAAGAAACACAGGGAATTCTTATATGTGGAAGTAACCTCAATGTTTGTTTAAATCCCTAACTTGACTTATCAAATAAGTCTCAACAAAAGGTAAAACTGCTAAGTAGACACATTAACACACTATTGGAGGAAATAGGGGAAAGAGGGATTTTTATCCCATTAGTCGAGACTACACACATTTTTCCTTACCCCACTCAGTCTAGTCTAGGATTTACTATTTTCTTAAGTATGGGAAGGATAGAATTACATAGAATTACTGATTGTGGAAGAGGAACAATGGATCTATCAGATCATGCTTCAATATATATTACTGTGGGCTTGAATAATAGATGAAAAAACACAATTTGGAGGTTGAATTAAAGTATACTGAACAGTTCACATATGAAGAAACAAATGGGCACAGAATAGTACTATATTTTGACAGAATAACAATGGTTAACAGAATAACAATGGCAAGGTCTCTCCAACAGTGGTGTGGGTTGCAAGTAAGGTCATTATGACAGGGACCCTGCTCTCCTAAAGAAAACATAGGCAAGAAAAGTTGAATAATAAAATCTCAATTAAAACAACTTGAAAGGGGGGCCTCAGATAGTGTGGTGGTCTATCGCACTCGCATTGACTGGTGCTTTGCGAGTGTGAGCTGCCTATTTCAGTCATGGTTAGAAACCCGACTGTGCCAGACCGGCCCTGGCTGGGAGCCCCGATTGGGGGCGGCATTTAGCTGTCTGCCCCAGGGGGGGGAGAGGGTGAGCTGGCACAAACTCGCCGAGAAGCGCAAAGGGTGGCACCAGAAGTAGGAGGGTGAGTTCCGTCTCAGAGGAGGCTGATCATTGCTGGCCTTGGATAATTGGCTTGACCCGGAGGACAGGCAGCAAGTTTGTGGGGGAGGGTGTATCTAAATAAATAGAAGGTATAATTGGTGACTAAATTGGGTGGGGAAA
Organism: Aldrovandia affinis; assembly: GCA_029706075.1. NCBI lineage: Eukaryota > Metazoa > Chordata > Actinopteri > Notacanthiformes > Halosauridae > Aldrovandia > Aldrovandia affinis. The sequence continues at coordinate 50,748 of JAINUG010000069.1, forward strand.
AAAAGGAAAAAAATCTGAAAAACAAAACTTGAAAGAGAACACAAGAACTTTCCTGACCCAACTGTCAGTCAGGAAATCAAAAACATAAATACTGAATTAGAAGCACTGTATACCTAGGAGATAGAAAATAAGCTTATGTTTCTGAGGCAGAGATATTATGATACAGGTAGCAAATCAACAAAACATTTGGCTAGAAAATAAAGGAAGCAATAAGCAGATTTCTAAAATTTGCCAAAAGCAGTTTGAAGCTTATTGTAAGAGGCTATATATTCTCGAGTGCAGTCTGGAAATGACCATAGGATCGAATTCTCTGAACTTACCAACAATCACTAAAGAACATAATAGTGTGCTATGCTCTGAAATATCAGCTGCAGAATTTTTAATAGCCATTTCCAGAATAAAAGTCCCCTAGTACAGATGGATTCACAGCAGAACAGTATAGAGCATTTCAAGAGCAGATTGTACCACATTTGCTTTCAGTATGCAATTAGTAAGGCATTACAAAAAGGAGACACCCCACTCATGGAGAGAGGCTATCATTTCAGTAATTCCAAAAGAAGGTAAAAATAAAGCAGAGTGTGGTTCCTGCAGACATACAGTAGGCTCTGTTTTTATTCATACCCTTGATAAAGATAAACAAAATAGATTGTTTAAAATAAATATATATTTTATGCTCAAAAACGTCAGAACATTCCAAACCTACATTACTAATACAATTGTTCAGAAAAACATATTTTGTTTTATTAATATTTTTTTTCCAGAAAACATCTGGATCACAATTATTCATACCCCAAACTAATCTTTTAAATTTAATCCAACAAAAACAAATCTTCATAAATATACAACTTATTTGAAGTAAATTGGAAGGTTATGGAACTATACAGTAGCCTACTAATGGTTTCCTGTTTCCCTAGGGTATAAAAAGGAGGAAACACACATTTGAAATACTGGTGCTAGACCATCATCATGGTGAAAGGCAAATAACTCCCTGAAAGCATCAGACAAAAGGTTATTGACCTCTACAGATCAGGAGATGGCTACAAAACATTAAAAAGTTAAAAGATACCACTTTTCACTGTTGTCAATTATTAGGAAGGTTTAAGCCACTGGAACAGTGGCTAACGTACTAGGTAGAGGACGCAAGTCTAGCTTGCCCCCACGTGTAGTGAGACGGGTGGTTCGAGAGGCAAAAAGCAGCCCAAGGGGCACAGTTCAAGATCTCCAAAACAACCTGGCATCTTGGGGTTACAAGGTGTCTAAAGCTACCGTTTGACGATGCTTACATGACAATGGGGTTATGGCAGAGTTGCAAGAAGGAAGCCTCTTTTGAAGACAATTCACAGAAAAAGGCATCTTGAATTCGTCAAACTACATCTGAACCACAATTGGAATTGTCTTGTGGCTGAATCAAGCTTTTTGGACATGTTATGTTTGGAATCCAAAGAATGCAAGTAATGTTGAAAAGCACCTCATGCCTATGGTGAAACATGGTGGTGGATCTTTAATGCTTTGGGGTTGTTTTGCATCCACAGGCCCTGGGGCCCTTATTAAAATAGATGGAACCATGAACTCTAGCATGTACCAAGACATTTTGTCCAAAAACCTTGTTCCTTCTGTCAGGAACCTACACCTTAGCCGCAGATGGACCATTCAACAGGACAACAATCCCAAACATACGTCCAAAGAAACTAAGAAATGGTTGACCGAGCACAAGATCAATGTCCTGACATGGCCATCTCAGTCTCCAGACCTGAATCCAATTGAACATTTGTGGTTTGAGCTCAAAAAAGCAGTCCACAAATGTTAACCCAAGAATCTGAAGGAACTAGAACAATTCTGCATGGAGGACTGGTAGAGGATCCCCTCCAAGAAGTTCCATAACCCCGTTCGACACTACAGAAGGTGACTACTTGCTGTTATAATGGCCAAGGGAGGGACCACAAGGTACTGATAACAGGGGTATGAATATTTGTGATTTTAGATTTTTCTGGGTAAAAAAAATATAATTTGTGAACCGTTGCATTGTGGTTTGTGGCAATGCACAAGCATAAATGCGAGAAGTGTAAAAAATAAATTTTTGGAACTGGAGACTGTCATGTTAAATGGGGGTTATGACATTGTTGGGATTACAGAGACATGGCTTGGCGCAGCGGATGGGGAAGAATATAATGTAGAGGGGTACAAATTGTTTAGGAAGGATATAACTAATAAAAGAGGAGGGGGAGTGGCCCTTTATGTGAAAGACAATCTAAATGTGCAGGAAATTCCAGGTATAAACCCATTAGTTTCTTGTGAGGACATCTGGATTAGATTATTGGGAGATCGTGAGAAGGGCCTGAATATAGGAGTATGTTATAGACCTCCAGCTTCAGATAGTAACATAAATAGTACGCTCTTTGATAACATAAAACAAATCTGTGCTGAAGGAGAGACGATAATAATGGGCGACTTCAATTACCCCTCTATCAATTGGGAGATAGTGACAGGTCAGGGCAAATGTGAAGAGGAGTTTATAGATATGGTCAATGACTGCTTTTTGGTACAGTCTGTTACTCAGCCTACAAGAGGGAAATCAATACTGGATCTGGTTTTGTGTAACAATCCTGATAGAATTTGCAGCACAGAGGTAGGAGAACCAATAGGAGCAAGTGACCACAGTGCAGTTATTTTTGATATTTTTTGGCAAGTTAAGACAGCCTCCTCTAACTCTCGAATTTTTAATTTTAGACGAGCTGACTTTAATAAAATGAGAGAGAATTTAAGTAATATAGATTGGGTTAAACTTCTAGATTGCAGAACTGTGAATGAAAAATGGACTATATTTAAAAGGGTTATTGTAGATGTACAGTGTAAATTCATCCCCAAAGTAAGGAAAATAGGATGAAAAACAGTCTCCACAATGGATGACTAAAGCTTTACGGGTGATTTTGAGGCAAAAGAAACGACTGTATAGAGTATATAAAAGGATAACTCAGAGAGAAACAAGTTCGATTATTGTAATATGCGGGCTAAGGCTAAAAGGAAATAAGATCAGCTAAAGGCGGTTTGAAATTAAAATTTCCCAAGATGCAAAAAGTAACCCTAAGAAGTTTTTTTCAATATTGTAGTAGAAAAAGGAAAGTTAAAGATGAGGTTAAGTGCATTAAGAATAAGGAAGGAACTTTGGTTTATAATAATAAGGACATTGCAAACACACTAAACAGTTACTTTGTGGAGAGCTTTACTAGAGAAGAGGTTATAAATATGCCTAAATGTATAGACAAGGTACGGAATGTTCTGGAGGACTTTGAGATAAGGGATGTAGAAGTACTACAAAAACTACAAAAACTTAAGACAAATAAGGCAGCAGGCCCGGATGGCATATATCCCAGAGTACTCAAAGAACTTGGGGAAATTATATATAAACCATTGACAGATATTTTCAGTCAATCCATAATCACTGGAGAAATACCAGATGACTGGAAACAGGGTAGTATAATTCCAATATATAAGAAGGGAGACCGTACTGACCCAGGGAACTATAGGCCTGTCAGTTTAACTTGCATCGCATGTAAAATGCTGGAATGTATTATTAGGGATAAGTTGGAATCATTCTTGAAAATAATAGTATTTTAAGGGAGAGCCAGCATGGATTTCTCAAGGAGGTCATGCCTAACAAACCTCCTGGACTTTTTCGAAGAGGCTACAAAGTGTGTTGACCTGAACCAGGCTTATGATGTTATATATTTGGACTTTCAGAAAGCATTTGACAAGGTACCACATGAGAGGCTCATTGCTAAAAATGAAATCAGTAGGAATTGTAGGAGTAGTTTCACAGTGGGTTAAAAATTGGCTGCAAGGGCGAATACAAAGAGTAACAGTAGGTGGGGCCGAATCTGACCTCGGTGCTGTGGGCAGTGGTGTCCCGCAGGGATCGGTGCTGGGACCTCTGCTCTTCCTTATTTACATAAATGATCTGGATATGGACATTAGTAGCAAAATAGTTACATTTGCAGATGATACTAAACTTGGGGGTTTGGCAAACAGTTTGGAATCGACAAAAGTAATCCAAGATGATTTAAACAAAATCCAAAAATGGGCAGATACATGGCAGATGACGTTCAATATTGCTAAATGTAAAGTAATGCATGTGGGAAATAAAAACATTAGACAGGAGTATTTTATGGGAGGAGAAAAGTTAGTAGGTGTTCAATTTGAAAAGGATTTAGGAGTTGTAGTGGATCAAAGCCTATCTGCATCAAAGCAGTGTGCTACAGCAGTGAAAAAAGCCAACAGGATGCTGGGATACATAGCAAAAGTATAGAGTACAAATCAAAGGAGGTTATATTAATGTTATATAACGCCTTTGTCAGACCGCACTTAGAATACTGTGTGCAGTTCTGGGCACCGCACTACAAGAGAGATATTGAAGCTCTTGAAAAAGTCCAAAGAAGGCAACTAAACTGATACCTGGTATGAAAGGTAAAAGTTATGATGATAGACTTAAGGCACTCAATTTATTTAAACTTAGCAAACGCAGACTTAGGGGGATTTGATTGAGGTTTTTAAATTCCTAAAAGGGATTAACAAAGTAAAATACCAACGATTTTTTAAGATAAGTGGGGTCAGCAGAACAAGAGGCCACAGGTGGAAATTAGTTAAAGGCAAATTCCGCACAGATATTAGGAAGTTTTCTTTACACAGAGAGTTGTCAATGCCTGGAACAGCTTGCCAGGTCAGGTAGTAGAGGCAGAAACGCTCGGGCTATTCAAGGCCAGGCTAGATGTAGTACTAGATGTTCTTTAGATTAGGACATGATGAGCCAAGATGGGCCGAACGGCCGTTCTCATCATTATGTATTCTTATGTTCTTATGTTCTTATAAAATATACCTAATTACTTATATAGGTTATTTTATACGATCTCTTTTGTTCATCTTTATCAGGGGTATGAATAAAAATGGAGCCTACTGTATCTCCGTCCTTAATGCAGATTATAGATTTTATACATCTGTTCTAGCAAGGAGCATTGAGTTGCTACCGCCAGATCTTATTCATCCAGATCAAACTGGATTTGTTCGGCAGACACAGACTCAAGATAATGTGAGACGTGGACTACATATTATGAGGCGCATTGAAAACAATTATACTGAAGCTGTTATTGTGGGGTTAGACTTGTGGCGTTTGACTCTGTGAATTGCAGTTATCCCCTCCCCCTCCAATTTGCTTTGTATATTGAACCTTTGAGCCAATGGATTATACAGAACACCAATATCAAGGGGATAACAATTACAGAAAGGACACAAAATTGCAGATGACGTATTGCTTTATTTCAGTGATCCTTCAGTGTCTTTTCCTGAATCACTAGAATTATTTGGATTATCTTCAAGTTATAAATTAAAAGTTCTCACATATAACTATATCCCCCCAAGTAACATCAGGCAGAAATATAATTTTGATTGGCATGCCAAATCAATGAAATATTTGGGAGTCCATCTACCCAAAGATATAACACAATTATTTGCAATCAACTATGGACCCCTTTATTCTAAAATGAAAGCAGATCTATCTCGATGGAACTTTATCCCTTTCCTGGGTATGAGCTCCAGAATTGAATCAGTGAAAATGAATATTCTACCAAGATTTGTATAACCCTCCCAGTGGAAGTGCCAGTCAAATAAATTACAGAATGGTACAAATTAAATTCAGATTCATTTGGAATGGCAAAAGGCCTAGGATTATATTTAAAAAAACTCCAAATACAAAAAGAAAAGGGAGGAATTGCTTTGGAACTTGAAGAATTACTATTTTGCGGCCCAAGTGAGGCCACTAGTTCGCTTATAACAACACGTTCGCTACAGATCACTCAGCAACCCACCACCACGACAAAAAATGGAGCTAACGTTTCATAACTAGGCAGGTCAAAGTGGTGCAGGAGATTTCTCTGATCAAATTCTAGTTGCTCTAATAGAATTCCATTAGACTTCGACAGCACCAAAAAACTGCAGTACCACCTATTTTAACTAAATTAGCCCCAGTGGATTTTCAATTTTACGGTATTTAAAAAATAATTTCTAGAAAACAATTATTTGGTAGAAAATCGATATTGAATTTACCATTTCAAGTTTGTGGGTTAGAGAACTGGTTGGAAAAGCAAGCAACCAGTCCAGTGGCAATTCCGATTAAAGCAAAAGTGCATGGCCAATTTAAAATAACCTATATTCTTCAGCAGTCCACTGTTAGGTTCATTATGCCTCTGAAGAGTATGAATTAGGCTGTTTGAGAGAAGGTTTGAATCCTAAGTAACCTGCCCGTGCCCAGTGGTGAGTAGCCTACATTTTGTTTGAAGTAGGCTATAGTAGACCAACATAGCTACAGTACTGTAGCAGGTGTCAAAGCTGTGGGCATGAAAAGCTTGTTAGTGCATACTGTATGTTAAATTAAAGGTTTTGATGCTCATTTGAATTTCCTGGCTTTTTTGGCTTTTGTTCAAAACCTTTTAACTTCTCACTTAAAACATAGTTTTGGGGATTTAATACATTCAAATATTGGGCCATTAAAGGGCTTTCAGTCTACTGTACCATCATGCATAAAGGCGAACTTCAAGATTTTCGAACACTTAAAGAACGATATGGCCTACAGAAAGAAGACTTTTACAGATACCTGCAGATGAGACACCACTTTAACCAAAATGTAAAGATGGAAGTTATAGATCAAATTTATGAAAATGGTGTTGAGAGTGTATTTCTATGTAACAGAACTGTCTCCAAACTTTACAAAGGGTTTTTAGATTTGAAACCAGATTCCATAACATACATTAAAGAGAAATGGGAAAAAGAATGCAGTCTCTCAATATCAGAGGTAGAATGGGAGAGTACAGGCAGTCCCTGGGTTACGGATGAGATCCGTTCTTAAGTCTGTCTTTAAGTCGAATTTGTATGTAAGTCGGAACAGGTACATACAGTTCTTATTAATCGTCAAATGTTTGTCTTAGTGTAGTATTTATTTGACCTTTCTGTGCATATAAAACACTTAAGAAAAACTTCCAAATACAATAAAACATCTTAAACATAACATTCAGTACATAATAATACTGTAATAACAATACTGTAATATTAATAATAATAACAATACAGTGATAATAAAAGTAACTATGTACATACAGTACTGTACTGTAAAGAAAAAACATTAAAGAAAGGCTTCTAGCCTTTTCTTGCACTAAAGAAAGGCTAATAGGCATATTACGCTGATTTTGGTGTTCTATACAAATTATCAATAGCCTTTCCATCTCAATAATTAAACCACTGCGTTGCTTGGTAATAATCGTGGAATTCATCGGGGCATGGCCTTTCACATGCTCCATTATTCTCCCTTTGTCTTTTAATTTTTTTTCTTTTCTTTTTTAGCCCATTTTCTCCCAATTTGGTAGCCAATTAGACCCGCTTTTTTAAGTCAATCCCCCCCCCTAGTAATGTGAGTTCGCTGCCATAGTCCTTCAACCAGTAGCGACACGCGACCTGGCGCCTCTTCCGAGACGGCACTCGCCCAAGTATCAACCGTAACCCGGTATACTGCAGGGCCACTCTTATGCGCAGCGAATCTCATGTCGGCTTCCCTCCCCCCTCCCTGGGGCAGACAGCCAATCACCGCCCCCCGGTGGCGCTCCCGGCCAGAGCCGACGTTGTAACCACTGGGCCATGCGGGATGCACTTTAAAATTGTTTTTTACAAAACGATCGTTGACCGGCTATAGCCTAATGCTTTCCCAATGGCTGATGGCGTTTCACCTTTCTCCGATCTCTTTGTTATTTCAACTTTACTTTCCATGGTGATTATTTTTCTTTTCTTTGATGCATCACCAGCACTTGCATCGGATTTAAGCTTTGGAGGCATCGTTGTAAGGGTAAGAGAAAGAGAAAAAACGGGACCGTGATCGGACTTAAAATAACTGACGGTGATCTCTGTTCCTTGAGCCGACGAACCGCTGAAACCGCGCAATGTTTTCATGAGCATCACAAAGTAGTGCGTGCGTTTGTTATTATTGTATTTAACTTTTTTTTTTTTTTTACATAATAGGCCTTATGGCAGTCCGTTCGTAAGTACGAATTGTCCGTAAGCCGGATGTTTGTAACCCGGGGACTGTCTGTATATGGAGATTCCAATGGAAAACAACCCTTTCTGGGATGTGGAGAGAGTTTTGTTGGAAAAATGTATTGCACTTTTTTTAATCTCCCCGGTACAAAACAGAATGCTGGAGAATGTGCGACCAAGATGCCAATCATTATCATATATTTTGGAAATGTTGTGTCACAGCTTGTTACTGACATAGTAACCCTGTTATTTTGAACCTGTTTTTCCTAATAATAACAGCAAAATAAAATTTAAAAAATAAAATATTTAGGAAAAAAGATTCTTTGAGGCAATAAAAAAACAAATGATTATTGAATTTGGAATATCTTTAAGTGATATTGTTGCTGATGATCAAGATGTTTAAATGTAAAACAAGGTGATGGTTAATGGTGATGATGACTATAATAATGTGTCAGAACGTGATGGTGATAATGAAAATAACAGTGATTGTGATGATGATTTCACAGACAGTGATGGCCCATGCCTGCCACCTCACTGATTCTGAGCTGAAGCTGTTCAGAGACACAGGAGCATCTATCTCTCATTGCCCTAACTCCAACATCTCGTGAGTACATCACCACACATCCAAACTGTCCTTTCTGTCATGGTCAGGCTGTGTGAGGAGACTGGACTGGCAGGACTTTGCTTGGAGGGGCCTTTGTAACAGAGTAGTGCCACATGCAGCAGGGTGGGGGTAGTGTAGAGACGTATGCAGAAGTGTGTGGGGCAGCAGATTGCAGCTAACGTCTGTTTGTCATTCATTTGTCTGTGCTTCTGTGTGTCTCACCAGGCTGTGCAGTGGAATGCTCGATGTCCGCAGGGTTATGAAGCACAACGTGAAGTTGGGCTTGGGCACAGGTGGGCTTCCTGCCTTCCATTGAAAGCACTCACACACCTGGATAAAAACACAGGCATTGACAGCAGCAAAGCCTCTGACCTCCACGTGACCTTTGTCTGGACAGTATTTATGCCTCTTGAAAGGTCAAACATGGCAGCTTGTGTAAGCTGACATTACAGCCTCCATCACATTGTGTACTAAAGCTATCATACCATTAACCAAAATACACATGTACATTTGTGAAACATGATCGCTTTACATTTTGGCCTTTGTCATTTTGCCTTACCTGCCAATATGACTTGGGTCATGTTGTTCTAATTGTGCTATGTTGCTTCTATTGGTGATTCATTTCATGAAATGTAAAATGGGCGGAGCTGTTGACTCACTCATTCATACCAACCATTGTGCTCTGCTGTGGAGAGCAAAACCTTTTGATTTGTTCAAAGGTTACTGATGGAGAGTTGATTGTAGCTCTACAGATCATCAGCCTCTACTCCTCGTTTCCACAGACTTGGCCGGTGGGTATTCACCCTCGATGCTGGATGCCATGAGACGAACACTGGACACCTCCAAGGCTCTGACAATCCAAGACCCCCAATACAAAACGCTCAATTTTGAGGAGGTGTTCAGACTGGCTACGCTGGGGGGAAGCGAAGGTAGGAGCCTACACGTGCACACATCGTCTCATTTACTAACCTCTCCACACACTGTCTCATTCACTAAAACCTCTAATACTCATGTAGCAGAGTTCAGAGACATGAGTTAGCGTGTGAAGGTTTGGTACAGAATATGACGTCACCCTTGGTGAAGCACTAAGATTGTGATTGGGTCCCTTGGCTGGGGGCCTTGGTTTGTAGCTCAGCGGGCTAATCACATCTCTTGTTCTGTGTGTGCGAGTACTTGGTTTGTGCCTTTGCCTGTGTATGTGGGTGTGTGTGTGTATTTGTGTGCTTTTTGCATGTGCAGTGTCTCATTGGTCATACCCTTGTGTAATTAACTCAGATGTGAAACTGAATGAGAAACGTGGTGTGGTGACCCCACTGCCCTGCATGGACTCTAACCTGATTGGCTGTCTGGTTGTTTCCCCAGCCCTCTCCCTCCATGACCGAACTGGAAACTTTGAAGTGGGGAAGGACTTTGATGCTCTGCTGATCAACCCATTTGTTCCAGACAGCCCGTTTGACGTGTTTCCCAATGAGAACATTAAGGTGAGTCATTACTCGGTCTATAGACACATGCAAGACTAGAGGCAGGTAACATGGGAGCTATTATATATAGAGAAACTATGCATTTCTATGCCAAGCCTGTATATGTAAGAGAGAGTTTTTGTGTGTGAGAATGTGTTAGCGTGTAAATGTATTTATTTGTGTATGAGAGAAAGACTCAATGAGTGTGTGTGACATATTTACGCGTGTGTGCACAGGTTACTAGCTTCAAGCATTTATACACAATGTTGTGACTTTTGACAGAATTTTTAACTTGTTTTAATCTCATGTTTTAGATGATTCTGGAGAAGTTCCTGAATTTGGGTAAGTACAGCAGCCACATGGCACTGTAAAACAACAATTAAGCACTATGATGGAGGTGTATTGTAAAACAGAAATGTGAAGAATTGTTGATTCAATGTACATTACATAATATTATGACAATATTATGACACCTCTCCTCCTGGGTCTGCAGGTGATGACAGGAACATCGTGGAGGTGTACATTGCTGGGAGGAGAGTGGTGCCATTTCAGTCTGTGTAGTCACCAAACCTGGATAATTACCTTTTGGCATATACAGTATATACAGGTAACTGTCAAAATAAGGGAAACACCAACATAAAGTGTCTCAATAGGGCTGCAACCCAACCATAGTATCCCTCTGTGAAGTTCTTGACGGACTGTTCTTGATGAAACTGCCCGCTTATGCCCGAGATTGATATTTTGCAGTCAACTGATTCAGAGTTACCTGTCTGTTTTGCCTTCTCTAACCAATGAATCAACATCACGTTCAGAGTGACAGTGACTATAATCACTTTCTGTTCCTTGTGAAATGAGACAGACCAGGTCACTGATCTCTTCTGGAGCCAAAATAATTAATTAATTGCTTGATTAACTGAAGAACCACACTAGACCTTGTGTTTTTTATATATAATATTAAATATGTATTGGGTAGCTAATAGGATTCCTTTGCATGTCCAGTGTGCAATTTTCTATGTCCAGAGACAGACCAGGGATGGAAGCGAAGAGTAGACCTTGTGATTTTTCCTCAGTCCAGCAATATGTCCAGGTATATAGGAATATATATATCCATATTCATACTTTATGAAGGAACTTCTTAAATCTTTACTAATGACATTCTCTGTGGAAATGTGATAAAAATATATTTTATTAACTACATATTAAGCTAGCTACATTGTTGTAACCTACAGTATGTGCATCTAAATATAACAGTTAATCATGGAATGCATCATCAATTCAGCTAATAAACAATGTATTTCTGTTGACCAAATCCAAAACATGAAATTCAAACATGTGAGAAATTGCAATAAAATAGATGTTTTATTTGTCTGGGTGTGCCTGTCATTCTATTCTTCCTGCATGTTTACTGGTAAATACCCAAGAGGTCTAATCTCCCTTAGGTCTGTGACCCAAATACATTCATAATAACATTTCACAACTGTATAGTGAAATAGTATAGTATAGTGCATAGTTTCCTGACTAGTTTCCCATTAAATTACCAAACCTGCTTAGCTTCCAAATCCAGACTGTCCAAGTTCCGACCTGTTCTGTGTGGCAAGTCTGTAACTGACATGTTGCATGACGGGCAAACCCCGGGGTATTTTCGTACTCGTACTCGCGTGTCAGCATTTCGCGTTAACCATAGTAGTTAGTTGAGCAGATTCTTCGTTTTATATATTAGTGATGGGAAGTTCAATTATTTTTCCTGACTCGTTCGCGAACGATTCGTTCAGTGAAAAGAAAATAATCTTTAGATTCGTTCACTTGATTCAGTAATCACCATTTACCCAGAGCGCATAGGAACCCCCCTACCGGCGAACGATGACTCGGAAATGTTGTGATTCTCGTTCAGAGCCGGATTTACCATTCACGAACGATTCGTTCAGGTCTCGTTTGTTCAGTGGAGCGGACATAGCCGTTCTTTGGCATGATAGATAGACAATTGGATAAATTATCATGTTTAATAACATGTCTTTGGAAGCTGAGTGCGATGAAGGCGGAACCACTCGATCAATCGAACGAGTAAAATTAATGACTTAACTTATCAGTACTCCCGACTCCCGAGTAAAAAGAGTCATTCAATTTGAACGAATCGTTCGTGAACTGCACATCACTATTATATAGGCTATATGTTAGTCACACGTACCAGTTACAGTTCATTGTCTGAATAAACATTGTTTTTGTTCTAGTTTTTTCATGGCGCCATTCACAGTGCCCCTGTGAAGAGGCACAACAGTTACACAAGGATAATAATACATATCATTTCTAATTATATTTATGATCTTTTTTTAAAGAACTAGGCTACATCTGATATATCACCCCTTCAATCACTCCCGACCGTGGCATCATTATTCATATAAGTATGTACAGTGGGGGGGGGGGGGCTCTTTGTTCATAACTTTACGATTATTAACAACCCATGAAAAAAAACTAAACAGGGCTCTGCACGTGAGCTTGTATTCTTCTATAACATGCCAGTCAAGAAAGTGTTCTACTCTTTGGGCTGTAGCAGGTGGAGAATTGTATCTTCTAGTCTTGTCTGCCGTTTCCAGCTGACAGCTGTCCCAAACAGTCATGCCATGTCTCCCGGGAAACAGGGAAACAACCTCCTTCTGAAACTCTGTCAACTCTGTCGGGGAGGGGGGCGCGGCGGCTTGCCGGCTTGCCTCCAGGAAACATCCCAATGTGTTTTCTATGAGCCAAATAGAAAAAACGGGTCCTGACAAAACAGCCACATGGGGGAGTAGGTGCTCTTCGTCACAGTCTGTGTAGCGGTCCTGTTCTGCAAATGAACACTTTTAGGCCTTTAGAGAGCAACACAAGATATCCTTGAGGAAATAATCTATAACTGCTCATTGAAACTACAGGCAGTCCCCGGGTTACGAACATCCGGTTTACGTTCAACTCGTACTTACGAACGGACTGCCATAAGGCCTATTATGTTAAACATTTTTTAGTTAAATACAATGGTTCGTAATAATGAACGCACGTACTACTTTGTGACGCTCATGAAAACATTGCACGGTTTCAGCGGTTCGTTGGCTCAAGGAACAGAGATCACCGTCAGTTATTTTAAGTCAGATCACGGTCCCGTTTTTCTCTTTCTCTTACCCTTACAACGATGCCTCCAAAGCGTAAATCCAATGCAAGTGCTGGTGATGCATCAAAGAAAAGGAAAACAATCAGCATGGAAAGTAAAGTTGAGATCGGAGAGGTGAAATGCCATCAGCCATTGGGAAAGCATTAGGCTACAGCCGGTCAATGATCGTTTAAAAAAAAACAATTTTAAAAGACAAAGGGAGAATAATGGAACATGTGAAAGGCCATGCCCCGATGAATGCCACGATTATTACCAAGCAACGCAGTGGTTTAATTATTGAGATGGCTTATTATTGATTATTAAAGGCTATTGATAACTTGGATAGAACACCAAAATCAGCATAATATGCCTATTAGCCTTTCTTTACTGCAAGAAAAGGCTAGAAGCCTTTCTTTAGTGTTTTTTTGTACAGTACAGTACTGTATGTACATAGTTACTTTTATTATTACTGTATTATTATTATTGTTATTACAGTATTATTATGTACTGAATGTTATGTTTAAGATGTTTTATTGTATTTGGAAGTTTTTCTTAAGTGTTTTATATGCACAGAAAGGTAAAATAAATACTACACTAAGACAAACATTTGACTAAGTGACGATTAATAAGAACTGTATGTACCTGTTCCGACTTACATACAAATTCTACTTAAAGACAGACTTAAGAACGGATCTCGTCCATAACCCACCTGTACAGTAAACGCAAATACAGGAAGATTTGGGTTTCCCATCAGACATACAGTCAAATCCAAATGTATTAACACTCTTGACAAACATGAGCAACAAAGGCTGTATAAAATAAACAATACAGGCAGTAATCTATATTGTATACTAAAAAAATTAGACATTGTTAACTGACCACAAAATTGCTGTTTTGCAATGGCAATATCAATCTCCAGACTTGAACCAGATAGAAAATGTGTGGTTTCAATGGAAGCAAGCAGTACCCAAGCCCTTTTATACAGTCTTTTTTAGTCATTTTGATCAAAGACTACTTTTAAATTTTTTAATCAGCCGTACTCGTCTTAGCGAATCCTTTTTGTCACATCGTGTGAACAATCGTGTAGGCTACTGTAACCCGCACAGCCTCGCATTGAATCTGAGCTATGAAGACGGGCGATTCTCACACACTACGAACGCGTCTACTACTACTATTCCGCGCCAGTCACTACGCCACTGTCGCACCAATGGCAATGCTGTCAAAACGTGACAAAGGGTGAATATTGAGAAAGTAATATGTGTCACTGTGAGGGTAATATAATGTCAACTGCAGCCAAATGCTGTTTTATCAGCAAAACCATAACCGATAGATGGAAGATGTAAACACAGAGATTAAGGACACAGGTTTGAAGTTTCAACTTCTTGATGCTGATTCCATCACTCTCACCACACCTTCCAATACTTTACTCAGCTCAGAAACATATCCAAAAGAAACGAATGACTTATGAGTTATTAGTTATTAATAACAAACAAAATATTATGAATCACAATAATGGCTCAAAACTGTGTAATCAAAGTGTCCTGGTACATGGGATGTAGGAGTTGTGTGAGCATTAGTCATGTTTGAGATCTTGGCCAGTTCAAGGCTTGTGACTCACACTTACGCTCTCTTGCACAAACACACAGTCACACAGACCCTTAAATATACACAGGCTTGTGAACAGATGCACAATTTCTCTCATACTCACAAAAATAAATATGCAGTACATGCACTTAAACAGAGACACACAAACAAAAGTGCACAAATAAACACATACACATGTGCACATAAGGCCTCACGTATGCACATACAGTACAGCCAGAGAATTTTCAAGCCAAGTGGGCACCTTAAATCAGAGGAGCAAGAGAGAAAGTAGGGTGTGTGGGGGAGTCCAGTTCACCAAGTTGAGCATTTTAATGACTTACAGGACTGCAAGGCCTTCTGGGATACGCAGACGTAATGAAAGCAAACAGAGCCTCTTGTGCAAACAAGGAGGGGATTACATTGCATTCTTTCAGTGCCAAACATATGGAAACACAAACGAGTCCATTATACTGAGCTGAACCTACACTGATACTAGCACAAGATTGAACCTCCCACACACACACACATACACGTGCACGTGCACATACACACACATGCATACGTGCACGCATACACACAGATACACACGCACACAGCACTCAATAATGCCTAATAGATGTATCCTTATCCATATCATGCAGGATTCTTGTTTCAATCACACATACACACACACGTGTCAGACAGAGAAAAATAGCCTATGTATGAGGGAGACAAGGTGTGTCTGGGTGTTTGAGAGGGATAAAGTGAGAGAGTAAGAGAGACTGAGCAGAGAGAGAGAGAGAGAGAGAGGAGAAGCCTGTATGTGAACAAGACAGACTCTGTGTGTGAGAGCATTTATGTGTGTTAGACCGAGCAGAGAGGGGGCAGGAAACACAGTGTCTGAGGCGTGGAGAGAGAAATCCTGCAAGAGCTGAATTGGGGGGATTGTATGTGTGTGTGTGAGACAGAGAGAGTGTGAACATAAGGTCACGGCAGTGTGTGACAGAGCATGAGGGGGAGAGAGAGTGAGAGAGTGAGGTATGAGTCTGGACCATGTGAGTGGGATGTGGCTCAAGATGATGCAGGGGGAGGAGTTATGGTGGGTGGGGGTAGAGTGCGTCGTCCTCTGAGGTGCATAAGTGCTGACTAAGACATACGGAGGGGGCTTAATGTGCTTCAGAGAGGGAGGGAGGGAGGGAGAGAAAGCAAGAGGGAGGGAGAGCTGAGACCAGACCACACAAAGAACGATAGCCACACAGCACTCTGACACAGAAGCGCTTAACACCGCCTGGCTGTTGCTGCAGCCAAGAGACTAATCCCACACATGCCTCTCCAACACAGTACACTCAAACCCATGCATAACCCTACAGACTAATTCCACAAGCTTCTTACACAGTACACTCAAAACCATGCCCTACCCTACAGACTAATCCCACACACCTCTCCTACACAGTACACTCAAAACCATGCACTACCCTACAGGCTAATCCCACACACCTCTCCTACACATTACACCCAAAACCATGTATAACGGTACAGACTAATCACAGACATCTCACATACAGTATACTCAAAACCATGTACAATGCTACAGCCTAATCCCACATGCCTCCCCTACAACACAATAACTCATGATTTTAGATACTAATCCTACACCAGTGGTGCCCACAACACACTTAATGATTACAGCTGCATGTACACTGTAGCTAGTGCTCTGTTTCATTTGGCTGGTGTGAATGTCAATGGCAAGTGTATTTTTCATGCATCATCTGGGACCCGCCTGAACCCTTGAATTGGGAACCACTGTCCTACATAACTCTCTTACAGAAGAGTACGCTCAGAGCCACACACAACCCTAGAGACAAAACACACTATATCTCCCCTATAATGTACAAAACAATACACACAACCCTAGACACTCATTTCACATTCTTATCCTCCACTGTGCTCACAATTAGAGATTAAGCATAGTCATTAAGTCTACATGCCTCTACCACAGTTAGCTCACAGTTGTGCACACATTTAGATAAAGGTTCACACACAGGGATGCATGCACAAGGACAGATCTCTCCACTGAGACCAGACCTAAAGTTCAACTGCTGGTCACCATAATAACATTGGCGTTTTTCTGGAGCAAACAAGGTCATTTGAGTTTTTAATGACATTACAGTGACAACCCACTGAATCACTGCTCATGTGTTTGAGGGGGAGGAAAAGTGCACTATGGACAAGGGACAAACAATACTGTCATGAATGCAGTGCCCCACATTTTTTAATAATTCATTTTTAATTTATTCACATTTCACACTTTCCTATCATAGCAACCATTATGCCATCCTTGTTTGTGTATGGTTTGAATATATCACATGGGCTTTATGTAGGGCAGCACATTACAGTTCCCAAGAGTGCCTCTGTTTCAGTGGTCCCTTATGTTTGTGTAGATGCAGTACATGGAAGGAAAATTTGTCACTGGCAACCTGTAACCTGCAAAAACAACTGCAATTACAGTGAATATCAAACTGAAAATGAATAACATAACAGCAAAACTGTAGTTGGTGCCGAAAAATGACATAAGAGCAATAAACTAAAATCACACTACAGAGAACATAGACATCAATATCTATATATGTAAAAACAACATTACAGTAAATCCAAGGCTTATATGGTCCAATACAATGATCCTTAAGATCAATGTTAACTTGCACCACAAATAAATTGGTTTAGGTCTGACATTTTAATGAAAATGTATGAAAGTATATACACTTTGGCAATTTCACATGTAACAGCTCACAGTCTACCTAGGAGATGGCATTTCTGTACTGATAAGTGCTGTGCTGAAAGTTGAATGAACTCTGTTGATTTGTATGGTTAAATAAGGGCAGAGAAAATGTCCTGGCTCTTTTTGCTGTGATCAGAATTACATCCACATTTCAAATTCATAATTACAGCATGGTAACTGCTATCATTCCATTCAGGCTCCGATTTATGTTCAGTGCGTGTGTAATCACCATGCCATTGTTTAAGATTGTGAGGGGACGTGGATTGCAGGCGTCGTGGTTTGGGGAGGGATATGGCCTACGGGGGCATCAATCGAGGATTCAATTTCGACCCATCTTTCTGGGGAGAGAAATTATTCCATGGCTGTCTGGAGCAGAATCCATAGTTAGCACATCATTCTAATTTCCAGAAGCCCGTCATTATACAGTGCACCTAAAAACTGAAATGATCATTTTAATTTGATTATTTAAACATTATTTTTTGGGTGTGCACGATAAAACGTGTTGTTTTGACAAACAACACTCATAACTGAGAAGCATGCATGGTTGCCATGGGGGATGCCTCTAAATTTCGGTGTATATGGAAAAATTCATAGGAGAGGTATCTGTGCAAATATGCATGGGGTCAAAAGCAGATCTGCGGTTGTAAAAGGAGGAATGGGGGAATAGTCTTGAAAATGTGTATGGGAGTCAATAGAAGATGGGGGTTAAATATTACAGCCATCTGGAAATACTGGATGCAGTACCTATGTGTTCTGGTTCATATGACAAAAAACAGACCTCTCTTGGGTGAGTCTTAGTCTTAAAACACATTTTACAACCTGATTTCCCCCAGGAGTGACATGGTCTTAAGAAAGGTCCGTCTCTCCCTGGGGCGACAGGGAGGGAAATTATTATTAGTATGAAGGATAAAAAGGCAAAGACTGCCCAGATGGAAGATATCAGGGCAAAGTATAATAAAACCTGGATACTTGAGGATATCATAAATAAAGCCCATTTAGAGCATATTGATAAAAGAGGTGGTTTGGCACAGTTAGGTGTGGGAGGGAGAGAGAATAAAGGTACGAGTAACAACTTGAAGTTCCTTTGTTTAAATGGTAGCAGCATAAAAAAACACTTTTGGAATTAGTCATGTTTGATGGGGGTCATTACATTACATCAGGATTACAGCATTGCAGAGACATGGCTTGGTGCAGTGGACAGGGATGAATATAATGTAGAGGGGTACAAATTGTTCAGGAAGGGTAGAACAAATAAAAGAGGTGGGGGTGTGGCCCTTTATGTGTCAGGAAGGAGAGACATTAATAATGGGCGACTTCAATTAGCCCTCTATTAATTGGGAAATCGTGTCAGGTCAGGGGAAAGAGTTTTTAGATGTGGTTAATAACTGCTTTTTGGTGCGGTCTTTTTCTCAGCCTATGAGAGGAAAATCAATACTGGGTCTGGTTTTGTGGAATAATCCTGACAGAATTTGCAGCTCAGAGGTAGTGCAGTGCAGTTCAGTCACTTTTGATATTTTTTGGCAAGTTAAGGCCACCTCCTCTAACTGTAGAATTGTTAATTTCAGATGACCAAACTAATAAAATGAGATAGAATTTAAGTAATATAGATCAGGTAAAACTGTTAAATTGCAAAACTGTTAAATACATTTTTTAGGGAAGCTAAACTTTCAACTTTGAAACGAAAATTTCCCAAGATGCAAAAAGTAATCCAAATCATTTTTTTTATATTTTAGTAGAAAAAGTTAATTAAGAGGTTACACGCATTAAGAATAAGTAAGGAGCTTTGCTTTATAACAATTAGGGATGCATCGATATGAAAATTGTGGACCAATACCCGATAATTCAAATAACACAATCGGCCGATACCGATAATTTGTTATATATTGTCCTATTTGTGCCATGGCAAAAAATAATCATTCTGCCCTTAATTATACTTTTCAATGAGCACAAATTAAATCATACACATTTATGGAACATATTTTATTGTAACAAACACAGCATGTCTTAAAGCAATGAGAACTGCGTGCATTAGAGCTGGGCGATAACCACATTTTACACCGTTATCGCAATTTCAATGATCAACCGCGGCAAATTTACAAATGTTGATGATTGCGGTTAGGCTATAACATTGTTTCATGGAGAATTCCTGCATTCGCTTTGGCATATTTCCATCCGCAACACGACACAGCAACAGTCAATCACAGCCAGCCTTGATATGAAGCGCAACTTCGTGAAGCTAGAGGGAAGCATCATCAAAATGCCAAACTTGGAGCTAGCGAAGCATGGAGTGGATTTGTTCAGTCAGTAAACCCACTAACTAGGTTAGGCCCAGACAAAGCTTGACAACGAGATTGAAGACAAACCGAGTTTAGTCTCTAAGAAAGGCTGCGCGTCAATTGTGTGGGGTTACTTTGGTTACAAACGAGCTGGCAAAGAGCAGAAAGGAGGTGTATTCTGCAAGTACTGTAACAAAGTGGTCCCGTAGGCAGATGGTAATACGTCTAATCTATTCCATCGTTTGAGAATTAATTACGAAAAGGAATATGAAGAATGTATGGCGAAAAAAGAGAAGCAGAGGCAGACAAAAAATCATTTGCAGACACGAAAAGGCAGCTATATAAATATACATTTTTGTATTTGTTTACGCAAAGTGCAAACTTTATACTTGAAATTATGCTTGAAAAATGACCATACATAGAAGCATTGAATGTCAAATAAAATGTGTTTTGTTGGAAAATGGTCCTTATCGCTTTAAGAGCATTGCATTGTGGGGCGTGTAGGTTTTGTTTGGAAAGATAGTGGCCATGTGGAGAGTGTGGTAGCAGAAGAAAATGTGTTCACGTGAATTACCTGTACACAGAGCAGTTGCCCGATAGTTTAAGTTAATTTGTTTTTATCGTGAACACTGTGGAAATGTATGCATCGCCCAAATAAATGCCACCTGCTTCATGGAAATTGCACCGTCTGGCTCTTGACTCATGTAGATGCAGCTGAATAAATTGACCTTTTAATAGTGGAGTTACCACGGAAATCGGCTAGGCTAGCTATCGCCGTTTTCTTGCCTGAAGTTTTTAAGATATTGTAAATTCCCCTGCTGCTATCCCAATCACGGTCAGGAAGCAGAGTCATAAAAGGTAACAGTTTGAATATCTGTATATATACTCAGCTTTTCAGAACCTTTGCACTTTTCCATGCTACATTTTGTGTTTTGCACTTGGATTGGCTATTTGTTCCCCTGTACGCTGTATGTAAATAGAACACATTTCATTACTGCGGAGTGTGAATGACAGATCTTTAAGAAAAAAACATGTCCCAAATAAACTGCTCCTAAAGCAGCCCAGTATGTTGCTTCTACCACTCGACATGAACCCATTGACACTTCAGCTCTGGCTAAATACAGCATTCCTGCCCCTTACAGTCCAGCAAAATATGGCATCTCTGTCCGTTTAAGTTAGGCTACATATGGCACCTTCCACAGGTTTGAGTACTCATACACCCAGGCACAAAGGTGCGCACACACACACACACACACTCACTCCCAAAAAAACACAACCCACACACATGTAGATCTCATACAACACACTTCTGAGCATGACCCTGTAACAAACTAGCCATCTACATTCAAAGCATTGTGCCCAATCACAGAATCTCCACTAAGGAGGATCTTTACCCACAGTCAACACAATCAGGCTATCAAAAAGCTCCTGTACTAAGCAATCAGAACAAAGCTGGCACAGCAATTCCTTTCACCAAATGTCCTAATCACCTACGTAACAATAAAATAGATTGGGAAAGAAAGGAGAAAAAAAAAAACCTCTGTCCGAGAACAACAGAATGTAACATACAATACAGGTGTAATACAGAACTGTGATAAGATTATATCAGGAAATACTGACGAGTTTAGGGGTAAAACTAGTGCAAAGACAGACAGACTGGAGGCACTTGGACTTGGGTCAAGCTCTCTGGTAAAGTTCAATGACCTCTGCCTGACCCAGCCAGAGAACTGAGCACCACTGAGCTCCACAGAACATCTGCCTCCAGGGGGTCTGGTGATGTCATCCCTTAGCTCCCTAAACAAATGCAAACACAAAGGGGTGGGGTGTGTGTGTGTGTGTGTGTGTGTGTGCAGATGTTGTCCCCCCCAGTTTCGGAACAGTACCATATAGGAGTTAAATAGGCAGAGACAGCTGAGCCCTGCCAAAGAGGTGGATACACATGTGCACTCTCCACCCAAAACCACAACCCCAGTGGGGGGAGTTTAACAAGGAGAGAATGGAGCAAAAATGAGAAAATCATTATAACCTTGCAAAAGACCATGACTCTTTTTTTTTTTTTTTTTTTTTTTGAGAGAAACCCCTGAAATGAACACCACCGGCGTCAGTGCCGGAAAGCGCTTAGCCGACTGGCAAGTATTGAGAATCGCATAACTTTTAAACTATTTATTCATTAATTCATTTTGCTGGGGATCCATATATTATTCGTGCATATGTGAATACTTCTCTGGATTAAACAACTTTATTAGAACACAGTACAAAGGAAATCACGAGACCAGTTTAAGCAAGGAGCTGTATAGACCCATAAAGTTAATGACTATGTAACTGAGTTGGTTCTGCCCGCAGTGAGTTTCGAACTGAGGATCTTTGACGCAACAAGAGAGCGATTTAGCTCGCCGAGCTAAAGACTCAAGCCCCTAACTCCGGGAACTAATCGTACTCTTATCCACGTCACTCTCTGCAGCGGGTGTTCACGTACCAGAGCCCATCCGCTACAACTAGACAGTTTAATGATCACCACAACACTGGCACACTACTCCGCAGGAGGTGATTCACTCTCACTCACCTTCTCACCCACACCACACACACACATACAAATCGGCATGATTCACAGAAGCATCAGGTCAAGTCATTGGTGTAAACTCATTGATCGTATTTGGATGTGTCAGCAGAGGGACATCGCTGAACTGGGACCTCAGTTCAGCACTCTAGAGCTGAGTTATTGTTGAGCTGAGTTATTCCCATATACTCCTTGCTTACACTGTCCCCTCTAATTCACAGCCCAGGAGGAGGCTGCAAAGAGGGGGGAGTTACTGATGTTGAGGAGGGGTCGTGGGGTCATATTTCCTAAATGGGGCATGTGTGACTTTGGCCAAGCCCCGGCTGCTTTGCTTGGAGGCGGACAGATGAAGCCCCCATGAAGGAGGTAGAGGGCAGATGTGAAACTGTGTCTGTGAATCATATGTGGCTGTGAATAATGCCTTCCGGGCAAGCAAACAGATTACACAATGGTCGCTCCGCTCAGAAGACTCAAACTATTGCAGTAACGGCAAGTGCCAAAACATAGGAAATGGGAAACAAACATTTTTGATTTAGTCATGCCATCTTAATTTTCGATGACTGAGAAATACTCAACAGGAGAAAATGACTGTTTGGTACTCACAGATTACCTAACCTATTTAGAAACTACCAAAACCTGGTTACACATGCAGAAATTGGGGAGTTTAGTAAATTGTATTTTCATGAGCAGGTTAACTACATGCAAAACATTTGAAAACACCAAATGACTAAAGTGTATTATTGTTAATATTAATATGATTTATTTGTACAAACACTTTACTGAATTATTACTCACTGTCTGAGGAGCGTCTTCGTGCCTCCCCTCCCACTTTTAGCAGTTGTTCCCCAATCAAATTCATGCATTTCAGTTAGCTTGATGTTAGCTAGAAAATCTCTGCTTCAGCTAGCTTGCCATAGTTATGCTGTCTGTATTTTAAATCGTGGTCTTTTTCGGATAACGAAGTTAACGTTAACTAAGTGAAAGCACACAATGCTACATAAAGAAATAATACAAAATGATACCTAGCTACGTTTACAACCGAGAGATAATTAATTACATTTTGGCTATGCTGTTGCATTCCAGGATAATAAACGCCAATTTCGCAATGCAGCTATCAATAGCTAAAGTGAAATGACACTTGTGTCAGATAGGTAGGCTTGCTTTTCAGCGAACTGACGATTGCGAAGAGTCAGCGAAACCGAAATCGAACTGCTTTCATACTCTGTGGTTTTGCTTGACTGAATGCGAGTGAACTCCCCAGTGCTGTAGGTGGCAGTATGCACTGAATGTGGTAATCGAGTCTTCCTTTCCGCTTTTACCGGAAAGGGAATTGTTGTGCGCCCGCTTGATGGAAAAATTACCGGAATAATGGGCACGTTTTTCCCCCCTTTGACTAAACAGAAGTAGTGTCGCGTCTGTTATTGTTCGCGGAGTTTCCCTAGCTGGCATGTACACAATGTGCTTGTTCGCTTTATCCGCAGTTGTGCTAAAGTCATATTCTTCGCGCGAACTAGGCGAACTTCGCCTCCACAAGAAGTATATTTGGCCCTTTACAATTATTACCAACGTGAAATACAGCAACTTTACAAACGTTAGCTGGCATCCAAGCTGTTTTGAAAAAGCTATCCAGGTTAGTTATACTAGCTCAGAAAACGTCTCATATGCTAGTTGTAGTCGGACAAAATCGCAAAACAAACTTGGCCGTTTAATTCCCCACTTACCATTGCATAGATGTCAGCACGTTGTATGTGCCTCTTCAGATTGGTTCGACCCCGACTCCAAGTTAACTTAGCAAAATATCTCCTTCATGGTAACATTAAAAAATGCTGCCAAGCGTGGATTTCTACCCCCTCCCAGAACCAACAAGGAACATAGCTGTACAATTATATCAGTTGGCTTCAAATAACAGTTAACATTTCAGTTGATAGTGATTAGCCTAATAAGTTATGATAGCAAGCAAGATGACCAATGGCAAAACGAGCATAATTACAGCTATGGATAATTGGGTTTATGCACAATAACATCTAGCCAGTCCGAATCCTCATGATCCTCCCACTTCCTCATTAGGCTACTCTCCCATGATTGGTTTATGAAACTAATGATACCCAGCTATACATCTCATCCAAACCCACTGCCCCTCTCCCCCATCAACTGCCTTCAAATCAGGACCTGGATGGCCACCAATTTCCTCAAACTCAACAGAAATTAAACAGAAGTCATGCTAATCAAGTCAACATAATTGAAAAGCCTTGGCATCACACTGGACAACACCCCACATAAGCCCCCTGTGGTTTTAGGTAGAGCATGGCGTTAAGCAACGATTAGGTTGTGGGTTTGATTCCCACTGGGACCACATATACTGAAAAATGTATGCATTCACTACTGTAAGTTGCTTTGGATAAAATCATCTGCTAAATGGCATATATTATATTACATAAAGAACATCTCACACACTGCATTTTTTCACCTCCGTATCATCTCTCATCTCCGCTCATCACTCTCCCACTCCAATGCAGAAACTTTAATCCATGTCTTTGTCACCCCGCTACCTCTCGGACCTCCTCCAGGACTGCACACTCCACTCACAGCTGACCTCTCCATTCCTCACACCAGACTCAACACAATGGGAGCTCAAGCTTTCAGCTCTTCTGCACCCAGACTCTGGAACTCTCTCCCCATACACATCATACATGCAAATACTACCCTCCTTCAAAAATTGCTCAAAACCCACCAGTTCATTCTGGCCTATAACACTGTTGCACTGTCCCTAATTGCACCAATATGGCTGTTTTTATGTGCTCTGCTGGCATTACTGTTCTGTCTTTTTATTTTTATTTACCCTATGTATACGATGACCTCGGGTGTTCAGAAAGGAACCTATTAAATCAAATGTATTATTCCACTACATCATATTCTGTTGAAATAAAGCCCAGACAGGTTTTCAAAAGGTATGGTTTTTCTTAGAACAAGATTATTTTACATGGCTTTTCACACTGTTAACCAACCGTTGCTTTCCTTAACAGCTCAAACTACATGCACTTAAATATACAAGATTGTACAGCGGTTACACTTATGCAGGTGGTAAAACAATTGCTTTCTTATTCAGGAGGTCAGGTTTTGGGAAAATGGATCATGATCCACCATTATATTACAAATGCATACAGCTACCATAGCCTTGTAGTAGAGTGTGGGCGCACCTTCAGGATGGGAGGGAATTACAAATATAGACAAATGTTCATTGGTCTTTTCAAATGACCTGTAATTGTCATGACCCAAGAGGAGAGAGAAAAAAAAAAAAAAAAAAAAAAGCCCAATTTCTGAAACTTGTTGAGGTGGTCTTGAAATCTAAACCAGAAATTACAACTAAATGACACTGACTACATTATCCACTATTATATAATATGCAACTCTAGAAAGTCGGGATTTTGAGTACTTCATAATTTTAAATATAAATAATTTCACCACAAATAATGTAAAATATTGAAAAAAGGAAAAAGGCCATGTGATAAAGCTATATAATGTCTCTCTGTACATTATTTTTTATTTACATGATACAATTCTGCATTAATGCGTGATAACAAGATTATATGTAATACATAAATATGAACACAGTTTGTACAAATTTGCATAACTAAAAGTTAAAATTAAAACTTGAATGGATACATACAATTCTTTTAAAGCAGAAACACACACACCCCTACAAAAGAAACAAAGAAATGAAACAAAAACAGCGCAGAACAAGCCAGGACAAAACATTAGGAGAGGAAAAAAATAAAATCTATATACAAGACTTTCTCCATACCACTACTCTTTAGATGCACGCGTACACACGTACACACACACACACACACACGTACACACACACACACACGCACACACACACACACGCACACTCAAACTCACACGCATGCGCGTGTGCATACACACAGGTCAAGGAGAGGGGCCATCACACCAAAAGCTGGCTGTCCAAACACAGAACATTCATTCTATGACACCTCTGAAGGGGAATTTACAGAAAATATTAAACTGCCTGCATCCCCACCCATAAATTCACTTCTATATGATGCTTAGGTTTTGTAAACAAGCAACAAAACAATTTTGGCGAGAAGGGCGAACAGAAAAATTCAAACAGCTACACATCAACGGATAAGAAAAGATGGAAAGGGGGGGGCATTCCCAGAATATTGTTCATGTGGGGGTAAGGGTAGGTTTGATGTTTGGAAAATTCTCTGCCAGTCCTGTTGCAAAGGCTGGTAAGAAATCGGTTTGTCTGTTCCCGCGATGATGTCATAAAGAGCCTCAGTTCTACATAAACAAGCTGGCTGACAGACGATTGAATTGCCCTGCAAAATAGCATGAGGCCAGCTGAATTGTTTGACAGGGGAAGCGGGTTCGATGGCCCCCCCCATGCATACACAGGTTCCTGTCCATAGGCATCAACTTGCACACCCATTCTGTACACATCCACAGATTATATAACACGTAAATATCAGCACAATCTCTAGACATTACAAAAAAAAAAAAAAACATTCAGAGATGAAAATATTGACCAAGCATTAGTGAAGTATATTGCCAAATTTCTACAATTCAGATATTTTACATTGTTGTAGACACGCAACCCATGCAATACACCCAATAATACTACACTCCTACACCCGAGAAGAAAAAACAAACAGAAAGACAAACGGGGCAGGCAAAAATGGGCATTGTTTCAGGGCACCACCACGTGACCTGCCAAACCGCAAAACATGCGCATCTGGCTTCATTTAGTGAAGGTTCCCACAGCTCAGACTACAAAAACAAACAGCAAGGAACTTCTTTTTTTTTTTAGTTAAAAAAATAAATTAAAAAAAATTAAAAAGAAATTAGATCCTCAGACATCCTTAACCGGCAAGAAATATTCTGGAATAAATCAGCAAAAAATAGTTTTAATTAAAATAATAAATTCACATGTATGGCACAAATTAAGCTTTTCTTTTTCTTCTTTTCCCCAAAACCAAAATAAAGTAGACTACAGCACAGGATGTTGCTGATGACGAAACAAAATGTCAATCGAGATCTGTGGAAGGTCCTGTCATAGCATTTCTGCCCTGTCCAGGGTGGGGAGTGGAGGTACCAGGACCAGGCTCAAGGGTTCACATTTTGCACGAATGCGGTTCAGAACAAGATTCAAAAACTTATCCTCAAAATGAAGTCCTCAAACAGACCTTATTACAGTGGGCTGGACACCAGTGGTGTGCAGGGACATGCTTATTCAGCCTGGTTTCCATTTCTTTCTGCATTAATTTCCTTCTGCCAGTAGCCACAAAAATGTTAATATAACAGTTAAATCTGACAGGACTGTCAAGGTGTGTGGGGTATGCACTCAGGTCACATGGTACAAGCACCATATCTGGTAAAAATAAAGAAACTCCATATTCGCCAGTGTACACCACTGCATTTCACAAGGTCATTCTGGTACTTTACACTCTTGCCACAGTGGATTTTCTGCCATTTCAGATTTTTTGATAAAGTTTTTAAAACGGCATCATCTCCAAGACTAGTGTTCGACGTATCAACATGCAACCTTAAATCAATTTGTCATAGGTCATGCTCCTCCTAAAAGCCTTCAGGTAAACACGGCTGCATTAGAACTATAGCCAATTTTGGCTAATTATTATTTTTTTCATTCATTTTATTTGCTTCACTTCATCCCATAAGCCACTTTTAAGAACAGCTGTAACACCATTGCCCCAGGCTACAATCCCGTTATTTCATCTCGTTCAACAATGCGGCCGGTACGAACAATCCAGTTCCCCACAGTATTACAATGGCTTTAAAATTGAAGTTGTTACATGAAATTCAGATGTAAAGATTCTACAGACCTACAAGCAATTGTGTGTGAAGGAAAGAGGCGGCCACATATCACCTCTACCAATTCCTTGTTTCCCTTGTTCAAGGTTAACTGCAATTAGCAATTATAGACAGGCCAAATATAGAAGCTAAAGTCAGCCTATGAGATACTACAATCAGGGCAACGATCATATAATTGTCCTGGGGTGGGGGGTTAAAAAGGAAGAGAAAAGGACAACAACAAGGGATCACCATGATGATTCCGACCTCGCTGCTTCAATTGTACCGACCAATCTGGAACCAGCTCAAGCCACTGCCTCAAAATCGGTCAGGCCGTCATTGAGTCCTTTCAGAACCCTCGTCTTTTCCGTTTATTTATTCAAAACGGAATCGAAGGAAGGCACTTTTCTGTTCTCCAAAAAAAGCATGCCCAGATTTGTTTTTTCTTCCTCTTTTTGGCACCAATATAAAACCTAATTGCAACCTCCTGAGGTTACAGGGGAGAAAAAAAAGAAGTAATTATTGATATTTCCTGAAAAGATGCCCGGGTCTGTATGCAAGTACAATTTTTTTTGTTTGTTTTGTTTTTTGTTTAAATCAATCTGACACACCACAGATGGAAAGGAGAAGAAAAAACGAAAGAAAAAAACTAAAATGTGATCGTTCATGCATCAGCTCTGGATAGGATTTTTTTTTCAAGATTGTAATAAAAAAAACTAAATAAAAATAAAAAAGTCCTTTTCACCCCTAGTGCCAGTGTTCAGGTCAAAGATCATGCACGAGAGTCCTTTATATTCTCTGAATTTTGTCAGCGACGACAACGGGATTCTCTTTCCTGATCTTTGCGGCGGCCTCGGCTTTGTAGTCGTATGGGCAGTTGTGCTTGTCCGAGTACCGGTGAAGTCCACAGAACAAGTTACCACAGCGACAGTCGAATCCTGGAGGGGGGAGGGAGAAAAGCAAAAGCACAGAGCCCATCAGTGAAAAGTGGACTCAAACAGCGACCCACAAAGTCAGACAGAGGAGGCAGCAAAAAACCCAACCTTCTCAGATCCACTGACCTTGGAAAAAAGCCCCCCCACTCACCCGTGAGGCCGACCTTCTTTCGGCACATGAAGCACCTGTTCTTCTTGGTTTTGGGTGCTTCTGGGGGCTTGGTGTCATCACTACCAGGGTCGCTGGAGCGGGAGGCAGAGGCTGTGGGCTGAGTGACAACTGGGAAAGGGAGAAAAAGAGAGGAAATAAGCCTTTAAAATTCAATGAAAGCCCTCAGCAGAGCACTGCTGGAGTAGCTTTCAAAATTAAGCTTTTAATTTCATCCACATGACAGGGAAGCATTTCCTCTGAACTGAAATGATTACAATTAAAAACATAAAAACAGCTCATTAAACAACTGATATATGGACAGCCATATCAGGGAATTTATATATAAGAGTAAGGCTTCATGAAGCCCTACAACGTGTAGAGCTACCGTTTGTTTCCCTGATGCATGAGGGGAGAAAAGACTACTCCTCAGTAAAGTAAATTCAGATTTAGAATGGTTCCATAATGAAACCTGCCCCACACCCTTCCCCTCACAATGGCGCATGGCCAAACTAATAATTCAGCTTCTCTACTGTGTTCTCCCATAACTCGTCTTTTCTGATTCGACTAACATGAAATTCTTCTGTGTGTGGGTAGATTATTTTATCAACATTTCTCAACAATTCTTGCACAGAAAACATTGACACAGCAATTTCAGTTCACCTAGTTATCAAACCTAGCAAGCTTGCTTAGTGTAGATATCAGTAGCAAAGTACCTGAAAAATCTTTGCTGATTAGTGACAGTATCACTATGACAGCATGTCAAAAGGCTGCCCCAAACTACTATAGTATTGGGGGATTGTGCCAAAAATGGGGCGAATAGTTGGTCGAAGGAGTCGACTGATGTGTTGACGGAGGTCAATCATAAAACAAATGCTACGCCTCCCTGACACTCCTAGGCTTGTCACCTACTGATATTCCTAGGCAAGTCACTGATACATGTGCCTGGTGACTGAGAGAAGCGACTGGCAAAGCTAGTGCGACGATACACACCCCATATATACTTTATGCAAGCTTGGCAGCTGCAGTATGAAATAAATTGCAGCTACCAAGCTTGCAGAAACTTCAGCGGGTGACTGTAGCCTCTCTTATATGGGTTGTGGATTGTCCCCTCCGCTACCTTTGCCAGTGCTTCTCTCAGTCACCTGGCGGTGTCTAGGAATCCCAGGCGAGGCGTATCATTCGCCATTTCATTCGCCTCCTTTAGGTTATCATTGGCCATATCATTGACCTCTGTCGACACATCAGTGGCAGCCTTCAATCAAACATTCGCCCAATTTTTGGCACGATCCACCCCTGCATACTACGTGAGGCAGTTAATTTAATTCAAAGCTCTATACCAGGATTGTCAGGTCCCTTTGATAAAACCAGTCCAATGTATCAAAATGCCAACATTTCCACTGCCAAAACCCCAAACACGCTATTCCAATAGAATCACAACCATAGTCAAATATAGTATTCAATTAATTAATTGCATTTCTTCATTTTGCAGTGGTTATGAAGATCACTATGCTGAGCTTGCTAGCTAGTTTGTTAGCGTTACTGCTGGCAGGGAGAAAGAGGACGGGTTTATAATATATAATATAATGTATGCCATTTAGCAGACGCTTTTATCCAAAGCGACTTACAGTAGTGAATGCATACATTTTCAGTATATGTGGCCCCAGTGGGGATTGAACCCACAACCTAAGCGTTGTCAACACCATGCTCTACCGACTGAGCCACAGAGGGTTTGTGGCTATAGTTGAGCGGTTATATGACTGAGCCAATGGACACTGACTGACGCACAATGACGAGTGAAATTATGTTTTTAATGATTAATTTATTAAAAATTCAACCCGGGGACAAGAAAACCCCACCATAGGCCATATTCAAAACACCTCAGTAGCAAAAGCAATCAAGTTCAATCACCAATCGAATGTTAGATCCTACCCACTGGCATTGATGGATGATGTTGACAGATTTCATTATTTCCCCATTTCACAACACTGACTAAATATGAATTCATTAATTAAATATATAAATAATTAATATTGAATATGAATATGAATAATCAGTTCCCCAGGTAGTTCAGGCGTAACGCAGTGACTGCAAAACCCTCAGATGCCTAATACATCCACATCTGCCCTTTGCACCTGGAACACAGATCCAGTCTTAAGGATCAGAAATGTTTTCCTCTGGTTTACACTTCACAGCAATGTCAGACACTGACCTGGTACACACAGCACCGCAGAGATCACACACTAGTCACCTGACCAACCAGACAAGCGGGGAGTGTTATGATGATACCTGGCTCGGTTGACTCCGATTTTGGCGATGCGACTTTGTCCTCCCGGGAAATGCTCATTTCTGTCATTTGTTGTGTTACTGGTAGCGAGGCCACTGGCAAACTTCTGCAGAAAGAGGCGGGGGGGGAATGAACGAGAGTAGAGGAGCATGGGAGACCAATAAGGGGAAAAGGAGGGAAAATGCAATAGAGCAGAAGGGGAAATAAAAAGGTGGAGAATCACAGCTGAGTCCCATGGTACACAAGTCTCTCCACAACCTCCATGCTTTCACAGATTCTAGCATAAAAACAGAACACCCATAGTAAATTATGTACAAATTATGAACACCCACAGTAAATTATGCAAAGGGCAGAATGCCTATATCACAGCAAACACATAAGCATTTTGTTCTGCCAAATGTGGAGTCATTCCTGAGCCAAATGGATTCACAAATTCAAACTATGGCTTACACTTCTCTTTCAGACTGCACACGGCAAGGCTCTGACATATACTTCCAAACTTCCCAAACAAGGCTTTTAAACAAGTCCAGGGATGGAAACGGTGAGTGCACAGCAATTTCAGTCGCACCAGGTTTTACTGGAGGCGGAGGTGCTTCCTGAATTGAAGCTGCCTGCTTGTGGATTCCACTCACTTGCACAAACCTGCTTCTAGTAAGAAATGGAACAGCTAACCACTATTTCACTTGGAGTGCTATTCATTATTGACTGTATTTATTATTTATGCATTTAAAGGAGTACTCTTGTACTTTTAGACTCAGTGGATTTCTCTAAATAACGTTTTTGTACCAATAACACTACTTTTTTTTTAATAAACATAAAAACAATTAAGTCTATTTTCACCTGGGAAATTCAGCATCCTACTGGATGGATGTGGCAATGACATTCTTGAATAGCCTGATTGACAGACAGTCTCCCAATACTACTGGCTATCACAGGAGCATGCATGCCACACACATTCACTCCCTTTGAAAAGTGAAGTAGTTCACTTCAATATCACTCCAAAAAGGAGGAAAAAAACCCAACTGGCTTACATTGTAATGCTTAGTAAAGGGTATCGTGGTTTTCAAAAAGGCTAAACAAACTTGATATTCTTATCAGCGCAAAATAGCCTATATACACTTATAAAACAAGGGTCAAAGTAATAAACACAAACCCATAGCTTTCTTATTCCACTACATCAAGTTCTGTGGAAATATGGCCCAGCTGTGTTTTCATGTTTTACAAATGATTTATTTTTCCCCCTCCTGAGCCATGATGTAATTACAGGGCATTTGAATAGACCAATGAACATTTTTCTACATTTTGAATTCCCTCCCTTCCTAACAGTGCACCCACACTCTGCTATAAGACTATGTTAGCTGTATGCATTTGTAATTAACTTATAACAGTCCTATCCTCGTCTCCTTCTGAAATTGCATGCAATTTGTTCAAAACAATCACCTGTGAGGTGATGCGTGCGATGGACAGATGATCTATTTTCTTTTTTTAATATCACTGAAAGTTTTCCTTTTGACATCAGGAGGGTTGTGTTCAGACCGTCAGCTGTGGTGTCAAGACTAGGGCTGCGTCCCAGTAGTCTTTTCATAGCCTTCCTTCCTTCCTTCCACTTTCCTTGTCGATTGCATGCAATTTCAGAAGGAGACGAGGGTAGCACTGTTATAGTTATAGAACAAGTTCATTACATTGAACATGCATACAGCTACCATAGTCTTATAGCAGAGTGTAGGTGCACCTTTAGGAAGGGAGGGAATTCCAAATGTAGAAAAATGTTCATTTGTCTATTCAAATGACCTATAATGACATCATGGCTTTGGAAAAATAATTAATTTGTGAAACCTGTTGAGCAGGTGGTCTTGAAATCCAAATCAAAAATGACCAATAAATGACATTGACCACATTTTCCAAACTTGGTTTCATCCACTATTGCACATCATGATCTAAAACTGTAATTCTAGGTTTTGACAGGAGTATTCCTTTAACAGCTTACATTTTATACAAACCATTTCCATTTATACAGCTCCATATTTACCAAAGCAATTCAGGTTAAGTACCTTGCTCAAGGGCACAACAGCAGTGCTCCACCTGGGAACTGAACCTGCAACTCCTGAGTTACAAGCCTGGTTCCCTAACCACTATACTCCACGGTTCCGTCAAGGCTGTGGACGGTAGCCATGTTGCTCACCTAGCGGTGTCGGTTGTGTTGGAAGGGGAGGCGTCGGGGTCGTTTAGGTTGGCTTCTAGTCTCTGAATGCTGGAGACCTCTGAGGTAGGGCTACTGGACACATTGCCTGAGCTGGCACCTGAAACACAGAGGATCAAACGGAGTTCAGCCCCAACACAACACTGCAGGATACAAACCCATCATTAAGGATACATTAGAATTTACCCCACGCACTCCTACATTCCTGAATGTCACAGTGCATAATACTGTTCACTTACTTAGCAGACATTGGTGGTGGCTGTGGCGAGCTTTCGCCAGTCCACTGTAAACCATTCTCATGAAAAGCACTAAGTGCAAAGCATTATAATTAGTGTTATCATCACCTAGAGTGAATCACACAGCTTACATTTTTACATACCATCCATTTATACATATGGATATTTACTGAAGCACTTGAGACTAAGTACCTTGCTCAAGGGCACAAAGGCAGTGCCCCACCTGGGAATTGAACATGCAAGATTTACAAGCCCAAATCCAACTACACTACACCACAGCCTTATGTACTCAGAGTAAGACAACACATTTCCTCCTGCCCTATACAAAGCTTTTTTCCCCCATGAAGTACTGCATTGCCTCAAGCTTTCGCCTGCTAAGACTACAAATTAATATCTGTTAAAAACAATCACCTATGAGGTGATGCGTGCGGTGGACAGATTATCTATTTTCTTTTTTTATATCACTAAAAGTTTTCCTTTTGACATCAGGAGGGTTGTGTTCAGACCATCAGCTGTGGTGTCAAGCCTAGGCTTCCTTCCACTTTCCTTGTCGATTGCATGCAATTTCAGAAGGAGACTTGAGGGTAGAGGACAAGGAAATGAGCAACACATCGATGGAGTGGGAATTAATGGGACACCCTGCACAAACCTGCATCACCTGATGCGACGTTGATAGGCGACTACATTGATCTATAGACTAGATTGTGGCTACAGATTTACCTACAGGGTCCTAGTTTAACTATGTGGTTGCTCCTAGCACCCAGGAACTGTATTTCCCACTAGGGTGGCTTTCAGCTAAACTGTTCTTGACTACGGTTAACACTTTGTTGTACGTCGCTCTGGATAAGAGCGTCTGCCAAATGCCTGTAATGTAATGTAATGTAATCTAAGCTCAGAATGCTCAGAAGTGCCACTCTGACCTCTGAAAAACATTGAACACATCCGTGTCAAATTAGAATGTGGTTCTCAGTATTTCTGTACATATGCTTCAATAATAATGAACAGTACGTAATAATTATACATACATCAAGTTACATCCATTTTGATGTAGTCCAGGATTCAAATAAGGACAGCACTGTTTTTATTGACGTTGTCAGGTTTGCACTACAATGCAAAATACATAAATAAAATATATATAATGTATATTTGTCATGTTTTATATTTGTTCCCAAATACCTTTAGTATTTTCCTCATACCCAGGCACTGGCAGATCTTCACACAGCACTGAAAAACTCACGAGTTTTTCATTGTTCCGTTACGTCATGGATCACATTGCCTTTGATCAGACTTGGATCAATGTTATCATCAAATCGTGTCAGGTCATGCAAGTGTGAGTAGGGTGTCCCATCTCCTCCCACCTTATCTCTGTGCTTTGTTTCCTCGTCATCTTTATTCATTTCTTTAACCAGGAGTTCTCTTTTATATGTTAAATACATTCAACATATCAAACGTGTGTTGTTCCATGAATCATTGGAGCATTCATTTATAACTAAAATCTTTTATTGATCTACTTTTGGTTTGAACATCCAGCAAAGTATAAATGGATGGTAGGCAAAATTATTTTTCATGGCAAAGACTATTAAATAAAACACTTTAGGAGTGCAAATATAATGTTTTTAAATGGCTAACTTCCTCCTTCCTGATTGGTCTTGACTTCTCAAACCAGCAACAGTTTTAGAACTGGTTTTCAAAATTATTTTTCATGGGACACACACAGTTTTAAATGAGGAAACCTTAGACTGGTTTAAAGGGACATAAAAACACAGTTGAGTTGAGTTAACCACCTTTCTCAAACTCCCCAAAGCAAAATCCACCCTGAAAGAGCCTTGAAATGCAGGGCATTTATGGAAGAGGGTGGGGGAGGAGTTTCAGGACAAACTGTTGCACTGATCAAAGGCTGCGCTCTCTCTCTCGCTCGTTTTTTTCAAGACACATGCATGCACGTTTCACTGCGTGTGCAGTGGAGTCACAGAGCCTGAAAGGTGCAAGACCATTCTGGAAGATGGTGTCCCCGTTCCTTAACACACCACACACCACACACACACACTGTTACAGCCCCTTTCAGGGAAGAAAAGCCAGTTCTGCCCCATGTTGTGACAAAAATGACCACTGTGTGTTGGATTTCACAGCCTGCTGGGGTCAGTTCAGAGCAGGGGAAAGTGTGTGTGTGTGTGTGTGTGTGTGCCTGCGTGTATGTACACGTGTGTGTGTGTGTGTGTATATGTATGTACGTACGTACGTATGTGGCTCGGCTTACCGACTGGGCTCATGGGGCTCATTCTGCCGCTGTTCTGCTGTCTTGTCAGATGTTCCTTGTAGCAGACGGAGCACATGCCGTTTGTCCTGGGGTTGCCATAGAAACCGCATCCGGTGGCACATAGCATGGGTACCGGGCTCTGGTTGGTCTCTTGAGCCATCGCTGCACACGGTACCTTCCTGGAGACACCCAAACAATGACATGAAATGTTCAGTGGTGTAAGATTGGGAGAGATTTGAGGGGGGACTGGAGTCAGAGATGGTGTGAGCTCACGGATTCTGGACTACTGGCTGCCTCTGTCACATGCATGCAATATACACGTTTCAATAGGGCAGCCATATGATTCACCTTCACCAGGGCAGCAGGCTCCACCTTCGGCCCCCCATGAGGTGTGTGAGATGGGTGAGAGCTTACTGACACTGTCCTTAATTCCCCTCATGACACACGCTTTTTATCTGTACAACATAAATACAGAAAAAAAGATCAAGCCCCTCCCTCTGTTCATAGTAAAGGAACTGAAGCAGCAATGCCCACCCAGCCACCCACAGCTAGCCTGAAAAACTGTTCCTTCAATCCAATGTATGAATTAAACATAAGCTCCTAGCCTACTTGACAAATTAGATCATACCTCCAAAAGAGCATTGAACAGCATTGCAAAGGACAGAAAGGAGACACAGCCTCGGAACTGGAGACAACGGGCAATCGAAGCCCAGGAAAGGTCCGATTTTGCATCGACCGCTTATGTTGCTACATATTTAAATATTAAAAAGTCACCGCTCTCCGTTTTAAGTGCAACATCTCTTTTGGAGACATGACCTAACCGCACATTAAAGACGATCAATGTCTATGCCCTTGCAGGCTTATTCTCTCCTTAACCAGTGTGACAGAAAAATAACTAAATAGGATACTGCCAAGTGGATACTTAAAACTGGAATGCAGCACTTTCGACACACACACAATCTGCTACCCTGCTATTCAAATGTTTTCTCTGTGAAAATCTCAGGACAGAACTGTGTAACTGCATACATGTGCTGCATACTGTACATTCTCATGATGAAACACTAGAGCCTGTGTGTTTTTACGCACACAGAAAACCTTTGTGGACCTGGTCTTCACACAGCTGTGAAGGAACCCGCGATGGGCCCAGAGGACCAGGTAGAATGAGTAAGTAGGTGTTTTGCATGGACACATGGAGTGAAATAAAACCTCCTTTGGTGCCCCCCCTCTCCCCTCCCCCCAACCCGAATAAGAGTGAGGCCGCACCATGCACCCAATCAATCTTTTCAACTGAAAATGCTACGCCGACAGCTGAGCTCTTCATGGTAGTGTCACTGGCCCCTGCTACAGCTGCCACAGGTTTGTTTCCGGTCTTGTATTTTCTCCTGAAACTCCATAACCAGAACTGTGAATACTGTAGCAATGTTGCATGTATGGCTTCTGCCCAACTTGCAATAAGAGGCCCAAGCCCAAATCCAGACATGAGTTTACCACACACAAAAAACCTCAATGTTCTCTCAAACCTCACAGCAAAGCCTGCCATTAACTGAAATGCAGCCACCGACAAGCAAGTATACCATTATCTCCGTCGAGAGGGTCCCCTGCTCTTGCTACATCTAACCCAAGCTAGGCTGCCACAATGATTAACTAAACTATATTCTTTATCCCTGAAAAAGAACACTGGCAAGTGAGGCAGAAAAGCACATTTAAAAAAACCAAATGTTGTAACATCTCCCCCCACCCCCAGTACTTATATATTGGGCCACAGCCATAAAGCTAAAATATGTTCACTTCAGAAAAGCTCCACGATGTTTGTGCAGTCACATAATCCTTCTCGGTTAATTATCCTTCCTTGCACTGATTAGTGAATAACATGCCGTTTGGCAGCTGCAAAACAATAGAAAGACCGACGTAATCAAAATCAGACCATCGGCCAACACAGTCAAATTAAGACTCCAAATATTACATTTCGGCAACTAGTGTGCATTTATCGCAATCATCTACAGCTCAGTGGTATCGGAAGTATAAACCGAGATTTTAATTAGCTGGTATAAAATGTATTCTTCATATAGGCTACAATAACCGCTTTAAAAAGCTATTCAAGTGTTGAATATGCTTTTGTCTTGCTTGGGAGTGGGGGAGTAGTTTAGAAAAACCGCTACACTAAACTATATATTGCCAACACCCACCAAAAGAACCCACCCACGACGAGTAAAATACGGTACTGGTCAGAATTCATAAAACGCAACACACTCAGCATGCATAGATTAGTTTCACTTTGGGGAAAAACAGAGCGCAACACATTGCATGTGGGAACTGCAGCCTGGCCAGAGATCACAACGCAGTTTCCGTAAAAGGGAGGCTGGGTACTAGAGAGACAGGTCGTGCCTGCGCAATCTCCTCAATAGTTTGAGCTAATATTTGTGTTTTGGTTTACTAATGTCGGACCAACACCCACATTTTGGTGTTAATCACTCTAGCTAGCTGGTTAACTACATTGCTATGGCAGGCTATTCCCCCACCTTAATGATAATCACATTTAAGCTACCACTTAAGGGTCATGATTAAAGGTTAACACTCATTTGTGAGGTAACATTATGATAACATTAATAACTGGATGATGCAGAAGATGATGGACTTGGAGATGGACTTTAGCAGCACTTATATCTGCACTCGCTGCTTCACCTTGAACTTTAATATTATGTCAATTTGCTCTCAATTTAAAGCGATTGAACCAATCCCCTCTCGCAACAAATTCTTCATCGCAATCACCTTCACTTGCTGCACGAGCAGCTTTTAAGTCATTGAAAAGGCTTCAAGCCTTTTCTTGCACTAAATAAAGACTAATAGGCATATTACGCTGATTTTGGTCTTCTATCCAAATTATCAATAGCCTTTCCATCTCAATAATTAAACCACTGCGTTGCTTGGTAATAATCGTGGCATTCATCAGGGCATGGCCTTTCACATGCTCCATTATTCTCCCTTTGTCTTTTAAAATTGTTCCAATCGTTGACCAGCTGTAGCCTAATGCTTTCACAATGTCTGATGGCGTTTCACCTCTCTCCGATCTCTTTATTATTTCAACTTTATTTTCCATGGTGATTGTTTTCCTTTTCTTTGATGCATCACCAGCACTTGCATCGGATTTACGCTTTGGAGGCATCATTGTAAGGGTAAGAGAAAGAGAAAAACGGGACTGTGATCTGACTTAAAATAACAGGCGATGATATCTGTTCTTTGAGCCGACGAACCGCTGAAACCAAATACAATGAAACCAAATACAATACATGTCTTCATGAGCTTCACAAAGTAGTGCGTGCATTCGTTATTACGAGCCATTGTATTTAACTTGATTTTTTTTTATATAGTAGGCCTTATGGCAGTCCGTTCGTAAGTACGAGTTGTGTAAGCCGGACGTTCGTAACCCGGGGACTGCCTGTACATTACATTATTGCCTACTGGCTGGGGTTATACTGTAGTTAATGGTTCATTAAAATGTGGAGGTGAGACGCCAAGTGTAGTCTCAGTCCAACTGACCTTGGCAGTCTTCACAGCAAAGTGCAATATTTAAGGCTTTTTTGTTACATTTCAAGGGCCCATTTAAAGTTTAATTAAGACCTGGAAACTCGCCATTATGGCTTCGTGTTATAAAACAAATGATCAAGAATAAACCTTCAACTGCCACTGACAAACACAATACAGATATTTACCACTTGAGTTCGTGTATTGTCCAAAGTGACGCTTTAGTCTAGTGTAAACAAATAGCTGGCAATAAGGCTTAATTGTCGATCGCAACGGACCAAAACTCAGACTTCAGTCAAGTACAGATAAGGTGCAATTTGCTTAACAAAATTCAATGTAAGTAGAACATATCTTGCATCACACACCTTAGATAGACACGAAAACCGCGTGGCTGGGTTGTGTAATCACCTACCCAGGACGTTCTGTTAACAAACGTCCGCAGTGTACCCAGAGTGGGAAACAAAAACAGGACTGCATTGGCACACTAGGTCCAAAACAACTCCACCGACCCGCTCATATATGGTGCGTCAAACTTTATTTGTCGTCCCTGGAAAGCCAAGCTGGCCGTCTCGTTCCATCACGTGTAAGCCTGCTGACTGCAATATTTCTGCCCGGCTCAGTCACATGGGGTGGCAGCTCTGACTAGGGGGTGGGGAGCATTAGCTTCCGCTTGTCACAAGGGCGCAATGTGACACGCTGATCTTGGAAGCTCAGATACGAAGAAAAAACCCAATCAACAACAGAGCGGCTATGGAATCAGCAGCCATTTATATCCCCGTGAGGCTGTTATAGCTGTCACACAACGCTGCGTGGTCTACCTCACAGGCGTCCACCCTCGCCACACAACACAATTTTTCCCATCTCGCTTACTAACGTAAGCAAATCAGAAAGCTATTCAGCTAGCCTGTAGGTTATGATGCAATAGGTGGGTATCCAGTTGATCAGCTTCTTTGGAAAGTAGGCCATCAGCTTGCAAGCCAAACGGTAAATATAACGACCGGTTAGCCAATATCCACAGTTGTAAGAATTAAGAAGCGAACGTTCTTAAGTTAACGGTAGCAGGGTAGTTAACGTTAACTAATTCGCATTTATGTTCGAAAGCCAATGAAACAGCGGAGAACAAAGAACTGTGGAATATGATCGAAGGCTAGCTGACGAAGCTATCCATCTAGTGGTGGCACAGAGCTTTTTACGACGATCATATGTGCAGTTTGGGGGGTCTTTCCAAAACCCACGCTAGTTAGTTACACTAGCCAGCAAACACGTATAGTTACTAGTCACTCTTGATAAAGCCCTGCTCGTCACATTTTACCAATCACCTTAGCTAGCCAGCATGGATGGGTCTTCGTAGCTAACGTTAGCCAACTAATTAGCTTCGCTACATTCAAGCAGGACTTTAAAGGCCAGCTTGAAGTAATCATCTGAAAAAACGTTGATCAAGATTTCTACTTTGCCTTTAATAAAGTTAAGGTTGCGCTAGCAAGCAAATGCTTGTTTACGCACCAGTTAGCCACCTAATAAGCTTGATTCTAGTTGTTACCATTATTATTAGTACAGCATTTTTATGCCAGTAATTTGGCAAGCTGCGCTATACATCAGTCTGCTAAATAGCACAAGCTAGCAACCTACCAAAATAAGATCCCCGATCACACCCAATCTGGCGATACTGCTGGACTCTCAGAAATTGCTATCCCATGTCTCAACATGTTAGCTACTTGTGTTAGCCAACGTGTCGTATAATGGATTTCCCCAATCCCGTTACGAGAGCTACTAGCTGCAATGAGTCATTCAGTCAGTATTGCTAAAGTTTTAGCTAGAATAACAAGTAAGCAAAAGGTACTGTAACACACTGTACAGAAGTCGACTACATGATAAATGTCACATTGCTAGAGAACACTTAAAAAGTAAATCGTGGTAGTAACTTTATAGCCTTTAAAATGTGGAGGCCGCAAACGCTCTCCTTCAAAAACACTGAGTCATGCTAACGATAGGCCAAGCTAGCTAGGTGTGATAGCGCGATTGCCAGAGCTAGCAAGCAACAAGAGCTTCAATTACACGAAAATATAAAATATCCACTCTGAAATAATCCCATAAACTCACCAAACCAACCTTTTTGGCGTTGTATCTCTATTCGACGAGTAAAGTCACGAAACATGAAGGCACATCACCCGTTTTGTATACACACTCTTTGTGCTTTGTCCTTTTCTTTGTTTCCCAGCCTCTTCCTGTTTTGACAGCACGAGCTAGCTACTGTCTGCGCTCGTCTGGCTTCAATTAGCTTGTTAACGTTAGCTAGTAACATTGAAACGATACTTTCCGGACATTCAGGGCGACATATATTATTTTTTATTTCCTGTAACTAGTTACATGATATATCATTCCGCCAAAGATTCATTCGTTATCATACATATCGCCTTAAAGCTAGTTTGCTAGCTAACGCAGATGGTCATCTAGCTAGCTTAGCTAACGAGTTGTGGCTAAGGCAAAACATCTGTCCCATTGTTCAAACTGTGTTGGTTAGCTAGATAGCAGAGCGTACTTTCGAACAACTCACTAGCTAATTGTAACTAGGAAAAGCGAAAACATTGAACAGTAGCTACAATTATAGATAAACAAAACAAGAAAACGCGACGTACTCAATAATAACTTATGCAGCGAACTCGCCACAACCAAGTTACGTTACCCATCTAGCCAATTTGTTCATACTATCTGACTTTTTTCCTCTTGCGTTTTTCACACCACTGCATGGCGTTCGATTGCTGGTGATGGTGGCAAGTTGATACTTCTGGTCAAAATCCGTCTGTCTGGTCTCTCCCTTCAATAACCAGCTATCTTTGTATGTGTATCCAATCTATTAGTTCTTAATCTGGGGAAATGAAATACATCTTTTGTTCACAATATTTCACGCACCCCCGTGTTGCCTGGTTAATTCCATTTTCGGTATTCCTTTCTTCTTCCGTGCTTCGATCATGTTAATAAAGAAAAAAACCTAACTGCTGTCTGTTTTAGGAGTCTTACCTGTTCAGTGTGATCTGAATCGTACAATTGGTGGATCTAGCTAGTTTTTTGACGGCCTCTTCGTTTTATGCAAATACAGAACAGCTTATTTTCCAAGGTGTCCCTCGATCCCCTTCTTGTCCGTCTCTTGCTGCTGTCACAAATTGGGTCTCGGTCTCTCCTGCTGGTCGGTGTTTGTTTCCTTATTTAGTAAGGGGAGTGGCAGCCAACGTCACGGAGGAAACGGGACAGCCCGATTGGCCAAAAGCAGGGCTATGGACCATATGCGCTACAATATTACTGTATACCGGGCGGGGCTAGGAAAGGTGTCTGAGGAAAACTGTCATCACTATCATCATCATCATCGGTGACGGCCTTGGGACATCCAACGGCGCATAAACACAGAAACTCCGGTGATTGAGAAATAGCATGCTTACGCGGCAAAATATCTAATGCCGTCTACTAATGGTCAACACACCTTCAGAGATTTCAAAATAACACTATTGACTTTATTTCCACAGTGGAACTTTTCGGCTTAGGTTACATGTTGCACGGATAAAGTAACAGAAAAACAAGATACGACTTTCGTTCTATACTTGTTTGTTTGTGTTTGTGTGGTAGACTTAAAGGGAAACATCAGTTTGATGTAAATTGGGTGTCTGTTCTCTTGTTTATTTCACGCGGAAGATAGATAAATCCGAGGCACGTCCATCCAAACACTCTCTGGGTTTAATTTTTTCAGAGGAAAGTCCTATAATCATCAGTATGTTGGCCTTATAAAGCCAAGAAGACCACAATCGATCAATGATGAATAAAGTTAAGGTAGTGTTACATGGAGATGATGTCATGAGGAGAAAAAACGACCAAACAATTAAATTTACATTCCAAGTAGTTTGTCACACAGAGTTATCAATGCATGGAGCAGCTTGCCAGGTTATGTAGTAGATGCAGAGACCCTTGGGGTGTTCTAAGATTGGGCTTGACACAGTGTTAGTACTCTCTAGAGTAGGCAAAATTATAAGCCTAGGTAGGCTGAGTAGCCTGTTATCATCAAACATTCTTATGTATGTCTAACGTTCTTATTAATTTCAGAATATGTTGCATTGATTTCATTACTTGCTGTACTCAAATACTAAGCTTTAAAATAGAAGATTGCTCTAGCACGCAACCCTATTTGGTTTGTCCTTTCAAACAGGGCAGTCTTTTAAAGAAGAATTGACACGCACATACACACACAGCCAAGAATCAGAGAGATACAGAATATTTTGGTATTGCTCCAGAAAAAAGTTCAGAACATGCCGAAAACATCATAGTCAAACACCCATGTATCATTGCAGCATGTGCTTTTCTGGAACTAGTGGGGACTTTGAATTGTGTTTGTTTGTTATTTTGTACAACCTTAAACACAAGAGCTATGCTTTATTTCATCTAAGTCAATGAGAAAGATACAGGGGCACTGCGCTTGATTTCTTGTGGGTGCATGCAGTCCATTGTCTCCCATTTGACCTTGTGTACTATGCTCCATTGATCTATGTTAAGCATATGTATGTGAACACATTCCATATATTGAATTGTATATACATTTTAAGACAGGTAAAATTCTATTTTAGGCACCTACTTGTATACATTTATGCAGTCTTATACACAATTTGATATCCCTATAATTATATATTTCTACACTTGTTAATTCTGAATAATTGTGAAATGTATTAGATCCTACACGTAAGATTCATGGTGAAATACAGGAGTAATATATACCTCATGGTTATTTTTGAGATAATTTGATTAATAAAAAATTGTTCCTCCCCTGAAGGGATTATTTGTTCCCAGAGCTGATCAATATGTTTACCTTTTCCATAAAACATTCAAGCTTGTCACGTGCCTTTTCCACACTGTGTCTTGAGCTGGTAACACATTCACGTCAGTGTTGTGGTCTGAAATTCCTGAGAGGCAATAAGCAGAGACCTTCAGGGGCTGGGGCTTGTCAGCTCGCTGTCATGAAGGGGGGGTCAGGCCAACAGATGAAAAACAGATCTGGTTAGGCAAGTTCAAGCCTGCTGCCTATTTTGCAATAGAG
Source organism: Aldrovandia affinis (assembly GCA_029706075.1). Taxonomy (NCBI): domain Eukaryota; kingdom Metazoa; phylum Chordata; class Actinopteri; order Notacanthiformes; family Halosauridae; genus Aldrovandia; species Aldrovandia affinis. Next base: position 95,663 of record JAINUG010000069.1, read on the forward strand.
TAATTTCATCATGTTATTTGACATTGGTCCCGTAAAGGCTAGTACAGCAAATTCATATTTTGAATGTTCTATTCCAGAGATTTGTTTTTGAAAATACATACTGAGAGTGAGACTTGTCAATTCCCTGCACTATATACTGTATTTATTTTTTGGCTTATGTTTGATGTGTGTAATGTCGTAATTTAATTTATGTTCCAGCCAAAAGGGACATTTTGATATTATTTACTGCAAATAAGATTATTACAGAGAGTAGACACACATAGCCCATCTGGCCATGTAATTTAATGTGATGCTATGGGACTCAGCTACCACTGATTCCCATTTCCTCTTCTTAACTCCAGTAAATAGGGTAATCTATGAGAGACAGTAAATTGGCATTAAAAGGCATTCTCAGGAAATGTGTTTGCTTCAGACGTCTCCCACCATTTTTGTACAGCACATTTATTTGGGGATGTCCATCACCATCAAATCTCTGCATAGCCTTTGAAGCAAGTCGTAGGGGTAGGGTGGGAACTGAGCGGGTGGGTGGATGGGGGGGTTCCAGTGCTCTTCCCACTTGTTTCCGAACAGCTGTGACCTGTGGCCTAGCTACCTCTGCAGCTTGTTTGAAGTTATTCTGGTTCCACTGCTGTGAGTGGGCAAAACACAACACCTCAGAGGGACCCCCTGTTTTGCCGGAGTGCCCTTTCCAGCACTGCCGTTTGTCATTCTTTTTTCACGCTCTGTCAAAAGGTATCTCTCTCTCTTTGTCATCCTCTCTTCATCTCTCCTTCTGTCTCCCGATCCCTCAGCTGTTACTCTTGTCATTATACTTTGTGATGTGAATCAGACAAAACTGCAAACAAAACAAGCTTTTCCACTGTTCCCTCCTTTCTTGGAGGAGCCATTAACGTTGCTTTGTGACCAAGCGCATGGGTAAACATGGCCATTCAGCGGATGTAAATGTCTTGTGTGTGTTGTGAGTCAGGGAAGTGTCCATTTCTTTGTGGGGGGTGTCCATGTTTGTGACGGTGTGTGTGTTTCTGTGTATGTGTAATGTATGTGTCTATGGATGTGAGGGGATGACACAGGTCTGTGAGAAACATTTGTGTGTAAGAGCCTATATTTGTGTGTGTGTGTGTGTGTGTGTGTGTGTGTGTGTGTGTGTGTGTGTGTGTGTGTGTGTGTGTGTGTGTGTATGTGAGATACTTGGCTGTTGCCTTTAGCAGATGAACAACTGAACAACTTCAAAACTAAGCCTTGCCAGGCGGGATTCAGTCCAGCACTGCACTCAAGACAGGAGCAAATTGGTTGTTTCTGAGGAGATATGATCTGTTGTGGTAACACATACTGAAGAGGGGCGAAGTGACATCACAGTGCTCTAACAGAACCAAACAGCATTATGGGAGACTGATGAATATAAGGCTGACAATGCACTTATTGTTCAATTGCAATGATTTTCACAAGCCCATTATGACTGAAGAATGTGTCTGAGGTGTGACAGAAGACTGAGATTGTACAAATACTGTACTTTTGTTTCACCAACTGTGTATAGTATGTGTTATGTTCCAGCCATAACTTGTGGACATGAAAACATATGCCCAATATGTTTGTTTCAGCCTCCTGGTTGAGAAATAAAGTACAGAGATCATTTCACTCTTAAGTAATGAGTTATTTTTGTTGTTGTTTCTTGTTTTCTGATTTGTGTGCTGTATTCAATTAGTGCTGACCTACCCTTAGCAGTGAAGTCGTTCTGTTCTCTTGGGGGAGGGGGGGCTGAGAGGTGTGCAGTGATGTTCTGCTACCCTGTTCCCCTGTGACAATAGTGAAGAGAAAAGAGCTGTCTGAGGATGTCAGAAAAACTATTATCACAAAACATAAGCGTTCACAAAACTACAAGGCCATCTCTAGAGACCTTGACATTCCTGCTTCCACAGTTTGCAACATTATCAAGAAGTTTGCTGCTCATGGAATTGTTAAGAATATCCCAGGACATGGTGGTAAGATGAAAATTGATCTCAGGTGTCATCAAAGGTTGGGGCGAGCCATTGAAAAAACACCTTGTATGACATCCAAAGATCTCAAGGCTGACCTGGAGAGGTCTGGGGTAATGGTTTCAGCCCATACCATACGCCGGACACCGAACCAAGAAGGGCTTTACGTTCGGAGGCTAAGGAAGACGCCACTACTGAAAGAGAAACACAAGAAGGCCCAATTAATCTTTGCCAAGACTCACCTAAGCAAGCCTAAATCCTTCTGGGAAAATGTTCTGTGGACCGATGAAACCAAATTAGAGCTCTTTGGAAATGCAGATCAACGCTTTGTTTACAGACAATGAAATTAAGCTTTTAAAGACAAGAACATACTATCTACAGTCCAATATGATGGAGGTTCCATAATGCTGTGGGGCTGCTTCACTGCCTCTGGTACTGGACGCCTTGAACATATTAAGGGCATCATTAAATCAGAGGAGCAAAATGTGCTACCCAGTGTCAGAAAACTGGGTGTCAGTCAAAGGTTATGAGTCCTCCAGCAGGACAATGACCCATAACACATATGCAAAAGCACCCAGTAAGGGTTCAAGAGAAAACGTTGGACTGCTTTGGAGTGGCCAGCAATGATTCCTGATCTCAATCCTATTGAACACCTGTGGAGAGATCTGAACAGCAGTTTTAAAACCCTTAAAATCTGAGAGAACTGGAGCTGTTTGCAAAAGAAGAGTGGGCCAAACTGCCAGTAGAGGTGTAGGAATTTCATTAATGGCTATAGGACGAGCTTGAAGAGCCTATCCCAGCATGCATTAGGCGAGAGGCAGAAATACATCCTCAATTCATCGCAGTATTATCTGTTCAGTGATCTGATATCACGTTACAAAGTCCCAAGACGTAGTGTGACGAGATCATCCGGAGTGCTAGCTGTTTTACCTTCTTTCCATGAGCAAACAATATCTCAGCCATCCAGCCACATCCATAGCAGGACATGTCATTCCAGGGTGATAGTCCATTGCATACAAATGGTGAAAATGATGGATCTGCTGATAAACTGCAGGGCTGGATGGATGGATGGACGGAGGAAAGACGTAGGGGGACAATTAGGGGCCTCCAGGAAGCGTGGTCCCTACAAGTCAGGCCTGTTCCTCAAACCCCCTTTAACCTTGGTTGACCTGTGACTTGAGTCCCTCTTGACCTGAAAGACCCTTGGCATTCTAAGCAAGTGGTTTATATTCTATTAATCTTCTATCCATTCTATTGTTTTCTAAGTATTTCTGTGAGGAAGTGTTTATTTTTGTCCCAGACCCTCTCTCCCACTGCTCCATTGGCCCAATTCAGGCTGAAGGCTTGGGGGCACAAACATGACTTTGCTAAGGTTTTGAGTAAATGTGCATAATTGTAAGTGAAAACTTGTCCTTCTTGCAAATGAGAACTTGTTCTCAACGGACCTACTTGCTTAAATAAAGGTTATGAATTGTCGTGCAAATCCTCGTATGTCCAATAATGTGAACGATGAATCATGAAATAGGTGGAAAAGCTTGTATGCTTATTTAGCTCCCAGTATCACACATTTTATTATCATGAGTCATGATTAAGGACATGTTTTTCACCACCTCTCTCAAGAAGCTGCAGTTCCTTTCTGATCCTCAAGTTGCTGTAGGCACTCTATTTTCAGTAATTAGTGGCAATTATTCAAATGAACATGACCAATTATACATTCCCATCTCATATACATGCCAATTTCAGTGTTGGTGCAAGGGCACAAGTCTACAAATTGGCATTGTTTCAGAGAGGGGAGTTTCCTCTTATGGACTCTACGACAAGTCATGAAAGAGGAAACAACTAATTATCTGAGATTTTAACTGAATTAACAGAATTTTAAAAATCAAGGCATCCCATCAATAACAATTTTGTTCTTTATATTTTTATTTTGCCTTTAGGCTGTCAAAAAAACAACAACTGACTAGTCTACTACACTGCAATACACACCTCATTTGTGGTAATTGAATGCTTACTTGAGATCGTAGTGCATTGATTGCTTAACAAGTGCCTTCAGAAAGTCCTCCATCAACCTTTTGGCATTGGAGGATGGAACTGCAGGTTCCTGACAGGTGGTGAAAAATGCATGCCCTTAGTTGTGACTCATAAGCCATTTACAGTGCATAGCGCTAGAAGAGAACTGTTACATGAGAATGTGTAGAAAAAAACCTAAAATGACAAAAAATGGACATAGAAGGTTTTTGCTTGATACAAATGATATAGACTTGGCACAACTCCCACACCAAATTTAGCAAAATTAATTTATAGTAGCAATGATTGTGACATAGTATCTATACCAGAATCACGCACAGCTCAAACGATGCAAGTTTGTCTGTGGTGCGGCCCAGGAGCACTAGTTTGGTCAAAATCGCAGAGCAACATGACAGAAATCAGATTCAAGATGGAGGATCCCCTAGCATAGAGAACCTTGGTTGTGTGGTGACAGCAGGAGTCGTGTGGAAGACAACATTGACTTCAACAATGAAATGTATATTTTTTTAATCCACTGACAATCAGTTCTTGGTGAGGAGGGCATGAGATCTCCCTGCACACCTGTGGATGGGATTCACAGAGGGATACAGGCCACTTTTGCCCAGTTGGGAGTCTGTAGAATAGGGCTATTTAATTCTAGGCCTTGAGGGCCACAGTATATGCAGGTATTTGGTCCAACCATGCAGTACGCTACCTGATTTCACTCATTAGCTCTGCTCGTGGACCTAGGAGGTAAGCTAATTAGAGAAACCAGGTGGCGTAGTACGTGGTTGGAGCAAATACCTACAACCACTGCAGCCCTCAAGGCCTGGAATTGAATAGCCCTGCTGTAGAAGCTTCCCTCTGTGTTGGAAATAAACTTTGTTTGAGAAAAGACGCTGTCTGAGAAGCCTCTGGGCCTCCCGTGGGTGATTCAGGTGTTAGAGCTCTGTATTGATCTCAGGGAGTTCTCTAATGGCCTGGGCCGACATTGATCAAACCTTTCCAGCACATCTCATTCTACTTCTGGGAACCGGTTTTATTACTTGTTCGCCTAGATTTAGCTGTTTGTTGTGTTGTTTGTTTGTGGAGTCTGTGGTCTTGTCACTTGTGTCCTACAGCAGATAAAACATATCACTGCGTAGCAGCAGCTGACCTTCATGTTTACCCCTTTTTTTATTTGGAGAGGGATCAGGGTTTGATCATTAATTTCAGTATTGATACTGTAGCTGGTGGTTTTTTTGCTCCTTACTGAAGGGTTAAAAACAACCAAGCACTTGGGGTACACCGCTGATAAATATACAGCCGCGTTGCTGTAGATCTGGTTCACTCAGTACCAGGTTTGACAACACGTTTGGTGAATGACCATGCTCTAAACTGAGATAACATATGCACAGAGACTGACCAATCAAAAGCAGCATGTAATTAATCTGCCTGTGCATGGTTATCAAAGCTAAGTGTAACGGGTGAGCTCTGGTACGTGAGCACCCGCTGCAGAGTGACGTGGATAAGAGTGCGATTAGTTCCCGGAGTTAGGGACTTGAGTCTTTAGCTCAGCGAGCTTAATCGCTCTCTTGTCGCGTCAGAGATCCCTCGGTTCGAAACTCGCTGCGGGCAGAACCAACACCGTCACATTGGTGCCGTGACTCGGATGTCAGGACTGATGTCAATCAGTCGGGCCGTGGTTGCTGTCGCATGAGTTTCGAGGGGGAGAGTGTAATGGGTGAGCTCTGGTACGTGAGCACCCGCTGCAGAGTGACGTGGATAAGAGTGCGATTAGTTCCCGGAGTTAGGGACTTGAGTCTTTAGCTCGGCGAGCTTAATCGCTCTCTTGTCGCGTCAGAGATCCCTCGGTTCGAAGCTCGCTGCGGGCAGAACCAACACCGTCACATAAGCACACGGCTGATGGCAGACATGCGTGAGGTGCCTTGAGGGAGGCAGGCCGGATACAGCGGTGTAGGACTAGCTGCGGAGCAGAGGCTCTCCAGGTTTTTTCTGTTATGTAACAAGGCTGACTGTGCTCATTCAAAGTGTTCTCTTGCTCTCATGCTTAAGCTTTAAACACTGGGCCTGAAAGAAAATCTAGCATATGAGTTTCTCATGGGTGTGCTTAGGGTGCTTGGATGTAAAGCAATTTCACACTCAAACAGAAACACATTTCCATACCCCCAGGTTCCACTCACAGTAACAGTCATGCTCCCCAGTTTAAAATCATAGCCAAGCCCTTCCTTGGTATCACAGGTATCGTAGCCTGTGGTGAGTCAAGCTGCGGTACGTCTGAACATGTACAGTAACGGCTGCAGGGGAAAGAGGTGCTACGCCATGAAAGGACCCATCGCTTTGACCTATATCCTGTAGTCATTTAGTTAAGGTTTCTCGGGGATGGTGACTCAGCGTCATTGTCAGTTGTCAGGAAGTTTGTAAAATAGGTCATATCAGTGGCTCCCCTTTGTTCTCGTTTCAACCCCCTCCCACTTCCTTTCCAGGCTATTCCTTTCCTCTCTGTCCCCCTTATTGGCCAGTATCAGAGAGGTCAAGGGTTAAGTCAAGATATACAAGTTGGTTTATACGGTTGGGGGGAATGTTTGGATAAAAACAATAACAAATCTAAACAAGGGTGCACAGGACTGTTGCACAGGATGTAATAGAGTAGCGTACACAAGTTTCATTAAATGTTCTGTAGATGCTTATATTTAGAAGGGAACCAAAAAAAGTTGCTATGTGCTATGTGCTATATACAGTATATACTGTATACTGTATATTAACCCCAGCTCCGCCGTTATACTACTATACCCCCCACCTTTTCTTTCACCACTACACCACTATGTGTGTGTGTGTGTGTGTGTGTATTTGTTTAATTCTTGTGTATGTATTAGTATGTATGTGTGTTTGTAAATGTATGTATGTGTTTGTATGAGTATGTACAAACAAAAGAAAAAGCTACATTTTGGTCTCATCTGACCATAACACCCAGCTCTAATTGGAGTTTCAATGCCAAACTCTGAACCAGGTGTTATTGTCAGATGAGGCAAAACTTTCGCTTTTTAGCCATACATGGCAGTGGCGAGTTTGATGTCGGGAGAAAGATGCTTATGTTGAAATAACCTATACCTACGATTAAATATGGTGGTGGAACTTTGATGTTATGGGTTTTTTTTGCATCTACTCAGCATGGGGCTCTTGTTAATGTCAAAGGAATCATGAACTCAAGTCATACATGTCTCAAGAATCAAGACATTTTGGCCAAAAACATGGTTCCCTCTGCCAGGAAACTGAAACTTGGCTGCAAATGGATCTTTCAGCAAGACAATGATCCCTAAGCATACCTCAAAATCAAGCAAGACATGGTTATTAGGGGTATGTCTGTGTCTGTGTTGAAGTGGGCATGTCTGTGTGAGTCTGTGTTTATATGTTTGTTTATTTCTGTGTATGTATGAATATGTGTGTGTCTATGTATGTTTGTTTTGAGTGTACATGTGGAAATGTGTTGTTTTGTGTCAGTGTATAAGTATGTGTTAATGTGTATATGTGTATATGTGCTAGTTTGTGTATGCATGAGTATGTATCTTTGTTGTCTGTGTATCTACAGTTCTGGCCAACATTATTGGCACCCTGGCATTTTATGTAGACAATGTACAATATCTTTTGAAATCATTGGAAATTCAATCAACTTTTGGCCATTACAAGATTTTTATATGATTTTTACCATTACAGAACAAATTTGTTTTGAAACTTTCAGATCTTTTAAGATTTTCACTGAAGAAACAGAAAGAATGGCATTGACAACATTATTGGTACCCTTCTCTAATACTTAGTTGCACAGCCTTTGACAATAATGACTGCTTCCAAACATTTCTTTTAACCATCAATAAGCTTCCTGCACCTTGCTGCTGGCAGTTTATTCTACTCTTCAATTGCCACCCACTCAAGTTTTTCAATGTTTGAAGGATTCCTTTGACCAACTGCAGATTTCAGGTCTTGCCATATGTTCTCAATAGGACTGAGATCAGGACTCATCACTGGCCACTCTAAAACAGTCCAACATTTTCTCTTGAGCTATTCCTGGGTGCTTTTCGATATGTGTTTTGGGTCATTGTCCTGCTGGAGGACCCATGACCGTCAACTGACACCCAGTTTTCTGACACTGGGTAGTACATTTCCCTCCAAAATGCCTGCAATCATCTGATTTCATGATGCCCTTAATATGTTCAAGGTGTCCAGTACCAGAGGCAGTGAAGCAGCCCCACAGCATTATAGAATCTCCACCATATTTAACTGTAGGTAGGGTGTTCAGCTTAATTTCTTCGTCTGTAAATAAAGCGCTGATCTGCATTGCCAATGAGCTCTAATTTGGTATCATTCGTCCACAGAATTTATTTATTTAGCGAGTGCAAAGTAAAAAAAGGTCCACAGAATATTTTCTCAGAAGGATTTAGGCTTGCTTAGGTGGATCTTGGCAAAGATTAATCGGGCCTTGTGTTTCTTTTTCAGCAGTGGGATCTTCCTTGGCCTCCAACTGTAAAGCCCTTCTTGGTTCAGTGTCTGAATGTCTGAATACCAGTGTATGGCACGGGCTGAAACCATTACCCCAGACCTCTCCAGGTAAGTCTTGAGATCTTTGGATATCATACGAGGTGTTTTTTTCAATGGCTCGCACCAACCTTCGACGACATCTGAGATCAATTTTCCTCTTACAACCACATCCTGGGATATTCTTAACAATTCTATGAGCAGCAAACTTCTTGAAAATATTGCGAACTGTGGAAACAGGAATGCCAAGGTCTCTAGAGATAGCCTTGTGAACAGTTTTTCTGACATCCTCCATCCTTCACCATCCTTCACCATTGTCACAGAGGAACAGGGTAGGAGAACGGACAGTTTTCTCACTTTAAAATGGATAATTGGTTAATTTATACCATGCGGGCACCTGCCACCTGTCACAGGTGAGTTGAATTACACTGCAAACAAGAATATATTTCCTCCAACCAAATTTATTTAAATTGTTCTAAAGGGTGCCAATAATTGTGTTATGGCTGCTTTTCAATTTTGAAGCCATAAAATATTTTTTACAATTTGTATTATTATTGTTTGATCGTGTGCTGTTGTAAATGAAACAGATGAGCGTGTGAAGACCAAAAGTTATTTCAATTTCCAATTATTTCAGAAGATCTTGAACATCATCTACATAAAATGCAAGGGTGTCAATAACGTTGGACAGAACTGTATATAGCATGAGTAAATGCATATGTGGTGCTGTGTGCATGCGATTAAGTCTGTAAGCTTGTGTGTATGAGTGTGCATTCCTGAATGTCCATGAAACTGTGTACGTATGTATGAATATGTGTATGTGTCGTGTATGAGTAATTGTGTGTGTGTGCGTGTATGTGTTTGCGTATACAGTATATATGAATATGTACATACACTACCGGTCAAAAGTTTTAGAACACCCCAATTTTTCAGTTTTTACAGAGATTTAAGCAGTTCAAGTCCAGTGAATAACCTGAACTGATTCAAAGGTAAGTGGTAAACTGCCAGAGGTTAAAAAAAAAAGGTAAAAAGAACTGCTTAAATTTCAGGAAAAACTGGAAAATGGGGGTGTTCTAAAACTTTTGACCGGTAGTGTATACTCTATAGTATGTAATCCGGTGTCCGTGACCTTCCAAAGGACAATCCTGCTGTCATTTCAAACTACCGACCTGTCTCTCTCCTCCCATTCCTCTCCAAAACACTAGAGCGGGCTGTCTATAACTAACTGTCTGCTCATCTCCTACAGAATGACCTGCTTGATCCAAAGCAAAGGGCTCCCCGATGATTGATGCGTCAATCACCATGGAAGGCTCCATAGTGTCTCCGTCCCAGTTTGCCAGGAGTCTTGGATTGACCCTGGACAACCAGCTGTGCTTCTCGGGCCACAATGCAGTGATCACTTGGACCTGCCGATTCTCCCTCCACAACATCCGGAGGATCCAACCATTCCTCACCCAAGAGGCCACACAACTCCTGGTCCAGACCCTGGTGATCTCACGTCTGGACTACTGCAATTCCTTGCTGGCAGGCCTACCGGCCTGTGCCATCAAGCCACTGCAACTAGTCCAGAATGCTGCTGCTTGTCTGGTGTTCAACCAGCCGAGGTTCACCCACGTCACCCCTCTACTCTCCTCTCTGCACTGGCTCCCCATCGCAGCACGCATCAGATTCAAATCACTGGTGCTTGCTTTTCAAGCGGCTAGAGGTACTGCTCCCCCATACCTCCAGTCACTCATCACTCCCTACACCTCAGCCAGACCCCTCCGCTCCGCCTCCTCTGGAAAACTGACTGCCCCATCCCTCCGGGCGCCTGGCAGCCGCTCCTCGCGGTCTCGTCTCTTCTCTGTCCTGACCCCTCGCTGGTGGAACGACCTTCCGCAATCAGTCAGGACCACGGAATCACTTGCGATCTTCCGCAAGAGACTCAAAACTCACCTCTTCAGACTCCACTACCACTGAACTCTGTACATCTAGCTAATTGTCATCACCACTGCCTACTTGCTCAACACCATATACTTATATACTTGCTCAACCCTGCTTACTCCATTTAATAAAAAATAAAAAATAAAAAATTACTAACCTTTTCCTTCCCAGTGTTACAGGTATGGTACGCAGCTGCCTGCAATGATGTCTTTCGCTGTATTACTGCACTGATCTCTTGCGCGGACTATGATTGTTCCTACCATGCATTTATGCACATCTTGTAAGTCGCTCTGGATAAGAGCATCTGCTAAATACTTAAAATGTAAATGTAAATGTTACAAAGATTCACACTAACTGCCTCCCTAGTGTGCGATGTATTGAATGTAGCTGAAAACTTGTTGTCTGGCAACTTTAGAATTTCAAACAAAGTCATCATTCTTGCAGGAACAAATTATATTAGGCACAAAGAAACTGAGACCTTAAAAAAATATTTCTGTACTCTGGTTAATATGCTAAAAGATAGAAACAAGCCAGTTCCTATTTTCGGTCCTGTACCTATCCTCAGACGGGGCTATGAGGCTTTTAGCGGACTCCCCTCAAACTCGTGGCGGTCTAATTGGTGCGCTACACAAAACATGGGCTTTATTTGATAACTTGTTCAGGGAAAGACCAAGATTTTTTAGTTTGGATGGTCTGTATCCAGACAGGCATGGCATTTATTGTTTATTGTTTTAGCTGACAATAAACAAATGCTTAAACGTATCTTAATACGTCTTCACGCCCTAATGGCAAAATGTAATATACTAAGAGTTATCAACATATTGAGTCTATTGAATCTGTTCTTAATCCACGTTTGATTAAATGCAATTCTAAAATAATGACCAAAATAACCCATATGCCAAAACGGGTACCTGGTGTAGCTGGTGTTAACTACCGCAATTTATCATGAATTTGTTATTTGCCTTAGACCTGTAAAATCAGGAGTTAGAGGAACTGGCAAAATTATCTTGCTAAACATCAGATGTCTGAATAATAAATACTTTATTTTAAATGATCTGATTACTTCTCAACATTTGGGCTTCTTTTTGCTGACAGAAACATGGTTTGGTGACAGAAAAAGTGGATGACAGCTTGCCCTCCAAAGTTTAATTTTATGAACAAGCCCAGAAGTCTTGGATGGGGTGGAGGACTTGCTTTTACATTTTACAATGTCTGTCAGGCCACACCCTAGACCTTGCATTGTCTCATGGCCTAAAAATTAACAATGTATTCAATAAGGACATCTGTGTCTGATCACCAGAATTATTTTTCATGTAAATTTTTCTATCCTTGTTACAACTCGCAGGCACTCTATTCGTTCTTGCACCACTAACTCCTTAACTGCAGAGAAATTCTCTTTAGCTTTCTCATCTTCCACCACACTGCCAACTCAGATGAGCAAAAAAATTTGCTATGAAAAAAAATATATTTATTTTTCTGTTGTTTATCAGCTTGATCTTACACTCAAAATATGAGAGAAATCTAACCTTTACTTGAAGAAAAATGATTCAAAGAAAAATGTGTATCACAATTATTGAAAAAAGTAGGCTCTAAGCAACTTTTATCCACAATGAACAGATACAGATACAGGGCACATCATAGCACAGAAATAGCCATTCTCAACGTATTAAATGATCTACTGTTAAATGCTGACTCTGGTGAATGCTCAGTTGGTACACTCAAAGCTGGGCTGGCATCTCTGGAATGGCTCTAAACTGGTTCTCTTCTTACCTGTATAACAGAGTGTCTATCGGTGACTGTGTCCTCTACCACAATATGTATGTGTGCTGTTCCTCAAAGATCAATTTTAGGGGCAATTTTGTTCTCAATCTACATGCTACCTTTGAGCCGAATAATCCGCAAACATAATGTACCTTTCCACTTTTATACTGATGACACCCAGTTATATCTCTCTGTTAAACCTGATAATTTTAACAAGTTGGTTGTTTTACAGAATTGTTTAATGGATGTCAATGGCTGGATGTCCAATTTTCTCCAGCTACACTCTGACAAAACTGAAGTTCTGATTCTTGGGCCATGGCATATCTCTGATCACATTCAGTCAAATCTGGGCTCCATTGCTCCCAATGTAAAGTCGACTTCTAGAAACCTTGGGGTAATGTTTGACCCTGATCTCAATTTTAATCACCATACAAAAAGGTTAGACTAGTCTTGTCTTCTCCAACAAAGAAACATAGCTAAAATCAGGTCAATTTTATCTTTATCACGACTGGACTACTGCAATTTGTTTTAAACTTTAAGTCGTCAAGCACTGGCCCAGCTCCAATTAGTGTAGAACTCACCAGCTAAACTGTTAACAGGGACAAATAAGAGATCTCAGTCACATTACCCCGATTTTGGCTTCTTTGCACTGGTTGCCAGTCGAGTTCAAAAATGATTTTAAGATCCTTTTAATTACTTACAAAGCGAGGCATAGGTTGACACCAGATTATATCACTGAGCTCGTCACCCTACCGTATGAATCGCCCACTCAGGTCACCCGATACGTTTATGCTGTGGAGGGGAAGGACAACGTAAGTGTGAGTAAGGCTCTGAAGCTCATGTGTTTAAATGCGAGAAGCATAAAAAACCAATTTTTGGAACTGGAGGCTGTCATGTTGAATGGGGGTTATGACATTATTGGGATTACTGAGACATGGCTTGGTGCAGCGGATGGGGATGAATATAATGTAGAGGGGTACAAATTGTTTAGGACGGATAGAACTAATAAAAGAGGAGGGGGAGGAATGTGCAGGAAATTCCAGGTATAAACTCATTCGTTTCTTGTGAGGACATCTGGATTAGATTATTGGGAGATCATGAGAAGGGCCTTAATATAGGAGTATGGTATAGACGTCCAGCTTCAGACAGTAACATAAATAGTACGCTCTTTGGTAACATAAAACAAATCTGTGCTGAAGGAGAGACGATAATAATGCGCGACTTCAATTACCCCTCTATTAATTGGGAGATAGTGACAGGTCAGGGCAAATGTGAAGAGGAGTTTTTAGATATGGTCAATGACTGCTTTTTGGTACAGTCTGTTACTCAGCCTACGAGAGGGAGATCAATACTGGATCTGGTTTTGTGTAACAATCCTGATAGAATTTGCAGCACAGAGGTAGGAGAACCAATAGGGGCAAGTGACCACAGTGCAGTTATTTTTGATATTATTTGGCAAGTTAAGACACCCTCCTCTAACGCTCAAACTTTTTATTTTAGAGGAGCTGACTTCAATAAAATGAGAGTGAATTTAAGTAATATAGATTGGGTAAAACTTCTAGATTGCAAAACTGTGAATGAAAAATGGACCATATTTAAAAGGGTTATTGCAGATGTACAGTGTAAATTACTCCCCAAAGTAAGGAAAAATAGGATGAAAAAACTGTCTCCGCAGTGGATGGCTAAATCTTTAAGGGAGATTTTGAGGCAAAAGAAATGACTGTACAGAGTATATAAAAAGGATATATACAGCTAAAAGGCGGTTTGAAATTAAAATTTCCCAAGATGCAAAAAGACGTTTTTTCAATATTGTAGTAGAAAAAGGAAAGTTAAGGATGAGTTTAAGTGCATTAAGAATAAGGAAGGAACTTTTGGTTTATAATAATAAGGATATTGCTAACACACTAAACAGTTACTTTGTTGAGAGCTTTACTAGAGAAGAGGTTATAAATATGCCTAAATGCATAGAAAAGGTACAGAATGTTTTGGAGGACTTTGAGATAAGGGACGTAGAAGTACTACAAAAACTACAAAAACTTAAGACAAATAAGGCAGCAGGCCCGGATGGCATATATCCCAGAGTACTCAAAGAACTTGGGGGAAATTATATATAAACCATTGACAGATATTTTCATTCAATCCATAATCACTGGAGAAATACCAGATGACTGGAAGCAGGGTAGTATAATTCCAATATATAAGAAGGGGGTCCGTATTGACCCAGGGAACTATAGGCCTGTCAGTTTAACTTGCATCGCATGTAAAATGCTGGAATGTATTATTAGGGATAAGTTGGAATCATTCTTGAAAAATAATAGTATTTTAAGGGAGAGCCAACATGGATTTCTCAAAGGGAGGTCATTACTCTTACCCAGAGCAGTTTACATTTCTTTACAATCCATTTATACAGCTGGATATTAACTGAAGCAATTCAGGTTAAGTACCTTGCTCAAGGGTACAACGGCAGTGTCCCACCTGGGGATTGAACCTGCAACCTTAACGTTACAAGCCCAGCTCCCTAACCATTATACCACACTGCCTGCCTAACATGCCTAACAAACCTCCTGAACTACAAAGTGTGTTGACCTGAACCAGGATTATGATATTATATATTTGGGCTTTCAGAAGGCATTTGACAAGGTACCACATGAGAGGCTCATTGCTAAAATGAATTCAGTAGGAATTGCAGGAGTAGTTTCAGAGTGGGTTCATAATTAGCTGCAAGGGCGAATACAAAGAGTAACAGTAGGTGGGGCCATATCTGACCTCGATGCTGTGGGCAGTGGTGTCCTGCAGGGATCGGTGCTGGGACCTCTGCTCTTCCTTATTTACATAAATGATCTTGATATTTGCAGATGGTACTAAACTTGGGGGTTTGGCAAACAGTTTGGAATCAACTAAAGTAATCCAAGATGACTTAAACAAAATCCAAAAATGGGCAGATACATGGCAGATGACATTCAATATTGCTAAATGTAAAGTTATGCATGTGGGAAATAAAAACATTAGACAGGAGTATTTTATGGGAGGAGAAAAGTTAGTGGGTGTTCAATTTGAAAAGGACTTGTAGTTGATCAAAGCCTATCTGCATCAAAGCAGTGTGCTACAGCAGTGAAAAAAGCCAACGGGATGCTGGGATACATAGCAACAAGTATTGAGTATAAATCAAAGGAGGTTATATTAATGTTATATAATGCCTTTGTCAGACCGCACTTAGAATACTGTGTGCAGTTCTGGGCACCGCACTACAAGAAAGATATAGAAGCTCTTGAAAAAGTCCAAAGAAGGGCAACTAAACTGATACCTGGTATGAAAGGTAAAAGTTATGATGATAGATTTAAGGCGCTCAATCTATTTAAAATTAGCAAACGGAGACTTAGGGGGGATTTGATTGAGGTTTTTAAATTCCTAAAAGGGATTAACAAAGTAAAATACCAAAGAGTTTTTAAGATAAGTGGGGTCAGCAGAACAAGAGGCCACAGGTGGAAATTAGTTAAAGGCAAATTCCGCACAGATATTAGGAAGTTTTTCTTTACACAGAGAGTTGCCAATGCCTGGAACAGCTTGCCAGGTCGGGTAGTAGAGGCAGAAACGCTTGGGCTATTCAAGTCCAGGCTAGATGTAGTACTAGATACTCTTTAGATTAGGACATGATGAGCCTAGATGGGCTGAATGGCCCGTTCTCATCATTATGTATTCTTATGTTCTTATGTTCTTATGCTGGCTGCTCCAGAGTCTAGGTTGAAAACCAAAGGAGACCATACTTTTTTGGCCAAAACCCCTAAACTATGGAACAGCCTTCCCATAGCAAACAGAACAGCTACTTCTGTGACCTCTTTTAAAAAATATTCTTTATCGACTTGCTTTAACCACACCATAACCCATTTATATTTTATTTTATTCATTTATGCATTTTTATTTTTATTGAGATTGTATAATTTTTATCCATCTTGTTCTATTTTATGTTTCTTTTATGCTTGGTCTGTTTGACCTTGTCTGTTAACTGTCTTGCTTTGTTTGAACTGTCTTGCCTTTATTTTGATTCTTTATGTATTTTATGTATATCACACACACACACTCACACACACACACACATTTCAATATGTTTTGTGTATTTGTGTGTAAGTGTATAAGTGTGGAGAGTTGAATATCAGCGCTCTTGTTGCTCTTGTGACTCAGATTTCAGGGAGCAGATGTCCTCATGGCGGAGCAGACCACAAGGCTTTGTTTTTGTTTCCTCATGTGCAGCCCCCCTGGCCACGTGTATGTGCTCCTGCAGCAGCCTGGCCTCTTCCACGAACTCTGGTGTCAGTCCAGCCACCCCCGCTCCTTGCACTCTCTCTTTACTCTAAGTCTAAGGGGCCCTGCACAAAAACAACCTTCCCTCCCTCCCTGGTGTTACAGAGGCCTCAGCCTGCAGCCCCCCAGACAAAACCAACTGTCTCACACACAGTGTAGCGGTCTAACACACCACACTTTGGCTGGTCCGGTGTAGTGTGCGCTGCCTGTCAGACCGGCCCTGGTCATCAGCCCCGATCAGAGGTGGCATTTGGCTGTCCGCCTCCGAGGGAAGGGGAGGGTGAGCCGGCATGAGTCCGTCAAGGAGCAGGAAAAGGCGTCCGTTGTAGAGTTCCATCTCAGAAGAGGCGGATCTATCGGCCCAGAAAGAGTGTCTCGACCTGGAGGACGGGTGGCGGACTCGTGGGGGAGGGTGAATTGAGATACATAGAGGGTATAATTGGCAACCAAATTGGGAAAAATAAATAAATGGTTCAATCTTGCCATGGAGCCCCCCAAGAAAAAAACAAACAAGAAAAACTTGAACTAAATATAAATAGAATAATCTGTACAAAGCCTGTTTTAAAAAACATAAAACACTGTATTATGGAGGCTCCTGATGAACTAAGACAGACAGCTCATGGAAGACTGGAAGCACTGGGGTGCATTCTTATTGGTTAATTCACTGAAATACATGGTGGCACGTGTGCATAAAATCTGCTGCTATTACGATCATTAATACACCTGCACAACTAACATTTGCAAACACATTTCACCACAACAACGGATTAATGCATTGCTCGTTAAAACTGACCTACCTGCCGTTTCTGGGACACCCTGGTATTTCAACATGTACAGGTAAGGTA
Organism: Aldrovandia affinis; assembly: GCA_029706075.1. Lineage (NCBI taxonomy): Eukaryota > Metazoa > Chordata > Actinopteri > Notacanthiformes > Halosauridae > Aldrovandia > Aldrovandia affinis. The sequence goes on from JAINUG010000069.1 coordinate 112,998, forward strand.
AGAGAATATGCCAGCAGCAACGTGAGTAATGCTGCCCAAAATCGTTTCTGTTCTTGAGTAAAGAGCTTTGTCAGTACAAGTACGCCACACGAGGCAAACACAGAAATCCCTTGTTTCGTGCTCGGTTCGGTCGAACAATATGCGGCGGGTGGACCTACAACAACTGATGTATTTCTTATAACCGCCAGGGTCTTGCTTCCACTCGCTCAGTCTTTATTTAACTCAAAAAGAAGAACGATAATCCCCCATTAATTCCCTTTATTTTTTACACTCAGTGGTCAATGAGAAGTCTTGTGGCAGCTCAACTGCATTGAGATGTATTTTTAAAAAGTGAGGCTATTGTTTTGAGAAGTAGAATGCTGCAAGCTTTTGGTAATTGTTGAATAAAGTAACATTCTACTCTCAGAAGTCACCAGAATCAATCATTTAAGAGTGATTTTAATTAAAATGTTCATAAAAATCTAAATTATGAACGGTAGGGAAACTCTAACGACAATGGTATGCTGTCAAAGTGGACAATAGTGTGCTGTCAAAAGTCTACACATCAAAGCAGGTTTTTCATCACGTAATTGACTTAAGAAAATATATTATATATATATTGTGGCAGCCGCCTGGAGGCAGCCCGAGGGTAAGTGATTGACGGGAGGTATGTGGTGGGACGCTGGCTCCACCCATTTTCCCTATATGACCAGGAAGTGTGGGAACGCACCTGCAGCCCATCCAATTTTACGAACAGCTGAAGGACGTTCAGAGTCCTATTTCAAGGGCTGATTTCTGTCACATGGCGAAGGAGTAGGGTGGTGATTGCGGAGAGTGTTGTGGAGAGAGTGTGCTATAGAGAGTTTTGGAGAAGTGTTTTGGATTTCTTATCGTGTTTGACTTGGTGTACCGACTATTGGACTGGATTGAGGAACTGATCTGGACTTGGATATTGGATCACGGATTACAACGACGAACAAGGATTGTGGACTTTACCTTTTTCCCTTCCCCTTCCCTTTACCCCTTGAAAGAATAAACAAAACTGGTTGGCATTTTACTGTGTTTATCAATTTTATTATTGATCACTGGCGGAGTTGCAACCCAACACCCCGGGTTCTGCTACTATATATATATATATATACAGTGCAGCCGGAAAGTATTCACATCACTTCACTTTATCCACATTTTGTTATGTTACAGTCTTATTCCAAAATGGATTAAATTCATTTTTTTTCTCAGAATTCTACACACAATACCTCATAATGACAAAGTCAAAATTTTTTTTGTTAAAATTTTTGCAAATGTATTCAAAATAAAAAACGAAAATATCACATGTACATAAGTATTCACGCTGTTTGCTATGACACTCAAAATTGAGCTCAGGTGCATCCTGATTCCACTGATCATCCTTGAGATGTTTCTAGAACTTCATTGGAGTCCACCTGTGGTAAATTCAATTGATTGGACATGATTTGGAAAGGCACACACCTGTCTATATAAGGTCCCACAGTTGACAGTGCATGTCAGAGTAAAAACCAAGCCATGAAGTCCTAGGAACTCTCCATAGACCTCCGAGATAGAATTGTGTTGAGGCATAGATCTGGGGAAGGGTATAAAAACATTGCTAAAGCATTGAAAGCACCCAGGAGAACAGTGGGCTCCATCATTGTGAAATGGAAGAAGTTTGGAACCACCACAACTCTTCTTAGAGCTGGCCATCTGGCCAAACTCAGTAACCGGGCAAGAAGGGTCATGGTCAGGGAGGTGACCAAGAACCCAATGGACACTCTAAGAGAGCTTCAGAGTTCCTCTGCAGTGATGGGAGAACCTGGTAGAGGGACAAACATCTCTGCAGCACTCCATCAATCAGACCTTTATGGTAGTGGCTAGACGGAAGCTACTCCTGAGTGAAAGGCATATGACAGCCCACCTGGAGTTTGCGAAATAGCACTTAAAGGACTCTAAGAGCATCAGGAAAAAGATTATCCGGTCTGATGAGACACAAATTGAACTTTTTGGCCTGAATGCCAAGTGCTACCATAAAGGTATGCCACGCTTGTCAGAGGGATGTCAGAGACAGACCGCGAAGTGGGCGTCCCAAGAAGACGACACCCCAAGAAGATCGGTTCCTCACCCTTTCAGCACTTAGGAACCATAGGCTTTCTTCTACAGATTGGCAGTCAAGGTTTGCAGGACCATATGGCACACGGCTCTCAGCCCAGACAATCCGGAACAGACTGCACGCAGCCAATCTCCGGGCTCATAGGGCTGCCAGGAGGCCTGCCATGACTGCCCTTCACCATCAGGCCCATTTGCGCTGGTGTTGGCAACACCTGCACTGGAACCTGAACATGTGGAGGAACGTTATGTTCAGCGATGAGTCCAGATTCTGCCTACGGAAGTTGGATCGTAGGGTCAAAGTGTGGAAAGACGGGGAGAATGCTATGCTGATTGCTGCACCGATAGAGTAACACCTTTTGGTGGAGGCAGTGTGATGGTGTGGGGCGGCATCTCCATCACTGGAAAAACAAGGCTTGTCATCATTGGAGGCATCAATGCAGAGAGATATCGAGATGAGATTCTGCAACCAGTGGCAATCCCATATCTCCACAGTTTGGGACCAAACTCCATCCTCCAAGATGACAACGCTCGCCCCCACAGAGCGGGGAGTAGAGAGAATGGAATGGCCTGCCAACAGTCCTGACCTCAACCCAATTGAACACTTGTGGGATCAGCTTGGGTGTGCTGTTCGTGCTAGAGTGACCAACACAACCACGTTGGCTGACTTGCGACAAATCCTGGTTGAGGAGTGGAATGCCATCCCACAGCAGTGTGTGACCACGCTGGTGACCAGCATGAGGAGGAGGTGCCAGGCTGTTGTGGCTGTGTATGATTCTTCCACACGCTACTGAGGCTCCTGACTGTTTGTTAAATGAATAAATTGTAAAATTCCCAATATGTCTTGTTTCTTCCTTGTTACTGACTTCAATCATCCAATCCACCAAACAACACCAAACAAGAGTCAATAGCAACAGAAGAATAAGCTGTTTGGCATTGGCAGAGAAGATTTGGCAAATTTTTCATAGGCACAACCCACATACTCAGCTGTGCTGCTCATCCCACAAATGCATGTTTCTTACAAATGGGGCACCATTTAAAAGGGAAATAAACAGGCTTTCCAACGGTATAAAATGTATTGCCAAGAAGCATTGTTACAACAGAGAAATAATCTACCAAACACAAATTTCTGAACTTTTTGTTCGATGTTTATATATATATACAGTGCCAAACAGATCCTTGGAAAGTTTTCAAATGTTGCTGATTACAAATGATACGTTAATGTTAAATGTTAATATTAATTATGAGAAAGAAAGACATTTCCTAAAATGACTAAGAGTCAAAACTTTCAAAGAGAAAAAATAAAAGAAGAACACAGCATATCTTTCCATTTAAAAAACAAAAGTGTGTCAAGGCTGCATTCCTAGCATGGCTAGCTCTATTTCAAGTTATGGATTTGATGGGACGGGCAAAGCTAATAATCTCTAAAAATGCAAATCTAATTACGCTCAGAGGAAAGAAAGTGAATTATACATTTATTCATTTAAAAAAATCCAACAGCAACACAGAAGCTCGATTTCATACATTCCAGTGCTACTGAACCGACAGGGGGAAACAGGTATTTTAATCAGCTGAAGTGATCAGCGTCTCAGTGAGTAATGTCAGTGAAGTCAGTGGCAGACAAACCCGGGTATGGAATGCTTAATGTGTGTTTATTTTTGAACCAAATTATCTTTTATATCACTGTTTAAGTCACAAGAGTGCCCATTCTTATTCGAGAATAAGAGGGCAGGGGTCCTAAAGGGCCGGCCGGGCCCCTGTCCTAAAGGGCCGGGTAGGTGCAGGTTTTTGTCTCCATCAATCACCCTGGCTCAATTAGCTATATACACTAATGCTGTTTCACTCATCAATTAAACCACAGGAAAATGTTTAATATACATATTAACAATTGTCAACTGCAATTCATGAGCCTGTCAAGAAATGTAGCTAAAATGTCAAATCACGTAAATGGCTGGGCTATTTAAATAATGAAGAGCAGAAGTTGGCATGAAATACAGAAACAGATACAGCCCTCCTTGCCCACCAAGGGGCTAATGGTCATTCCAAAACAAAGTTTTCTCAGTGAGGTTGGTCAAACCAGCCCTCAAAATCACCCCACATAGAAGGGAAACCTGGTGGTTAAGGGGGTATCCCAGAAACCACTGCAAACACCCCACAACCGCCGCAATCCACGAACGACCAACCTCCCAACCAGCTGGCAGCAATATTGCAGCTTATTGAATTTCTGGTCTGCATAAACCACAGAAAAAGCTAAATGAAAATTACCACCTTCCCCACAAGGAGAAATAATAAAAAAGGTTATTATTATTTCGCTGGTAGATGTTGGGATAACAAGGCAATCACCATCAGGTTCACAACATGTATTTCTGGGAGTATTAAAGACAGAAAAACATTTCTTCCATAGTATTTGTTTCATACTTTATTTAGCTCATCACAGCAGACTATTAAAATGTGTATTTGTGCAATTCCCTCCTAAAAAACTGTTTAGCTTCTGAAAACGGAAGATCGAACCCTGATTCTCCATCCAGTAGTGAGACACGTCTTTTCTTGCACCACAAGTGACAGTTTTCTCACACATAAGAAACATGCGAGTTGTGTGAATTAAAATGTTTGATGTTCTGTGGTATTGAGGAACATAGGCATTGAGAATAATGAAATATTATATATAATATATAAAATATACTGTAGTAGCGCCAAACTCTGGTAAAGGTGAGAGTATCGCCGCCCAACTGATTACAATTTTAAGGCACATTCCAGAGTGCCACTTTTACCACCCCTCTGTCCCTCAATCCCTCAGGCCCTGGAATGATTGCTTGGTGACATCATACTATGTGATCAAAACAAGAGCCCTTACTGAGGGCACAAGAGCTTAAGGGGTAACTCCTTGGTTTATGGTCTAAGAAACACATCTTGATTCAGAGCTATACGCTAACATCAGGTAGCCTATGTTTCAATCTCAGATTCTCCTACTTCCTCAGATTTGCCCTTTCCAAAGTCCACTCCAACACAGTACACTCAGCAATGCTGTTGCATTTAGATTCATTTGTCTCTGTACCTGTTTTATTGCCTCTGTAAAGGCCTATTTAAGTGATACAGGCAGATGCATTCTATAATGCACACCCTGTTTAATCCTGTACATATTTGTATTGTTTTGCATTGTCATGTATTGAGTTGCACTGTCCTATTGGAACTTGTTTCATGTTATTTGTCAGGTTGTAATTATAAATGAGAACATGTTCTCAGTTGACTCTCCTGGTTAAATAAAGGTTAATAAATAATAATGCTAAGTGATGGAAAGAGAGGCTTAATCAGCCCAACATGAGCTTGCACTGTGCTATACTCTGATTTGAGCCAGCCAGAGTTTTGCGAAGGAGAACAAATGCTTTTGATTGGTTTGTGTCAGTCAGTGATCATGACAGCATGCAATACTGTAGCGCCACCCATTTTTAGCCTCACTCTGTCATCACTTGCTATTATAAAAACCAGGCCTTCTGTCACGTTTAGCGTCATCTGAAAGAATCTTTAAGGGATACTGTTTTTGATAAGATAAACAACATGCATATGTAACAGGAAGTGTGATCCGCCCCGACTCCTCCACCCCACCCCACCCCCACATCCCCCTCAGGTTTTCAAACATAAGAACATCACATCCTGGGGGGTTCATCTCGTTCCATCCTGTGACGTCTCATTTGTTTTCTTGAAGCTCTGTACGCCATTTACATGTTTCCATTTCTCTCGGCAGGTTCTAACCGATAGGGAGGTACCATTGCCCAGAGGCCTTGTGGCAGCGGCTGTTGATAAGCAGGGAGTCTTTCTACTGAAAGGTATCCCACCAATCACAGGGTTCAGTCTTGCCCCCAGGTGGAGAGATCAATTACGCCGTCAAAACATCTTCCCCGACTTTACCCGACGACAAAAACTAATGATGTAAGGCTAACAGCAGCTTGGGAGAGGCACCCTCTGACAACGAATCGGTTTTATTGTTTTGGTTCAGAGAAAATACACAGGAGTGGGGGTGCAAATGCATCTGAACTCCACAGAAAAATAAGAAAAAATGTACAGATCGGATTCATATCCTTCTTATAAATAATGATAGTTTGGTTCAGAGAAAATACACAGGAGCACTGTTTCTAGCTTTAATTTTTTATCTTCGCATTTTTTTATTTATGGTTATGTATACTGTTTAACTGCACAACTATTTTATTTAAATAGTTTAAAAAGATATATAGTCTTACTGAGTTTTCTGGCATTTCACTCACCGTGTTATACTTGTATATATCTGTGACTGACAATAAAAAACCTTGAACCTTGAACCTTGAACCTTCTGATCACACAGCGCCTTTAATCTCATGATTTTGCAGCACTTTGCAGTGAAGGGGAGTATACTTTCCTCAACCACCAACCAATGTGTAGCACCCACATGGGTGATGCATGGCGCAGGGTATTGGTTGGATGCCAACATGTACTACAATCAACAAAGACCAACGACAGTTCAGCAGTTCATATAGTGTCAATGGAAAGGTTGATGACCAGGTAATAAAATCCACTTTATAGATTCATGTTGCAGTCATACATTCATCAGGATGATAAGCCATCTAAAAGAATCAAGAGCAGCAAAGACAAAGACCTTTACAAAGCCCTGCACACTTCAATTCAATTCCAGCTGGTAGCCTATTTCCTTCGATAAATGTACCGTTCTCTTCGCAAACCACATGCAAGACGACAAAGTCTGACTCCCGACGGTGAGGCCCGTGCAGATGTGATACCTTTAAGAAATGTTGCGAGCGGACACCGGCAGCTGGAAAACAAAGCGATCAATTCATAGTGGAGCCGTCTGCCCCGGTGCTGCGCTAAAGCGGATCAGGTTGCGCTGGAAAGCACCCATCACCTCCCCTGCAGATGGTGTTCCCTGCAGCTGCTGCTAATTCTAGCGCAGGAACTCGATCCGTCGCTCCCTTGGCCACTCGTGAGAAGTGGAAACCGTCATAATATTCACAATTCACCATATACAGTTTGTATATACAGTGTATATTTACATTTGAGATGCCAGCAAGAGTCAGAAAACCTCACAGAAAACTCTAAACTCTATATAAATATTAAATACAAGGGAACGTATCAAGAGGAAACATTATGTGCAAAGCCTTTCGAGTACTTTCGTTTTGCTTTTGCTTTCAGGTGTTTCCCCAAAGCTTCAACCTCACTTCATAAATTTATCGGCTTCACGATTCAGAGTCCACAGTGCCCTCCTTTGGTCACTTTATGCGCAGCACAGAACAGAAAGAAAAGAAAGAAAAGTGGCTACCAACGCTACAAACAGCGGATTAAAGTGGGCATCGGCCCCAGGGCTACACTTTTTGTAGCACCCCCTACCTACCCAATATTTGCCATGGGAAAATGAATAAAGAAATGTTTTAAATGTGCACTGTGGAAGGCGTCGGTCTCGGCAGCGGATCAGGGCGATTAGCGGCCACGCCTACTGGCAGAGCAGCCAACGCATGCACCGGTCTGGTGTTTTCTAATCACATCGGTGTGCTTGAAAACTGCTCTGCTCTCTTCAGTAGGTGGCTGGAACAAGGAAGAAAAAGGCGTGGGATACCGAGGAGAAAAAGCAACCGAGAAAGAAAGAAAGAAAAGCAAAGTGAAAGTAAAAGTAAAACGGGAACTGGAAAGTTTCCGGTTATTGTGTGATAGTTTTGTTGTGTTTAACGTTTATGGTTTTTGTGTCCCGAACCCGTGAGGGCGACAGACAGATTTCATTTTGTTTATTTGTTTAAAAGTTCCCGGTCTAGTTCTCAGCCCGTGTCGGGGATCAGAGAACGTTTTAAAAGAAATAATAAAGAATCCGGTCCGTAGACCAAAAACTTCCACCCCTGTTTCCAGACTGCTCTATTCCGTCCAGGGATTGTCACGTGGCGTGTGACAAAGTGGTGCCGAAACCCAGGAGAAAAGAGCAGCACTACTGGAGAACATGGAGAGCCCACTCTCCCAGGTGATTGCCCACCTGGCTGCGATGCAGGAAGCTCAGCAGCACGCGCTGGTACGGTCCCAGGAAGACCAACAGGAGGCGCTGCGGGCTATCACCACTACTCAGGCAGCAGACAGAGCTGCCATTATGGAGCTGCTAAACAGCAGGCAGGCGGCCGCCTCTTCCATCCCGGTCCGGTCCGAAATCAGGATGAAAAAGATGGGACCGGACGACGACTCGGAGGCGTTCGTGGAGCTCTTCGAGAGAACAGCCACGGCATGCGGTTGGCCGGCGGAGCAATGGGCATTACGGCTCCTCCCGCTGCTGTCCGGGGAGAGCCAGATAGCAGCTGGCAGTGTGCCGGCCGTTGCCGTGGTTGACTACCCGACCCTCCGGGCCACCATCCTGGAGAGAGTGGGGCTAAAGCCGGAGGGACATAGGAAAAGACTCCGCAATCTGCGCTTCGCCGACGTCGGGCATCCCTTCGCCTACGCCCAACAGCTCCTCGACTCCTGCCGGCGGTGGCTACAGCCAGAAGTCCGAACAGCGGAGGAAATCGTACAAGAGGTGGCATTGGAGCAGTTCACGTCGGGGCTCCCGAAAGGGACTGCGGACTGGCTCCGATGCCACCAACCCGCCACTCTGGCTGCAGCCGTCCAGCTGGCAGAGAATCACCTGGCGGTCAGTGGGGATACAGGGAGACTTCCCCAGAGAGCTGAAGAGCTGAAAAGCCCATTTTATAGATACCGCCCCAACATCCCGGTTCCCCGTTTTCCCCAGTCCAGTTCCAGTCCAATACCCAGCCCCAACCCCAACCCAGGTCTACGCCCCCTTCCCCGAACCCCGTCTGGTCCCCGTTGGCATAACCCCCCCCGAGATCGCACTTTTAATCGTCCTAACCTTTCTGTTCCAGGTCACCTAGGGTTGCCACGGACGGCGGGGCAGGACTGTTGGCAGTGTGGTTGTCCTGGCCACATGCGTGAGGATTGCCCCCTGATGGATGTAAACATCGCCGGATGCCCCGCTGTCCAGCGCTACTCCCCCGAACCAGCAGAGTCATTTTTGGTACCCGTAAGTATCAAAGGGAAAACAATCCAGGCGCTGTTGGACACGGGTTGTTCTCACACCCTTGTGCATCAGCGTCTGGTTCAACCTGAGGCATTGGACATGCTCACAGAGGTGGCAATAAGGTGCGTACACGGTGATATACTATACTATTCAACCGCCCAGATTGAATTTTATATTGGGGGAAAAAAGCATAGCATGGTGGCAGGGGTTACTCCTCGCACCCCCTTTCTGCTGATTTTGGGACACGATTGGCCGGGTTTTAAGGATATAGTTAGAAAGGAGATTGCGGAAGGGGGTGTGTTCGCTATCGTCTTGTAGCAACTGGGGGGGATGACGTCACAGATGACGACGACCCAGGGGAGGGGCCGTCGGCTCTCTCTCCGCAATAACCCGAGGTGACCGAAAGGTCGCTTCGGGGAAACGCGGGCGGGGTCGGCGGACTTCCCCGATTCGGCAGAGTGACTGATTTCTCCCTCGAACAGTCGCAGGACGAAACGCTCAGTCGAGTAGCTGACCAAGTGATTAAGATTGATGGCCAGCTGCTGGATCCAGAGCGGGTGGTGACATACCCCTATTTTTGTATTTTACAAGATGAACTGTATCGCGTGTGTCGGGATATCTATACAGGAGAAGAATTTACACAGTTATTGCTGCCCAAAAGCCGTCGGGAAATTGTTTTCCAGGCGGCTCATAGCAATCCCATGGCGGGTCATTTAGGACAGGATAGAACACTATTCCGGATACTGGCTCGATTTTATTGGCCGGGCATTCGAGATAACGTCCATCGGTGGTGTACGATGTGCCCCGAATGCCAAAAAGTAAACCCAGCGGCAATCCCAAAAGCTCCATTGCAACCCTTGCCGTTAATAGAGGTCCCGTTCGAAAGAATTGGAATGGACCTTATCGGGCCTTTTTATCGGAGTGCCAAAGGGTACCGCTTTGTATTAGTTATCGTAGATTATGCAACGCGATACCCCGTAAGCTGTACCCTCCGCAATATATCTGCAAAGACTATTGCGGAGGAGTTGTTCCACTTTTTCTCCGGGTGGGAATTCCAAAAGAGATTCTCACTGATCAAGGCACTTCATTTATGTCACGAACACTGAAAGAACTGTACGCATTATTGGACATCAAGTCGATTCGAACTAGCGTATACCACCCACAAACTGACGGGCTGGTAGAGTGGTTCAATCAGACATTGAAATCCATGATGCGGAAGTTCTTTCAAACCGATTTGAAGAATTGGGACAAACTAATTGATCCACTGATGTTTGCCGTCAGAGAGGTTCCCCAAGCCTCCACCGGGTTTTCCCCATTCAAATTATTATATGGGCGACGTCCCAGGGGTATTCTGGATTTGTTAAGAGAAACTTGGGAGGAAAATCTGAGCCCCAGCAAAAATGAAATTCAATACGTCATGGACCTACGAGCAAAGCTGCACTCACTCGGTCAAATTTCACGAGAACATTTGCTCAAGGCCCAGGAACGACAGAGACGGCAATATAACAGGGGGACACAATTGCGAAAGTTTCAACCGGGAGATCAAGTCCTAGTGTTACTCCCAACGTCAGCATCTAAACTACTCGCAAAGTGGCAAGGGCCCTTTGAGGTTACACGACGAGTGGGGGATGTTGATTATGAAGTCATTCGCTCGGATAGAGGTGGGTCACGTCAGATATACCACCTAAATGTATTAAAACGGTGGGAGGTGGTAGACCCTGTTTCGCTCGCCATGCCAGAAAATCCCCGAGATGAGCTGGGACCGGAAATTCCAATTAAAAGTACGAGACTTCCGGTCCCCGTTGGTAGCCATCTTACGCCGGGCCAGCGGGCAGAGGTGAGTAATTTACAGCGCTGTTTTTCTGATGTGTTTTCTCCCTTACCCGGGCGAACTGACTTGATTGAACACCACATTCAGACCCGCCAGGCACCGTGATTAGGAGTCGGCCACATCGCTTGCCTGAACACAAAAAAAAGTGGTTCAGGAAGAATTAGAAAAAATGCTGGACATGGGAGTAATAGAGGAATCTAGTAGTGACTGGTGCAGCCCCATTGTGCTTGTACCTAAGCCTGATGGGTCTGTTCGATTCTGTGTGGACTACAGGAAAGTTAACGCAGTATCGAAATTCGATGCCTATCCAATGCCCCGGGTTGACGAGCTGCTGGATCGGTTGGGCACTGCTCGCTTTTATTCTACACTGGATTTAACCAAGGGCTACTCGCAGATTCCCTTGTCTCCAGCGTCCAGGGAAAAGTCGGCATTCTCTACTCCGTTCGGCTTACACCAATTCCTGACCTTGCCTTTCGGTCTGCATGGGGCTCCGGCCACCTTTCAGCGCCTAATGGATAGGCTACTTCGACCGCATGCTGCATATGCCGTAGCATATTTGGATGACATTGTCATCTATAGCAATGATTGGGAGTGGCATATGCAGCATTTGCGGGCTGTCCTACAGACGCTGAGGGGAGCGAGGCTCACTGCTAACCCCATTTCTGCCTGCCCACAGCCCAAGTCTAAAAAACAGGTGAGATCCTTTTTGGGACTGGCAAATTATTATCGCCGGTTTATTCCTGGCTTTTCGGCACTAGCCAGTCCCCTAACTGATCTCACCCGAAAGGGAGCCTCAGATCCGGTGCAGTGGACGGAGCAGTGTCAGGAAAAGAAAAGTGAAAGTAAAAGTAAAACGGGAACTGGAAAGTTTCCGGTTATTGTGTGATAGTTTTGTTGTGTTTAACGTTTATGGTTTTTGTGTCCCGAACCCGTGAGGGCGACGGACAGATTTAATTTTGTTTATTTGTTTAAAAACTCCTGGTCTAGTTCTCAGCCCGTGTCGGGGATCAGAAAACGTTTTAAAAGAAATAATAAAGAATCCGGTTCGTAGACCGAAAACTCCACCCCTGTTTCCAGACTGCTCTATTCCGTCCAGGGATTGTCACGTGGCGTGTGACATGCACATTATCCTAACAACTCAAACACAATTCTAACTTTGCAACCAACCATATGACACTAATAAGCATGATTGAGAGAATAACTAATCGATGCATAACTTTAAACTCAACAGCAACACAACGCAACAGGATCATCCAGGTTATTGGCTGACAGAATCAACCAACAACACACATCCATTCTCCATCCACAACAACCTATCAAACCAACGACAGACAATACATGAAAAATTGCACAATAATATATGTGCTTACCTTTAGATGTTTTTTTCTTCTTGCGTTCTTTGCTGCAAATTTTTTTATCAGTCCAGAAAATTCTGATTTGTAGAGAATGTTGCTTTCAAGGGACATACGTGTAAGATGATTTAGTCTCTCCTGCTGCATGCTTGACCGCAGTCTGTTTTTCACAAGTGCAAAGCTCCCTGCTGACATTGGTGACAAGTGAGGTTAGATGTATGTACAAAGCAATATCCACATTGGGGAACACTGACTGTTGTTTCCTTCTCTTCATAAATTGTATAACTGTCCTTGCAGATGTCACATCTTCTTCAATTCTGCAAATTAAGTCTCTAAACTGATATATCTCCTCCACAAAGTCTAACTCCAGGGGCTTGTCTCACAAAGCAGGATTAGTGGGTTTTTGGTCTCACGACTGTGGCTCACTTTTAACCGGGTTGTATCGCCATAGTAATTTATGCAGCGAACCTAACCTGCTCCGGAGTAGGTTAAGTTCAGGCTAGCGGATCGAAACCCTGGGGTTAAGCCCAAAGTTAGCTTGCTAACCCGCCAATCCTGCTTTGTGAAACAGTGCTCTAGATCTGTTCATATTGCATGCGATTGATTGTGTTACAAACACCACCCCTTTTTTGTACACGTGCTCATGGCTTGATTGGAAAAACCAGGGTTGATAGAACGAGTTGATAACCACCATCATAGACAGGTTTGCCGTAATTGCCTTTTTAGGCTTTGTGTAGCCAGCTAACGAAAGATACCCTGACTATGTTGAACTTCCTTCATGAGACAGGCCCCTGGGCTACATTATTATAAATATATGCTTGACTGCTGGTTTTACATTTTCATATTTAATATTACATGTTATATCGCTTGATGGCTTGTGTATTATGTTTTGGAATAGATCACATATTTTAACTACATTGCTGATGCAGGCGTGTTTATGTTTGGTCGGTGCGCTTCAACCATGCTCATACTGGTTTACGGCTGAGCGATGACATGCTTTGATCAGCTGCAGCAGATCAGCTCACCCAGCAAAAGTTAAAGTGGTGACCTTTTAGGCTTAAATATAATTCACTTAATCATGAGTACTCACGTGTGTACATGGTTGCCACGCGAGTAGCATTGTTCATACTCTTCTGCGTACTTGTTGTCTGTCTGGATGTTTACAAGCTGTATCCACTAGGGGACATGTCAGAGACATTTCCACTATTCTTTGCTTTCTTCCTTTTTCTGTCTCTTCAGTCAGTTGCAGACTGGACATCACATATGGTATACTGCCCCCATGATTTATGTTGGTATTGCACCTCGCGTACGCCCCCAGGTTCATTTTTTGAGGACATGCACAAAGGACGCTCCCAACGACCGCAGGATACATTTAGCAGCCATCTTGCATATGCGTGCACGTATTTAAAGTGAAGTATATTTAAGCCTTAAGAGCTCAAAACTCAACACAAGAGGTCGGGAGAGAGGAAGTTGCATAAGCACTGTCTTGAAAATTCTAGCTCCGTTTGAGGAAGGAAGTGTTTTGTAGATCTGACTGCTGTGGCCCGGATGGGGTAGGTCTGGAATGCCAGGGCCGAGGTAGAACAGTGAGATGGAGGAAGAGGTGATGGTGGAGGTTGAACGAAGGTCAAAAGAAACAACAAACTAGTGAGAGTAGTGTTAGTGGGCAGGGCTCTGATGAGGGGAGGGCTAGGAAGAGTACAAGGGTTGCAGGTGAGGGATTTGTGGTGAATGTTCGGTTCACTAAGAAGGGTGAGTGGGGTTACTTCTCTGATGGTCTGGGCTGAGGATTTTAATGCACACAATCCTCTGTGAGGCAGCAATATTTTAGATGGGAATGGTAGGGTTGTGGAGGAGTTTATGGATAGATTTAGGCTTGTCTGCTTGAACGTTGGGAGGGCTACTAGGTTTTAAGCGGGGCGGAATTCAGTGTTGTGTTTGGACCTGACGTTGGCTTCTGGTGTACTGGCTTGTAAGGTGGAGTAGGATGTGCTTGGATCCTGTACTATTGGGAGTGATCATTTTCTGGTCTTGAGTAGTTGGTGCAGAGGTCTTCTGTCAGAGGGTGGCAGCAGTGTGCGGCCCTTTAATTTTGGTAGGGCTGACTGGGATGAATTTGTTACAGTGTGTCATTAGGGTTTGGCTCATGTTAATGATGAGTCGGTGGAATGTATGGAATGACACGCTGTCCACAATGGTTTCTGTTGTGGCGTCCCAGGCCTTTCCCAGGAAGGGGCCTATGGTGCCAAGAAACATGGTTCTGTGGTGGAATGAGGACTGTGACAAGGTGATCAGGGATAGGAATAGGGCTTACCAGGTTCTTAGACGATTTCTGCTGGAGGCTAATGTATTGAATTATAAATGTCTGAAGGCTCTGGCTAGGAGGACTATTAAGGCTGCTAAGCGTGACTGCTGGAGGGCATATTGTGAGTTGATTGGGCAGGACAATGGCATTTTGATGAAGTCTTACTAGATGAGCTTCTGAGCCTGTTCGACAGAGTGTGGGAGACAGGGCAGCTGTCGTAGACCTGGAGACATGCTGTTATGGTTCCGATACTGAAGCCTAGGAAGGAGACTCGTTCTTTTTTGGTAGGAGGAGGAAGTTAGGGCCTGTTGATCTGTCCCTGTATAGCTCGCCGTTGAGGAGGGTGCCGGTTTATTGTTTTTTGGGCATATGGCTTGACAAAAGACTGATGTGGGGCATTCACATTGATAAGTTGGTGGCCAGGTGCTCCAAAGTAATGAATCTCATGCAGTGCTTGGCTGGAAGTCATTAGGGTGCTAAGAGGGATGTGCTGGTGTGCATTTATCAGGCCATGATCTTTGGTTGTGGATTATGGGTGTTAGGCGTATGGGTCGGTGGCTGTGTCCTCCTTGAGGAGGCTGGATGTTGTGCAGGCTCCTGAATTGTGCTTTTAGGAGGACGCCTATCGGCACTGTTGGTGGAGATGGGGGAGGTTCCTCGTAGGCTGAAGCTGGGTCTTCGCTACTGGGCTAGACTGAAGGGCCATGCGGCTGAGTGCCCATCCTCTGGGATTTTGGCTGCCTGTGGTGGGCGGTCTTCCATGGCATCGTGGAGTTGTGCATTTCTGGTTCAGGCTTTAGGGTTGGCAGGGGATATGGGGTTGGTTGATGTGGAGATTGGGGCTGAGATATTCTGGCCTCCTATACCACAGTGGTTTTTACCATAGGTTGAGGTGGATTTTGGCATTATGGAGTTAGTGAGGGCTGGTGATTCTGAGGTGGCACCACATGTAGTGGCCGACTCCCATCTGAGGCGGGTATGGGACTCTTCCCTCCAGGTGTATACAAACGGGTCTCGGGCGCCGGAGAGTGGTAAGGCTGGTTTTGCATTTCATATTCTGCAGTTGGCCGTGGGCCAGGGGGAACATTTACCAGATGGAATATTGGTATTTACTGCTGAGCTCTTTGGAGTGGGTGGAGCAGGTTCAGCCTCCTGAGGTTGTTATTTGCTTGGACTCTGCTGCAGCTCTGACCGCGTTACAGCATTGGAGTTTGTCTGCAATTTCTGATGTTCTGCTAGACTTGCTAGTGCTCTGCATTGTATCCACAGGGCTGGGAGTTGGGTGGGACTGGTGTGGGTGCCTGCGCATGTGGGGATGTGTGCAAGGAGTGTGCAGATAGGCTGGCAAAGGCTTCGCTAGACTTTCCACAGGTGGGGATTTCTATCCCCTTGGGTAGGGGGGAGGTGAAGAGTAGGATTGGGGAGGATTTGGGGCTTTTCTGGCAAAAGAAGTGGGACACAGACAGAAAGGGGAGACATCTGTATGCCATTGAGTGTGGGGTGGGGAAGAGAGGTCCTAATTTCTCCCCAATTTGTGAATTGCCAATTGCACTCCAAGTCAGGATAACCCAAGGATCCCTGGCTGACTTAAATGCCCCCTTCCCCTGTTGGCATCAAATCAATTGTCTCACGACAGTGGGCTCCTGGTCATAGTTTGCTCACAGCAGCCTGGACTTTATTCATATGATATCCTAATAAATTACCTAAATTAAGATTGTCCTCTAGCGAAGCTGAGGAAGAGAAGCTGCCCAGCAAACAACCACAACAGGTAACAATGAATGAAGAAACGTAGATGTTTGTCTGATTGCACTTTGTTTCCATGATGGTAACCATTAACGAGCAATTTTTAAAAAGCTTGATTTGATAGAAGGGCTTTTTGCAGAAGTAGCGGCACTCAAAGTAGCTATGGGTTATAACAAGCTACTGCAGGAGATGAAGAAAACCCAATTATCTGGGAAACTGTGAAAAGCCTTCAGACCACAAAAAAAAAGAAAAAGCATGAAAAATATGAGAACTATGTGGAAAGCTTTGTAAAGCAAAGTGAAAGAATGAATGAAACATCAACGTAAAATGACAAACGAACAGGTGGACAATATCAATTTCCAGATGGCTCATCGATTTAGCCACAAAATCGTAAAAAGAAACCGTCCTATTGTCGCAAGACTTTCACACTATAAAATGAAGGTGGCTATGCTGGAAAGAGGCAAAGAGTTGAGTTTTGAGAGAAAAGAGTTTGCCGTTTTCTATTAATGAACAATACCCCAGAGAAATCATGGAAAGTAGATGTCCTTTTCCCCATTCGCAATAAAAACAGAGCACAAGGTCTGAATGCTTGCCTAGTCACAAACTGTACATAAATAACCAACCGTACAGGGACTCCAAAGTAACAACCTGGCTGTGAGTAAAGGCCATGAGCCATGAGCAAACAGTCCTTGTGTACTACACAAAACAATGCTACATACTCTTTCGTTTTCTGTTTGTCTGTATGGATCAATGGATTAATGGACTTTCAAATATCTCAAATAATATGTACTATTGTATAATGATGTGTATTGACTCCATACTTACATTTTCATTTTGGGGGCTGAAGTGCCACTGTCCAGTGAATTTTTTTCTGGCTCTTCAAGGGAAACAAGGGAGGGGAACAGAAGGGAGAGAAAGGAAAAGGGGACAAAAATACAATTATTTTATTAGTGTCCAGAACCTGAGCCTATGGATCAATTTACATCAAATATCAAAATAATATGGATTATATTAACTATTGTATACAGTAGGCTCCGTTATTTATTCACACCCTTGATAAAGATGAACAAAATAGATATATTATTTATTTTATATATTTATGTAAGTAATGAGGTACTGTATATTTTATGCAAAAAAAGAATAGAAAATTATATTCTTTAATAATAATGCATTGGCACGAACAACAATCCACCACCGTGTTTCACCATAGGCATGAGGTGCTTTTCAACATTACTTGCATTCTTTGGACGCCAAACATAAGGCTGATATGCATATCCAAAAAGCTCAATTTTTGTTTCATCTGACCACAAGATGAAACTTTCATTCCAATTGTAGTGCAGATGTAATTTGTAGACAAATTCAAGACCCCCTTTTCGGTGAATTGTCTTCAAAAGAGGTCCATTGTCATGTAGGCGTTGTCGATTGGTAGCTTTAGACACTTTGTAGCCCCAAAATGCCAGGTTGTTTTGGAGATCTTGAACCGTGCCCCTTGGTCTTCTTTTTGCCTCTCGAACCATCTGTCTCACTACACCTGGGGGCAAGATAGACTTGCATACTCTCCCTGGCAGGTTAGCCACTGTTACAGTGGCCTTAAACTTCCTAATAATTGCCATTCATTTTTGGTAGCCATCTCCTGATCTGTAGAGGTCAAAAACATTTTGTCTGATGCTTTCAGGGAGTTATTTGCCTTTCACCATGATGATGGCTCACCACAGTATTTCAAACGTGTGTCCCTTCCTTTTTATACCCTAGGGAAATGGGAAACAGGATTTACATTGTAGGCCACTTCCAATGAACTTAAAATAAGTTGTGTATTTATGAAGATTTGTTTTTGTTGGATTAAATTTAAAAGAATAGTTAGGGGTATGAATAATTGTGATCCAGATCTTTTCTGGAATTTTTAAAAAATAAAACAATTAGTTTTTCTGAACAATTGTATGAGTAATGTATGTTTGGAATTTTCAGAATTTTTTGAGCATAAAATATACCTCATTACTTATATAGTTCATAGTTTATATCGTTATTTTTATTTATTTTTTTAGTTCAGGGCCTCAGTAAAGAGTCACGGATAAAATAGCCATGCTTGAGGGGACTCAATGTTCGGACTTGGCCACTATATGTTAATTATAGGTACACTGTTCGATGCACTGAGACAAGGATTATCTTAAGTTAACTCTAATTTTTTATTTTGTGTTGTATTGATTTTTGACAATTATTTGTATTTTTTCTCTGTTAATATTTGGTTCATTCACTTAATTTCATTCTACTTGCATAGGTAAACATGTTTATGGAACAAGTTATTCCGCCTGTACCACCCTGTCTAGAGGTATACAGGTGATGCCATGGTGGGGGTGATGGGGGCAGTAGAGATAGTTATCGGGAAAAATGAACATGGTTGGAGGAAAAAGAGTAGAGTGGAAGAATTTATTTCAGCCATGGGCAAAGAAATTCATGGTTTTATTAAATGACCATTTCAATCCAAAGATGCACTGTGTTCAAATAGATTTGCAAGGAAGATGGATCATCCTAAATATGGAGCTTAACAATAAATTAATCTGTCTTATCAATACATGGACCAAATAATGATGATCCAAACTTCTTTGAAAATGTATACAACAATCTTCCAAACCAACAAGACACTCTAAATTATGGTTGGTGACTACAATAGGGTTTTAAATGTATCTCTGGACCGGAAATCACTCCATTAATTATCATCCACAAATCAGATTTCAGATGAATTGGAGCTAGTTGATATTTGGAGATTTAAGAAATCCAGATCTAGTGAGATACACATGCAGGAGACTCTAACAAGCAAGTCGTATTGATGTCATATCATTTTATATGGTTCCAAATGTTAATAGGAGATTGAATGAAATCAGACCATCACATTATTGGAATTCATATAACTTTTACAGAGTTTCCAAGGGGGAAAGGTTATTGGAAATTTAACCAAAGCTTACTAACTGACAGTATATTTTGGCACCGACACGCTGGCTCCACCCCTAGACCATATTTGGAGGTCCGGGGCAAATAAGATGCACCAGGAACCCATAAGACTAAATTCATACATGATTTTTTTTTTCCTCCATAATATAAATTCTGCAGATCCACTTATTGTTTGGGATACTTTCAAGTGTGCCTTTAGGGGCCACACAATTCAATGTTATTCATTAAGACAATAAAAGAAAGCACTAACAACAGAAATAGAACAACTAACATTAGTTAGAGGTGAAACAAAAGGAACTAGAGTTATTCCAAGAAAGATTGATCAACATTTATTTCAAAAATAGAGCAAAATGGATGGAGAATGAAAAATGTACAACATTCTGCAACATAAAAATGCCACCAAAAAAAAAGTTCAGAAACTCATAACAAATGAGGGAGTAACTATTCACTCATCAAATGAGATCTTAGCTGAGGAGGCAAAATATTTTGAACAAATGTTTGCAATTCAGTCTCCTCCAACCCCTCTTAGTGACGAATACTGCAATGATTTATTTCCTAAACATCAGTTCAATTGAGTTATATACACAAAATATATCATGTGAAGGTTAATTACTGATAATGAATCAAGTCTTTTAAAACTGGAAAAAACCCAGGCCTGGATGGAATTCCAATAGAGGTATATCTAACTTTTTATGATTTAATTAAAGATCTTCTGTTGGCATGTTTTAATTTTGCATATGAAAATGGAAAACTTTCAGATACTCAACATGAAGGACTCATATCTCTATTACTGAAACAGGAGCCAGGTGGTCAGTATAAAGATCCTGTCTTCTTCAAAAATTGGAGGCCCCCCACTCTTCAGTGATGTGATGCAAACATATTGGCAAAATGCATAGCTCATAGAATTAAAAAGGTTATCCCGGATATCATTCATCACAATCAAACAGGGTTTTTACATGGGTGATATATTGGAGACAATATATGGCAATTGCTTGAGATTATAGAACATTGAGGCTTCAGAAAAATCAGGATTGGTATTCATAGCAGATTTTGAAAAGGCATTTGATAAAGTGTGTTTAGATTTTATTTACAAATGTCTGGATTTATTTAATTTTGGAAAATCTTTCATAAACTGGATTAAAGTTATTTATAGTGACCCCCAATGTAGAATAATTACTAGCGGTTATTTCTTCAAGGTATTTAAGTTGTCAAGAGTTAAACAAGGTTGCCCCCTCTCACCATTTATTTATTATTGCTATTGAAATGTTAGCAATTAAGATCCAATCTAACAATTCTATTAAGGGACTGGACATTCATGGTTTAAGAGCAAAAGTGTCCATGTATGCTGACGATACAAGTTTTCTATTGTCTCCACAATCTAGATCATCAGAAGATCTTACTCAAGTTCTGGATAAATTCTCCAATTTATCTGGATTACAACCCAATTATAGTAAATATACAATAATGCGTATTGACTTGTAAAAATACAATATTTACATTGCCATGCAGTTTACCAATAAAATGAACCTATGGTGCTGTAGACCTACTGGGAATTCATGTCCCCAAAAATGTAAATGAACTCCCCACAATACAAAACTAACTAAAGTAGATAGGATCTTACAGCCATGGAAGCCATTTGTGGAAAAACAGCCATGGAAGCCATTATGGATGATGGTTTATCATCTGTAATGATAAACCAGATCAAATTAAATGGGTGTATCTCTACAATGAATATAAATTTGGTGGTGTACACCTGCTAAATATTAAAGCTTTAATTTTTTCACTTAAAGCATCCCTTATTCATAAATGATATTCAAACCCAGACTGGTTCTCCAGTAGATTACTAAAACATGCTCAATCTGTGTTTATAGATGGACTTTTTGCCTTCATGCAAATAATAGCCATCCATTTTCAATGGATTACAAACGAAACCCTGTTTAAAATGAAGCCTTAATGAATTCCTTAATGAAGCCATACAAAGTTGGTTGCAATTCCAATTTTATCCTCTGGAAAAAATGGAACAAATATCACAGGAAATGTAATGGTTTAATTCCAATTTAATGATAAATGATAAGCCAATCTTCAAATGTTTGTAAATATGATTATTCTCTTGGGGAAAATATTTATATTCAAGTCAAACTCAATAGAATATTCACAAATTGAAAGGTTGAAAAGCCAAGTTAAACATCATAGCAAGATAGAGGGAATAATTACACAAGGCTCAACTGGAGCTAAATCTAGCTGGATGCACTGAGGTGAGTCAGCATGCACTACCTAATCTAATATAGCATATTGCACTCCTTCGTTTCTGAATACCTTTAGACTCGCCGTTTGTTACCAATTTTATAATTACGATTCCTACCATCATCTTCCTTTCCTTTGAGCACCTTTTGCTTAGAGAGGGGAAGATTAGAGTAGTCAGCTAGCTTCTCGGAAGAATTCACCTTTTTGTTTTTGCCTCAGGAGGTAGGGAAGAATTCTTCTTTTTGACATTAGGTTTAACTAATTGTTTTGTGTTTGGTTTTGTTATTCTGCTGTTTATGTGAGTATGTCTTTTTATTTATCAGAGCCATTTTGAAAGATTGAGCGAGCCTACATCCCGCTTTGCAGTTCTGCTAGTAATCGCAACGCAACGATTTTTAACATCGTATTTTATGGATTTTAACATCGTATTTTAACATTGTTTTAACTGTTTTTTTACTGTTTTAGTATTTCTTTTAACGTTGCATCATTAGTCCATCTAAGTTAGCTTGCCAAGTTTTATAATACATGAACTTACCTTGATACTCAGCCATAATTTCGAACATTGTAGCCCAGGCAAGGCCTCACTTGGCACCGAGCTACGTTAGGAGATTCACCCAGCTCGCCGAGCTGCAGCCCCGGCGAGCAATATTTCATCTGGAAGACGCTGGGAATGATTCAACAATACCATGGACCCCAGTTGTTAAGGTACCGCTAGCAAAACCGTGCTCTCAGCTAAGTGACACTGCTACTGCTAAGCTAATGCTTGTTCAAGATACTGCTTACGATGCTGAGGAAACCAACGGTGTACCGGAGAAACACTGGTAACGGTAATACTGGGCCAATAACGTCACAACAGAATGACCGTCAAACTACTTTACTAAACTATGTCATTCCTGTTTTGATTACCACTAGACTAAACAATCAGTACTCAACACATTCTGTAAGTAGATGTCTTAGAAATCTTACATCTGTCAATGTTCAGCCAAAACCGGTCCCCCTTCCTGTCACAGAATCCCTACAGCTGAAATTAGCTCTTCTTAATGTCAGATCGTTGGCTAACAAATCCTTTTTGGTTAATGATCTGATAATGGAAAAAAACTTGCATTGTATGTTTTTAGTTGAGACCTGGCTAAACAGCACTACTAGTGTAGCAACACTGATAGAGGCTTGTCCTCCAAACTATAATTTGTATCAGTCAGTCAGACAAAACAAGAAAGGAGGAGGGATTGCAGCCATTTTCTCTACACAGTTTGTATGTAATGACATCGACCTGGGTGAATTTACATCATTTGAATACCTTACTCTTGAGCTCAAAGCAGAATTATCAGTGCTCATCATCACATTATATCATCACATCATACCACCAAGATACTCATCATTATTTCTGTAGGAATTCTCAGAGATGATCTCACTTGGTATCACTAGATATGATAGATTAATCCTAAATGGAGACCTGAATATTCATATTAATAAGAAAAGCTATGGAGATTATGAACTTACTAGACAGCTTTGAACTTACCCAACATGTAAATGAAGCAACTCATCAGCATGGTAACACTCTAGACTTAGTAATAACAACAGGGCTAAACATTGATAAGGTTTCAGTATTTGAATTACCTATATCTGACCATCACTGTGTGTCTTTTGATGCCAACCTAATCTTAAGAAAGACTAAAAGGGAAACTTTGGTTAAAACTAGAGATTCCTAGATGGCAAGGCTTTATAAAAAATAAAATAAAATAAAGATGGCAAGGCTGAAGCAAAGTTCTCTAATATTATGAAATCGTTTGAGCCATACAGTCTGGACTGCTCTCTAAATTACATGGTTGAAAACCTCAACAATACCTTGTCATCTACCTTAGATACTGTTGCTCCACTTAAGGTTAAAAAGAGGTCGACTGACAGAATCTCCCCATGGTTAAACAATAACAGTGTTAGTGAGACTAAGAGAATCTGTCGGGCAGCTGAATGAAAATGGAGGAAAACTAGGCTCACAGTTCACTGTAATATACAAAGAAGCCATGACTGCTTATAACAAAGCAATACGTCTGGCAAGAAAGGATTACTTCTCCAAGGTTATTACAGAGAATGCTGGAAACTCTAGGATATTATTCTCCACTATTGACCAGCTACTCAACACTGCTCCCACCCCTCCGCAGTCCTCTGCATCAAAATGTGAAGAACTCGCATTGTTCTTCAATAATAAAATAACCTCAATTAGAGCCAGTATTACCTGTGATGTAAACACAGACGACTTCTGCAAACCCTGTGAAAAAGATGTAACCATGGGAAAATTCACCTGCATTACATTAACTGAGCTTTGTAAAACCATCACTGAGTGTAACTCCTCCACCTCATGTATTGACCCTGTACCTACAGCATTTTAAAAGCAGATGTTCAACAGTGATTCAAGTCATGTCCTAAAGATTATAAATACATCTCTTCAAACAGGCATCTTCCCAGATGCCTTCAAAACAACCCTTACTAAAGAAACCCAACCTAGAGTAATGCGCTGACCAGCTATAGGCCGATATCCAACCTTCCATTCATTATCAAGATACTTGAAAAGATAGTTTCAGTCCAAATAAACTATTTTCTTAAAAAAATCAATATCCTGGAGGAATTTCAATCAGGCTTTAGAACATGCCACAGCACTGAAACTGCTCTCACTAAAATAATCAGCGACCTCAGACTAAACTCTGATGCAAATAAGGTCTCAATTCTGGTCCTCTTAGACCTAAGCGCAGCATTTGACACGATTGACCATGATATCCTAATTAATTGTCTCGAAAAGTTGGTTGGTCTTTCTGACTGTGTGTTAAACTGGTTCAGAACATATATCAAAGGGAGAAAGTATTACATCAGGCTTGGAGATCATGTGTCTGAGAAACATGACACATGTTTTGGGGTTCCACAAGGGAGCTGCCTCGGTCCATTACTATTTTCACTATATATGCTGCCACTTGGGGACATCATTAGAGAGCACAACGTATGTTTCCATAGCTATGCGGATGACACACAACTGTACATCTCTGCTGAACCAAATTATGCTGCAGCTATAAACTCCATTACTACCTGTCTTATAGAAATAAACAAATGGATGAGCAACAATTTCTTAAAATTACTAGTACTAGTCTAGTCTACTACTGCCCCCGTATCCAGTCACTCATCACGCCCTACACCCCGCAAACTTATCCATGTCTTGTCACATTCCACTTTGTTCCTGACTCCACTACCACTGAACACTGTCCATTTTCCTTTGTCTTGTGTCTTCCCGTCATGATTGTTTGTGTTAATTGTTTTATTATTTTCTAAAATTATTCAATTATCACTTGTCACATTCCCTTTGTTCCTGTCTTGTCTCATCCTGCTCACCTGCTGCTAATCCCATCATCAGTTCCTGTACACCAGCCTCCCATCTAGATTATCAGCCCTGCAGTATATCTACTCCGGTTTTCCAGTCATTCATTGTCAGATCGTTGTTCTCTCTCACCGGTACAACTTGACCCTATAAATCCTTGACTATACTCTGAGTTTTTGCGATTCTTTGTATTTCTTGTTCTTTTATGTTAACCCTTGTTCCTGTTGTCTCCCTTCGTGTTCAGGTTCATTCCTCGTCTGTCTGCCAGCTTTGTTCGTCCTGCCAGCCATGCCTGCCTGCACGCTTAGCTTGCCCTCCGGTTCCCTCAGCCTGCCTGCACATTCATCTCGTCCACTCCTCCTGTGCATCCCTTCCGTTGTCCAGCTCCCGTCACCAGTCCTCCAGCTCATCGTTTCCACTACCTCTGTTAAAATAATACAATTATCATTCTTTTGTTCTAAACCTCTTGTCTGTGTCTGAGTTTGGGTTCGTTCCTGTTCATCACAACATGCCTTTATTTCAAGCCGACTCAATTACTGTAATGCACTTTTTACTGGACTCCTGAAAAAAACCATGGAAAGACTTCAGCTCATTCAAAACTCTGCAGCTCGCCTACTAACTAGAACCAAGAGAAGAGAGTACATTAGTCTAGTGTTAGTTACCCTGCACTGGCTTCCGGTAATATCTAGGATAGATTTTAAGGTCCTGCTCCTTATATACAAAGCCCTAAATGGAACAGGACCAAGCTACATTGCAAACTACATTGCACATTATGTGCCCTCAAGAGCACTACGATCATCTGCAGCTGGTTTATTGAAAGTTCCCAGCAACAGCTAAAAAAAGATCAGGGATGCAGCCTTTGTCAATTACGCCCCAAAGCTATGGAACACCTTACCTATAGGGGAGCTAGCTTGCTAAATATTTTCAAAAGTAAGCTAAAAACGTATCTCTTCACTTTAGCCTTTTGCTAATTATGCATTTAATGTACCCTATTTCTATCTTAATTTATCTACTTTTATTGTTATTGTCACGTGGATTTTATCTTCATTGTTTTCATATTCATTTTATTTCTATTTTATGTTTATTTTATGTCTATTTTATTGTATTTTATGTGAAGCTCTCTGTACATGTCATTTCTCTGCTGTAAAGCACCTTGGGCTGCAATTTTGTATGAAAGGTGCTATATAAATAAAGTGTATTATTATTATTATTATGGCAATACAAATCAAAAAGTATGCATGGAGAGATGGGATAAAACTAGAGTGCAGAAGGATGGAATTAAGAGGAAAGAGAAAGGGAAACCAAAAGGAAAAAAAGAAATGAAATAGGGAGAAGGAAGAAAAGAAAGGGAAATTAGTTAAAAATAATAATAAATACATTTAATACGATTTACATAAAAAGAATCAGGTATGACTGATGAAGTATTAATTGCGGGCAATCCTGACTAGCAATGTGCGCACACTCACTGTCCTGTTTATTTTTTTTTTTAATTGGGGGGTTAAATAACAAAAACCTAATGTTTTAATTGGGCTGGGTAGGGTAGAGTACAAGAGAAAAAAAAAGAAAAAAGATGATGATAAAAGACAGACCACAACAAGTAATGTATTGTTCAGCAAAAGCATTAATGCTCACAGTCTGTCTTCTGAGTCTTAAGAAAAAGGAAAAAAAAGATGAAGCATCTTAAGTGTTTCCCTGTAACTTTTACCAGGTACCAATTTGGATTTTAAAAAGCCCTTTGGACTTTTTCAAGAGCATCTACACAATATTCAGAGCTTGGTGGAGATCTTTGATATTATATTTGGTCTCTCTTTCTTTCTCTCCTTTCTCTCTCACCAGTTCATCAGTTCTCTTGTGTCTGCTGCCACCTTTTATTTTATTTTTGGAAAAGTCTTTGACAAACACCTCTTTCCAAAATTAATGAATGGATTAATTAATGAACAAAGAAAGCAAAGAAAAATCATCCTGAATAATTGAAGAGCAGTGAAATTGAGTTCTTCTCGTGTTTCTCCCAGTATTGTCCCCTGCATTGTCACTGTATTAGCCGAATGAATGGCGAGGGAAAGGTAACCTGCTCGGGTAATCGCTCATTACCCACAAGGTCGACCGCACCACCTATTCAGGAACGCAGTCCGTCACTGCTGTTCAGAGAGCGCCGACGGTTGTCCTGTGGGAGAAGGTCCTGAGACGATGCCGCACCAGAAACTCATCGTGGCCGAGACCAACGGTAACACATCATTCCGTTTATTCATACTTTCATCCCAATTAATCCGGCAGACTACGATAGCTGCATATATTTTATACACAGTTCCTTGCAATCTGTACCCACTTTGATCCCCAGGTCAGAGAATTGAGTTCTCAGTTGAATAAAGGTCCAATAAAAAAATATATATCATATGATAAAATATAAGTATTACATAATAGTATTTATATTCTTTCAATTTCACAAATGCAATTTTGTGACTCCTACAGTACAGACCATATAGAGATGATCATATATGGAATGTACTAAAAATCCACTGATTGTCAAAAAAAAGAAATGGACTGAGATGGAGTGTTCTGCAGCAAAACCTATATAGATTTTATATAGATTTTCTTTGTATTGCTTGACATATTTCATATAATTTGACAGTCAACTGTCCAACAGATGAACTGTTTTGTTACACTTTGGGCTGTTGTGTTGTTTGAATGTGCCCTGGGACACTGCATGGGGTGAATACCTACTTCTCCTCTTTTTATAACACGCTTCTTGTAATTCCCTGTTCTGAAAATAGTCCCCAGTCATTTCCATCTCATGATGCATCATTTCACAATTCCGAATGGTTTCGTTTGGGATATACTCTTAATTTTTTTCAGTAACACCATTAATTTTGAAAATAGTCCCCCTGTTACTTCAATCTTATCATATGTAATGTTATGATCCGCACTAGTTGTGTTTGGCCATTCTGTGAGATTCTAGGGCTACTGGTGTTTACTGTAATTCAATTTTGGTCAGAATCCTTGCAGAAGGAATGGAGGCGATACAGTATTTTCAATCATTAGAGATCAGAGTGCCTTATGAAAGTTCCATTAGCCCATATGGTGAAACAGTGGAGCGAAAGAGATTTACAGTGGCCAGATTTTGTTCACAGGGGTGAACTATATTTAGGATTGCGGGCGAATCGATAGCCTCAAATCTCAATCTTCCACAGAGCTCAATAGCAGCTCATCTCAGGTGTTACAGCTGGGCTCCACACTTCACTTCTGAAACTGTTAAAAATCCGACGTCCCGCCGGCGGGACATAGATACGATCTGCGCGAATTCGGCCAAATACAGAAAAGTTACGTTAACAAAAGTGCACATGCCTTATATGGCTAGAAAGCTACGATTCTTGTGATTCGAATGATTTAAACTATTCCAAGATAAGATCACAACAGCAGGTACAATCAGCCGCTATGTCAGACCTACAACAAACCAACAACCGAACAAAATTCTAGTCAACTCACCTACAAATTCAAATTGTAATCCACCGATCGATTACAATCCGACTAAAACGCTTATGTGACATTGGCAAAGAGTCCAGGCGATCCAATCCAGTAAAATATATAGTCCAAACCTCATTTTTCCTTCAAAAACACGCAGGGACTGCTGGAGCAAAAATACACGTTTCACTACAGACATGCGTAATCTTGCAAGTTTTCAGCTTCTATCTCCGGGTCAGGATCTCAGAATTACCATATTTTACTACAAAAATGTCTGACAGGTCTGACCTTTTGAATGACACCTCATTTGACCAAATAGGAGCTCCCAAGCGGCCTCAATAGCCGTCAATAGCCAATGCGTGTCCGTGTTCACCGGGATTACCTGCCTATATTTGACGAACGATAGCGTTATCAAATCGAAGCCGATTTAGCTGATAACTGACACATATCATTGTTTAGCTAATCCAATGAGCTAACGACATTTGGTTTGTTGAGCGGTCCTATATAAACTCACTTCTGGATAGGTTTATTGTACCAGGGGCCACGCGTAATTGCGCATCCCTCTGATTACGCAGCTATGCGAATAATCTCGTAATGGCGAAACGGAGTGAAAATTTGAAATATATGTTATAATATATATTTCATTATATTATAACATATATTGTTGTATATTTTGACATAAATAAACTATAGTTTAGTCTTTTGTTTGACTGTGAAGTGTGTATGTCTGTGCCTGTGTTTGTCTTTTGTTTGACTGTGAAGTGTGAATTGTATGTGTGTGCTGTGTGTGTCCCCCCCCCCCTTTGTGCCCTCGCTCTTTTGTTTGACTAGGGAAGTGTGAAAGTGTATGTGTGTCTTTCCCCCCCCCCCCCTTTGTGTTTCATTGTGTGACTGAACTGCTGATGTGAGATGAGCTGTAAAAAAAGAATACAGAAAGGACACTATAACCTCACTCAGGGATTTTGTAAATATTTTTTGTAAATAGTTCATGTCTGCTGTGTTTTATTTATGCTCTATACTTTTTTGAATGCAAATTTTATTTTTATTTCAAAATTGTATTTGTTCAGACAAGAAAGAAAAGGCCCTTTTGGAGTCTCCAAGTCTCCACAGTTTGGGAACACCTGGTGGTACCCTTCAAAAAAACTGTGTAATATGTTCATTTTTTGAGGTTTTGTTCTGAAATTTGAACCTGAACTTGGTAACACTTCATGCTATGTTCCTATGGTGTTTTCCAGCTTATACCTACCAGTTATAGTCACCTGCAGGCATCTGTTTCTACAAAAAAAATCCAGGCGGAATTTATATCCTTCAAATTCAGCACATTCAGACCACTATTACACAGTGCCAGAGGCACTTAGTGATTCTGACTGTTTTGCAATTAAAAAATTCAGAGTGTTATCTTTTGAATGAGACCAAAACCATGCATATACTGCAAGTGGTTGAAGAGCAGCTTTAATTTACTTTTGGGTATGTCGTTTTTGGGCGTTTTTGGATAAATTCACTAAAACATGTTTTAGTGAATTTATCCAAAAACGCCCAAAAACGGGCTATGAAAACATTGCATTGTTGTTCATCAGCTTGATCTTACACTCAAAATATGAGAGAAATCTAACCTTTAATTTAATTAAAATTAATTACAAAAAATCCTTATAAAAAGTAAAAATAATTCTCAAAAATGTGTCACAATTATTGACACCCCTGCATTTACTACTTTGTCCACCCTCCCCTTGCCGAGATAACAGCACTGAGTCTTCTCCTATAATACTTTATGAGATGGGAGAACACATAGCAAGAGATCTGAGATCATTCATCCATACAGAATCTCTCCAGATCCTTCAGAGTCCTTGGTCCTTGCTTGTGAACACTCCTCTTCAGCTCACCCCACAGGTTTTCAATGGGGTTTAGGCGGTGCTTAATTTGTAAAATAAGAGATGCCGGGGCTCAACTCGCCTCCCCCAACCACCCCCCCGGGGAGGAAAAAGGGTCAACTTTTCCTACCTCTGTGTTGCTGCATTTCTGTCCCTCCCTCTGGTCTAATGGTAACTTTCCAGTGGTGGAGCAACAAGGGTTAAAAACAGGAGCAATTATATGGTTTATTATAAGACGCTCTTGACGTGCAGATTAGATTCATTTGTGAGAAACCTCTCTCGCTCTCTGCACTGGAAATTGCTACGGTGTTAACAGCGGTTAAGAGATCCTTCAGGGGCTGTGTAACTTGTTCTCCTGATGTCTCTGTGAACACTCTGAAAGCACAAATTGTTTCTCGGCTGTTAAGTCTGTTAAAATACACATTGTTGTCACACTTTAGATATTTATGAGCCCGGGGCTCTGATTCTGAGTAAGACTAAGGGGCTAGCCCCGGTACAAATTAAGCACTGGGTCAGGGGACTGGGATGGCCATTGAACAAGCTTGAAGAGATGAAGAAACATGAATACAATGAAAAGTAACAAAAAAGTTGTGTTTAAAACTAGTCAGTATTTTGTGTGGCCTCCCTTATAATGCAAAACTGAAGTAATTAGCTCTTGGTAGACTGTCGTGTAATTTTTTCAAATAGTCCTGTGGTAACTTCTTCCAAGCTTCTTGCAGGATTTGCCATAACTCTTCTTTGGACTTTTTGTTCTTTTCCCTGTCCAAGTGATCCCACACAGCTTTAATTATGTTGAGAAAAATAATTGTTTCTTAGCTGCAACACGTCCTACAATACCATTTCTTGTAAGACTTCTCACTGTTGAAGTGTGTACTTGTGCCAGATGACTCTGACAGATGCTGAACAAGCACTTCACTGGATTTCCTTCTGTCCTTTATGTACTGTTCATCAGATGCAGACAGCTTTTTGGGTTTTCCACTGAGTTTTCTGTCTTTAACTTTACATTTACATTTAGGCATTTAGCAGACACTCTTATGCAGAGCGACTTACAAGATGTGCATTAATACATGGTAAGATCAATCATTCTTCACGCAAGATGGCAGTTTGAGCATAATGGTTAAGGAACTGGGCTTGTAACTCAGAGGTTGCAGGTTCGATTCCCAGGTGGGGACACTGCCGTTGTACCCTTGAGCAAGGTACCTAACCTGAATTGCTTCAGTAAAATATCCAGCTGTATAAATGGATTGATTGTATGTAAAGAAATGCAAACTGTGTAAGTCACTCTGGATAAGAGCGTCTGCTAAATGCCTAAAATGTAAAATGTGTAGTGATATAGTAGTAGACAGTCTTGTACTTGGTGATGGTAGAAAGGCACTGGTTCATGGCCCTGTGAATGGCCATGGCACTGCTGTCAACCTTATGGAATGTGTTTGACATATCCTGCAGTTCCTCAAGGACATATGCAGGAAGTGGACGAAGAGATACACTGATTTGCTCTACATCAGTTGGAGGTAGCACTTGGCCTTGGAGTACGTACCCACTGTAGTGATGCCTTCAGTACCCTCTGTGTCTGTAACCTACAATAATTAAATAATAAATGCAGTTACATTTTTACATTTTACATTTTAAGCATTTAGCAGACGCTCTTATCCAGAGCAACTTACAAGATGTGCATTAAAACAGCTAACCCATGCATCATGACCATACTAAGAAAAAGTATTATTTCCATTCACATGAAAGATAATAATGCTGCTAGAATAGTACCTGTTCAAGATGAGGCCTGATGGCATGGAAGGCCCTCAAGAAGTTCTGGATGGCACGTATTGTGTGCGGAATCCACCGTGTACCGCCTACCCTTGTTGGAAGGACTGTTTTCTCACCACAGAGAACTGCTCTGAAAGCCCGCTTTAACATTGGGCGGTTCAGTGCGCTGTTGTGATACAGGTAGTAGAGACCCATGAGTAGAACTCTGACAACCTTGTCGTACAGTGGGCACTTCTTCACTGCGTCTTTCAATGCTCCAAATTATGCGCAAAACAATGGATGACTATTATCTCCTCTTGTTTTTTTGCAGCAGACTTGCCACGCCTCCCCTCTTCCCTACCATCACTGCTGCACCATCACACCCTATTGCAACCAGCTTGCTGAGGAACACATCCCAGTCCATCACCTTGGACACACTGATTTTAATAGATTCAAAGATTGATTGTGCATTCGCTTTCTCCACTGACTTGGTGGCTATGAATTTGACTTTGACTTCTCCATCTTTAACATAACGTAGGAAGACCATTTCCTGCTCAGTCACTGAGGAATCTGTGCTGCCATTGCTCAACACACAGCAGAAATACGTTTCAGCCAGGTCTTCTTTTAGTTGTGCCATTTCAACTTCAGCAATATAATGGACAAATGTGCCACAGTACTCTGCATTATTGTAGGTTGACTGTGTACTGACACCCTTTATTTTGTCCAAGCCATTCATCCATTTAAAATCACTAAATGGCCTGTTCTTTTTGGCCAAAGAATGAGCGTTTCTAAACATGCTTGTCAATCTATTAATTTCTTCTGGATTTAGCTGTACCATGGACTTCACAATTGACCGCTCTGTTGGCTTCTCCTTGCCATTCAGAATTTTCTTCGCAAGGGTGTGTTTGGTGGAGATTTCATGTGCCTTAATGCTCTCCAGTCTAACAGACACACATCCACTCTCACAGGCAAATATATTTTTGGTGCCTATTTTTCTGTCTACTTCTTTAGCTTGAATGCACCAACTACTGTACATCTCATTATCCCTTCCTCCTCCCACACAAGCCATGGTCTATTCATCTTCCAATTTTCCGGGAATGTGCGATCTCTGCTTTCTGAATCATAGTGTCAGCTGAGTTTTTAGCTGATCTTCTTTGGTTTGGTTTTAGTGGGGGGGGTGGACTTGCACCCTCAATAAATCTTCACATCTTTAAAAATGCGATCACTACGTCGTATGTAGCCCAAAGATAGACACGACGGTTAATGTTATTTATTTTCTACATGGATATGTATGTTTGACTTGTGCAGTGTGTGCTCATGGGACTGTGTAGCAGTGAAGCTGTGACGGGTGCCCGCAGTTGGCATTAGCAACTAGTGTTCTGACTGTACAGTATATCATAACGTACACTCTAATTGGGACTTGAACTAGAGATTTTTCCATTCCCAACTAGAGTGCTAACGTAATAGCTAGCTAATAATTCCTAGATTTAACCGAGCAGGGATGTGGGAATGATTTGTGCTTGGACTGTAGGACGGAGATGAGAAATCATTGCAGGAAAATCACAGCGATTCTTCAGCCTGGTGGGAGGGCTCGCTGAACTGAATATAGACAGTAACTAGCTAGCTAGTGTTCACGGATATTGCTTGCTAATTCAATGCTTGATAAGTGATAAATATATGATCACTTACTAAGCCTTGTATTAGCAAGCAACTAGCAACAGATATCGATATCCAATGTCCGTGAACGCTAATGTTAGCTAGCTAACTAACTAACTGGTTCTCACTATTGTGTCTATGTGCCGCGATCCGCAAACTTTCTTGACTGCTGCAGAGTTTGGCATAGTAACAACAACAAACGCGGTGAGCACAGACTGCATGCGAGTGACAATGTGCTGCTTTTCCCATGTGGAACTTCGGAAATATTTTTGAATATCCGTGCATGATGTGTTTGTTACGATATGAGTGTAAAACAGAAATAGTTCC
Organism: Aldrovandia affinis; assembly: GCA_029706075.1. Taxonomy (NCBI): domain Eukaryota; kingdom Metazoa; phylum Chordata; class Actinopteri; order Notacanthiformes; family Halosauridae; genus Aldrovandia; species Aldrovandia affinis. The sequence goes on from JAINUG010000069.1 coordinate 146,963, forward strand.
AGTTAGATAATACATTTTTACAAAAAATCTAAATTCACAGTCGTCAGCAAGATGACCACTTGGAAATAGAAGGCCGTCCTTCTTAATTTTTAGTCATCTGAGATGATAGGACGACTGCTAATCTTGGCCCCTTTATTAGGTACACCTGTACACCTGCTCATTAATGCAATTATCTAATCAGCCAATCATGTGGCAGCAACCCAATGCATAAAAGCATGCAGACATGGTCAAGCAGTTCAGTTGTTGTTCAGACCAAAAATTTGAATGGGGAAGAAATGTGATTGAAGTGACTTTGACCATGGAATGATTGTTGGTGCCAGACGGGGTGGTGTGAGTATCTCAGAAACTGCTGATCTCATTGTATTTTCATGCACAACGGTCTCTAGATTTTACAGAGAATTGTGCGAAAAACAAAAAACATCCAGTGAGCGGCAGTTCTGTGGGCGAAAACGCCTTGTTAATGAGAGAGGTCAGAGGAGAATAGCCAGACTGGTTCAAGCTGACAGTAAGGCGACAGTAACTCAAATAACCACATGTTACAACAGTGGTGCATTCAGAGATGCTCTTCTGCATACAACACATCAAACCTTGAAGTGGATGGGCTACAGCAGCAGAAGACCACACCGGGTTCCACTCCTGTCAGCAAAGAACAGGAAAGTGAGGCTCTAGTGGGCACAGGCTCACCAAAACTGGACAGTTGAAGATTGGAAAAACAAATTGCCTCGTCTGACAAATCTCTATTTCTGCTGCGACATGCAGATGGTAGGGTCAGAATTTGGTGTAAACAACATGAATCCATGCATCCATTCTGCCTTGTGTCAACGGTTCAGGATGGTGGTGGTGGTGCAATGATATGGGGAATGTTTTCTTGGCACACATTAGGCCCCTAATACCAATTGAGCATCATTTAAATGCCACAGCCTACCTGTGTCTTGTTGTCCATGTGCATCCTTTTATGGCCACAGTCTACCCATCTTCTAATAGCTACTTCCAGCAGGATAATGCGCCATGTCGCAAAGCACGCGTCATCTCAAGCTGGTTCCACGAACATTAGATCTCACTTGCAAAAATCTGTGTCATCCTCGTAAATAAAGGAAAAGTTTTAAGGAACACTGCCTGTGAACTGTCTCGTGAACACTGCCAGTGAACACCGCCCGTCATATGACTGTAAAGTGCTCCTGAAGATCAGCAAGATCATCATAAGGAATGGCGACAAGACATTGGAGGCATATGCTGTGCTTGATGATGGATCACAGCGGACCTCCGTGGGATGTTTCACCAGGTGTGGCTCCTCCCGACAGACAGACCACTCCGGTTCTCTTTCTTTCTGATGGATGACTCCACTCTACTGTAGCTGACACTCTTCCCACTGTCCTCTTGCACTTCCACCTCATATTCCAACCAATCTGCAAAATCTGTGAACGTGGGGATGGCTACTCTCATGGGGTGGATGAATCTCTTAAAGCTGGCAGTGAGGTCATGGGGTAGCTTACATACGTGGGACCCGCACTGTAGCTCGACATGGCCTCTCCTCCCCAGCTGTTCTAGCATACCCACCAGCGAGCACACACAGAGAGCAAACAGGCAAAAGGCTTTCACATCTACGCTGCGGACATCTGGGCCGTCCATCAACTCCGTGATGCTTTGCACAGCCAGCTTGTGAGGCTGCCCATACACTTTGGTGAGAGACAGCATCGTGTCTGTGTAAGGCTGCCTGGAGTTGCAGTAGGAATCGGCCACGAGCGAGGCTTCCTCATGTTTCAGATGGTCTGTGAGGATCTGGAACTTAAATCGGATGTTCTCCAGTGCAATCTTCATCTTTGAGAGCTCTCTCGGGTCTGGCGATGTCAGGTCTGGGATCGATGGCTTGGGACCTCTGTAGGTACACTCTCGAATGGTTGGCGGCTCTACATAGGGGGAACGATGTGGGAAGTATCTTCTCTCTGTTCCATCTGTGTACCCATACAGTGGCTCACACTTTAATAAGAGCAGTCTCAGTGCTATAGTGTTGCCTAAATCGTGACTGAAAAGTTTCATAGACGTCATTTGATTTCAGGAATGAAGTCAGTCTCTGAGCTACAGCTTTCTCTAGAATTTTTGAAAGAAAATAAATATTACAAATTGACCTGTAGTTCCTGAGATTTTCGGGGTCAAGGTTTGGTTTCTTTAAAAGTGGCTTAATTACTGCCACTTTTTGAGAATTTGGCATGTAGCCTGATGAAAGAGACAGATTAATAATGTCTAGCATGGGTTGCCCCATAACAGGAAGAAGTTCTTTAACAAGTTTTGTTGGGATTGGGTCTAATTGGCAAGTAGATGGTTTGGAGGACATGACCAATTTAGAAAATTCTGTTCACTCCAGAGCACTAAAAAACTCAAGAGTAGCCATAGGACCCCTGTCTTGGTAAGCCTGTACTTTCTGATCAGTGCCTGCTACAGCAGAAGGTGCCATTTTAGTAATTCCATCTCTCATTTTCTCAATCTTCTCAGAGAAAAAGTTCATGAAATCATTACTATTATAGGCTGCCGGAGGCTTAGCATTGGTTTCAGTTTGGCTCTTTGTCAGTTTGGCCACTGTATCAAAAATACATTTTGGATTATTCTTATTATGCTCAATCAGATCAGACAAATAGGTTGACCTTGCTGTACCAGACTGTCTTTCCAGGCAGAATAAAATACTTCTAATTTAGTGGATCGCACTTACGTTCCAACTTCTGAGAAGCTTGTTTAAGAGCACGCGTGTGGTCAGTGTACCATGGTGCAAGCTTCTTTTGACTAGTTTTTTCTTTTTGAGAGGCGCAACAACATCAAGAGTGTTGTGCAGGGTGTAATTTAAATTGTCTGTCAGCTGATCAATAGATTGTAGACTAGTGGGATCCTGATTAACAGTAAATGATTCTTGGCACAGGCTGACAAAGTTAGTAGAGGAATTTATGGAGCGACTAAAGTAGAACACTGGTTTTTATCTAATAGCAGTGGTAGCATGAATTTCAAATGTAATAAGGAAATGGTCAGAGAGCACAGGATTATGAGGAGAGACAACTAGATTGCTAATGCTAATACCATAGGATAAAGCTAAGTTCAGTGTATGTTGATGACAATGAGTCGACCCAGACACATTTTGAACAAAGCCAACGGAGTCAAGAATAGAAGCAAAAGCCTTCGCTAGAGAATCGTTTCCATTACCAACATGAATATTAAAGTCGCCTATAATCACAACTTTATCTGCCATAACTGCTAGGTTTGATAAAAAGTCAGGAAACTCTGAAAGGAAAGCAGCATAGGATCCAGGGGGTCTGTAGATAGTAACTAGTATAAAAGATGAAGTAAATATAGATCTATTATCTACATTAGTCTGTATGGAGCCCAGGGAAAGCACTTCAAATGAAGAGAATATGTTTATAGATTTCTTAGTAAGGCGTAGTCTAGTGTCAAAAATAACAGCTACGCCACCACCTCTGCCTGACTGTCGAGGATTGTGACAACCAGAGTATACACCCGGGGATTCATTTAATGCTATGTACTCATCAGGTCAAAGCCAAGTCTCCGTCAAACTTAAAATGTTGTAGGGTTGGAATGGACTGGCTCTAGATGTTAGTGAGCCAGCCCCTCTCCCCTCCTGCACTAAGTTCTGTCATCTGGTGAACCCATTGGTTGAAAGGGGAAATTGCCACCATAAACATGATTGCAGCATGCCCTGTTCACCCCCCCGCATCCAACAGAGGATTGACCTGGGAACGAACCCCTTTACAGCTTTGGGACTGTATGTGTTAATCCACAATACATATGTAATAGGTTCTAGTGAGCAGAATTACTGTATGTGTCATACAGTAATATGTGAGCAGAATTACTGTATGTGTCATACACTGTACATACGTAATAGGTTCTAGTGCGCAGACTTACTGTGTCTTTTCCCCTGCGTCATGTCATGTCCATGAAGGGTTTGCAACTGTTCAGAGGTTAGAAGTTGTTTGTGTTTCCTTGTAACATGCCATAAACCCCCACTCCGAGAAGCCAGGGATCTGGTAACACCCTGGGAACCAGTTTCCCCACGGTTGGCTGGAATAACACGATTTCTGGCCACCGACAGTAGCTTTATGACTACCAACAGGAAGATTGGGACAGTCATATAACACGTGATGTACTCGTTCCCGCAGAGTGGGGGCACTCGCCATTCTGCTAGCCTTGCAAAACCCGCAATTAGTCTTTTGTCAGAATAACCAACAGCTGGGGTATCATTTTGAGGCTGGTCAGAGGTGTATAACGGCATTGTCCGAATGCAGCTCGGGGAGTTCATTCGCTTAATGAAGGCTCCGGGCGCTCTGCGTTCTAGTTTTCTATGTTTAAGGAATTTCTTATACTGCCTTGTCTCGTATGTTTTCTGTTATGTATTGTGTAATGTCGGTTTTGTGACATATTGCTTAGGTTTGAACATTGCAAAATGTGTGCAAATCATTGTTCCAACCTATGTCTTCTTCCCCTTTTAGCGCTAGAAAGGGAAGCTTGTATCACACGCCGGGAGCGAGGCTGCACGGACTGTCCGGCTCTGTCCCTCTGCACTGATGAGTTAGTCCTGCATCGGATCTAGGGTAGCGGGCTTGGAATGTTGATTTCGCTGTTCTGCATACAGACAGCGAATGCGCCGAGTCCCGATAACACTACTCTGTAGAACTTAGAATGTCGAGTAGCTGCATGCCGGCAGCGAATGCTCTGATGCCACTGAACTTCGCTTAGACTTAGAATGTCCCAGTAGCTGTACTGTAGTCAGGCAGTGAATGCTTCAAGTCTTGAAACCTCGGGGTACCAGGCTCGCCATGGAATTAGTTGTCTATGATGTGGGTTCTAGAGGTTAAGCCCTTTGGCTCCTATATGGCTGTTACAAAGTAGGGCAAACGCAATGTCCGCGGCCTATGGTGTCTGTATTTATGTAATGTATTGTATTGTATTGTTTGTCCGGATCATGTTCCCCAAATCGCTCCAGAGAAAAGCGGAGGTTCAACGTGGTACGATTGACCTCATAATATGGAGCCGATAATTTAATAAAATCCATTTCACTAAAATGTCATGCGGTACATGTCTCATAAAATGTCCCTACAATGTCAAGTTTATAATCAATGATCAGTTCATTCACAAGGGCAGCTTTAGGAGCTAGTGATCTTATATTTAGCAGCCCAATTTTAAGGACAGTTCTATCGAAATTAGGTTTAGCATTTGCATTAGGATGGTTCGTGTTGATCCTTATCAGATTATTAGAAAAAATCCCACAAGAGGGTTTGAGTTTCAATAGACTACGGTTTTCTCTACGTGGAACAGACACAGTCTCAATTATGTGGGAACTGGGGTGGAAACTAGTCACGAGCTCAGGGAAACTTGCAGACAATTGTTTAAGACCGTCTGTCTGCTGCCTGGCTGTAGCTCTTGAATGTCAATGTTGTTGATTCAGACTATGGGCTATGTTATTAGATAAAAGAAGAGCACCCTTCCAGCTCGGGTGGAGTCCGTCTCTCTTCAGTAAACCAGGCTCTCCCTAAAACGTAGGCCAATTATGTCACGGTTTTACCTTGCTCAGCCGCTGGAGGGCGCTTGACCATGTGATGGCTGGTTTTCTTTGGTTTTGTGTCAGGAATCATTGTTATAATCACCTTCCTTATATGGTCTTTCGTCGGTGGGTTTCCCTATCATGCCCAGCTGCGGATTATCAGTGCTCATTCCGCCTCCTATTTAAGGGCTGCGTTTTCATCACACAAACGCTTCTGCGTAAACCATTATTACGCTCTAGCCGGTACTTCTAACCAAGAGTTAGTTTTCCACTCTGTGGTCTCTCAGTTAAAGAGAGAAGGTACTTCGCTTTATTTCTAACCAAAAGTTAGTTTTCCACTCTGTGGTCTCTCAGTTAAAGAGAGAGGGTATTTTGTTTTACTTCTAACTAAAAGTTAGCTTACCACCCTGTGGTTCTCTCAGTTAAAGAGAGAGGGTATTATTTAGTTATCTTTACTCTTTGTTTTCTCTCGGGGCTATTGTTCCCCAGAGCTAAAGTATAGCTATTTGTTTTCAACGCACCTCGTTGAGGAGCGTCAGCCCTACTAGGGTTGTTTCTGTTGGGTTTATTCCCGTGGAGTTTGTCCCGGGGTTTTCTTTTGTTTCCCCGTTCCATAGTCTGTTCTCAGATTTAGTGGCTGGTTGCTTGCGTCCAGCTTTTAGATACCCGTGAAATCTGCGTGTGGCTCTTCCACCTTCGACCCACATTACAAATGATTAACAAACCCTATGCTATTTGATGTACACCACTCAGTCAGCCAGCAATTTAGCGACGTTAATCTACTGTAGATTTCGTCACTCCTATGAGCTGGGAGGGGACCAGAGACTATTACTTCCTGACACATCTCATTTGCCAATTTACACAACGAGACAAATTTTGTTTTAGTGATCTCCGATTGCCTCAACCGGACATCATTAGCGCCGACGTGGACAACAATTTTGGAAAATCTACGTTTATTTTTTTCCAGCGCTTTTAAATTTGATTCAATGTCGGTAGCTCTAGCCCCCAGAATACAATTGACTATGGTCGCTGGAGACACTATTCCCACGTTTCGAAAAATGGAATTGCCGATGATAAGAGCTTTCTCTTTTTCCTCAATAGGTATGAGTGGGGAGAATCTATTTGAAACGTGAGTTGGGTGGTGTACGGCCGGCCTAGGCCGACAACTATGTCCCCGCCGAACCGTGACAAACTGCCCGTTGTGGCGGCTCTCTGTCGGTGCGATGGGGGAAGCGCTCACAAGTGTATCCGGAGTAGCTACACACGACTGAATAAAACTCTCATGATCTTTAATCTCTCTGAGCGTCCATATGCCGGTCTCTAACTCAACTATCCTCTCCGCCAATGCTAAATTAAGCTCACACTTATGACATGTAAAATTAACATTATCAGTAACATCGGCAGGAGAGCTAAGACTATACATGCTACAACGAGAGCAAAAGAGGGGAGTGGAAGCAGCCATGGTTTGTGCTTACCGTATAGGATGATTTGTCAGGAGTAACTGAAAAGGATTAAAAAATAGAAAAGAGTTTTGTGTTTAAACCAGTATAAAAATGCAGAAAAGACACATGTAGAGGAGATGCCATAATGTTGGGTGAGGTGCAGAGAAATGCAGAGGACTGAGAGGTGTCCAGCAGCAGGTTGAAGTCACCGAGGAGAAAGACGGGAGTGCTATCCTCAGGGAAGGCACTGAGTAGGGCATCCATCTCATCTAGAAAACTCCCCACTGGACCTGGTGGGCAATAAAGAACAATGATGTGCAGTTTACATGGAACAGAGTGAATAAAATCTCCACAGGGGGGATCAGTATACCTGTCCCTCCACCTCTACCTGTGAGTCGTGGAGTGTGTGAGAAGGTGTAGGCAGCAGCGAGAGCAGCAGGGGTGGCCGCGTCCTGCGGAGTGATCCATGTCTCCATGAGCGCCAAATGAGAGATTAACCAAAGGAACAAATCCTACATGAAGGTGAATCAGTTCCTTTCGTTCACCAAAAGGATTTGTTCAAAAAGAACGAATTGTTCACGAATGACACACCACTAATAGGGCAGGTCTCGGCTAATCACTGCGCTGTCACAGGTGGCTGTAGCGTCAGTTTGTTTGGTTGCCTCTCTTTTTATATAAAAAAACTTTTCTGTGGCCCTCTTTGGCGCTCATTGTCTGGCGCCCCCACCTATTACTCTGGCGCCCTATTTAATGTTAAGGTCAAATACTCTGCAGTGGCAAGAAATCCAATTAATTAAGTTGCGACCCTGGCCTGCCCTACCGTTTATTTAATAAAATTAAGGTCAAATATGCAAATGTATTTATTTATAGAGTATTTTGTTTTGATCAGTGGCAAGAAATCCGAATTCAATTAATTAAGAAAATAAAATGTGAAAAATGGCAAAGGGGATGAATACTCTTTATAGCCACTGTAACTTCATCTGTATTTTAATTGACTGTAAATATTGGGCTGGGCTTCCCATACTTCCAAAATTGTCCAACAAAAATGACAATTTCAATTGATCTCAAGTATGAATTTTCCATTCGCAATATAAATCAATGTAAAAAAATGTTTTCAAGCTCTTGCTAATCAGTTGTGATTGGTTGATAATTGGCAACTAATGATTCTGTGTGGCAGATCTTCTGATTGGCCAGCCTTTGTGCACACATTATCTCCATTTGTAGTGATGTGTTCTGAGGTCTGATGTAGGGCATGATGAGCGAGGCCGAGATGGTGTTGATTGATTTTCTTTTGGTACAGATGGAGGCGAATCAGGAGAAAAGAGAGCCAGAGAGAGGGATAGAGAGCGCAAATCAGCCAGGAAAGGAAATTTACATGGTGGGCAGGGGGCCAAATTATACAAGGAGACAGAGGGGAAAGGAAGAGACTGGAAAAAGAAGGTAAGAGAAGGGAAGAGAAGCATGCAAGAAGAAGAACGGGATGAAGAAGAGGAGAAGCCCAAGCACAGGAAAAGCCACAAGAATGAGAGAACTAAGAAACAGAACTCAGAGGAGGGGGAGGAGGATGAAGAGTCCAGGAGGAAGAGGACCAAAAGCCAACAAGCTAAGAAAGACAAGAAAGCGGAAAAGGAAACAAAAGAGGAGCCTGAAAAGAGTGACAAGTACAGAAAGAGGAAGGAAAAAAAGAGGAAAGTGGTGATGAGGTAAGGGCACAGCACAGCAGGTGGGATTTCTGTTCTTGCACAACCATTCCCGTTTAGACGTGAAGTCCTAATAGCCCCAAATTCAATCTAACCTCAGCAGATTTTGTCCCTAGCTCCCGCTCCTATTGGTTGACGCATTAACATGTCAGATGGCACTCCATCAAAAGATCAACTCTGGTGAATTTTTTTACGGACAACAGAACGTTGTAACATGCATTGGCCTCTGTGATGCATAGATGCAATACTGTCATTGAAAACAATGGGAGAACTGCATTTTTGATGCAGACTTTATTGTCTGTGTGATCACAGCTTAAGTTGACAACACTGAGGGGAAACGTAAAGCAGTTGGGTTGAACTACAAGTGTCCAATCACAGTTCTCTCAGCTTACAGCACTGCAGTCCAATAAGAACAGTGCAAGCTAACTGATAGTTCAACCCCCCTATTTTGTTTTTGTTTTCATTGCATATAGGACAAAATGTGCCATATTACTAAATTAATAAATTACCTCAATAAATACTTAAATAAATAAATTAACTACGATTTCGATATTTATTTACCTAGTTTACTATTTATTGCATCTTTTATTTGTAGTTATTTATTATGTTATTTAGGGGTTTGTTTATTTATTTAGTAATATGGCACATTTCGTCCTGTATGCAATACATTTCATCCTCCATAGAATGGACCACTAAACATCGATTGGCAGGTGCGTTCTTCGAAAGCAAAATAACATTATTAGCTAGCTAGCTAGCTATCACTTTGAAAGATGAGTGCTGTGTGTAGTGGATGACTGTATATATGTTTTTATTGTTCTAGTTTTGCTCATTATGTTAATAGGAAAATATTGTTCTAGGTTTGCTCATAATGTTAGTAGGACAGTATTTTGAGCTGGACTGTGACAGCTGATGCCTTATTTACCAACCAGTCAAGAAATAGCCCAATTTGCTAACTTGCATGCCACGGTTATAGCTAGTTAGCTGTTTTTGCCGAAGTCATGGCATTGTAAAACATACTTTTTGTTATTTAGTTTTTAGTGACCATGGTAGGTTGAGCTGAGAGAGTTGTGGATGGTTTGCTGACAGGCTGTAGCTGGGTGTTACATTGGCTAGCTATGGACCTGTGACAACTGCCAGCTGATGGTGCATGCAATTCCCGTCCTGTCAGATGCAACCCCCGGTTTGTATAGGCAGCTAGCTGGCTAGCTAGTTTTACAATTAGCCAGATATGATCCCTGTCTAGTAGTGGATGCTACATGATGCTAACATAACTTAGCTATAGCGAGCACAAAAGACTGTTTCAGCTACATACCTACCTACCTAGCCAAGTACATACATGCATGGAAATGTCTGACATTAGCTAGCTATTAGAAACCACTGGTGCCATAGCTAGCCAGCTGTATAAGTAGAACAGATGCTAGTTAGTATTCTGCAGGTAATGTTATGCATGATAATGCCTGACAGGTAGCAAGCCAACAATTTGAATGATTAGCCTAGGGCTATACGAGTATATATGCCAAGATAATGATAGTAGAATTTTGTGGTTTTGAATGAGAGCCGTTCTCAAAATCTTCCATGGGTTTACTGGCAAAACCCTAATATCAGTGAATGCTGACCAGTATTAGGTATAAGTAAAAGTAAAAAAAGGCTAACACTTACTTAAATCAGTTACTCAAATACTCAAATTGAACAACAAAGAGTGTTGCATTGATTTAAACTCGGCCTTGACATGTGTGTTCACATATTCTAATAAAGTCTTGCTGCCTCCTTGTCTCTCCCCGTCTCTCCTCATCTCTCCCCATCTCTCCTTGTCTGTCCCTATTTCTCCTTGTCTCTCCCTGTTTCTCGCTGTATCTCCTCATAGCAAAGAGTCCAAGGAGTCATCTGAAGATAATGAGGAGGATAAGGAGGTGCCTGCGGAAGAGAAGGGGGGACTGCTCACCCCTGAGGAGCTGGAGAAGCTTAAAGAGGCAGTGGAAGAGAGGAAAAAGACCATCACCACACTCAGGGGCAAACCCTTGCCCATGGGGAAGAAACTGGTCACTCTGAGGTGAAACAGGAAATATAATACCCCCCGGCCATACCCCACTGTGATTCACAGTGTTTGTTTTTCCTCAAGATCTGCCTTATTTTTTGTGCTTTAACATTATGTGAAACTACGAGTTGTGCTCAGCCATTTTCAACAATTAGGCCCCCACTGATTTTACCTGCAAGTTTATAGTTTAATTAATTTAAAGTAACCTATTTCTAAAGGAATCATGTGTCATATAGCACATTACAGAAAATGAGAGCATTAGTTCTTCTTCTTCGTTTTGGGTATATTCTTTTTATGCTCCCCTAGGCTCGGGGCCGAGGGGCTATCCTTTTACCACCTCAAGCCTAGGGGGGTTCACCCGGACTATATTTCGGGGCACACCTCCAGCAGCCATGTCACCGTGTCGTCATCCAAAACCGACAAACTATGGATCCCATTGGGTTCCCGATAAATCGGGCAATCCAGGATGACATGGTCTGCGGTTTGTTCCTCTGCGCCACACTCGCAGGCTGCACAGGAGGCCAAGCCCCATCTGTGCATCGATGAGCAGAAACGCCCGATGCCAGTCCGGAGGTGGTTAAGCCTCACCCACGCCAGTTGGGGCAGGTCCACCCCAATGGAGGGAAAACCGACATCTGGGATGAAGTCACGGAGTCTAGAGGTGTTTTTCTCCCACTCCGTGCTCCAGGTGTAATCCACCCACCGTGCCACACTGATATTAAGATCGCTGCATTGCTGCAGGAGTTCCCGTGCGGCAGGCACAAATGGGTGTCTCGACTTGAGGCGCCGGGGAGGCTCAGCTGTTAGAGTGAACCTTTCATGAAGCAGATAGTTTGGCTCCATGGCCCGGCATGCGAGACGTGCTATGGCTCCCGCGCGGCGAAGCCCAGCGGGCTGGATGCCTGCAAGGATGGAGAGGTTGTCCACAGGAGTGGGACGCAGGCATCCTGTCACAATGCGCAATGCTTTGTTGATAGGCGTATTGACGAGGCGGGTGTGGGCACTGCGACACCATACTGGCGCACAGTACTCACTAGTCGAGTAAACAAGGGCCAGGGCATCCGTACGCAATCTTCTTGCCCCGGCGCCACAGCCTGACCCGACTAGTTGCCTCATCAATGCCACACAAGATGTTAGCTTCTTGCGCAGTGACGCGAGGTGTCGGCGAAACGTGAGCGACCTGTCCAGTGTCACGCCGAGGTACGTTGGCTCAGTGCAACATGGCAGGGGTATTCCGCCGATATTTACTCGGAGCTCACGTTTGGCCTCCTTGTTGTTGAGATGGAAGGCTGCCGACACCGTCTTTGCCTTGCTGAGGTTCAATCTCCATTTCTGGAAGTATGCCACCAGTGTCTTCATATCCTGGCCTAATGTCCCCTCCAATGACTGCCAGTCTCCAGCAGAGTACACCAACGCGAGGTCATCCGCATAGGCATACTTCCGCGAGACCATGTCAGGCAAGTCATAGGTGTAGATGTTATAGAGGATTAGTTGATCTGACTGATTTAAAGTCTGGGGATGTGAATATGGAACATTTATTGTTCATGGCATGCATAGCTATTTCTGACATAATATGGTCTTAAGAGAGTAAATCATGCTCAAATAGAAATGAAAAGGGTTTAATTAAAAATAATTAACAGCTTGTTACAATTCACAGGGCTTATGGTTGGAACCAAAACCAGCTTACACCGTGGGTCCCCAGGACTGAGTTTGGGCAGCACTGCATGCTGATGTTGTGTACTGTGTTTCTTTTAGCTTAATGTTGTCTAACTCTGGTGTTATGAGCATTTTTTTACCCATAGCTATACAGCCTTATACCCACACAGGCAATGTACAGGAAACTACCAAAATAAAGGAAACATGTAAATGAAGGGTTTTGGTGGCTCTGTTATGGTGTGGGGTGCATATTCCTGGCATAGTTTACGTCCACTCACCAACTTATAGGACATGGTAAACACCAATAAATACAAAGACATTCTGAGTGATCACCTTCCTCCTATGGTGAAACATTACTATCCTGATGGGTGTAGTCTCTTCCAAGAAGACAATGCACCATCCACAGGGCACAAGTGGTCACTGAAAGGTTTGATGAGCATGAAAAAGATGTAAACCATATGCCATGGCTGTCTCAGTCACCACATCTCAACCCAATTTAACACTTCTGGAGAGGAGTTTTCCACCACTATTAACAAAACACCAAATTATGGAATTTCTTGTGGAAGAATGGCGTTATATCCCTCCAACAGAGTTCCAGACACTTGTAGAATCTATGCTAGGACACATTGAAGCTGGTGGCTTTTAGTGGCCTAACACCCTATTGAGAAACTTTATGTTGGTGTTTCCTTTATTTGGCAGTTAACTGTATGTTTCTTTCATGATGGCCTTTCCTGAAAATCAGAGTTTGCACTTTTCCAGGGAATCGCAGGAGTTTGTGGAGAAATACGAGGGCGCTCTTGGGAAAGGAAAAGGCAGGAAACTGTATGCTTACAAAGTCCTGATGGTGAAGGTAGGAACCCTCCATTTCTGTCTTTATGACAGACGAATATTCTCAGCTACTACTTCCATCTGTACTTTGGCCCTGCAAAGAGGTGCTTCCATTGACAGAGTGTGACATTCTATTGGCGGACACATAATGAATTGTACACAACTGCCATGTTTTACCACTCACCTGTAAAGTGGAATGTTATGGGACATCAGGATGGGCAGAGCTGAGGAAGAAAGTCATCATGATAAAATGGCAGCCTTTCCTGTCTGGTCCACAATCATCTGTGGTGTGTTAGGTTTCTGTCCCTGAGTAGTGGTGCATGCTGGGAAGATTTTCTTATGGCACTTCAATAAGGGGTGGTTTTGCCAGCTTGTACAACAAACTAAGACTCAATTTACAAAATGTTGTCCAGACAAGTCTTCATAGGAAGTCAGATCACTAGTCAAAGTAAAACAGTTTTATTCTCTCCTGTTGTACAAGATTTCTGTTCTATTGGTAAAGCATGTGCCATCACTGTATTTATTTACAGAAATGGATGAAGTTTCAGAGAGATTTTGAAAACTTCAAAACTGCCTGCATTCCCTGGGAAATGAAAATAAAGGAGATTGAAAGTAAGCTCAATTAAAGTTTTAATAAAAGTTGTATAAATTACCCTGGTTTAAGAAGGCCATTGGGTTTCAGGGCAGAGTAAGACACATTGGGTTCCCTTTTAACTATTCGCTGTTAACTATGATGTGTAATTTATCTTTGCATCCAATGCAATTTTTTTCCCACTGGAATCAATATTGAATTTACCAGTTGATCCACAGATATTTATGATTTTCATTGAACCATATATTCTTATAAAGAATCTAAAATGATGGAAATGCTTTTGTCTAGGCCATTTTGGCTCCTCGGTCGCTTCATATTTCATCTTCTTGCGGTGGATGTATGGCATAAACCTGATTTTGTTTGGGCTGACCTTCGGCCTCGTCATGGTACCAGAGGTAAGACCAGCGGTTTCATCACAAAGTGTTGACTGTGGAATATCTGTTCTGAAAATAATACATATCTAAATATTTTACTAAACCACAATCACATGGGTTCAGTTATATTGCACATACACACTGTAATCCAAAATTCATTGCCTTTTATAATTTCTTAATGCTTTGATGAGGTTTCTAGCATCATAAGAACATAAGAATACATAATGATGAGAATGGGCCGTTCAGCCCATCTAGGCTCGTCATGTCTTTATCTAAAGAGTATATTGTACTGCATCTGGCCTGGACTTGAATAGCCAAAGTGTTTCTGCCTCTACTACCTGACCTGGCAAGTTGTTCCAGGCATTGACAACTCTCTGTGTAAAGAAAAATGTCTTAATATCCTTGCAGAATTTGCCTTGAACTAATTTCCACCTGTGGCCTCTTGTTCGGCTAACCAAATTTATCTTAACAAATCTTTGGAAGTTCACTTTGTTAATCCCTTTTAGGAATTTAAAAACCTCAATCAAGGGTTTACGTGACAAGTGTCCCATGGCACGTCCCGCGACACATCGCACGATGCTTGGAGTGTTGAGCATTCATACTTTCTGCGACTCTACGACAGCGTCGCATCATCTCTGTGGTAACCAGCTGAGTAAACTGACATTTATTTACAATAAAAATAATAATGTTAGCGAGCTTTATTTGGCTGTGACACTAGGTTGCTAGCTAGCTAGCTGGCTAGTTATCAGTAGTTTGGCTTAGCTAACGTTAACATGGATATCTTACCTGTCTCGCAACTGTTTCCACTTATATCTGCATTCCAGATGATCTCTGTTGAGATTCCTTGAAATCTCCCACCATGAATTGGCTGTCTTTATGGCATCTTTATAATAATTTCTTTAAAAATTTAGAGTAAAAAATTAGAGAATATCTCCTCACCTGCTCTGCTAACAATTATTCAAAACCGTCCATTGCAATAACATGAAAATAACCAATCAGATTACGCAACATTTTATGACGGCGTCTGCGACCTTTAATTTTTCGCGACGCTCCTCTGCGACACATTTCTGTCCTTTTGACATCTTTTTTTTGACTTTTGTCCCATAACGTGTTGCGTAAAGCATAAATTGGCCTTTAGTCTCCGTTTGCTAAGCTTAAATAGATTGAGTGCATTATGTCTATCCTCATATCTTTTACCTTTCATACCAGGTACCAATTTAGTTGCCCTTCTTTGAACTTTTTCAAGAGCTTCTGTATCTTTCTTGTAGTGTGGTCTGGCACATTTATAACCTCTTCTCTGGTAAAGCTCTCAACAAAGTAACTGTTTTATGTGTTAGTAATATCCTTATTATAAACCAAAGTTCCTTCCTTATTCTTAATGCACTTAACCTCATCATTAGCTTTCCTTTTCTACTACAATATTTAAAAAAACTGCTTAGGATTAGTTTTTGCATCTTGTGACATTTTAATTTCAAACTGCTTTTTAGCTGCTCTTATTTCCATTTTAGCCTTAGCCCGTATATTACAATAGACTACCTTGTTTCTCTCTGAGTTTTCCTTTTTATATACTCTGTACAGTCACTTCTTTTGAAACTGTTATTTCATCCTATTTTTCCTTACTTTTGGGATGAATTTACACTGCACATCGACAATAACCCTTTAGTTTTAATTCACAGTTCTGCAATCTAGAAGTTTTACCCAATCTATATTAATTAAATTCTCTCTTATTTTATTAGTCAGCTCGTCTGAAGTTAAAAATTCCAAGTTAGAGGAGGCCGTCTTAACTTGTCCAAAAATATCAAAAGTAACTACGCTATGATCACTTGTCGCGAGTTTTCGAAATGAGGGGGGTCTGGGGGATCCCATAAGAAAAACATTTATAAGCTTGGAGTGTCCTATCTTTATTTTAACATCTTCTAACAAATGTGAGTCAAACAGGGCATTATAACTATATAGAACCAACCAATAGAAACAGTCTTTTATTTAAGATTCTTTTAGATCTGTGAGTTCTGTTAGGCCAAAATGTGCCCAGCTGCCAAAATGTGACCGGGTTGCATCACGCAGGTTGCATCACAATAGCATTCGAATAGCTACATTTAAATTTACAGCATTTAGTAGGCGTTCTTATCCAGGGCGACTTACAAGTGAGTTTAAACATGGTAAGATTAATCATGGTTAGTGCAAGAGATCAGTGTAGTAGCTAGGGCTGTCCCCGACTAAAACAAATCTTGATCGACCAACAGTCGTCCATTTTATCAGATTGGTCAATTGGTCGAAACTTAAAAAAAAAAAATATATATATATATGACACACCCTATTTGTTTGAATAAATACAACTATATGCACACTGCGCTTGTCTCATGTTTTATAACTTTCGTAAGTGATTGACACAAATGAGTAACAATAAGCTAATGACTTTATGGAGCCGGAGTTCAAGATTACCTGAAAGAAAAAAAAACTCAGTTCCGACCCTCCTCTTTATGCTGCCCTTGCAGATTCTGCCATAGCGTTTGTGAAGTTGCTGTATGGCCACATAATAGGCTGATGCTAATGATCACACATAGCATAATGTCTTAAATTGTAGCCTAAAGCTGAACATAAAATGGCTATAGCCTATCGAAAATAAATTACTCGAGTCGGAGACCATCCGATGGCCTACTTCCCCAGTCGTTTCATGTTATGGCACAGGAACACTAGCTTGTCCACATTTTTTGGCTGCTCCTTGTTTTATTAACGATAAACCCTGCCTTAGAAAACGTGCTTGCGGAGTTTACATTCCACTTTTTTTGGATCGTCCGCGACTAAAACGAAATGCTGCCATACTCCAGATTTTTTCTATAACATTATGTTCTTAGGTTATATCAAAATGAGTAATTCAAGTATGCCTATATCACTAATCTTAACTGTAGGCAAATCTTAGGCTACAATTAAAATGCACATTCGCGTGCCTAAAACAAGAAGGATGCAATATAGGCTACATGAAAGGGGGTGTTACGCATGTTAGTTATAAATATATAAACCATACAATTAGCAAAACACATTTATTTTATCCTCCTGAGACCCAGGAAAAAAAAAGTGTTTTAATTTTGATTTTTTTAAAATAAATTAAGTGTTGGGGTGGTAAAAAACACATTGCAAAGTTTTTTTTTTTTTAAACATAACTTGATTAACATTTTACAACATGTGCACTGTAGTGTACAACAGCACTTCATTAATGTCGATTGTGCCTCTGTCATAGAGCTGTCTACTAAAAAAATTGAAATTATGATATGATTATGATATGATAACATAAGTACAAAGTTGGCAAGGCAACACCCCCCCCACATGTGATATCATCTTAAAGCTACAGTTGTCCTCTCTAAGGAACATCAGGACTCAATAGAGTGACATATGTAGTATGGGAGGACTTAGCAAAAACATAATGTGCACTACAGTCCACAAAAATGGATTCCCGGGTCTTGGGAGGATAAAAGGTTACTTTTATTAGTTTTGCAGAATTATTCACAACATTACTATTACGTTAACTGCCTAATATAATTTAAAGAGCCACATAATTTAAAGAATCACTGCCATACCCGCCGCAGCATCCAGAATGGATTATTCTACTGACAAGCACGTCGAACTGTGGTGCGAATCTAAGTGTCTCATGCTGCGTGGAGATTTCCTTTTTTTTTTTTACGCAACTGCTCGACCAAAACAAATCTCGGTCGACCAACAGCCCATCAACCAAACAATCGACCAGTCGACTAAATGGGGTCAGCCCTAGTAGTAGCACTGCATTGGACATCATTGTTGGTAACTGCACACCGTACCTATAACACAGCAAAATAAAAGTTAGTGTGTTTAAAAATACAGTGGCACCTCGGCCCACAAACTTAATTCATTCGTTGACTCCGTTCGCGAACCGAAAATATTTTTCCCATTGAAATTAATGTAAATCAAATTAATCCGTTCTCCAGCCCCAGAAACACTTTTTTAAAACTTTTTTATGGGTTTATGTGTGGCAAAAATATAGAAAGGAATTAAAGATAACCTTAATTATCGAAAAATACATTAATACTAAAATAAAACATAATAATTGGACACTTTACCTTTGTGGTTGATAGTTTCTGGCACAGGTGGATGGTGGAGGAGAAGGAGAGGAGGAGGAGGAAGACTACTTCTTCGAAGGAGAGGTCGGCAACACGAACACCACTCTCACGTTTAGCTATTATTTCCTTCTTCGTTTCTACTGTAATACGCTTAGGCTTCTTAACACCACTATCAGTAGCACTTTTCACTTTCTTGGGAGCCATAATGAGGGCAAATTTAATCGAAATAGCACAAAAAGAACGTGTATCAAAGGAGAACACAACGACGAACGATGTAAACAACGCTGAGTACTAAGCACAACTGCCGCTATCCACGACGTGCTACGGCGAGAAGCCCGCGATTTTGTGTGTTTGTGCGTTCGTGCACCGAGGGCTTGTTCATGGGCTGAGTGAAAATTTGTTCGGAAAGTGTGTTCGTGGGCCGATTTGTTCGTGAGTAGGGGCGTTCGCGGGTCGAGGTTCCACTGTATATATATTATTACATTTTTAAACATGTAAACAGTGGTGATGGGAGTTAATGTAGAGAATCAGTGGTAGTGGAGTCTGAAGAGGTGGGCTTTTAGTCTCCTGCGAAAGATGGTCAGTGATTCCGTGGTCCAGACTGAGTGCGGAAGATCATTCCACCACTGGTGGGGTCAGGACAGAGAAGAGGCGAGACCGCGTGGAACAGCTGCCAGGCGCCCGAAGGGACCGGACAGTCAGTTTGCCAGAGGAAACAGAGCGGAGTGGTCTGGCTGTGATGAGTGTTCCCCTTGCGGCCTGATATGCCAGCACCAATTATTTCAATTTGATACGTGCTGCTATAGTGAGCCAGTGTTGTGTGGTGAGTAGCCATGAGCTAGCATCCATTGCTAAATTATGGTCGGCTATGCAGACTTGGTCAACTTACTATAGCCCATCGTTTAAATGTACAGGCAGTCCCCAGGTTATGAACGTCCAGCTTATGGACAACTCATACTTACGAACGGACTGCCATAAGGCCTATTATGTTTAAAACATTTAGTTAAATACAATGGTTCGTAATAACGAACGCACGCACTACTTTGTGATCCTCATGAAAACATTGCACGGTTTCAGCAGTTCGTCGGCTGAAGGGACAGAGATCACCATTCGTTATTTTAAGTCAGATCACCATGGAAAGTAAAGTTGAAATAATAAAGACATCGGAGAGAGTTGAAATGGCATCAGCCATTGGGAAAGCATTAGGCTACAGCCGGTCAATGATCGTTTAAAAAAAAACAATTTTAAAAGACAAAGGGAGAATAATGGAGCATGTGAAAGGCCATGCCCCGATGAATGCCACAATTATTACCAAGCAACACAGTGGTTTAATTATTGAGATGGAAAGGCTATTGATAATTTGGATAGAAAACCAAAATCAGCGTAATATGCCTATTAGCCTTTCTTTAGTGCAAGAAAAGGCCTTTCTTTTTTTCCTTTTTTTACAGTACAGTACTGTATGTACATAGTTACTTTTATTATTACTGTATTATTATTATTAATATTACAGTATTGTTATTATTACAGTATTATTATGTACTGAATGTTATGTTTAAGATGTTTTATTGTATTTGGAAGTTTTTTATATGCACAGAAAGGTCAAATAAATACTATACTAAGACAAACATTTGACTAAGTGACGATTAATAAGAACTATATGTACCTGTTCTGATGTACATATAAATTCTACTTAAAGACAGACTTAAGAACGGATCTCGTTTGTAACCCGGGGACTGCCTGTATTTAGAATTTAGGTTTGTGTTGGAATATTTGTAGTGTAAGAGATACATTCCTCAAGTAAAAAAAACATAACAAGCCAGCCTGTCAGCATAGACGATAAAGGAAAGGTTTATGTAAAAAATCTTTGATGTCAGTGCATAAATCAGACGTATTTTTAAAATCAAATTAAGTAGAAAGTAGCCATGCTAACTCAGTGCAAAGAACATAAGAACATAAGAATACATAATGATGAGAAAGGCACAACACCAGCACGTGTCAAATATAACACAATTGCTACAGTTTTAATGAAAAGTCAAGGAGTTTAATCCATGTAGGTTGAAGATTGTCATCGTATTTCTATGTGAGAGCACATGCTTTTTAAAGAATATACCTTATTAAAGCCATTTCTAAATCATTTTTGTCCACCAAGTAATAGTTTGGGTCTCAAACATTATTTAATTTGCTATTTTAAAAGTGTGAATGACAACTTTTAAAACCGAGTGTCACTCAGGACGCAAGTCACTGACATTACTGGTTGCTAACATTAGCTTAGAGCCCCTGGCCAGCTAACACTCGGGATGCAAGTCACTAATGTTACTGGTTGCTAACATTAGCTTAGAGCCCCTGGCCATCTAAGGTGAGCCCAGCCCAGCCTTCCTCAGCTCAGGTCAGGTGTTTGTTTTGTTTTTATTTAAATGGCATAGAATCCTGTTTCAACATTTTAGACCTCTCTGCCTGACTAATAATCCTGTTTAATTTCAATAAAAAATAAAAAAATTGTTGCAATATATAGTTACAAGAGAAACAAACAAACGTGTGCGCGTGTGCACATTATTGAAAATCTGGGGGACCCCCCAAGAGCCATTGGTCATTTCGTACCCTGCTTGTCCCTAGTGGTTCTACTACCTCTGTGCTGCAAATTCTGTCAGGAGTATTACACAAAACCAGATCCAGTATTGATTTCCCTGTTGTAGGCTGAATAACACACTGTACCAAAAAGGAGTCATTAACCACATCTAAAAGCTCCTCTTCACATTTACCCTGACCTGACACTACTTCCCAATTAATAGAGGGGTAATTGAAGTTACCCATTATTAATGTCTCTCCTTCCGCACAGGATTGTTTTATGTTACCATAGAGTTTAGTTATTAATGTTGCTGTCTGAAGCTGGTGGTCTATAGCATACTCCTATATTAAGGCCCTTCCCATGATCTCCCAGTAGTCTAATCCAGATGTCCTCACAAGGAATGAATGAGTTAATACCTGAAATTTCCTGCACGTTAAGATTGTTTTTCACATAAAGGGCCACTCCTCCTCCTCTTTTATTAGTTATATCCTTCCTAAGCGATTTGTACCCCTCCACATTATATTCATCCACATCCACTGCACCAAGCCATGTTTCTGTAATCCCAACGATGTCATAACCCCCATTCAACATGACTTGCCTCCAGTTCCAAAAATTTATTTTTTAAGCTTCTAGTATTCAAACACGGGGCTTCAACATTCAAACTTCAGAGCCTTACTCACACTTATATCATCCTTCCCCTCCATACATAACTGTGCTGAACCACCTCTATTCACATTATGGTCTAAATGAATTATATTCTTATTAGAATTTATTAATTATATCCTCACAGTTATTATTATACTCCACCCTGGTGTCTTCCATCTGGGCAGTCTGTACCTTCCTATCCTTAATACTACTACTAATTTCACAGTTGCAGTTGTACACCTCTGGTTCAGGTGTAGCCCATCCCACTTGTACAGACCACCCCTGTTCCAAAAAGAGCAGTCCAGTGCCTGGACCTCTTTTTTCTAGCTCAGTGGTTCTTGAAGGAGAACCACTGAACTAAAACCACTGAACTGTTCCTACATTGATCAGTTGCTAACCAAATTTAAACCTAAAACATTGTCCAACTGAAAACAGACGTGTGTGTGTGTGAGTGACCTCTCAATTGTGTCAATCAATTAAAATATGTTGATTCTGTATGTGTCTATGTTATATTTCTCAGGTGAACATTGTACAAACTACTGTATGTGTGTGGGTTTGTTTCTGTGTGTTTGTGTATGTGTGAGAGAGTAATCTCTCAGATACTATGTATGTTGATTCGGTATGTAGGTGTGTGTGTGTGTGTGTGTGTTTGTTTGTGCTCAGGTTAGTATTGTGTGAATAAAAACAGAGGAGACTTAATGCTATTATTATAATTTTAGTATGATTTTTCCAGGCACTGATGGGTAAACCGTACGGCAGCATGCCCAGGAAAAAGGTGCCTCGGGGGGAAGAGGGCAGTGCCATGGACTTTGCCATTTTGTGGGACTTTGGGGTGAGTAGTGCTGTCCAATAACATCCTTATCATACCTGCTTACCCACTAAATACTATGAATTATCAAATGGGTGATGATGGTAGCTGAGGTAATGTACTGTAGCGCAGTGGGAATACCATATTTCTATAAATGATCAACTATAATAATACCTTTCTTTTTATTAGAAAGTCTTGTGTGAAATGGTTATTTGCCACAAATGGGTCATAATACTGTGAGAAATTGTCGAAGGTAGGACAAAGAACCATTCCCTTGGCAGGCAACAGCAGTAAAACGACAGCACAGATACAGTACATTCATTATTTAATATACAGAAACATCAGCAATGGTAAGTCGTTTCCATAAAAAACTGGATTTTTGTATTTTTAAAAGTAAGGAGTCTCCAGAACAAGGACGTTGTAAGGACGAATGATAGTAGTTTGATATTCTTCAATCTTTGTTTTCAAATAAGAGAATAATGTAGGAATGCCACTGGATATGGTACAGATGTTAATGTGCTGCCTGCATGTCTGTCTGTCTTGTCTGTCTACCAGGGCTATGCCCAGTATTCTGTCTTGTTCTATGGGTACTACAACAGCCAGCGTGCCATTGGCTGGCTAAAGTTCCGCATGCCCCTGTCCTACTTCCTGGTTGGAGTAGGGACGGTTGCCTACAGCTACATGGTGGTTATAAGAACGTGAGTTCCGTTTACATCCCACGGGATGGTGCAGCTTGTATCAATACTCTGGGATTTCTCTATGTCTCCTGACATTTAGGTTTAAACTTTCAACATAAACTTTTGAAATCTTGATTACATTTTTTTTTGGCTTTAATTAGCGAAAGTGTCCTTATCTTTGTAATAACTACCAAAGCTTATGGGATTTTTTAATGCCACATTCTTTTCAGATATTATGTTGCATCATGTTATGTTATGCCTAACATTGCACTTAATATTACATTATATTTGTTTTGAATTTCAACTTCTCTCTTGCCTTCTCTGTCTGGTTTCCCATCTCTCATGAACATTAGCTTTTCTTCCTCTCACTCTCCTTCTAATAATAATAATAATAATAAAAATAATTTGTTATGAGTGCAATTGAATAAAATAATGTATCTCTTTTACATCCCATACATAGCTATCCCATTAAAACATGTAGCTATTTTGCTTTATGGCATTCAAATCTGTTTTACTGTCCTTGGCTGGAGAATGAGCTTGCACAGCTGTACATGAACATCCCAGTACAGTTCATGTTCATACATTGTGTGCATTATGATGTTTTGGGGTGTTCATAATATTATCCAGGGTGACTTGTGCATTGCAGATTTTCAATATTATCCATTTATACCACTGAACATTACAGTTTTTTTCAGTTGCTAACAAGCATCGGTCAATACTGAAGACACTTTTTCAAAACTCTTCATACAGTCTGCATTACCAACATGCATCTTAGCCAAACAGTTAATCTCGCTTCCAAAACTCACTCAAACCACCAAAACACTTCATACATGTCTCAAAATAAGGCAACAATTCTCACTCAGAAAGCATACCTTGTCACTCATAACACACTGACCTAAAAAACACTAACAACAGGGAACATTACATAAATTATGAACTTTTATCTTTGAAGTTTGAATGATTTTTCACATAAATCAGTATTTCATTATAGAATAAGAATAACACCTTTTCACTTTATTGACTGTACTATAGTATATGTAACAACAATGAATCAGAAATGCAGAAATTTGCTTCAATATTGTTTATTTTTTTCTATATCTCAGCATATAGTAATTTACTTGTGAAAAATAAAAAGTTGAAACAAAAAATAGCAATTTCCTGAAATTCCAGGGCTGCAATACAGTAATAATCACAAAAAAACAACAACATGTATAGTATAATCACTAATACTGTACAGTACTGTGAGGGTTCTAGTTCTCCCTCTCTCCTGCATTTGGCCACAAGTTCTCATCAACATCACATCTTATGTCTTCTCTGGCGATGCATCTTGGAAAGTATCTTTTGGAATGTAAAATCCAACCCTGGCAGTCTTTAGGATAAATGTCTCCACACCCCACATTCATGGCATCCAGTAAGGACATCTGGTCATGTGGACGGTGGTCATACACCTTCCACCTCCACGCAGAGAAAAACTCCTCTATGGGGTTTAGGAAGGGGAGTATGGAGGCAGGAATAGTACTAACATCCTGGGATGTGCAGCAAACCAGTCTGTGACTGCAGCAGAGTGGTGGAATGCCACATTATCCCACACAACAATGAAGGTAGGGGAGTTTCCTGCCCCTCTCTCCTTCACTGGCACAAGTCGATTATGCAGGTCATCCAGAAAATAAATGAGCCTCTCTGTATTGTAGGGGCCAATGAGTGGTTTGTGTAACAGCAAACCATCATTGGACAGTGCTGCACACATTGTGACGTAATTCTGTTTTGAATGCGTTTTTAACAGTTTTGAAAACAGTGTGTTAGCATTTGAAAAATGTGCTGCAAATATATAGTGTTTTGCGGGTGGTGGAGTATGAATGAGAAAAGAGTTCATGGATTTTGGAAAATGTGGTCATTGAATGCATTTTGTGTGAAAGCAATGAAAAATTATTAACTGTTTGGTCCATATAGACTTCTCTTTTGCTGACTGTGTGAAGAGTTTTGACAACGTGACTTCAGTTTTGACCAATGCATGTTAGCAGTTGAAGAAAACTGTAACTAAAGAAATTCAATTCCCTTGCTGCCAGCATACAGACAAGATAAAATGCAAAGAACACAGTTTTGGAAAAAGAGGCAAAACCGTGCCAAAGTATTATTTAGCGATTAGCGATTGAAATGAGTCTGATAGATTGATGTCCTCATGCAGGATGGCGCGGAACGCCAATGAGGAAGGGGGCGGGGATGATACTAGCTTCAACTTCAGCTGGAAGATTTTCACCAGCTGGGATTACCTCATCGGTAACCCGGAAACCGCTGACAACAAGTTTGCGTCCATCACCACCAGCTTTAAGGTAGAGTAGGACCCAGATCACCCTGATGCTAAAATCAGAGTGCCAAGTGATGAATCTTCTTGAAAGGAGTATCAGTGTGTGTGTGTGTGTGTGTGTGTGTGTGTGTATGTGTATACCTTCATGTGCTTGCTAGTGTAATATGTGTGTATAAAAGTGTGTGCTTGTGTGTGTGTGTTTGTTTGTGTTGATGTGTGTATGTGTGTAGTATTCTTGTGTGTGTATGTGTGTGTGTGTGTGTGTGCATGTGTTTCATTACTCTGTGTGAGTATGCCAGTGTGAGTGTCTGTGAGCATGTGTAGACATATGCTGTGTCGGTGTGCATACGTGTGTGAGTGTATGTGTGTGCTATTTTAATCCCATACTTGCAGATATAACCAGCATATTCATAGGAATTCAGAGCTGTAGTATCTCATATGGAGAGATAATCTCTCATGTTCAGCTCTTGATTGTTATGGTCATTTTCCCAGGAGTCCATTGTGGAGGAGCAAGAGAGTCACAAGGATGAGAATATCCACCTGACCCGCTTCCTGAGGGTGCTGGCCAACTTCCTGGTCCTATGCTGTCTGGCAGGAAGTGGCTACCTCATCTACTTTGTGGTCAGGAGGTCACAGAAGTTTGCACTGGAGGGTCTTGAGAGCTATGGGTGGTGGGAGAGGAATGAGGTAAAGAGTCTTCAGTTGATGTGTGTGTGTGTGTGTGTCTGTGTGCATGTGCATGTGTATGTTGTGCATGTTTGTATGTATGTGTTTGTGCATATTTCTGTGTGTGTTTGTGCATCTGTGTATGTGTCTGTGTGTGTGTGTGTGTGTGCATGTTTGTGTATGTGTTTGTGTGTGTGTGCGTTGTGTGTATGTATGCGCATTTGTGCATGTATGTGTGTGTGTGTCTGTGTGTCTGTGTGTGTGTGTGTGTGTGTATATGTGTTTGTGTGCACATGTATGCGCGTGCATGCACATGTGTGTGTGGGTGTATGTATGTGTGTGTGTGTGTGTGTGTCTGTGTACATTTTACATTTACATTTTAGGCATTTAGCAGATGCTCTTATCCAGAGCGACTTACACAGTATACATTTTTTACATACAATCCATTTATACAGTTGGATATTTTAATGAAGCAATTCAGGTTAAGTACCTTGCTCAAGGGTACAACAGCAGTGCCCCACCTGGGAACTAAACCTGCTACCTCTGAGTTACAAGCCCAGCTCCCTAACCATTACACTACACTGCCAGCCCATGTGCGCATTTGTGCTGTATATGTGTGTGTATGTTCTTTGTGTTTGTGTGTTTGCGTGCACGTGTGCGTGTGTATGTGTGTGCTTGTGTGTGTATGTGTGTGTGTATGTTCACATGTGTGTGTGTGTGTGTGTGTGTGTGTGTGTGTGTGTGTTATATCTCATAGGTGAACATGGTCATGTCCCTATTGGGGATGTTCTGCCCAATGCTGTTTGATGTGATCAGCGCTCTGGAGAACTACCATCCCCGCATTGCCCTCCAGTGGCAGCTCGGCCGTATCTTCGCCCTGTTCCTCGGCAACCTGTACACATTCATCATTGCCCTCATGGATGAGATCAACCTGAAAGTATGCCTGTGCAATCTGCCACCCCAAAATTCACACCTCCAAAAATACACACTCCCTGAAATATGCACTCCCGTGACCCCCATGTCATAGCCTGGGAGCCAGACCTGTGTTATGTTAGCATAAGAACATAAGAACACATAATAATTAGCATGGCTAAGTACAGTACCTGCTGGGTCTAGTGATGCTGCTTTTTTCTTTCATTGAGACCTCTCAGGAGATATGATGGAGCCTCGGTCTCGCAAGAAAAATGAGAGCTATGATTTATTCAATACCACTTCATTAAGGACCATGTCCAGACCCTTTAGTCAGTGCTAGATTGCTAGTGGTATGGCAAAGGGTAAGGGTGGCAGGCCACCCGTGTCAGTGCCTTAATCCCACCTCCACATCCCCTCTTCTGCAGAGAGAGGAAGAGGAGGTGGTGAAGTTCAACATGACCATATGGGAGGCCAGCCTGTATAACGGCACGCTGGCAGCGAATGTGACCGCAGCCCCGATAACTGTGGACCCCGCCGATGTTCCCAGGGGGCCCTGCTGGGAGACCATGGTTGGACAGGTAATGTATACTCTGGGCATGCAATAAGGTATAAGGGCATGCAATGGGGTATATGAGCATGTAACGGTATCGTGGACTTGTACAAGTGTAGTGGGCAGGCGGCGAATATTGTGGTTATGTAATGAGTATTTTTGGAGTGCAGTGGGTGTAATGGACATAGTTTATAATGGTATGCAATGGACTATGTTTTTATGGGCATGTAATGGGTGTTCCAGGTATGTAATGGTGTAAAGAAATTATAGTGGGCTTGTCTACCACAGCATATTGGAGTTGAAATGAAATAATGAAAATGCTCAAAGTGCAGACTTTCAGCTTTAATTTGAGGGTATTTACATCCAAATCAGGTGAACTTACAGCACTTTTTATATGTGGTCCCCCCCTTTTTAAGGGACCAAAATAATTGGACAATTGGCTGCTCAGCTGTTCCATGGCCAGGTGTGTGCTATTCCCTCATCATTTAATTTACAAGAAAGCAGATAAAAGGTCTAGAGTTGATTAGAGTTGATTTCAAGCATGGCATTTGCATTTGGAATCTGTTGCTGTTATCTTTCAATATTAAGTCCAAAGAGCTGTCACTGCGAGTGAAGCAAGCCATCATTAGGCTGAAAAATCTAAACAAACCCATCAGAGAGATAGAAAAAACATTAGGTGTGGCCAAATCAACTATTTAGTCCATTCTTAAAAAGAAAGAACGCACTTGTGAACACCAAAAGGCCCAGAAGACCACAGAAAACAACTGTGGTGGATGACAGAAGAATTCTTTCCCTGGTGAAGAAAAACCCCTTTACAACAGTTGGCCAGATCCCTCCAGGAGGTAGGCATATCTGTGTCAAAGTCAACAATCAAGAGAAGACTTCACCAGAGTAAATACAGAGGGTTTCCCACAAGATGTAAACCATTGGTAAGCCTCAAAAACAGGAAGACCAGATTAGAGTTTGCCAAAAAACATCTAAAAAAGCCTGTACAGTTCTGGAACAACATCCTATGGACAGATGAGACAAAGATCAACTTGTACCAGAATGATGGGAAGAGAAGAGTATGGAGAATGGAAGGAACTGCTCATGGTCCGAAGCATACCACCTCATCTGTGAAGCATGGTGGAGGTAGTGTTATGGCGTGGGCATGTATGGCTGCCAATGGAACTGGTTCCCTTGTAGTTATTGATGAAGTGACTGCTGACAAAAGCAGCAGGATGAATTCTGAAGTGTATAGGACTATATTATCTGCTCAGATTCAGCCAAATGCTTCAAAACTCATTGGACGGCGCTTCACAGTGCAGATGGACAATGACACAAAGCATACTGCGAAAGCAACCCAATACTTTTTTAAGCCAAAGAAGTGGAATGTTCTGCAATGTCAATCACCTGACCTGAATCCAATTGAGCATGCATTTCACTTGCTGAAGGCAAAACGCCCCAAGAACAAGCAGGAACTGAAGACAGCGGCAGTAAAGGCCTGGCAGAGCATCACCAGGGAAGAAACCCATCATCTGGTGATGTCTATGGGTTCCAGACTTCAGGCAGTCATTGACTGCAAAGGATTTGCAAGTATTAAAAATGTCAATTTAATTTATTATTATGTTAGTTTGTCCAATTACTTTTGAGCCCCTAAAATTGGTATTTAGGGCTATGTATAAAAATTGTGTAATTCCTACATGGTTCATACAATATTTTTGACAAAACCCTTAAATTAAAGCTGAAAGTCTACACTTAAAGCACATCTTGATTGTTTCATTTCAAATCCATTGTGCTGGCATACAGAGCCAAAATGATGAAAATTGTGTCACTGTCCAAATACTTATGGACCTGACTGTATATAGTCTTATTGCAAGTAGGTTTTATGTACTATTTAGTATGTAATGGGGAAAATATAATATAAATTACTTGAAATGATTCAGACACTGCAATGGGACTGGTGATGATTGCATGATACCTTTTGAGGAGGCGGTATCACCACCCTGCTACTGTATAAACCTGAAATCACAGGGTCCTGTTTATCATGCACAACCAAATAAAGATCATGATAATGGTAATTATAATGGATTGTGTTTATATAGCGCCTTTCATAATTTCAAAGCACTTTACGGTGAAGTGGAGATGCTCACCTCAACCACCACTGACATGTAACATTCACTAATATAGTAATAACAAATATTACACCCAAACATATAGTCAAACGAATTTACACCCACCAATATAAAATACTACTCCAAAGCCAAGCAAAAAAAGGAACCCCCTTTGATATTTTACAAATAATCAAAAGTATGAAAAATACAAGATCATTATTTTCACATTTTCAAATAATTAAGGTTCCCAGATGGGATTAAAGTGCCAAACATACCTGTGCCAAACATACCTGTGCCCAACTCTCCTTGGCTTGGACAGAAGTGAGTGTCTCTCTGACCATCTCTGGTTGCATTGACCTGGTCCTCCTGTGTGGACAGGAGTTTGTTCGGCTCATAGTGTCGGACACGATGACCACATACATCACACTGCTGATCGGGGACTTTCTGCGCGCCATCTTTGTGCGCTTCCTCAACTACTGCTGGTGCTGGGACCTGGAATACGGCTTTGTGAGTGAACTTGAGCATGGGTCACTACAGCCCACTGTAGACCACTACAGAACACTACAGAGCATTACAGAACACCACAGACAATTGCAGACCACTACAAGAAATATAATAAATAGGGCTTCAGTTGGCATAACAGTCAAAGCATGCGCATGGAATGCAAGTTGCCCACTGCAGCTGTGGTTCAAAACCCAGCTACGCCAGCCCGGCTCTGGCTGGGAGCCCCGATTGGGGGCGGCGATTGGCTGTCCGCCCCAGGGGGAGGGGGCAGGGAGAGACAGCATGAGCTTGCCAAGAAGCGCAAAGGGCGTCCCTGTAAAAGTAGGTGGGCGAGTTCCGTCTCGGAGGAGGCGGATCATTGTCAGCCTCGGGTATTAGCTTGACTTTTAGTGATGGGCGGCAGGCTTGTGGGGAAGGCGAACTGAAAGAAACAGAGGTACAATTGGCCACCAAATTGGGAGAAAAACAAGGAAAAAATCTGAAACAAATTTATATTTAAAAAAATATATATAATAGATATTGGCGAAACAGTGAAGCTTGAATAAAAATAGTCTATCCAGTAACTTTAACAGTCAAATGCCCTTGTTTAAAGTTCAGCACTCTGAATACTGAACACAAGTGGTATTACGTATTAAAACCCCTCAATTATCCTACAAGTAAAATATATTTATTTAATTTAATATAATAATTACTACACAAGATACCAATTATCAATTAAATCACTGAATTTGTTGACCTTCATCAAAATATGACTTACAATTCAATTAAAATTAAGAGCTGTTTTATTAAGTCACAACAGTTAGACAAAGACAAAATATTCAACATCCAATCTACAGACATAGGTTCAACTACCTTAACAAATACTAAATCCTGGCCTTAAATTTGACATGTAACAATCACAAAAGTGAAATATGAAATATGAAATGGAAGAAAATTATACCCAACCAAGTTTGTCTCTCTCCAAAAGCAAACACATGCAGCCGAGGTGTGAGTTGGGACCACATCTCCCAAGAAAGCAGGAAAGACCAAAGATTGAATTGCTGGACTCCTCTAAAACTGCCAAAAACCTGAAAAAACTGAGCTCAAACTATCAACAGGTTACACTATAAGTGTTTGGAGGGGGGGGCTGGTTCCTTACCCATGCATGATTAATTTACGATTTGGGGGAAGGTCCAGCGCAAGCCAGGTTCAGACCCCCTTTTTATATATTTGTTTTGGGTCACTTACTACCACAAGATATCTTTTCACCATTGATATGCTCCACTCATCAAGAATCATGGTGTTACAAAACATTGATAGGGTCTGGAGAAGACAGCTTGGTTTATACAGAGATGTTGGTTGAGCTGATATTTGGAGAGTCGTAATATGCTCAGGCAAAGAAAATTGCTACCAGGTGACAAGGCCAATCATACCATTTTGACCTCCGCTTCCAATCTGGTGGGCCATAATTATTTTCTCCCTGACCCATAATTTCCAGCTCATAGGTTGAACCCTGAAATTGTGGTGTGTGACATAGGCTTGCAAGTTTGGTGTGCTGATCTAATATGGACTGCACTTGCTGTCAAAGCTACATACTTTAGTGTCCTGTTTCATTCACAGAGCAATAAACCTGTTAATGATGGCCCATGCTTGTTTATGAGAATTCAGGTTAGGCTGGGCCACATTCTGTCTGCCTGTGCAGGATGACCAAAATGCATCTCCCTGACAATATTCTGTGTCCACTACAAAATACTTTGGGTGTTGCTTTTATTACAGGATGTGGGTTTATTTTGGGTCTTGTTGTCATAGTTTTGAGGTACATAATTTTTCATTTTTGTTCTACATAATGTTTTCCATGTCTCTGTTTTTATGAAAGCCGTCCTATTCAGAGTTTGATGTCAGCGGAAATGTCCTGGGCCTCATATTCAATCAAGGAATGATCTGGTATGAGCACTGAGAGCTTGCACTGTGTTTAAAACCCTAAAACCCTTCCACACACATTCCACCTTACTGTGTTTAAGAGCCACAGCCAATTCTAAAGCCTTCCACACACTCCATGTCACTGTGTGGATGGACTTGGATAAGCAGTGGGGACAGGGGGTAAAGGCCAGTTACAGATGCTCAGGGGGCATGTTTAGATGGGGCTGGACAGCAGAGCAATCTCCAACCATAATCCATAATTTTGTGATGTACTACGTATTATATGTCTTGTCGATCCATCCACATGGTGCTGTTGATACTTTTGCGTGTATGTCAATTTCCCTGTGAACCCTGAGCATCCAAATGGCAAATATAATGGAAGTCACATGTCGAATAATCCACAAAGACAAACTACATATACTTACAAACTACATATATACAAAGACAAACTTATAAAAACTAGTCTTTTCTGGCCATGCATTGACATTATGATAATTAAATAAAGATGAATATTGACTTAGTAGGTAAGAATTGACTTTGTTTTGCAATGATAGTGAAGCAGCAAATTTTATTGGCAGCCAGTAAAGAGACAAATACAATGTTTTTGATAGTGAGAGAAAATTAGCTAAAGCATATTTTTACATCATATTTACAGTTCAGCAACAAACCTACTAAGTACTATCATATCTAGTTAGCTATCTAACTACCTAAGTTTATGTAATAAACATGAACTGTGAATTGAATAAAAAATAGCAATCATAGCAATCTTCTTGCGACCGGGCCATCTGGTCCAGCTAGTTTAGATAGCCTGTTCCAGTTTATTTTAGGTATGCTGTAGAACATTTTTAGCACTCCAGAATGTGAAAGGCCATCAAACTCACGATGGTTTGTCAAATACAAATGTTTGTTTGTTTTTCAGCAATTTCTTCTAAGTTAGCTTTGTCATGACCAGATACCATTCAGCAGTTGCAGCACAAACATTTGTCCTTAGTGGGCTTTGGGATTTTGTCTGATATTCGTCAGAACCCGTCCTTTCACGTCCCAAAGCTAGCTGAGCCAAACAACACAAAGTACAGTTAGTCTATGTGATTTTGGTGTGTAGTTTGTCTTTGTGCATTAGTTGACCATTGACTTCCATTATATTTACCATTTGGTGCTCACAGCTCACAGGGAAATGGAGATAAACGCGAAAGTATCAACAGCGCCATGTGAATGGATCGACAAGAGATAGTAAGTAGTACATCATGAGTAAGGGCATATGTTTTTCAGCACCTCTCTCAAGAAGCTGCAGTAGGCACTCTATTTTCAGTAATTAGTGGCTATCTTGGTCTCATTACTCAAATGAACATGACAAATTATACAATTAAGTCAATCTGAGTGTTGGTGCAAGGGCGCAAGTCTACAAATTGACATTGTTTCAGAGAGGAGAGTTTACATAAAACTAAACATGGAGGTTGCAACCAGATCGAAGAGAAATCTGATGAAAACTCGAACTGAAAGAGTAAAACAATATCCGGCTGGCATATTATACACTGATAGCCACAAGCTACAACTCTCTTTTTGGCGCCTGCCCAGTCGGCGACTCTCTCACCTGTTTGGCGAGAATAGTTTTAATCGTTTTATTTGTTTTATCTATTATATTTGTTTATCTCATCGGATCGCATGATCTAAAGAGCTAAATGTGCAACGCCAACTCCGTCACCTGTTAGTCTGTCTGCTGCGATTTGATTGTTTTTATTAGTTCAAGCTAAACGAGCTAAAGAGCTAAATGTGCAAAGATGATTGGGTTGAAGGAATTATCCTTTGGAATTGTTTTCTGACTGCTTTTGGGAATTGTTTGGCTAACTGTGCAAGCCTATGGGGAGGAAATTACCCCACCAGTGATTTTCAACTACAAACTGCAGGAGCTCTACAAACTTTGGGCAGCTGTGGTAGAACGTCTTCCTCTGGATCTACTCTCCGAAATAAAGTTCAGGAAAAGAGGCCAGAGGGGAGGCGCACGAGTAATGAAAAAGCTACGACGTTCTACCATCAGCGATTATGGGCAGTGTGCGCTCCCAGTTGATGAACTGGTGGCGTATCTAAAGCATGATCGACTTTTCTGGCAAAGCAGCCTCCTGTGCTTCACAGAGGCCTGGGTGAATGTCAGCATTCCTACTGCGTACACAGGAATGGATGGTTTTTCACTGATCAGACTGGACAGGGACCCGGATAAGATGGGAGGAGGTGTGTGCCTCTATGTGAGCAATCAGTGGTGTCACCCAGGGCACATTACGGAGAAGGAGAGAGTGTGTGACCAGAACATTGAACTGCTGGCAGTGAGTCTCAGACCTTACCCCCTACCCTGTGAGTTATATAATGTTATTGTTATAGTGGTCTATATCCCACCATCAGTTAATGCCAAACTGGCCGCTGATACAGTATCCAGAGTCGCTCATGAGCTGCAACGTCACTCGCCTGACACACTCACGATCATCAATGTGGATTTCAACCACTGCACTCTCTCCTCCTCTCTGCCTTCATTCAGAAAGTTTGTTACCTGTCCTACGAGGAATGATAGAACTATCGATCTAGTGGTGAAAAGGACAGAATTAAGTCTGCACAGAAATAACTGAAACGGGTTATCAGGCAGGGAAAGTGGAATTACAAAGAGAAGGTTGAGGGTAAGCTGCAACAGAGTGACAATAGGGGGTCTGTGGAATGGCATGAAGCTGATTACAGGCTATGGCCCCACCATTTCTAACCTGCAGGAAGGGGTTCTCAGTGCTAATGAGGCCAACCAGTTCTTTGCCATGTTCGATGAACATGACTTCTCGGCAGAGTGTGAGGCAGTCTGCTCCACTCTCTCTCTAATGGGGTCTGTTCCCAGTCCCAATATAGCTATTACAATAGATGAGGTCCACACTCAGCTAAGGAGGCTCAATGTAAACAAGGCACCAGGCCCAGGTAGAGTCATGCCATGTGCCCTCAAGGTGTGTGCAGAACAACTATTTGTGCCTATTCTCTCTGTCCCTCACTCAGTCCAAGATCCCTGTGAGGTGGAAAACATCATGCATAGTGCCTGTGCCCAAAAAGCCAAATGCCCAGGCACTTAAAGACCTCGGGCCTATTGCTCTCACCTCAAAAGTTATTAAATGCTTTGAAAGGGTTGTTCTACGGCATTTTAGCAAGCAAGTTCGTGCTTACCAAGACCCACTCCAATTTTTACTAAAATTCTGATTGATGATTCTGCTCTAGTTGGTCACATTTTAAAAGACAATGGCTTAGCCTACCAACATGAGGTGGACAGTTTTGTCAAGTGGTGTGAGGAAAGCCAGCTCATCCTGAATGTAGGAAAGACCAAGGAGCTTATCATAGATTTATCGGTATCGGTATAGTGATAAATCAAATGCGCTAAACGGTATCAAATGCAGTCGATAGGTTGAGTAGGAGGAGGACATAGCTGAGTGATTGAGTCTTTGCTGAATGATGAGCCCCAGAGATGGCAAGCAGGGCAGTTTCAATAGAGTGACCTACCTTGAAGTCTGATTGGTTGAGATCAAGCTGGAGGAGATAGGCAGACAGTTGATTATATTCTGCCCATTCTACAGTCTTGGACAGGAATGAGAGGAGAGAGGTTGATAGTTGGAAATGTCAGCAGGATTCAGAGAGGATTTTTTGAGCAGGTGGACAGAAACAATTGAGCAATATACAAACAATGTATAAAAGCATTCAGTCAAGTCACTATCAAACTCAACACATACTTCAACCCCAAACAGGTAAAACAGAAACCAAGATTAGTTCAAGTAGCTCATAAATTTATCATGGCCGTGCAACTTTTCAACCCGCAGCAAGTGAGTAGCCTGTGCATGGATACCATTTCCTTAGAATCTATTCCAAGCTTTGAGGATGACTGTAAATCATAGATGATAGAATATGTACATCACACAAAGAATAGCGGCAGTCGTAAGAAGTCTGTACTTGAATTCAGGAACAATCCCGAAATAAGCCAATCACTTCCCAATCTGGCACAAAAGTCAAATCGATATGTATAGGTTGTAAACAATTCTGTTGAGGCGGAGAGGAGTTTCCTCTTATGGACAAGTTTTTACACCTCTACGACAAGTCAAGAAAGAGGAAACAACTAATTATCTGAATAATTAAAAACAATTTTGATTAAACATCAAAATATAAAATGTTGTGCTCCCTTAATAACAATTTTGTTCTTTATATTTTTATTTTGCCTTTAGGCTGTCAAAAAAACATTTTCCTTTTGCTTTCAATTTTTGTATAAGTTTGTACGGTTTAAAAATATCCACCGACTCATTTCAACATATCAGTTTCTTTGCTCCAGGACGGGCATGATATGTCCTACAAGAGTGTCAACAGACTTATTTTCACAATTGAAAGCAGTAGCCTACTTACAAATCAATAAGTATGATTACGTGTGGGTGTGTGCAGCCCAAAATGCTGACTAGTCTACTATGTAACAGAGTTGGTTCTGCCTGCAACGAGTTTCGAACCGAGGATCTCGATACAACAAGAGAGACGATTAGCTCCTTGAGCTAAAGACTCAAGTCCCTAACTCTAGGAATGAATCATACTCTTATCGACATCACCCTTTGAAGCAGATGCTCACGCGCTCAACTTTAATGCCTTCTGAGCTCCATTACAACTACACTGCAAGATGCACCTCATTTGTGGTAATTTACTTGAGATTGTAATGCATTGATTGCTTAACCATTAGCTTCAGAAAGTCCAGAACTGCAGGTTGCTGACAGAGGTGGTGAAAAATGCATGCCTTTAATCATGAAATTATGGATTTTGGTCAGAGTACTCCTTTAAAATTATATATATATATATATATATATAAAAAGGGAAATATGCTTTGCAGTGGGATAATTTGTAGGGGAAACACATGGAGGTTCATAGTGGAAATCCAGTCACTAAGAGAGGAATCTATGTCAGCAGCATGTACTTATATCTGCCATTGTATATTTCCATGGTCTTTCCATGGTCTGTATTACCATCAAGAATGCCTTAGTAACAGCCTCTCTCTCTCTCTCTGTGCATGTATCTGTCTCTGTGTGTGTTTGTGCGTGTGTGTGGATGGATGTGTATGTGTATATGTACCTGTATGTACCTGTATATGTTTTTGTTTCAGGATGGGTGCATTCTATGCCCCCTGCCTTCCCGCACTGAACGTGTTGAGGCTGCACGTCTCCATGTACTTGCAGTGCTGGGCAGTGATGAGCTGCAACGTGCCACAGGAGCGCGTCTTCAAGGCTTCCGGATCCAACAACTTCTACATGGCCATGCTGCTGGTCATTCTGTTCCTGTCCACTCTGCCTGCCATCTACACCATCGTCTCCATACCCCCCTCCTTTGACTGTGGCCCCTTCAGGTCAGACTAATCAATCACCGAACATATCAATTGCTTTTCTTTGCATGTACAACATCATGTCAAATATATTCTATTTAAGCTCCCTCTATTTCTTTGTAATACTGGTTAGTAGTAAGAGGATTGTATCAAGTATTTGTGCACTTAGTATCTTATTTCATTCTCTTGTGAGTGGCTGAGTCTAAGCATTGCACTAAATATCTGTCGTGTTGATATCAACTCTATTCTTGTGCTTTCTTCTATTCCTGTAGTTTCCCTGGTTACTTGCTTTTGGTGTTGTTTGCAATAATGGCTTTGTAAGTTGATTTGGACAAAAGGATCTACCAAATAAATGTAAATGTAAAATAAAACAACACTTGTTCTTTCTTGCTTTTCCATTTCAGCGGGAAGAATCGAATGTTTGATGTAATCCAAGAGACTCTGCAGAGTGATTTTCCCACATGGTTTGGGAAGGTATTCAGCTATGCCTCGAACCCTGGGCTGATCCTCCCCTTCATTCTGCTCATGGTGTGAGTGGGTACAGACATCCAATCAGGAGCCAGAATCACAACATTAAAAACTGTAAAACACGGGTGCATTTATTTGGCAAAGCACCACAGAGCATTTTGTAAAGGGGCTGATGGGAGATGGAGTACAGAGCACATCAAACACTTTTATAAATCTCAAGATCTGGACTTGCTCTGGACTTCATCTCCCATGATTTCATTTGTGAAATGATTTGTACAGCTCTGCCTTGCCTGCTGTGTTAGCTCTGGTGTCCAAGTGTAAACTGTGTAGGTTACCATGGGTGTTCTTGTCCTCTGAGCAGATAAACCTTATAATGTAATGGCAGCATTTAAGTAGAAAGCATTTTCTGTATACACAAACATCTACAGTAGACATTTGTATTTACACCCTTGATAAAGAATAAAAGAGATCGTATAAAATAAACTATATGAGTAATTAGGCATATTTTATGCTCACAAAATGCATTTTATAATAATGCATTTGCACGAACCACAATGAAACGGTTCACAAATTATTTTTTTCCAAGAAAAATCAAGAATCACAAATATTCACAACCCTGTTATTGGTACTTTGTGGTTCCTCCCTTGGCCATTATAACAGCAAGCATTCGCCTTCTGTAGTGTCATACAAGGTTATGGAACTTCTTGGGTTGGGATCCTCAACCATTCCTTCATGTAGAATTGTTATAGTTCCTTCATATTCTTGGGTTGACATTTGTGGACTGCTTTTTTGAGTTCAAACCACAAATATTCAATTACATTCAGGTCTGCAGACTGAGATGGTCACGTCAGAATATTGATCTTGTGCTCTGTCAACCATTTCTTATTTGCTTTGGATGTATATTTTGGATCGTTATCTTGTTGGAAGATCCATCTGCAGCCAAGGTGTAGCTTCCTGGCAGAGGGAACGAAGTCATGCAATATTTTTTCAGGCCATTTATTTATTTTTGTGTTTGCAGTTTAGCCATCTATTATTTGCAGTCCACGTCTAAGACCTACAAGGCTGCCAACGTGGAGTTAAAGAAGAAACTTCAGGCTGTAAGTCGCATCAACACACTCTCTTAAATCATAAACTAATCAGAAATTACAATCTTACTCATATAGAAAAAATGTATTAGCTGAGCAAGATTTTGACACAAATGTAATGCACACAAGAGATACAGTTATATATTTTATGTAGAAAAGTACTTTTTATGTTCAGTGTCTTAATGTTCTAGTTTTTGTTTTGGTATCCCACTGTTTTCTGTGATTTCAGCAGATCCCAAAATAACCCGTCTGATTATAACAGTTTTGCCCATATTCTCTTGGGTTTACAAGTACCCAGATTTACCAGCAGAGGGCAGTAGAAACACAGTCTGTCTATACTGCAAAGGAAATGGGTTGTTTATAGTGTCTCTAAAATTCCTCCAAATATCATAATCTATTGCACTTGACACATTCAGGTTGGTTGTAAACTGTAAATAAGGTTATGAAATCCAATTTGATAATTGTACTTTCAATGCAAAACTAAAGTCATGTGTACCTCATGTGTACCTCATAGTGAGTCTTAAAGATTATCACTGCCAGTGAAGATGAATAAAGCACTGCCCCCCCCCACACACACACACACGCAGCAAAATGAGGAGAATAAGAAGAAGAAGAAGAAATCTGCCTTTAAGGCGGCAAATGAGTTGGAAGAAGCAAGAAGCGCTGCCCCCCAGGGGCAGGAGGACAACAATGTGTTGCTGAACAACTCCAGAGGTGAGACACTGACTCAGAATCAGAGTATCCACATCTAAATGTGTGTATATATATATACACCACCATTCAAAAGTTTGGGGTCACCTGCTGGAAACTATTTTTATCTCATAATTGTGAATGCTTTAAAACATTTCTGAAATACAAAAACAAAAAACACATGTAACAATGAACAAAATGAACATCAAAGAAATGTTCAAGAAAATTATATTGAAAATTGAATCTTGGATTCCTCAAAATAGTCACCCTTTGGCATGAGAATAGCCTCACAAACAGAGGCCATTTGGTTAATAAGTTTTAGCAGGAAATCACCCGACATGTTTTCCCAGCTATCCTGCAGCAATTCCCAGAGAAACTTGTGGGTTGCTTTGCTTTGACTCTTCCTTTCCAGTTTGTGCCAAACAAGTTCTATGGGATTGAGGTCTGGACACTGGGCAGGCCAGGTCTTTAGTTTGAGTTGTTGTTCACATTCCTCCTTCACCAGATAGTTCTTGCACAACTTCAAGGTGTGTTTCGGGTCGTTATCTTGCTGAAGAATGAAGGAGTGCCCGATTAGCAATAGTCCAGATGGAAGGTGACCCCAAACTTTTGAACGGTAGTGTATAATCAATTTATATCATATATCAATATAGGGTATAAACTAAAACAGGAGGTACGTACCATTGCTTGATTTAGGTGTATCAGGGTGAAAGAAACATTGCTGAACATTCCTGAAATGTTTATTTCACACCCCTCTTCCTCCTTAAAAACATTCAGTAGTTTTAGGGAATAATCTATAAATTCCACTGAGTTTTCTTTCTCCCTGCCCCACCCTCTCACGCTTTCTCTTTCTCCCCTCTTCCTTTCTTCCTTTACCCCCTTTCTCTATTACTCCCTCCCCCTCTTCCTCTCTCTCTCTCCACTTTCCCCCCATCTCTCTCTCTCTACCCTCCCCCCCCTCTCTCTCTCTTTCTGATAGGGAACAGGGAGAGTGTAAGGTGTGATAAGAGTCAGAAGGGACAGCAACTCTGCCCCTCAAACAAACGAGGGAGACGTGCCTCTGGGGCCCCAACCCCCTGCACTGCTGGAGCCTTGCCCCCCCACGCTTCAGTAACCAGCTCCCCCCCTCACCGGGGTTCCGGAATACAGGGGTACCTCCCTGGAATCCCACGGCAACCGGAGCCAAGAATGCAGCGTGGCTCAAATTTGTACCGGCGCTGAACTCACTGACATAGGAGATGGAGCGTGATGCAGAGTGCTAAGATAGGACAGACATCCTGTGTCATCTGGTACAGACGCTGTGTGTTTCCACATGTTATAAAAATAAGGCGGGTTGAAGATCCAAGCGAGGGGGCAGCATTGACATTTTGCGGGTCATTCATACAAAGCGTCAGCATTCCGAGGGAAGTAAATATCCTCCAATGATAGCACAACAACAAGAAAGATTTAAATGAATTTATATTAATTTATATTAATTTAAGGCTGTGCGCTTTAGTTATGATTTCATAAGGTGTGCTGGGATAGAGCAGTTCTGTTTGGATCAGAGCTCTTCTTCCATACCGAGGAAACAGGATGGGCATTTAGATGTGTGTTCTGGGTCTTGTGAGTCCAGGTCCATACCCCCACCCTCGCCAACCTTATCTGCCGCTTGACCAGGTGACAAAATTACCAGGTGCGTTCAACCAGGTACCTAGGTCAGAGGTACAAGAGCTGAACCATAAATTATTCAGAGAGATGAAATGGAGATTCCCTTGAAACCTCCCATTGTCATGTTTTACTTAAGGGATTGACAGAATATTCTGGAAACAGAAGCTTAGGGGTCAGTAAGGTCAAACAGCTGCAGGAAGTGATAATGCCTGGCCACTAGGTGGTGTTGTGTGACTGTGACTGAATAAGCCCCCTGTGGTCATTAAAGATTGTGACACACATCATAAAGCATTCAACTTAACCCCTGGCTGTCTAACCTTTCACAAAATAGCTGCCTACTCACCTGATATATTTCATGTGATCCCGTGAATCCTATTCCAAGGGCTGTGCACACACAAGAACAACTATTGCCAATGGTGCTGATGGACAGTGAATTCCATAGTTAGGTTGTGTAGTACTTTTACACTAGCTGTGGACTACACCTCCCATCTTTCCCTCTTTGAAAGGTCATCCTTGCAAACGAGAATTGAGCTCTAAGTGCACCCACCTGCCGAAATTAATGAGTTTAGTCTTAGACACCGCACTCAACATGGCACTGTCTTGAAAAATATACAAGTTACACTACAAAAATGGTTTCAATTGGCTCTCTATTATTTGCACTCATACCTTGTTAGTATGGATCATTATTGGGATGTATTTTTAAATAACTTTATTAACTTTTTTTTGCATGTCTGGTGGATGTACTTCAACAAACAATATTCAATTAACACTCAAAGTTATGCTATTTCTGCCACTTTATTCCCTCTTAGATGTGTTAAGGTAAATCAATACATTTGATAATCAGATTATTGGCAAATAACAATATGATAACAGCAAGGATAATAATGATCACCATCATCTTTACATGCATAATACCATGTAGAAAGCAAAGGACATATGGAAGAAAGGAAAGTCATTTGGATTGTAAATGTGTATCCAAACAAGAGGTCATGCAACCTAAGGACCAGTTAATTTGGACTGTGTCAACCTTCGCTCCAGACAAGAGTCGGACGTGGCTGTATCAAATAGTCATTGTGGAGTCTCAAATCCATGCCCTTTTGTGCTAAGATCGGATGTCCCAGCAGACGTTTCTGCCCCTCCGCACTGATTGGAGCTCATCTCTCGTGTTGCGTGTCTCTCGCACTGCCAACCCATTTCCCACTCCTGCAATGATTGACACCTGTCACACAAGGCAAAGTGGTGTTGCCATAGCCACAGGTCCAAACGCTGCGACTGTGAGTTAACGGAATATTTTCTATGTTACATGTTCAGTATGTTCAGTACTGCTTTCCAAACAGTAAATGGTTTGGAAAATGGCCTGTCCATTTTGTTAAGGAAATATCTTAATGGTAATTGGTGGTGGACATTGCGTACATCAAAAATTCAGTTTAATTAAGCATGAAAAGTAGACACGAAGCAGTGTTATTTATCCTTAAAAACAATTTCACATTACAGTTACAGGCAAAATAGTTACATTAACAATTCAATGTTCATATAAAATTTATCACCAGTAATCATTAAGTATTTATTTTCACCCAGAGTCACATGAGAACTTAAGAGGATATTGTTTTCTTTTGTGAATGGCAGATCAAAGATGACCTCACTGTTAATAGCAATGCGAATAACACACACCTGCTCTCACTAAAATGCTGATCATTTGAAATATCATATAATGTTCATATGAAGATGTATATTATGATATATAATTTATATATATATATATACACATATATACAATTTATTAATTTTTAAACATAGTTGTTACTGCTTTAAAAGTTACAGTACAGGGATAGAAATGTAAATCCTTAGAATTTATTTAACAAGTTACATTCATATGTGCATGGCCGTTTGCTGTATTTACTCTGGTTGTGAGCCTGGTTGTAGTGCCTCCGTTTCCCATTACCAGGGGAATCTCTCCGTTTCCTGTTATGTCTCTGTGCCATGGTGGCCTGGCACCCTCAAGACATCTTCTGTGTCCCTGTTAACACAAGCGTGGCTGCGTGCTCAGTTACCAGGCATCTGTAGTTATAGTACTACGTCTATCACTTATTTAGCGGTGTTAACAGTGAGCGAAACTGCAGGATTTAGATGCATGAAGGGGAGAGACTTCCTCTTGATTGGGATGGCTGGCTTGGAAGTGCACATATTCCAAGGACTAATGGCTCTTTATGACGATACTAATAATAACTGGTAAATAACTGGTAAACTCACAGCATACCAAATTTATTTGCATGAAAAGCCTATCAGATGCTCTTGGACTGAATATAATGGAAACATTATATAACGGCTTGTAACGGGGCTACCCTCCTGAGAGAGCTGAATTCAGGATTAGAGGACCAGGGCGGATTTCTCTGGAACCCGAGAAGAACAGTGGGCAGTGCAGTGGGTGGGAAAAGCATTCGAGAAGTGGAATGAAGTGACGCGGTCAGGTTTCACGTTGATCCAGGCATAATTTCAGGAAGTGCAGTGGCTTTAGTAGCGTGGCATTAGTGCAGCGGGGCTCCTGTTTCTATCCATAATTAATCAGGTCAGGTAG
Source organism: Aldrovandia affinis (assembly GCA_029706075.1). Lineage (NCBI taxonomy): Eukaryota > Metazoa > Chordata > Actinopteri > Notacanthiformes > Halosauridae > Aldrovandia > Aldrovandia affinis. The sequence goes on from JAINUG010000069.1 coordinate 190,669, forward strand.
GACATGTTGTCCCGTCACAAAACATGTGTTTGTCTAGTTTAAAGAGCACACAGATATAAAACCATATATATGCATGTATATATGTATATATATATATATATATATATATATATATATATATATATGTGTGTGTGTGTGTGTGTGTGTGTATGCTATGATTTAAATTATGCACAATAGGTTCATTTTACTTTAAATACCAATACCACTCCCCCCCAACCCAAAAATAAATAAATAATCACTTATAATAATTAGCACTCCCTTTGGTATTGGCTTCTCTTTTAATAAAAAGGCATAACTTTCATTAAATCTTTAAGATCTGACTGCCTGAGTTATGGTTTGTAGTTTTGGTGTTGTATTTACATGATTGTGGGCATTTGGCCGTAGGAGTGAAGCATTTTACATTTACATTTTTACATTTTAAGCATTTAGCAGACGCCCTTATCAAGAGCGATTTACAAGGTAAGAACAATCGTAGTTAGCACACAAGATCAGTGCAGTAATACAGCAATAGACATCATTGCAGGCGTCTGCGTATCATACCTGTAACACTGGGAAAGAAAAGGTTACTGTTTTTTTTTTTTTTTTTTTTTTTGTGTAGAACAAGTAAACAGTGGCGTCTTATGCGGCCAAATAAATCATTGGTAAGATTTCTAATTGGAAACTTTATCAAGATTTTTCAGGCTGTCTGACACTGCCAACCATGCAACGCTGTCATCGGGTACGTGATCTTTGTGATGAAATGGATGCCAGACCATTGTGTTGTGAAAGGACCTTTCCTTTTAACAGGAAAGCACATCTACTTTCCGTTGGCACTGTGTGTGTGTGCTATGTGTGTGAATGTAATTGCCTATGTGTGTGTGTGCTTTTATGTGTGTGTTCATGCATGTATGAATGTGTTCTGAAGGCCATGCGTGTCCCAGAAAGGGGTAACATTTTGATCTCGGGCCTTGGTATTTTACATTCTCTTTTGTCTTATCCTACAACTGAATGGGCTCAGATTATCATCTGCGTGCCATTAGCCGTCTCCATGGAGACAGCCGAACCCTAAACAGCAGGTGTATCGCTGGTAGGTAAGACAGTCGTGTTCCTCTGAGCGCAGGCTCCCCTGTTAGTCAGCCTCTGCTCACCCTCGTCCCACAGTCCTGGGTAAGACCGCTCAACAATGCCTCGGAAGAAAAGTGACATTGCAATTAGAATGGAGGATGGTATGTACTTTCTACTTTCTTTTTTTTTGTTCATGGGTGATGGTAATGGGTTGAAGCCCCCTTAAAAAAAAAAATATATATATATATACATTTAAGAACAAGAAAGGAATTTGTTTGGAGACCAGGATGGCAACCTAATGTTTTATATGAGTGAAATGTGGATAGATATGCAGGTCTTTGATTTAAAACAATTTAGTGTATGCAAGATGAAGATTTAAATCATCTTTGCATCTTGCTGGAGTGACCTGTTTGGTTTGAATAATATGTATACAGTTTGAGAGGCATCTATAGAGAACCTGTCTGTTCAATAATAAATATGATGTAACATGAAATGTATCCTTGCAGATATATAATGTGTGGGATCTGTATATCTTTTTAACCTCAGTGGGAATGGAAATTGATGGCCAGGTGGACAGTGACAGTGAAGGTGAGTCTCTGAGTTCACCTTGAAGCCAATGTCTTGACTAATTATTCTAACTAAATGGGGGGGGGGGGGATGTTGGTGAAGCAAGAGCACAGTAGAATTAACAATTCCAATAATGTGAAAAATGGGGACACACTGCCCCCCCCAACTAAAAAAATAATAATATTAATGTTTTTCCATGTTTGTTTGTATGTGTATATGTCTGTCAATATGTTTGTGTATGTGTGTCTCCCAGAGGAAACATACAGAAGACCCAAAGTGAGCAAGAAACAGCAGAAGGCCTCAGCTGGCAGAAACAGCAAACCCGCGGGGCGCAAGGGCCGAAGGGCGGCCAGTGAGAGCGAGGAGGAGGAGGAGGAGGAGGAGGAGGAAGAGAAGGCACCAAAGAGGAGAAAAGCCAACAAGAAGAAGGCAGCCAAGGCACAGGACAGCGAGGAGGAGGAGAGTGAGGAAGAGCCACGTAATAAGAGGAAGAGTGGGAAAGGGACTGGCAAGAAGAAGAAGGTGGCCAAGATGGAGGACAGCGATGAAGATAGTGAGGAAGAGAAAGGAAAGAAGAGAAAGACAAAGGGAACCAGTAAGAAAGAGAAGGAGGAGCATAACAGCAAGGGAAAGAAGGGACAGGGGAAGGGGAAGGACAAAGGGAACGAGAAAGGAAAAAAAAAGAAAAACAAACCCAGCAGGTGCAGTATCTTGTAACTTTTTTAAATGTTTTGATAATCTATTGCAAGGACTTGAATGAGTGAGTGTACAAGTGAGTATGTGTGTATGAGTCAGTGAGTGAATGAGTGAGTGTGCGAGTGAGTATGTGTGTACAAGTGGTTGAGTGAGTGTCACTGAGTGTTTGCTAAGTGTCTATGTATGAGTGAATTACAAGGACTTGAATATGTGAGTATTTGTATACGAGTGACTGAGTGATTGAGTTTTTTAGAGTGCCCCTTTAAAGTCTGCACCCCATCTAAAAAATGGCACCATTTGTTGCCTTACTGCCAGAAATGAAAACATCGTAGCAGGAACAGGGGTGTGGGGTTTAATCATAACTAAGTTTAATAACAAAACACACACAAGAAGTTCAAATAGAACAAACAGGAATTTATTGGGAAGACTAAAGGGAGAGGGGAAAAAGAGAAAAAACTTGGGCAACCAATCTTAAATCCATAATCCTTTCTCATAATCCGCAAATCGTCTGTTTTCCACGTTTAAATCCAAATCCAGGTTCTCATACGAAACAGTTTGGTACCCAAGCAGGTTAGTCAGGCAGTCCAGGTCACAGTCGCACCAGTGTGACCAACTTTCATGGGCCCAACAGGAGGTCAGAATTCTGCAGGGTTGTCCTAGGGTAGTGTCAATAGCAGAGGCCCACAGCATAGGCACGCCGTGGTGTGGACAACTTCTGGACAGATGACCGATATCCCCACATCCAAAACACTCCGGTCAGCATCGTCTTCGGCATCAGTCCGAAAGCTGCCGTCTTCTTCCCTGCCCTCCAGGGTACCACATCTGTCTTTTCTCTCTCTTTCATTCGGGTCGTGGTTTCTGGTTTGGGAAGTCAGCTGGTCCGCAGTACTTCGAGGGCTATCTGATGACCTTCTACCAGCTCTACCAGCTGGTCAGTGCTTTTCGGGTTGGCCTGGCTGTCTAACTTCTTTGCCTCGGGAGAGAGCGCAGGTATATATTTATAGCAATATATTCTAGCAGACTCAGTGACAACGGCTCAGTGGTCATCCAGTTCTTGGTGATTTGGATCAAATAATGCATTTGCGACCTGGTCGAGAGAGTGGGGTTATACGACCGTGAAAATGTTGTGAAAGCCGCATGGCCTTTATTTGTTCCGCGTTGAGGTCCTGGTATGTTTTCTGGGCCACCCCAGACAAAAAAGAACGGATTAAGCTAGCCCATTGTTCCTGGTGCCATTCTTCCATTACGGCTGTATGCTCAAATGCTTGCAAATAGACTTCTATGTCATCAATTTCCATTGACGTCAGGATGAACTGGCTGGGGTTTGTCCTGGGCCGGTGTTCCGTTGCGGCTCCTGAAGTGGTAAGGCGTCGGACCTCTGCACGCAGCAGCGCCGTCTGTTGTCGCTGTTCCTCAAGCAATTCCTGATTCATTGCTTGTTGTGTCAGGCTTGCCTCCACGAGTTGCTTGATGAATGCTTCCATTTCAGGCATGTTTGCCTGCCCACATTCTCCACCAAGTGTAGCAGAATCCAGGGCGCTGAGTCTCAACTCCACCAAATGATCAATAATAAACCCACCTGCACAGGCAAAATGCAAGAAAATGAGTTTTTATTTTATTTTATTTAGGGGAATTAGCACAAAGGGAAGGGGAAAACCAGGTTGCAATCCGTAATACATTTTCAATGTCCCTGTCCGTAATCCAGAATCCGCTATCCAAGTCAGTTTCTCATACACAAAAAAGGTCAAACAGAGGCTCTCAAAATAATCCAAGTCGTATTCTTAATTCAATCCAAAATCACTTTCTCACTCTCTCTCCAAAATGCTTTTCCCAGACGGTACTTGGCCCCAAATGACACGGCTGGTGCACTTTTATCTTCATGCCCTTTAGCTGGCATAGGCTGCCTAAATAAGGAGAAGGGGTGTAGCCAGCAACCCACCAGGTACTTCCCCTCAATCACCACCCCTCGGGTAGCCTCCGGGCGGCTGCCACAATACATATACACTACCGGTCAAAAGTTTTAGAACAGTTTTTATTGAAATTTACACAGTTTAATGTTTCAGTGTACTCTGAAATTAAAGCATAGAACAAATAAACAATTGGTGATAAAAAAATAAGTCATGGAATCGTTTTGTTTAACAAAATTTTATAAAGTTTTGATTCAAAATAGCCACCTTTTGCAGATATAACAGCCGAACACACTTGTGGCATTCTTTCTACAATGGAATCAAATATTGTTTGGAAAGTTCTTCCCAACACTGTTGCAGAAGTTCCTACAAATGTGTTGCACTTGTAGGTTGCTTTGCTTTCACCCTTCTGTCCAGTTCATCCCAAACCAGCTCAATGGGTTTTAAGTCTGGAGACTGTGCTGGCCATTCCATGATTTGAAGCCTACCGTCTTGTTATTTTCTTTTAAGGTAGTTCTGACATAGCCTGGAGGTATGTTTTGGGTCCTTATCTTGCTATAAGATGAACCCCTGACCAACTAGGCATAGACCAGACGGTATTGCATGGCGCTGCAAAATGCTGTGGTAGCCCTTTTGGTTCAGGGTGCCAGTCACTCTGTGCAAGTCGCCGACTCTGGATCCAGCAAAAGAGCCCCAGACCATCATGCTTCCTCCTCCATGTTTGACAGTTGTTGACACACACTGAGGAACCATCATTTCACCTTCTCTATGGCGTACAAAAACCCTGTGTGATGAACCAAAGATTTCAATCGGTTTGATTCATCGGTCCATAAGACCTTCTTCCAGTCTTCAGTAGTGCACTGGCGGTGTTTCATGGCCCAGGCAAGCCTCTTTTTCTTATTTTGCCATCTTATCAATGGCATTCTTACTGCCACTCGACCTGTCAAACCTGCAGCTCGAAGTCTTCTCTTCACAGTTGAAACTGAGACTTCCTTACTTCGACTAGTGTTAAGCTGTACTTGAAGATGTTGTCCTGTTCATTTCTGAATTTCTGCAGGTAGTTACGTTTTGCATAGTTTTGCTAGTAACTAGAGACTAGTCACCCCCTTTTCTTTATAGCCAGTTTAAAAAAAATGTGATGTTTAAAAGTGTATTATTGTTTGGGCATGTAGCAGTGTGCTTCCCTGTTAAAATAAAAGTTTCAATCAATCAATCAATCAATCAATCAATTTTGATTGGGAAATAAGAAGCAGCATAAACACTGCTAGAAGAGGCAAATACACCTGTCTCCAATGAAAGGCAAAATACTTCTCACCTCCCTGACCCTGGATCAGTTTTTCAGCCATATTCATAGATGTAACAAATATATAAGAGTGTGTTTAAGTAGTGTGTGTGTGTGCGTGCATGCGTGCGTGCGTGCGTGCATGCGTGCGTGCGTGCATTTTTGAATATAATATAATACTGGTTTCTTTTCCTCTCAGTGTGATGCTCAAAAACATGTTGCTAAAATCAAACTGTAGTTCAGTAGTTGTACCATATGTCTCATTTATAGAACATATGCAGTGTAACAAAATGATACAGAACATGAAAACAGAAGGAAGTTTTGAAACCCCAAATTCAGGGGGCTTATGTATCAAGCATGTCAGAGTAGGACTGCTGATCTAGAATCTTATCATTACTCATTACAACATCGGGGTGGGAATAGTGAGTGTCGGTGGGGTGAGTGCCCTTTTTTTTTGCTTGAGCCCCTGCCACCCAAAATGTCTGTGCACGGCCCTGCACTGACACTTGGCCTTCTTTGCAATTTCTCTAAAGGAAAGACCTACACTTTTAAGCGTTATAATAGTCTTTTTCTCACCATTATGATAGCAATATACTACTTCCTGCAATGCAATATTGTCCAAATAATGCTTCAGAGGGTGTAGTAACACAATCTGTTTCAACACTGCTTTTATACAGACAGGATTTGTAAGTAATCAACAAAAGGCATCTGTAGGAATTGTTTGCATCAACTTTCAAGGCTTAATTGACTTCCATTGCTGCAGAACAACTGTAAGTTGTTAACCCTTGTTCCCTGAAAAATGTACATTATTTTTCAGTTTTTGGTGACCTAAACTTTTAAAAAAAAATCTCTGGCAGTTTACCGCTTACCTTTGTAACATTTCACGTTATTCACTGAGGGGAACGGGGAATCTATAGATTTCTCAGTTGGATGGTGAATGTATACATTCCCCGCGGTTTGAATGTGGATAGAAACACAAGTTGATGCCTACCAGAAAGCTGCATCGTTGCAGGTGCAGTATCCCAACCACACATCAATTTCTCAATCCTTTGATGTTCCCATGATCGTCACACATTGCAGTATTAAACTGACGTGTTGTCATTTTTTGGAGCAACTGGCAGCTACCTAGCTACCTTGCTAGTTAGCTTAGTCGTGGCTAGAGCTATGCTTGCATTATTTATTTTTTGATCAGCGGCATTGTTGCCTGCTAATGTTTGCTGATCTTTGGCTACTTCAGAGAATTCATGGTACTCTGGTTAGGTCAAAGAACGCTGCATATGAACCACACGTTTGTGGTGGGTGGTAGTAGAGAGAAGTAAAAAAAACACATCGGTCTAAAATGTCAAAAGGACATAGCAATATGGTAACTTAAATGTACATGGTTTAGGTAGTTCGCAGATAAGAATCTGTGTGTTTGCAAACTCGAATGAATCCACCTTGCAATGAGAAACTGTAACCCAATAATGTGTCAATCTAACTGGGTAGCCTACTTGATGGGCATGCGACCAATAGCCAATTGTACCATGAGATAACAGTGTCATCCACATATAAATTAAGTTTAAAGTTTTTACATTTTGTCCCAGGTTATTAAAATACATAGTAAACAAAATTGGGTCTGGTCTCGAGCCCTGTGGAATTCCAATTAATATTTATTTGAAATCAGATTTCAAGCCATCATCTTGTACACTTTTATATCTGTCAGAAAGATCAGTGTTTTTAAAGAAAAGAAAAGTTTTTAAACGTTAATGGTAATTAATGCTTGTATCATAACTCAATAATCAGCCATATCAAATGTCTTAGATACATGTTTTCTTTATTTCTATAAAAAATATTTTCTTTCTGATAAAAACTGTTTTGTTGGGCCTCCTGCGCGGTCCAGTGGTTACAACGTTTCACGCTGGCTACGGCGACCAGGGTTCAATTCCCCATCGCATCAGAGTCGGCTCTCGCCGGGAGTGCCACCGAGGTCGGCGATTGGCTGTCCGCCCCAGGGAGGGGGGAGGGAAACCGACAGGATGTTCACTGCGCACAGGAGTGGCTCTGGAGTACCAGGTTATGGTCGATGGCCTGGCGAGTGCCGTCTCAGAGGAGACAATGCTTTGCCTTCATCACTACCGGTTACAGGGCTACGGCAGCGAACTCACATTACAAGGGGGGATTGACTTGAAAATAGTGGGTGTAATTGGCTACCAAATTGGGAGAAAACGGGAGAAAATCAGAAACAAATTCTTTAAAAAAACTAAACTGTTTGTTGTGTGCTGACAAGGCCTTCTAAACTTTTAGCAAGAACTGAGAGTTTAGAAAAAGGTCTATTATTATTAAGATTGGATTAAGATTCTTTCTGATAAAAACTGTTTTTGTTGGGCCTCCCGCACGGTCCAGTGGTTACAACGTTTGATGCTGGCCACGGCGACCAGGGTTCAATTCCCCATCGCACCAGATTCGGCTCTCGCCGGGAGTGCCACCGACGTCACTACCGGTTACAGGGCTCCGCCAGCAAACTCACATTACAAGGGGAGATTGACTTGAAAATAGTGGATGTAATTGGCTACCAAATTGGGAGAAAATGGGATAAAATCAGAAACAAATTATTTAAAAAAAACCCTGTTTTTGTTGTGTGCTGACAAGGCCTTCTAAACTTTTAGCAAGAACTGAGAGTTTAGAAAAAGGTCTATTATTATTAAGATTGGATGAATCCCCACCTTTCAATAAGTGAAGGACAGAAGCAGCTTTCCCATTTTATGGGGTTCCATAAAGGTCTGTTGTCAAAATAAAAAGGTAAGTTAATGGTTTAGCAATAAACTTAGCAGAAATCTTCAAAAGATGAGGATAAAGCTTATCAGGACCAGGGGCCTGTCTCACAAAGAAAGAATCGTCAGGGTATCTTTGCGTTAGCTGCCTACACAAAGCCTAACAATCCCAGTTCCTATAGTTAAGATGAGATAATGATTTCAACAAGGAGACGAACGTATTTCGAAGCAGACGGGTCGGTAGAAACCAACAATAGTCAAATTACATCCGCCTTTAAACTCAAGTTTTAAGACCAAGTTGAAATAGTTTAAAAACCGACCTTAATAAAACAACCAACGAATGGAATTTAGTTTTAGAATAATAACAACACTACCTCCCTTCTTAGGGCAGTGCATGTGAAGTACATTGTGACCTTAAATAGAATCTGGGATTGATTTAGTCAGCCATGTTTCTGACAACAACATAATGTCAAAGTCTGTTGTTTTAGCCTAAATTCTGACCATGTCCATTTTTATTTTATTTTTTATTTAGCCTTTATTTAACCAGGTCGGTCCCATTGAGACACAATGATCTCTTTTCCAAGGGAAGCCTGGCCAAGACAGCAGCTTTAAAACATTGAGTTTCAACAGTTAAAACAAACAGTGCAAAATTACATAAAACACCAAGTCAAACAACAAAAAATAAACCAAATATAATCTGATCAAATCAATAGAGCTAGATAATGGGGCTTTCATGAACAAGAACAAGAACGGTATGAGGCCGATTCTATGTTACTCATAACATTTTTGAATGTTCCTAAAGAAATAAGATCCTTCAAGTTCAGGGTGCTCTGCAGTGAATTCCAGGCAGAAGGTGCGAAGTACATGAAAGAGTGCTTGCCGAATTCAGTGCGAACCCTGGGGACACTTAACAGATAACAATCGTTGGAACGTAGGGAGTAAGTGCTCTGGGTTCTCGAAATATAACCACACAAATATTGGGGAGTACACCTAAAATGGCTTTATACACAAGAATGTGCCAGTGTGAGAGACGACGTGCAGCCAATGAGGGCCACTCAACTCTGCCATATAGGGTACAATGGTGAGTGAGGGCTTTACAACCTGTAACAAACCTCAGGGCACCGTGATACACAGAGTCCAGAGATTGCAGACATTTGGCAGGGGCATGCATATAAAGAAGGTCGCCATAATCCAGTAGGGGAAGAAAGGTGGCACCAACCAACTTCTTCCTGGCAGCAAATGTAAAGGATGTTCTGTGGCGATAAAAGAAACCCAGCTTAAGCTTTAGTTTCTTGATCAGGTTCTCTATATGAGATTTAAAAGAAATCCGATCATCAATTAAAACACCCAGATACTTGTAGCAAGGCACAAAATCAATCACATTTCCTTGTAGGGAGAATACACTGGGAGGGGGCTCAGGTATCTTCCTGCCATTTGAAAAGATCATGCAATTGGTTTTGGAAACGTTTAAAACAAGTTTCAGTTCTACAAGCTGACGTTCCACAGAGTTAAAAGCAGTCTGTAGGTAGCCAAGGGCCTCAGCAAGGGTGGAACCACAACAGTAAATGACAGTATCGTCAGCATAGAAATGGAAATTGGCATCAGGGACATTTCTGCCAAGTACATCCACATAAATAGTAAACAAAATTGGACCCAAAACAGAGCCCTGGGGCACACCAGAGGAGACATTTAACATTGTAGAAGAACTACCATTAAAATGTGTACATTGCATTCTGTCTGACAGATAGTTATCAAACCAACCAACTGCTTGTTTTGACAGACCAATATTCAACAATCTTTGTTTCAGGATGGAATGATCCACAGTGTCAAAGGCCTTGGAGAGGTCAACAAAGAGGGCTGTGCAGAATTTGTTGTTGTCCAGTGACTCTATTAGGTCGTTTGTGACTTTTAAGGAGGCTGTGATGGTACTGTGTTGCTTCCTGAAACCAGATTGATATGGAGAGAGAATATTGTTTGTTTGGAGAAAGTCCTTCAACTGATCATTTATCAACCTTTCAAGGACCTTTGACAGAATGCACAACTTCGAGATTGGCCGATAGTTATTCAAACAGGTAGGATCCCCTCCTTTTAAAAGAGGAAGAACATGAGCAACCTTCCAAATCGCAGGAATGCAATTGTTAGTGATGGTAAGGTTGAAAATACATTGGATAGGTTTAGCAATGAAATCAGCAGCTAACTTTAAAAAACGAGGTTCTAACCCATCTGGGCCTGCGGATTTCGTAATATCCAAAGAAAGGAGAGCTCTATGGACTTCTTCCACTGTGAACAATGTAAAACAAAAAGAATGACCAGCAGGTATGTGACCAGCACCTGTAGCAGAAGGCACTGAACCTGCGGCTGGTGAGTCAATTTGGGGAGAAGAACGAGAGAACAGAGAGCCAGAGGCAATAAAATGCTTATTAAAGCAGTCAAGCATGGAAGCCCTATCAGATATAGTAATGTCATTGTAAACAATGCTGGATGGGAGGTCACTATGATTCTCATGTGCTGAAATGGATTTAATCACCTTCCAAAATGTTTTGGGGTCATTTAAATTTTCCGTTGTTGCTGAGAGATAGAAGTTGGATTTGGCTTTTTTGATCAGAAAAGTAAAGCGATTTCTGAGTTGCCTGAAAGTAAGCCAATCAGCCTCGGACCCGGTGTTTCTGGCTGTGGCCCAAGCCAATATTAGAAGTATTTTGGGCACAATACTTCTAATATTCATGTGCATTCATGCCTAGATCCAATTAGGAAAATCAGCAGGAGTCTCGAAGCATTGCACATTCATACCAGGCCTGGGCTGCACATTTCCTGAGAACAACAAGAAAACCATAATAATACACCTTAGAGATTTAACCAATTTCATGCTATTTTTAGATTCAATACCATCCACAAAAATAGAAAAAGAGTCCTCTGATGGCATGAAGTAGTCATATAATAATTTAAGATAGTACATTGCGATTGGTTTGCTACTTGAACAGAAACAGAAATGAGAGTAGGATGAGACCAGTCTGAAGTTCCCATTGGGTTAGATATATATTGTGGAGAGGGTCACATTGATTCACTCCCCAGCATTAGTCTAGTAAATCCAGGATAATACAAAACAAGCATCAGACATATAAAACAATATGTTTCTTGCTTGTTGGGAGAACAAATGAAACAGATACCCAAAGTGTGTGGGAACTTTCAAACTGTGGCGCAGAGGCTCATAAATCAATGAGCCATTCCACTGGCTTCAGCGCAACCATCATGCAGCTCACAGGCCAAATCCAAACTCCAACCTCCACCTGCCAGGTAGAGTAACGGCTGACGTCATTAATCTGGAAGAACATCCAAAACCGCAGCAACAACAAAGCCAAAGTGTTTTACCAAACCTAGCCAGCGTCTGTTAAATGCCTACTACACCTCTGAAAAATCACAATCGCAGCCAAGCTTGCTCTAGTCAGTTCAAAACATAAAGAAGCAACACCAGGGCTCCATAAATTGACAGTTTAGGACAAAACATTTAGATCCCAGACATTGACACATGCGTCAACAGGTATCTGCCATATTGGATCTGTCATGTGAGTATGCATAGGGATGTGTGAGTGTGCCTGTGTGTATGAGTGTGTGTGTCTGTGTAGGTGAATGAGTCAGTGAGTGATTGAGTGAACATGTGTGTGTGTGTGTGTGTGTGTGTGTGTGTGTGTGAATGAATGAATGTGTGTGTGAGTGAGTGAGTGAATGAGCTAGTGAGTGTGTGTATATGTGAGTGAGTGAGTGTGCAGCTTTTTCCCCGCAGCTCCTCCTCCTCGGAAGGAGATTCAGACGAGGAGTCTATGTCGGAGGGGGAGATGGCACGGCTGAAGGAGGAGGTGGAGGAGAAGAAGAAGCTCATCTCTAACATGAGGAACAAGCCCTGGCGCATGAAGAGGAGGCTGAAGTGCTTAAAGTAACCACACCGTCCTAGCCCGTCTCTCTTACCACCAACCACACCATCCTGTCCCGCCTCTCTTACCACCAACCACAGCGTCCGGTCCTGCCTCTCTTACCTCCTCTACTGTTGCCGGCTGTTGGCTGTCACTCTGCACCCCACTCAGTCCACACTAGCTGCCCATGTTCTCTGTGGGATGTGGGGCCAATTGCTTTAAGAGTCTTTAAGTTTATGGCTAAGTCTAAGAAAGTCACACTTAAGTTAGTGGTCTCAATTTCAGCAGTTGCATAAGGGAATTATATTTTCCAGTTGTGAGTAAATTAATATTCCGAACAAACCAATGTGGCAGGTCTTCACTGGTTGATCAATTTTATCGAAATAAGTATATTTTATATGAATTTTATGGAAACAAGATGCAGAAAAATTATATTTTATTTCAGATAACCTCTGATTTCAGCTCATGTCAGGCCTCAGTTGATCCCTAAGATCATGAAGCACTGAGGTGAAGCCATTTGAAGTAGACTGTTTACATCTTTAAAAACTGTATTTCCTCAGTCAACCTTCATAAACTGTAGATTTTATGCAGCCATTTTGGGTTTTCTGACAGCGATCTCTTGTCTGGAGAAGTCTAACATTTTATGTTGGTCTTAAACAGTTTTATGTTGCGAGACTGTTGTGAGAAGACTTAGCAGGATACTTACCTGTGCAAAGCTAATTAAGTACATAGAAAAGGAAATTAAGACCCAACACTCCATCTGTGTACTGATCTTTTGTCAGATAACTCTCTTTGAGACACTTTTTTACATGCTACTATTAGAATTATATGGAACACATGTTTATTGTTTATTGAGAATTGTTTAGTTTTTTTTCAAATTTGTTTCAGATTTTTTCCCATTTTTCCCATTTCTCCCAGTTTAGTGGCCAATTATACCCTGCACTTATTTTGATTTGCCCTCCCCACACAAATTTGCCACTTGTATCTACAAGGCAAGCTAATTCTCTGAGGGTAGCGAATATCATAAGGGATGTGCTATTTGTAACAACCCGTAAAGCAGCATAATACAGTGTGTCCAATGAGCGAAGACTTGACCTGAGGTATTTGTATATAAAGTATCACCACAATCTAGTAAAGGTACTGCAACTGTGCATTGTTACAAAATGGGTTTGTTGGCAAGTAAGACACAGATTGGGTGTGCAATGTTATTGGGAAAGCACAAGTTGATCTCGTGTGTGCAATTGCAGGGTTATATAGGAGGGTGAAATTGTCCATAGTCTAGTTCCTGTGTTCATGTTGTGGGGCACATGTACTAAATATGCTGCCCAAAAGTAAGATCATGCAAAGCAATTGCAATATTGAAAATTACAGTCAGAGTTAAATGTGAAAAAGAAAGATGAATTGATTTTACCAGGAGTTGGGAGGGTTGAATATGCAGAGGAATTAGGAATTAGTACTATTCATCCTCATATGTATAAATCCTACTGTAGCAAGATTGCTGAGCAATAAAAAAACAACAAGGCCAGTGAACTGTTGTGAACATTCCTTTGTGGCAGATAGAGTGCCAGGTGATTCCAGAAGAGTTCCCAGGTGAATCCAGTTAGGCCAGTGATTAGCATTGGGCTTCCATGTGCTACCACTGAGACACCATTACCTTGCTGTTTTTTCAGTCTCTTTGGACACCGTCCATTTATTAAAAGATTCCCCCATTGGATTGATTAACTGTATTTATTTGAAAGTTTAAAATAATATATATATAAATGAATATACTGTATATATATATTTTTTTAAAGTTTTTGGTAACCTAAGCTTTTTATTTTTAACCTCTGGCAGTTTACCGCTTACCTTTGTACCATTTCAGATTATTCACTGGACTTGAACTGCTTAAATTTCAGTAAAAATTGGAAAATGTCTGCATCGCTGATGTGTATGTAATATATCACTCTATAACTATAGAGGATAAAACACAATAGGCAATAACTTATTTAGATTGTGGCCCTCTGATCAATGTATGTAAACAATGTGCTTGTGTGAGGTAAACCACAGTACCAGGCGGGAGTTGCTTGTGTGTAGTAAACCACAATACCAGGTGGGAGCTGCTTGTGTGAGGTAAACCACAATACCAGGCGGGAGCTGCTTGTGTGAGGTAAACCACAATACCAGGCGGGAGCTGCTTGTGTGAGGTAAACCACAATACCAGGTGGGAGCTGCTTGTGTGAGGTAAACCACAATACCAGGCGGGAGCTGCTTGTGTGAGGTAAACCACAGTACCAGGCGGGAGCTAAATGTTTCATGATTCTGATGTGGTATTTTTAATATGGTTAGGACGGTGTGGTGGATGGGTGGAGATGCTTGAAGTATTTTGTTAAACATTTCTGCCGCTTATCAGTTGGTTTGTGAATAGTTAAGGTTAGGGTTAGATAGATAGATCATTGGGATAGATGCTGGAAGGTATTTCTGTCTATTGGTATTTAAAAAAAATCATGTACATGTGTGTGTGTTTCCACTTTTCAGAGACGCTCAGCAGTTTGTTGAGAAGTTTGAAGGGGCTTTGGGAAAGGGGAAAGGAAGAAAGCTCTATGCCTACAAAGTTATGATGACAAAGGTGTACTTCCTGCATTTCTGTGACTCTCTTTTTCAATGATTTACTTACATTCTGTTGTTGCCCGTTTATTCCTTAAAGACGTTTTCATTTATATTTCATTGATATTACATGCTCTAGTAAGATACTATGATTAATGAAATTCCAGAATAATTATACAGATTAAATTGTTAAGTATTGATAAGCATAAAAATGTCAGTTTAAATTGAAGAAAGTGTGAACAGCATAATGGCATTAGCACATTAGCACATTAATAATAGTTCTGTGACTGACAGTCTTCTTAGGATCTTCTTAGATTCTGCTATTGTTAGTTGATTAAACAATTGTTTTCCTATTAAATTTCAGAAATGGATCAAGTTCAACAGAGATTTTGAAAATTTTAAAACCGCGTGTATACCTTGGGAAAGAAAAATAAAAGAAGTTGAAAGTAAGTGTTCAACAAAAGAAAATAAAGTTGAAAGTAGGTGTTCAAATTGGTTCAAATTAACGAGTAATTGATAGAATAGTTCCAACAGGTTTGTGGGCCATAAGGTTTTACTCCATAAACTGTCTGAACTTTCTGAAAACAATTTTTGTTCTTTCTCCTGTCTCCCCAGGTCATTTTGGGTCGTCTGTTGCATCATATTTCATATTCCTCCGATGGATGTATGGAATGAATTTAGTCCTCTTCGGCTTCATGTTTGGGCTGGTGGTAATCCCTGAGGTGACACAAAAAGCCCTTGCACTAACATGAGAATCCCTATGCGTATTTTTATTTTAGAAATACACATAGATAATGTTAAATAAAATGTGTTACTACAATTAGCAATGGTTTTTATATGTGACGAGACAAAAAAGCTAAAAAATGTGAAAACACCAGTCTTTCTGTTCAATTTAACAGCCAGTCTTAAATCTTCACACCTCTTTCCACAGGAAAGCATTTTGGAATTTTAATTTAGTTAACGTTTCATGTGAACTATATCTTCATAATGAATACATAACATATTCATAAGAACTATGTAAGTGTTATAATAACCATATAAAGTATTCATCATGTGTTATTAATTGCTTCACAAAAATAAGACAATAGTGACTGGTAAACTTGAAATTATTGAAACATTGCAGCATTTGATGGTCATGCACCAAATTAAAAGTACTGCTATAATGCCTATTATTTAAGTCGGTTTATTTTGTTTGTTGATATTTCCTGATCAATATTTACAATTTTCTCTGTGAAGAATGAATTACCACATGTTGATACATTTTTGTGGCTGTTATGTATATATAATTGGTGTGATGTAAAGAGTTATTGTTAATTTTCCAGTGTAACATTTGTCCACTGCCTGGGTCTGAAACAAACTTTTTGTCTCACCAGCCAATGGATCTGGTAGATTGAATCATTTACCAGCTATGCAGAATTTTCACCAGCCAAAATTATTGAATGTATTTTGTTCTTTGCAATTGTAATTGTAGCATATGCTAAATTGTGAGAGTAGGAACCAGCTACACCAGAAGATACTAGATCACGAAGGTAGGAAGAGAGATTACTGGATAACAATAATGAATGAACACACATGAGGCAAGAGAGTAAGTTTAAGTGTAAGAAATTCTTTTTTTTTTAAATCCCTTTAACATGTAAAGTTAAAGTACAGTGCAATTGCTCTGTGCAAAATAAAAGTACAGGCAACAGTGAAAACTGCTGGAACACGTTTCAAACAGGTGCATTTATGCTGTGTGCCATGTATAATGGTGTCTTATTGGAGCCTGCACAAAACATAGTTTTGAGCAGAAATGTTATATCAAGTAGCATCATGAAAAAGTGCTTAAAACAACCAAAGTATACATTTGCAATCATCACAATAATGTAGAAACATAAAATGCATTGTCCGGACACAAAATAGTTGAAACAAAACCAAAGAAAATATTATACTGTCTGTTTAACCAACCGCTAACATTTTTAGCATTTGTTACATTGAGTTAACATAGCGAACGTTAGCATGTAGGCTAGTACTAGTACTAGTACTACTAGTAGTAAGTGAGTACTTTGCTTTGACTAACAATTTAACTTTGTCAGAGTTAAGTTTACTCACCAAATCCACGCTTTACAACAATTTATTCACGTTCCCAGTAGTGTCGGATTAATTTGTTGTCAAAAACTCATAGAAATATTAGCTAAAAAATAGGTTTTAACTTTTTATTCTAGCTTTTATCAACTTCTGCTTCTAGCAAACTTCTTCATAAGATGGCACTCAAGATTTTCGTACATAGCTTCTGAAACAATATTGCAAATTTTGAAGGTGGGACTACATCCAATAGCTAACTTCTGATTGGTTAGCTAGAAGTTCACAGCAGCAGAGTACAATAGCATTTTACAATTGATTGACTGATTATATTTGATCCATTACTTCATCTGGGTTACATAATGCGCTATCTCAAATGGCTATTGATATTTATTCTGATACAGTGTTCACTAAATTTCATGAATAGTACATTAGAAACATTACATCAGTAGGTGAAAGGGGAACTTACTCATCATCTGAAGTAGTAATACAACATAACATAACACAACTTAACTAAGTTAACATTTTGACAGTTTTTCCCTATGAAAAGTCACTGGGGTCCTGGCCCTAGATAGTAGCAATTTCATCCTACTCTGAGAAATACTGCTTTTCCAAGCCAGGTACGGCTTGTTAAAAACGGCCTGAGACAGCCCGACAACAAACCTGGTGCTGGCTTGCTTTCTAAGCAACAAAAACCTGCATTCACTCAGCCCTCACTGGAATGAGTTTAACACCCCTGACCTAAAGCCACATTATGTCAGAAATAACTATGCATGCCATGGTGAATATTAATTTCAGAATGAAGGACTTTTAATCAGTCAGATAAACTAATTCTGTTACGTACAATATAACAAATTATTTATTTAGAAACAGCTTACATTTTTAATTGATTAAATTATAGACTGACGGGTGAAATCGGTGCAGTCTTAATTCCCTGAAGTGTGGACACCTGTATCTGTTAACCACAAATGTAACATTATCCACAAGACGTACTGTACTTCGTTTGGTGTTACATCCACACATATCCCAGTACGAAACCGTGCAGTGTCCATAGCACAGCAGACATAGACATATCTAGCTAATGTTTGCCATCTGGAGTTAGTAGAAGAAAAAAGTAACTTGGGGTAAGTTTGCTAGATAGCAATTATTAATGAGAAATAATGTTAACTGCTTCAGTAGTTGAGTGTGTAAGCTAAGTAGCGGTAGCTAAATGTTTGTAAAATACATTTTGTGAGAATACTTTAGTGTTAGCTAGTAGCTATAACATTAACATTAACTTATTTAATGGTATCATCAATTGTCAATGCCCTGAGGGTTGGACCAGCTACAATGTAGCTAATGTTAGCAATACACATTTTAGTGACAAGACAAATAAATGTTAGCTATCTAGTTTGTGCATTCAGCTGTCAAACTAATAGGCATAGGGGAAAATGACAGTTGTGTATGGACGTTCCCAGTAGTGTCGGATTAATTTGTTGTCAAAGACTCATAGAAATATTAGCTAAAAAATAGGTTTTAACTTTTTATTCTAGTTTTTATCAACTTCTGCTTCTAGCGAACTTCTTCATAAGATGGCACTCAAGATTTTCATACGTAGCTTCTGAAACAATATTGCAAATTTTGAAGGTGGGACTACATCCAATAGCTAACTTCTGATTGGTTAGCTAGAAGTTCACAGCAGCAGAGTACAATAGCATTTTACAGTTGATTGACTGATCACATCAAATTATTAAATGGCTTATATTTTATCCATTATTTCATCTGGGTTACATAATACGCTATCACAAATGTTTATTGATATTTATTCTGATACAGTGTTCACTAAATTTCATGAGTAGTACATTAGAAACATTACATCAGTAGGTGAAAGGGGAACTTACTCATCATCTGAAGTAGTAATACAACATAACATAACACAACTTAACTAAGTTAACATTTTGACAGTTTTTCCCTATGAAAAGTCACTGGGGTCCTGGCCCTAGATAGTAGCAATTTCATCCTACTCTGAGAAATACTGCTTTTCCAAGCCAGGTACGGCTTGTTAAAAACGGCCTGAGACAGCCCAACAACAACCTGGTGCTGGCTTGCTTTCTAAGCAACAAAAACCTGTATACACTCAGCCCTCACTGGAATGAGTTTAACACCCCTGACCTAAAGCCACATTATGTCAGAAATAACTATGCATGCCATGGTGAATATTCATTTCACAATGAAGGACTTTTAATCAGTCAGATAAACTAATTCTGTTACGTACAATATAACAAATTATTTATTTAGAAACAGCTTACATTTTTAATTGATTAAATTATAGACTGACGGGTGAAATCGGTGCAGTCTTAATTCCCTGAAGTGTGGACACCTGCATCTGTTAACCACAAATGTAACATTATACACAAGACGTACTGTACTTCGTTTGGTGTTACATCCACACATAGCCCAGTACGAAACCGTGCAGTGTCCATAGCACAGCAGACATAGACATATCTAGCTAGTGTTTGCCATCTGGAGTTAATAGTAAGAAAAAAGTAACTTGGGGTAAGTTTGCTTGATAGCAATTATTAATTAGAAATAATGTTAACTGCTTCAGTAGTTGAGTGTGTAAGTTAAGTAGCAGTAGCTAAATGTTTGTAAAATAAATTTTGTGAGAATACTTTAGTGTTAGCTAGTAGCTATAACATTAACATTAACTTATTTAATGGTATCATCAATTGTCAATGCCCTGAGGGTTGGACCAGCTACAATGTAGCTAATGTTAGCAATACATTTTTTAGTGACAAGACAAATAAATGTTAGCTAGCTAGTTTGTGGATTCAGCTGTCAAACTAAAAGCATAGGGGAAATGACAGTTGTGTATGGAAGTTCCTGTCAAAGACTCATAGAAATATTAGCTAAAAAATAGGTTTTAACTTTTTATTCTAGTTTTTATCAACTTCTGCTTCTAGCGAACTTCTTCATAAGATGGCACTCAAGATTTTCATACGTAGCTTCTGAAACAATATTGCAAATTTTGAAGGTGGGACTACATCCAATAGCTAACTTCTGATTGGTTAGCTAGAAGTTCACAGCAGCAGAGTACAATAGCATTTTACAGTTGATTGACTGATCACATCAAATTATTAAATGGCTTATATTTTATCCATTACTTCATCTGGGTTACATAATACGCTATCCCAAATGTTTATTGATATTTATTCTGATACAGTGTTCACTAAATTTCATGAATAGTACATTAGAAACATTACATCAGTAGGTGAAAGGGGAACTTACTCATCATCTGAAGTAGTAATACAACATAACATAACACAACTTAACTAAGTTAACATTTTGACAGTTTTTCCCTATGAAAAGTCACTGGGGTCCTGGCCCTAGATAGTAGCAATTTCATCCTACTCTGAGAAATACTGCTTTTCCAAGCCAGGTACGGCTTGTTAAAAACGGCCTGAGACAGCCCAACAACAACCTGGTGCTGGCTTGCTTTCTAAGCAACAAAAACCTGTATACACTCAGCCCTCACTGGAATGAGTTTAACACCCCTGACCTAAAGCCACATTATGTCAGAAATAACTATGCATGCCATGGCGAATATTCATTTCACAATGAAGGACTTTTAATCAGTCAGATAAACTAATTCTGTTACGTACAATATAACAAATTATTTATTTAGAAACAGCTTACATTTTTAATTGATTAAATTATAGACTGACGGGTGAAATCGGTGCAGTCTTAATTCCCTGAAGTGTGGACACCTGCATCTGTTAACCACAAATGTAACATTATACACAAGACGTACTGTACTTCGTTTGGTGTTACATCCACACATAGCCCAGTACGAAACTGTGCAGTGTCCATAGCACAGCAGACATAGACATATCTAGCTAGTGTTTGCCATCTGGAGTTAATAGTAAGAAAAAAGTAACTTGGGGTAAGTTTGCTTGATAGCAATTATTAATTAGAAATAATGTTAACTGCTTCAGTAGTTGAGTGTGTAAGTTAAGTAGCAGTAGCTAAATGTTTGTAAAATAAATTGTGTGAGAATACTTTAGTGTTAGCTAGTAGCTATAACATTAACATTAACTTATTTAATGGTATCATCAATTGTCAATGCCCTGAGGGTTGGACCAGCTACAATGTAGCTAACGTTAGCAATACATTTTTTAGTGACAAGACAAATAAATGTTAGCTAGCTAGTTTGTGGATTCAGCTGTCAAACTAAAAGGCATAGGGGAAATGACAGTTGTGTATGGAAGTTCCATGCACTTACATGGCAATCAATTATGCTATATTACATATTGACATTTGCGCAGGTACGGTGCGGCAGAAGAAAGAATTAGCAAATAGATTTATCTGACCCTTGTCATATCGGTGGCAAAGGCAGAGTCAATCATCTTTGGTCAACCCTAGAATTTGGCTGCTGAAAGTCCCCATGCTAGGCTGGCTAGATGACTCAGTGTTATTTACCCACCAAAGGGAAAATGTATCTGCATTTGGTGTATAGCCGGGTGTTAGTTTAAGACCCAACACCGCACACAGCCAATTTAATTACAGATTTACATAAGCTGTTTCCAGCAAATATCTGTCAACAGAGCAAAAGGGCATAAGTACAGATCAGTTAAAAATACATTTCTCACAAAAATACATTCTTTTGTGAGAAATGGAGCCACTCTGGCTCTTCTCAGATAAGACTGGATACCCCTGGTCTGGGCCTAGCCGGGCCAGACTGAATGGCCTGCTCTCATTAAATTATCTCTTGTCCCTATATTCTGGGGGGTGCAGGTGCTGATGGGGCTCCCGTGTGGGACCCTCCCCAGGAAAACCGTCCCGCGAGCAGAGCAGGCCCGAGCCAGCGATATCTCTGTCCTCTTGGATTTTGGTGTGAGGATCTTAGCCTTGTGTATTTCAACAGAAGTGGGACAATTAAATTGAGATGTTCCAGAAATGTGATGCTTGTTTTCTGATGTGTTGTGTAAAGCTTAAAGACAGCTTCGTTTTTAATATGAAGTGATTTTATTGTGTGCATAGTTTTTTTTATTGTGTGTATTGTCTTTTTTTGGTTAGTTAATAATCTCTTGACAAGTTTTGAATATTATAGTGAAAAATAGTTTTGAATATTTGAAGATTAGTTTTGAATATTTGAAGATTAGTTTTGAATAAAACCTAAATAACCACAAATTAATTAATATTCAAATATATGGCATTCAGTTCAGTGTCTTAAAAACTATTTTCCAATTTGGCTGGTGCTATTAGATTTCTGAAATATACTAACCTAAATATCTTTTTTTCACAGGGTTATTGCAAGTATTCTATTATGTTCTACGGTTTCTATAATGACCAGCGAACAATTGGCCTCCTGCAGTTCAGGCTTCCTCTGTCCTACTTGTTGGTTGGGGTTGGCTCCTTTGGATACAGTCTCATGGTCGTGATCAGAACGTATGTGTGCCGATATCGCACCCACATATCAGGGCTCATTATCATCACTGTTGGGGCGGGTGGGGGGGTCATTCAGTCTTCCTGATATGGTGCATTTTTTTTAAGCCAATTTTTTTTCATTCACTCTCAGAAAAATGGTACCATGTTGTACATGTTAAAGTATAAATGCTTGTCACTGTAGCAGTACCCATGTAGGGTACTGAATTGTAATTGTCAGAGGAACACAATTGTACCTTTGCAAGAAAAATTATGTTGCTTGCTGTACAAGCCTAATTTTAATTCCAATATCACTGCCAGTGTGAATAAGGATTCATTACCCTACCTGGGTATATATTTGTGCCTTTCCTGAATTTGTACCTTTTTCACTGGGAAAAGGATCTTATGTGTACCTTTGAAGGTACAATGATCACATTTGTACCACGAGGAACAAAAGTGTGACCTAATTGTACCTTTATTTTGAGTGTTCTTACACAAGCCAACTGAAACCAAAAAATGTGGGAGGGACATTCAGTCTGCCTACTATTGCTTTTTAAAAATTCGTACACAGTATGTGTATTCATTTCAGTGTCCACCTTTCGTTTTTTATAACGCATTTGCCTAGGTTAGCTACCGCTACTTGCCATTTTATGTGCTCAGCAGGTGACCTTATCCAGAACAACTTAAACAGCTAACATTATTTTTACATAATATCCATTTTCACATCTGGATAATTCAGGTGTAAAGACCGGACTCAAAGGTACAATGGCACTGCCCTATCTGGGATTTGAACCTACAACCTCTGAGATACAAGCCCAGTTCACTAACCATTACACCACATTGCCTCCCCTGCCTGTCCCAGTACCACACACTGCTTCCCTAGCGCTCCCTACCTGTTAACCCCACCATTCCCCCCACGTACCACAGCATGGCCAGGAACAACGACGAGGGGGGAGATGGGGCGGAAGACGGGGCCTTCACCTTTGCCTGGAAGATGTTCACCAGCTGGGATTACCTCATTGGGAATGCTGAGACCGCTGACAACAAGTTTGCCTCCATCACCACCAGCTTCAAGGTAACTGCGACCACGCCTTGACGCATGAACAAAAATAAAAAGACACGGCACGCTGGTGAATAGTTGTGATCCGGCACCTGCATTGTTTATTTGATTTGCATATTTGGCTTAGTTGTGGGGGGTGGGTTTGTGGAAAATGTGCTGTGTGACAACCTTCTTGTAAACGGCATGATATCAATTGACTAATTGATAGATTGTTCCATAGCAGAAACATATGTATATGTTTGTTTATGGCCCCTTCCACACTCTGACTTCAACAATGGTTGTACAACTCATTTGAATATCGGCAGGCATATGCACATATTCAGCATAATTATGCGACATTAGTTTTTAAAGTAGTGGGAGTAAAAGGCAGTACAAGAGTGCCGACTCGGTGGATTTTCTGTGTGCGAGAACTACAAGATTATGCAGAGGACGCAGTATTCTGGTTGGATTATTTTCAACCTATTTTGCTCACAAACTAAAGTCATCTTTTTTTAGAATGACTGATTTGTAATGCCTTGGGGGTGAAACTGGAAACGTGACAATATATCACAAAAAACTTTGAAAACAAATTTTATATGACACTATATGGTTCTTGAGACCTTGAGTTCTTGGGACATTGAGAAGTTACTATGCCGGATTGAGTAGCTTAAACAAACTGACTTTCTAGCTAGCTTTTGAGCTAACTCTCAAAATCATTGCTCTGTTTAACATCTCAATGCTGCTTGAATATTCATATACAGCTCTGGAATAAATTAAGAAACCACTCAAAATTTGTCTTAAATCAGCATCTCTACCTGTATGGCAGTCATTCCATTCCAGTGTCTGTTGAATTCTAGCACAAGCACACCTCATTCTACTTAATGAGGTACTGTTTAGGTGATCACCTGAACCAAATCTTATTTAACGAGGAAAAGTATAAAAACCACTGCGGTGGTCATCACTATCCTCTTGCAATAGGACCAGCTGGATGGCCAAATACTGAGCTAGTAGTACCTCAAAAGTAATTGGAATCAAAAAATAACTATTGACCGTGCCAAAAGTTTTGAGTGAGGAAAAGAAGGGTTCAATTCTGGCTTTACTGACAGAGGGCTACAGTGAGCGTAAGGTTGCTTCTATCCTTCAAATTTCAAAGACGGCAGTTCATAAGAACAAGGTCAAGCAGCAGACATTGGAGACAACAAAGCTACAGACTGGCAGAGGGTGAAAACAACTCTCTACTGACCGGGATGACCACCAACTCATTTGAATGTCACTCAACAACCATAGGATGACATCAAGTGACCTACAAAAAGAATGGCAAATGGCAGCTGGGGTGAAGTGCACGGTGAGGACGGTTCGAAACAGGCTCCTAGGGGCAGGGCTGGAGTCGTGCAAAGCTAGAAAAAAGCCCTTCATCAATGAGAAGCAAAGAAGAGCCAGGCTGAGGTTTGCAAAAGACTACAAGGATTGGACCATAGAGGACTGGAGTAAGGTCATCTGAGTCTAATTTTCAGCGTTGCCCAATACCTGGTCATCTAATGGTTAGACGGAGACCTGGAGAGGCCTACAAGCCACAGTGTCTCGCACCCACTGTGAAATTTGGTGGAGGATTGGTGATGATCTTGGGGTGCTTCACCAAGGCTGGAATCGGGCAGATTTGTCTTTGTGAAGGACGCATGAATCAAGCTACGTACAAGGTTATCCTGGAAGAAAACTTGCTTCCTTCTGCTCTGGCAATGTTCCCCAACTCTGAGGATTGTTTTTTTCCAGCAGGACAATGCTCCATGCCAGACAGCCAATCAAGGTGTGGATGGAGGACCACCAGATCAAGACCCTGTCATGGCCAGCCCAATCTCTAGACCTGAACCCCATTGAAAACCTCTTGAATGTGATCAAGAGGAAGATGGATGGTCACAAGCCATCAAACAAAGCTGAGCTGCTTGAATTTTTGAGCCAGGAGTGGCATAAAGTCACCCAACAGCAATGTGAAAGACTGGTGGAGAGCATGCCAAGACGCATGAAAGCTGTGATTGCAAATCATGAACTTGTTTTCTTTGCATTATTAAAGGTCTGAAAACACTGCATCTTTTTTGTTATTTTGACCAGTTGTCATTTTCTGCAAATAAATGCTTTAAATGACAATGTTTTTATTTGGAATTTGGGAGAAATGTTGTCAGTAGTTTATAGAATAAAACAAAAATGTTAATTTTTACTCAAACATATACCTATAAATAGTAAAACCAGAGAAACTGATCATTTTGCAGTGGTCTCTTAATTTTTTCTAGAGCTGTATAAGGATTATTTGGTCTCAATGCATGTCCAGTATGTTTCCAGACAGAATACATTTCCATTGACTTGCATTGGGAACAATAACATAGGCGATAAAATGTAGTACCGCAAGAAAAGATTGTGGATGATATAACAAGATGCACATGTTATAATGCCAGTCAATGGAGAATGGGTCCGTAAAACATAAAGGTGTGTGTGTGTGTGTGTGTGTGTGTATGTGTACGTGTGTACATATAGCTACACACGGTATTGTATGTTATGTGGATCAGGGTCATTTCCTAATCAATGCAGCTAAATTTACAGCATTCATAGTCAAAACCAGTGCATCCTCTAAACATCTACAGACTCAAGTGCCTTTTACTTTTGATCTCTTTCACAAAACAGATAAAACTGAATCAATGTGAACACACAGCAATGCATATGGATAAGAATGAGAACAGAAAACTACAACCATTGTACAGTGCAGTGGACGTTAAAAGGTTTTGAAATATGTAATGTCAACAGGATCTACACTACCGGTCAAAAGCTTTAGAACTCCCCCATTTTCCAGTTTTTACTGAAATTTAAGCAGTTCAAGTCCAGTGAATAACCTGAAATGGAACAAAGGTAAGCGGTAAACTGCCAGAGGTTAAAAAAAAAAGTTTATGTTACCGAAAACTGAAAAAGAATGTACATTTTTTGCCAGTGAGTAGTTTTCTACACCATCAAAAGGCATTTGGAAACTGGAGGAAACTCTGACAGGAAGAGGTCTGGCAGACCTAAAGCCACAACAAAATCAGAAGACAAGTTTCTTAGAGTCAACAGCTTGCGTGATAGGCGGCTCACCGGACAATGGTTCCTCAGTGTGTGACACCAACTGTCAAAAATGGAGGAGGAAGCATGATGGTCTGGAGCTCTTTTGCTGGATCCAGAGTCAGCGACTTGCACAGAGTGACTGTTAACTTACATTAACCCATTACTTGTTCCCTGAAAAGGGCTTTTTTTATAACTCTGAAATGTACATTATTTTTCAGTTTTTGGTAACCTAAACTTTTTTTTTTTTACCTCTGGCAGTTTACCGCTTACCTCTGTACCATTATCAGGTTATTCACTGGACTTAACTGAACTGCTTACATTTCTGTAAAAATTGGATAATGGGGGTCTTCTAAAACTTTTGACCAGTAGTGTATATTTACATGTCTAGATCATATAATTTTACACAAACTCCCACATCTGTATTCCTGCTTACTTGTCTCCTATCTTGCATTAGCATGTAGTTTGATCTAAAGGAAAAAAATCTGTGTCTTCTTTGTCTTTTAGCCAGAGCTGAACATTGCTGCAACCCACAGCTAAAGGAGAGGGCACTGATATACACTGCCCGTCCAAAAAAAAAGTCACACACTCTAATATTTCATTGGATCGCCTTTAGCTTTGATTACGGCATGCATTCGCTGTGGCATCGTTTCGATAAGCTTCTGCAATGTCACAACATTTATTTCCGTCCAGAGTTGCCTAAATTTTTCGCCAAGATCTTGTATTGATGATGGGAGAGTCGGACCGCTGCGCAAAGTCTTCTCCAGCACATCCCAAAGATTCTCAATGGGGTTAAGGTCTGGACTCTGTGGTGGCCAATCCATGTGTGAAAATGATGTCTCATGCTCCCTGAACCACTCTTTCACAATTTGAGCCCGATGAATCGTGGCATTGTCATCTTGGAATATGCCTGTGCCATCAGGGAAGAAAACAGGGAAAAGGGTAAATCTGGACTCATCAGACCACATGACCTTCTTCCATTGCTCCAGAATCCAATCTTTATGCTCCCTAGCAAATTGAAGCCTTTTTTTCCGATTAGCCTCACTGACAAAGGCTACACAGCTGTTTAGTCCCAATCCCTTAAGTTCCCTTCGCATTGTGCGTGTGGAAATGCTCTTACTTTCACTATTAAACATTGCCGTGAGTTCTACTCTTGATTTTTTACGATATGATTTCACCAAACGTTTAAGTGATCGCCGATCACGATCATTCAAGATGTTTTTCCGACCACATTTCTTCCTCGAAGATGATGGTTCACCACTATCCTTCCAGGTTTTAATAATGCGTTGGACAGTTCTTAACCCAATTTTAGTAGTTTCAGCAATCTCCTTAGTTGTTTTCTTTGCTTGATGCAGGCTAATAATTTGACCCTTCTGAAACAGATTAACATCTTTTCCACGACCACAGGATATGTCTTCTGACATGGTTGTTTAAGAAATGAGAAGCTACTCACTGCATCAGTTAGGGTTAAATAACTTGTTGCCAGCTAAAACATATTAATCACTGCAGTAATTATCCAATGGAAGGCTCTTACCTATTTGCTTAGTTAAATCCAGGTGGTGACTTTTTTTGGGGCCAGGCAGTGTAGGAAGAAGTGTTATTGAGTTACAGTCGAGCATAAAAGTACACATACAGTCTAATGTTCATAACCTTAAAATGGTAAAGAATCAAGGGCATACAAGCATTGCTGATGGAAGTTGATAATGGAAGTTACTACTAGTTTTCATCAACATAGTTGAGGTGTTCCGCCCTGTGCTAGATTGTGCTGAATGAACTGATGTAATGTTATGGTAAATTAGATGTTATGTTTGTATTATTACATTTGAAGTCATGCATGCCTTTTAATTATAATGATGCATTTCATTTGTAAATGCCCATAGGAATCTATTGTGGATGAGCAGGAGAGCCAGAAAGATGAAAATATCCATCTGAGAAGGTTCCTCCGTGTTTTAGCCAACCTCCTCATTCTCTGCAGCCTCGGTGGTAGTGGATACCTCATCTACTATGTTGTGAAAAGGTCGCAGGAATTCGCCAACATGGACGAAGAAGAATTGGGGTGGCTTCAGAAAAACGAGGTAAGGGCTACTGCTACACAATTCCCAAAGTTGGTCCTGGGGACCCCCGGGTATGCTTGTTTCTGTTCCTGCTGAAATAGACATTTCCAGTGCCTACAAGCTGTTAATTGAGCTGGAGTCTGTAATCAAATCAAATCAAATCAAATATATGTGTATAGCGCATTTCAAAAAACATTTTTCACAATATGATTTACAGCAGACCATGGCCTAAACCTCCACAAAAGCAAGCCTAGGCAAACAGTGGCAAGGAAAAACTCCCTTAGGGTCTGAGTTTGTATGATCAACAATGGTATTGTAAATCAGTCAATATTCAAAACAATTGTGCAAAATGAACAAGGTAGTGGTGATTCATGTAGAGGTGCGGGATTGGTTAAGTTCAAGGCAGCTGGAGGTGGCGGTCCTTGCGTGGGGTAGGGGGCTGTATTACATACACCATGATTGAGTGACTGATTAAGCAATTCATCTATTTATTAACAAGCAAAATCACACTGGAGTCCCAAATGCTGAAAAGTGTGGGCATGAGTCTTAAATGATGAAAGTGTGGGCACCTTGTTATTGAAACTTAAACTGAAACATCTGCCTGTGAGAAGCAGATTGCAAAAAAACAAACCTACATTGATTCAGCAAGTAAATCAAACATGAAAATCTTGGAAGCACGTAAATGCATGTTCTCAGTTTACAGTATCAGCTGGAAACAAAGAACAGGCAGAGTTTGGGACGCATTGTAGAAATGATAGTGTCATATTTCTGTGTTGTTTTTCTCAGCAGATGGCAGCATTGGATCAGATTAACTTCAAATCAAATCTCTTTCCTCAGGAAATCCAATTTTAGGTCCTAGACTCACAATTTAACCTGAATCTGGGTGAAACAAAAAAAAAACCTACTAAACTTAAATAAGACTTTCAAAAAAGGTGTAAAAGAAAGGTGTGTATCTATGGTCAGGGGCAGTTTTGTGACTTGTGTGATAATCACAGGGTCCAGGTTGATTTGTGATGTCATTGCCAAGGCTGGTGAGGTCACAGGTTTTTTTTTCCTCACCTCCAGGTTGAGTTTGTGATGTCACTGCTGGGACTAGTGTGCCCACCCCTTTTTGAGACGATCGCTGAGTTGGAGGAGTACCACCCTCGCATTGCTCTAAAATGGCAGCTGGCGCGGATATTCGCCCTCTTCCTGGGAAACCTCTACACCTTTCTCTTTGCCCTGTTTGATGAAGTGAATGCAAAGGTAGCGCACACGTGTTAACAAAGGCGTTTGTCACTTTAACACTCACCTGGCCAAACTGACTTATGCTTGGTGTACAGGTAGGAGAGTCAAAAAGAAAAAGGTGTGTGTTACATTGTTAAAGCCTATGGTATGTTCTACGCCAACAGTGGTAATTATTTTGTGGTGACACCAGCATGTAGAATAATATTTTTTTAAAATTCCACACTGAAATTAACAGGGCATTTTATTTGATGTTAGTATTATCAACGTTTCAGCCTCACATGCCTTCATCAGGGTATGAGTGAAGGCAAGAATGGCTGAAAGGGAAGTAATTCTAACTATCTAATAAATTACACTTAAATATGCAAATTTATTTTCCTCTTCACTGTTAAGGTATACATGGTTAGTCAGCATAGGTGACTTATTTAATTCCAGCATGAAGGACATTTAGTTGTACGTATGTATGTATGTATGCATGTATGTATGTATGTATGTATGTATGTATGTGTACTCTTTTATGAAACATGGTCCATGGGACATTGTGGCACAATGTGGTAAATAAGCTATAATGACCCTGTGAGGACAACATCTCCCATTAGAGAGTGTAGATGTAATCCTTTTGGGATGAAACGGTGTAGGAACCTGTGTGCTTCTATAAAGTGTGAAAGAATGTTTTCCCATTATTGAGATGGCCCTTGGACATCCTGTTTTTCAGCTGGAGAAGGAGAAGTCTATCAGGAATGCCACCATCTGGGCGCTAAATGAGTACTATGCCAACTTCTCGATGTTCAGTAACAGCAGTGACATCCCGCCGCCTGACATCGACCCCGCCGATGTCATTAGAGGACCGTGCTGGGAGACCGCCGTTGGCATAGTAACACTGCTTTTTTTTTTAACTTTGTTTCTTTCCCAGCGCAACAAATCATAAACAGTCGGCTCTTTCCTGTGCCTTCCTGTTGGGTCCTTCCCAGAATTCACTGGAATGTAGTTCCTATATATATATTGTTCATGCCGTTCACATTATTTTCTGTGTGAGAAATCAAACTTTCAGATTTGATATGAAATTAGGTCAAGCGCATCTCTGCTCAAAAGGAATGTAGTGTCGGAACAGTGAAAGAAGTTCCGAGTTTTTTGTCCTGAAATCAAGCCATTTAAAAAAAAACACTGCATCTTGTCCGCTGCGTTGCCCTAACCTGTAGCACTGAAATCCTAATCTTAATGGAATGTGCAAAATATTAGTGCTATTGTAAGAAACACAGGACAAGTGTAACTTGTGACTGCATAGCATTAACAAACAATTTGTTGTGTACCACACACATTTTGATATATGCGATTTGGCAGACATTTTAAAGTATATGTAGAATTTGTATGTAGGGCATTATGATTTGCTGATTTTTGAGAAACAAATATAGCAGTTGTTTCATTTTTTTACATTTTAAATGTTTTCAGGAGTTTGTGAAGCTCACCGTTTCGGACATTCAGGTGACGTACCTGACTATCCTAATTGGGGACTTCCTGCGGGCCGTGATTGTCCGCTTCCTGAACTACTGCTGGTGCTGGGACCTGGAGGCAGGATTCGTAAGTGTGACTGTCTGGTTTTCTACCCAATCAAGTATCGGCACCCCTTGACAACTCTGCCCTCCCCCTGTGCCCCCTCATCCCAAAATGTGCAGTTCCTCTTGCTTTTTACAGCACTTGTGATATTAAGATCTTACTGAAAGAAAAATACAGTCAGTATTTTTGTTAGGATTTGGGCTGATCAGTAGCTGGATTGGTAGTTACATTTTTTGCAGTTGGTTTTTCAGTTCGATTAGCATTTGGTTTGGCAGTTAGTTTTTTCCTACAGACAAGTACACTTGAATTTATTAATAATCGCGTTAAATTCAATTTATTTTTAACGTCAGTTATTAACATGATGTAGAAGAAAGATTGAGAACACATCACGTAAGCTGCTCAGACTCACCTCAAACCAGGTTTTACCCGTGTGTTTTCCTCCAAACTCATGTGCATGTTGGCTTATCTCAGAAGCTCACTTTGTGTGCGTGTGTGTGTTTGTGTGTGTGCGTGTCTGTGTGTGTATGTATGGGTGTGTGCCTGTGTGTTTATGCGTGCACACGTATGTGTGTGTGTGTGTGTGTGTGTGTGTGTGTGTGTGTGTGTGTGTGTGTGTGTGTGTGTGTGTGTCTGTGTATGTATGCATGCATGGGTGTGTGTGCGTGCTTTTGTGTATGTGTCGTGAGTCCGAACTCTTTGTATCTGTGCCATTCAATACTGTGGGGTGACATCTGGCAGAGGCTAGAGGCCAGCTGATCCCTTATGCCTGAGCCGACACACAACACTACCAGGTACAGGTAATTACAGAGGGAGAGGGGGAGGGAGAGGAATAGAGAGAGAGGGAGAGAGGAGGAGAGATGCGGGGAGAGAGGGGGAGAGAAAAGGGGAAAGGGATAGAGAAAGACAGAATGAGATGGAGAGGGAAAGAGAGAGAGGGTTGACATTTACAGCAGAATGATAGGGACATGAAAGAGAATCACAGATCCAATGTGCTACTTGCTACCTGCTGCCTGCAACCTACTTCCTGCTGCTGAATACCAGCTCCCCTCTCACCCCCAGCCCTGCTGTCTCTCTGCTAAGACTCGGCATGTACAAGATGGCTGGTTACTCTACTCTACTAACTACTCTACTATGACCTGGTTACTGCCTGAAACAGCTTGGCTAGAAGTAGAGACCCTTGGGCTTGACACAGCGTTAGATACTCACTCTAGTAGTGTTTGGGAGAATGTGGTATCATGACACGAAAGCTGGGTGAGCTATCACATGCTACCAGTATATTTGTTCAAAACCACTGTTTTGAACCAATCATCATATTTTGTTGTGAAGAACAAAACCATTTGACTGGTTAAAAAAAATGTAGTGATTGACAGTTAACTGTAACTCCACCCATTTTTTGTGTCATGACACCTTCACTCCCCCTTGATACTTTCATTTTCCCATCACTACTCTCTGTTGCCAAAAGCTGTGACATTATTTTCTTATTTTCTTCATTTTATGTTTTATTAGATATTAGTTTAAAAAATAGCCTTGTTTTTCAAGAATTTGTTTGGTTTCCTTTGACATAGAAACACATTGCTGGTTGCCTCATTGTGTGGTACTCGCACTGCGTTAGTATCAGTCAGTCACTTCAGTCACAGTCACTATTAGTCACTGTTATTTTAAACTATTCAGACAATTATATTAATGATGCAATCTGTGAACTGCTCTTTAAAATCATAAAGCACTCAATTAAATTAAATTAGTTGATTGATGATAATCATGTATTCTAAGCAGGAAATTAAAATAAATGGATAAAAGTTTGTGCGTGTGTGTCTGTTCTAGCCATCGTATGGAGAGTTTGACATCAGTGGCAATGTACTGGGACTCATCTTCAATCAAGGAATGATTTGGTAAGAATATATACACTACCGGTCAAAAGTTTTAGAACACCCCCATTTTCTAGTTTTTACTGAAATTTAAGCAGTTCAAATCCAGTTTATAACCTTAAATGGTACAAAGGTAAGCGGTTATCTGCCAGAGGTAAAAAAAAAAAAGACCATCACGTTTCCTCCTCCATGTTTGACAGTTGGTGTTACACACTGAGGAACCATTCTTTCGCCTACTCGACGGCCTACAAAAACCTTTCAAAATTTCAAGATTTTGATTCATCAGTCCATTAGACCTTCTTCCAGTCTTCAGTAGTCCACTGGCGTTGCTTCATGGCCCAGGCAAGCCTCTTTTTCTTATTTTGCCATCTTAGCAATGGCTTTCTTACTGCCACTCGACCTGTCATACCTGTAGCTCGAGGGCTCCTCTTCACAGTTGAAACTGAGACTTCCTTACTTCGACCTGTTGTCCTGTGAGCCGCCTATCACACAAGCTGTTGACGTTTGTTGTGGCTTTGGGTCTACCAGACCTCTTTTTCAGTTTTTGGTAACCTTTTTTAAACTGTGGCAGTTTACCGCTTACATTTGTACCATTTCAGGTTATTCACTGAATTTCAGTAAAAACTGGAAAAAGGGGGTGTTCTAAAACTTTTGACCAGTAGTGTATATATATATACTGTATATATATTTTTAAAAACATGCATGTACAGATTTCACTAACATTCATTCACGTAAATGAAACACCAGAAAAACTGCAATAATAGTTAACATAATAATAATAGCAAACAATAATGGATTGAATTTAAAGGTACATTAAGCGATTTAGCATGACTGCATGAGATATAGTGTTAGTAAACACATGGCAAAGGAAGTGCCTGTAATTCATTGGACCATAGTGTCATGTTGCCAGTTGACCATTCATAACTGATAGTGAAAAATATCAAGCTATTTTTGTATAGAAAGGAATTTCATGCGGAAATATATTTGATTTTAGATTTCCTATACTGGTATTTAGGCATTCACTAAATTGCGGACCCATACAATCTAATAAAGCTAGACCTGTTCAGCCGTGGCAAGTGTGCCCATTAGCCACTACTTGGTCATAACCATTGCAACTGCAGAAATGGTCAAGGTAGGCTTGTTACATAAACTAGGTGGTGGACAGGAACAACGAGCGTCTGAGTCCAGTGTGGCTACATTTAGCTACCCTTAGTATACATTTATATTGCACCTTTCACAATCTCAAAGCACTTCACAGTTCACCTCAAACACCACCGATGTGCAGCCCCAACCTGGGTGATGCACAGCAGACATTTTGTTCAGAGACATAACCTTGCCTGTTTCAGGATGGGAGCATTCTACGCTCCAGGGCTGGTGGGCATCAACGTGCTGCGCCTACTGAGCTCCATGTACTACCAGTGCTGGGCGGTGATGAGCTGTAACGTCCCACATGCGCGGGTGTTCAAGGCCTCACGCTCCAACAACTTCTACATGGGCCTGCTGCTGCTGGTGCTATTTCTCAGCCTGCTGCCTGTGATATACACAATCATGACCCTGTCCCCTTCCTTCGACTGTGGCCCCTTCAGGTGATAAAAAATGATTCATGCTTATTCGTGTGCAGTGTCATTTCACCACTAAAAAATGTTACAAATCAAAAATATTCTCCACACAATGTTGCCTCTCACTTATTGCTTTATGTCCTATTCATCAGGAGGACAAGCTAAATTATATTGTATTAAATTATATTTTAAATTATATTGTACAATATATTGTATAAATTATGAAACAGAGTAATACCTTCTTAAATGTGTTACCTACAAGGTTAACCACAAACAGAATTCTGTCCTTTTTCTTTTATGTTCCCTTTACTCGGTTTGCAGAATGTTCTAGATTGAACTTTTTCTATATTTTATGAACAGTGGGAGGCAGAAGATGTAT
Source organism: Aldrovandia affinis (assembly GCA_029706075.1). Lineage (NCBI taxonomy): Eukaryota > Metazoa > Chordata > Actinopteri > Notacanthiformes > Halosauridae > Aldrovandia > Aldrovandia affinis. The sequence continues at coordinate 225,622 of JAINUG010000069.1, forward strand.
GATGTTGTAATGGAGACGATTGAAAAAGACCTTCCAGCCTTTTTGGGGACTCTGTTCAGCTACGCAGCAAACCCAGGCCTCATTATGCCGGCTGTGCTGCTCATGGTGTGAGTATATAACACACACACACACATACACACACACAACATAAGAACATAAGAATACATAATGATGAGAATGGGCCATTCAGCCCATCTAGGATCATCAGGCACACACACACACACAACACACACACACACACACATATATTATCACTCACACACACACACACTAACACATACAAATACACACACACTAGCACACACATACACAAACACACTAGCACTTACACACACATACAAACACACACATGCATGAACACAGCCAATGGAAAGACTTCTGTCCAATTTTGTTGGTCACGTAACGTGAAAATGGGCTCAATCTTGAGTAAAGACTGGTAAAGTGTAAAGACTGGTATCTCTATTTTTATGAACAGGTTGGCCATTTACTACCTGAATTCGGTGTCAAAGGCATATCAGCATGCGAATGTTGAGCTGAAAAAGAAGATGCAAATGGTAGGTGTGGATGAAACCAAAAATTCTAAACCAGTGCAGAGCTCTAGCCAAAATAAAATCCAGCTCAGAAATGTTCTGAAATTGTAGTGTGATGTTCCTGAACTTTTTTACAAACCCCCCCATAAAACAGATGAACAGATAGGCATATTTACATTTGTGTAACTGTAGCCTGATTATTGATCATAATTTATCTCTAAGGAATCTAAGGAAGATGTAAAGGGCAGCATAAATACAAAGAATATGTTAGAGTATGAGGCAGAACAGTTCACCAGCTGTGCTCAGTGTTACCAGTGCAGTATAACAGACCTCCCTCCCCACCACCCAATTCTGTCTTCAGCAAAGAGACGAGGAGAAGAACAGGAGGAACAACAAAGACAGCACCAACCAGGTGATGAAGGACCTGGAGGACCTGCTCCCCAACAAATCCCTGATCCCGCCGCCAACCCCCGAGGAACCTACAGGTGAGTCGCCATATTGCCCATTCACGTGGCAGTTTTGGCAGGTTGACCAACTACAGATCTGAGGTCAATATGGTTCAGGGAATGACATCAAGGTGGCTGCAAAAGGGAGTGAGGGAGGTGAGCAAGGTGATTCAGTGTAACAGTGAATATATATATATACAGTATCAGTCAACACCTTCCATCTGCATTACGGATAATCGGGCACTCCTTCATTCTTCAACAAGATAATGACCCGGAGCACCTTGAAGTTGTGCAAGAACTATCTAGTGAAGGGGGAACATGAAGGACAACTCAATCTAATGACCTGGCCTGCCCAGTGTCCAGACCTCAATCCCATAGAACTTGTATGGGACAAACTGGACAGAAGAGTCAAAGCAAAGCACCCCACAAGTGTATCTGGGAATTGCTGCAGGAGAGCTGGGAAGACATGTCGGATGATTTCCTGCTGAAACTTATTAACCTGAATGGCCCGTGTTTGTGAGGTTGGGAGTGGTCTCTTCCAGGATGACAATGCCCCCATCCACAGGGCACGAGTAGTCACTGAATGGTTTGATGAGCTTATAAACGATGTAAACCATATGCCATGACCATCTCAGTCACCAGATGTCAACCCAATTGACACTTATGGGAGATTCTGAAGCGATGCCTGAGACAGCATTTTCCACCATCATCGACAAAACACCAAATGATGGAATTTCTTGTGAAATAACTTTATGCTGGTATTTCCTTTATTTTGTCACATATATATGTATATGATAAAATTGCATGTTGGAAAATACACTCACACTGTAACATACACATACAATTTTATTAAATGTGGCCATAACAAAACATTTTCTCCCCAGACAATGTGGTTGAACAGGGGGGAAAGTCCTCTAAGGTGTCCGGGAAGCCAGGAGCAGCAGCCAATAAGAAAGGAGGGGTCAATCTGCAGCGAGATGTGTCATTGGCCGCGCCCAATCCCCGTGGTGCTGTGACCCGCGCCCCTGGTCCCCTCCCAGGAAACCCCCGCATGCAGGGGCCCACGCCTGGGCGTGGCAGGGGGAGGGGCCATTAGTGTATACACACACACGTTTTCTCACCGGGCTCCAATTAGACTTCTGTGTCCCTCCAGTGTCTCACTTTCATGGCCTTGTGGGGACCCTCAGGGGCTAAAGAGACACAACTGCTTCACACATTCAGGTCTGCTTGCTGGTGAATAGCAGCCCTAAAGTGGACCAAAATCACAGTCTAAAAACTATCCCTGCAAAATCAATATGTGAACCATGAAAGCTAACATAAGTAAGCTAAGCATAATTTTTTTTGTCTTTGATCTTTGATCTTGCCATTAGTACGCTGTTAAAGGCCAAACTCTGTACTCTTCCTTGAGTCTTAATAGCGATATTGTATTAGTTATCAAGTTACCATAGCGATACAAGAGTCTTTTTTGTATAATTGAACAGGGTGATTAGACTTATTATTATGTTTTAATATTATGTCATAATAAAGGGACCAGTAAGGGGCTCCCCAGTAGCACATGCAGGTATCAGTGTGCGGCCCAGAATCAAATCAAGTGATTGGCCAAAACGTGCATCCACTCCTGACATGATGGAGTCTGCATGGATGGGATGGGCCTAATCATGACTGGGCTTTCTCAATTAGTCAATAAATAAAATGGGGATAAACAAAGTAGTTTAGAATATATTAATTAAATAAATTTAGGAAAGACTTGCTTCTGTGGAGGACTTCCTGTATTTTCTTATGACAGCTGTTTCTGTGGTCCAGTGATTGGCCTTCCTTATGCTGACCTGTTACAGAATGCACACACATTCATAAATAATAACAGCATACATAAGGACAATAACTTCCAAATAGTAATTGGCGCCGCTTGTGTCAGATTTTTATGACAATCCAGTGGACTGTGAAATATGGACATGAACACGAGGATACACCCAAGAAGAGCACATTTATTTTGGGACATCCTATTGATCAAATGGCTATCCAATGATGGCCCTTGGATTTAAAAGTGATCCATGTTTTATTTTGTGATGTCATTATGTACTGTATAAATGTGTACAAATAATATAAGAAGGTATTGTTTATTTATCTCTATTTGCAATAATGTATGTGCACAGAGTGTATGCCATTCAGGTGGAATGGTGTGATAGGTGTTTAACACTAATAATAATATTGTAAACATGTTCATCTAAGTCAGTCAGTGGTTCTGTATTGAGCTGACAGGCTGTGGTATTAAGACTCACCCTTTGCATATAATGTATTTCACCGCTTTTCTGTGCAAGTCATTTATATGAACGTGTGTGTCTGTGTGTATATGTGTGAGTGTTTGTGTGTGTGTGTGTGTGTATGTGAGCATCAATGTGTGTAAGCATGAATGTGTGTGTGAGCGCGAATGTAAATAAAATAATGATCACCCCATCGCTATACGCAATATTTATTATTCCAATTGGCGTGTAATCTTACATCATGGTTTTCTATCCAGAAATTAGATACATGAATATTTCCTTCACAACATTTTCAAAATGCAAAACATTTACAATAATGCACAATAAAATATTTACAATGACAGTTGCTGCTGAGAGCTGACATGTATACCATCCAACAACATAGCAGAATGGAGGTTTGGGCCCTCACATTACAATACCGTATGAACATTACAGAACGGTTACACTGAATCACGTTAAACTCTCTGGGGAATACACCATCAATCACTGTGAATTACTTCTTCACTCTTCTTTTAAGAATCATTTACAGTCTCACCTTGAAAGACTATTTGACAATAGATCATGCGTACTCTAAGAATTTTTTAAAATATAATAATATTAATAACAACAATAATAATACAAATACAAATAATCACATGTACCATTTTAGTCCCAATGCTGACAGTAGAAGCAGTGTAGCAGGTGTTTGTCAGTAAGGTCTTTACAGTTTAAGAGTTCTTTTGTGGGATTTTGATGGTAACTGTCTTTACTTCTGTGTATTCCTGGAGACCATATTCACCCCTGAAGCAAAAGGAGTAGAAAGACTAAATAAAGCCAAAATCTTGTACAAACCACAGGTTTAGCAGCAAAATAAATCAAATCAAATATAATATAATATACAATTACATAAATATAATATACAATATAAAACAAAATGTTGCTCAAGCCATCCTTACATTTAAAAAAAAAAAATCTGGACATGAGTAAAAGATGAAGATAAATATTTTCTTGGTTTGGAAAATGAGATTTTGGTTGAATAGTATTAAAAATAAAAATGCTAACTCACATTTCCCTCCCGTTTCCAGACATCTTAAAGCCACCAAAAGGACATTGAGAACTCATGGCATTGTAGCAGTTAACCCTAAAATAGGAAAGTGAAAAACATGCAGATTGATTACTGATTCAAACAAATGCAAATTATTTGTTATTAGTAATGACAATGATAATAATGAAGTTGTAGGAATGCACATTTGATCATTGTTAACACTGGTCTTATTATGATGTAATAACAACTGCTTCCCCCATGATAATATTTTCCCCATAGATGTAAGACTATTGTTAACAAAAACATATTACCATTTTTACAACATATTACCATTTTTAGGATGTATTGTTGCAATGACATCAAATTGTAAAAATGAATATTTTTCTTGTTAACAAGTATATTTAATATCTATATATGATATAATAATATTTATATATATATATAGGGGTACACGTATTCGTACCGAACCATTTGGTACAGGACTTTCGGGAGCTGTGAACCGAACAAATGCTATCTTGCTTTAACTACTAACGCACATGCAGAAATGTTTTTCCATGCGGAACTTAATTAATTAATTAATTAGAGCTTCCCCCCTCCCTGAAGATATAACTTGCACAACGGGTCGGATGTTGTTCATTCAGCCCACGTATGGCACACCACTGAACCAGAGAGATTAATTTAGCACAGCCCAGCCTCGCCTCATAGTCAGTATGGTGAACGCAAATGAGAAGCCAGAGCTTGAAGACCCTCCCATATCATTTAAGTCTCCTGTTTGGGAACATTACGGTTTCCCAGTGAACAACAGTAGCAATGGAAGAAGACAGGTGGATCGGACGAAAGCAGCGTTGTTCAACTGAGATCGGGTATCATTTGAGACGGCATCACCCGAATGTGAATATCACTGGTACAAGGAGTGCAAATCCAGTTCCTCAGGGTATTTAAGCAGCCTCTCGCTGATAATTCAGACCGGACCAAAGCAATAACAAACGCCATAGGTGTTTTTATAGCAGCGGATCTGCGACCATACTCTGTTGTCGAGAACATGGGTTTTAAACATATGTTGAAAGTGATTGAGCCCTGCTACAAAGTTCTCTCTCGTCCGCATTTCAGTACTTTGTTCAGTAAATCATGGCCAATCGGCCACTGTTTTCAAATTTCATAATAAATTAAAAGCAATGTTATGTTTTGCATTTCTTTCCCCCGCTGTTTCGAAAAGGTACCGAACCGTATCTTCAAAACCGAGGTACATACCAAACCATGATTTTTGTGTACCCCTAATATATATGCACTCAGTGGCCACTTTAGTAGGTACACTTTTTAGTACTGGGTAGGACCCCCCTTTGTCCCCAGAACAGCCTGAATTCTTTGTGGCATGGATTCAACAAGGTGCTGGAAACATTTCTCAGAGATTCTGATCCATGTTGACATGATAGCATCACGCAGTTGCTGCAGATTTGTCGGCTGCACATTCATGTTGCAAATGTCCCATTCCACCACATCCCAAAGGTGCTCTACTGGACTGAGATCTGGTGACTGTGGAGGCCATTGGAGTACACTGAACTCATTGTCGTGTTTGTGGAACCAGCTTGAGATGGCGTGTGCTTTGTGTCATGGCGCATTATCCTGCTGGAAGTAACCATTAGAAGATGGGTAGACCATCTGGAAGATGTGGCCATAAAGGGATGCACATTGACAACAAGACTCAGGTAGGCTGTGGCATTTAAATGATGCTCAATTGGTTTTAAGGGGCCTAATGTGTGCCAATAAAACCTTCCCCACATCATTACACCACCACCACCACCGTTAACATAAGGCAGGATGGATGCATGGATTCATGCTGTTTATGCCAAATTCTGACCATACCATCTGCATGTTGCAGCAGAAATCGAGATTCGTCAGACCAGGCAACGTTTTTCCAATCTTCAACTGTCCAGTTTTGGTGAGCCTGTGCCCACTGTAACCTCACTGTCCTGTTCTTAGCTGACAGGAGTGGAACCTGGTGTGGTCTTCTGCTGCTGTAGCCCGTCCACTTCATGGTTCGATGCGTTGTGCGTTCAGAGATGCTCTTCTGCATGCCACTGTTGTAACACGTGTTTATTCGAGTTACTGTCACCTTCCTGTCAGCTTGAACCAGTCTGGCCATTCTCCTCTGACCTCTGTCATTAACAAGGCATTTTTGCCCACAGAACTGCCGCTCACTGGATGTTTTTAGTTTTTCGCATCTTTGTCTGCATGCTTTTATGCATTGAGTTGCTGCCACATGATTGGCTGATTAGATAATTGCATTAATGAGCAGGTGTACAGGTGTACCTAATAAAGTTGCCACTGAGTGTATATATATGAGTGCATATATATATATATATACAAGATACAAGACATTTCACTGAATCTGTTAATATTCAAATATATGTGCATAGAAAAAAACTTCTTAAACTAAGATTTTGACTCTTAATAATTTTGTCTTAGTAATGGTGGGCACTCTGGTTCAAACTTAACTTCATACATCACATACATCGCTGATAAGAGATAGCTAAAATAAGGAAAAAAGAGCAGAAATGTTCTGTGTCATACACCGGTAATTACAGCAATACCACATATTCTATAGACCTACCAGATAATCGGCTCCATATATTAATATTGACCTTTCCATCTCTCCATCATGGAAAGCATTCCAATTTGCAGCTTTGAATATTCATGAAGGGCTGTGACCAAGTACAATACTGTGGCAACATATGGAAGGAAGGCAGGAGCTGCCCATCTGGTAACACAGTCCGTAACTGTGGTAGTGCTGAGGGTTTGCCTTACCACACAGTGCCAGCCTGAAGTGCGGCGGCGATGGTGAGAGCCTTGTTGATGTCATTGGTGAAAACCCCGGCTGCCAGGCCATAGTGAGTGTTGTTGGCTCTCTGGATGACCTCCTCTAAGCTCTTGAACTTCATAATTTGCTGGACTGGTCCAAATATCTGTGGGGGAAGGGGAGGAGAGGGACCCCTGTCTGTCAAACTCATCAGGTGTGAAGGGCACCAAACAGGCGTAAGCCTGACATGCACCCAGCATCTCAAGCCGGGTTTATACATGATATTCTTTCTCATGTTTAATTATCTTGAATGGTGGTTGTTATGCACAGTTGACTCCCCCTCCCTCTCCCCTTGCCCACGTTAGCTTGCTAGCTAGCAACATTAAGTAACCTTAATGTTAAGTTCTAACTGGACACATTTGCTATCGTTACCTAGCTAGCTGATATAAACCTCATGGAGCTAAACTAGCAAGTGGCAGATTGCTTATTATTAGCTTTCACGTCTTTGAGATTCAAACATACATTGTAAGTATCATTAAACCAGATCAACATGTCATTACAATGATTTGATTCCCTTTGTTTGGTCCTAAATACTTTCAGGGATGGTAAAGCACATTATTACATCAGGAGGATTTGTAAGTTATTCTTACTAAGAGGGTTGTAACTGTATATCCCCTAGGGCAGAGATACCCAACCGTGTTCCTGGACAACCACAGGGTGTGCTGGTTTTTCATTGTTACTCAGCACTTAAATACTGAAAACAGTTGATTACAATTAACTCTCACCTCTATTTCCTTGGGTCTGAAATGGTTGCAGATTTAAAAGGTATAAACAAAAAATATCAGACTTTGCGGCTCCGACACCTCAGTGCATCACTATGCCACAGAGCATGTGTTTTGGTGATCTCAGCATGGAACATACTCCTCCCACCAGGTTTATGGTGGTATTTGTGTTTTTTTTAATACATTTTGTTTTCAGACCGTTTCTCCCAATTTGGTAGTCAATTACACCCAATATTTTCAGGTCAATCCCTCCCTTGTAGTAGTGACAAAGGCGAAGTATCGTCTCCTCTGAGACGGCACTCGTCATGCTGTCAACCATAACTCCGGCACCCCAGAGCCACTCCTGTGTGGAGTGAACATCTTGTAAGCTTCCCTCCCCCCTCCCTGGGGCGGAAAGCCAATTGCCGCCCCCGGTGGCACTCTCAGCCAGAACTGACTCGGAGTGTAAGCTGCAGTGATCACCCATATTGGGGTTTTTTGGGGGGGGCTGTAGTTGCCAGGTTGTGTAAATAGTGTACAGCCGGCTGCATGTTGTACAGTGAACCCATTACAACTTGAGGTTGTTTTATGACATGCTGATGTTGATTTATATGTTGTCTACAAGAATATGTGCTCTATTGTTATTAGTGCATTTTTTACTGATATCATCCCTGTGTCCCTGTTCAGTGCTTTTACATTTCTGCTACACAAATACAATTTATTATTATGATTATGATGATTATAATCATCAATATTACCTCTTCCCTGGCGATGCGCATGTCATCCGTCACGTTGGAAAAAACGGTTGGCTGGATGAATAGGCCCTTCTTCTTCCAGACGCCACCCCCACACTCCAGCTTGGCACCCTCTCTCTTCCCACTCTCGATCAGATCCAGGATCTTGTCAAACTGCTCTTTGTCGATCTGGGGGAAAAAAACAACACAACCACTTTTTTGGGGGGGACTATTATGTATAAATACAGTACCAGTCAAAAGTTTGAGTACACCTTCCATCTGGATAATGGCTAATCAGGCAGTCCTTTTTCTTCAGCAAGATAACAACCTGAAACACACCTTGAAGTTGTGCAAGAATTATCTGGTGAAGAAGAAACGTGAAGGACAACTTAAACTAATGACCTGGCCTGCCCAGTGTCCATACCTCAATCCCATAGAACTTGCATGGGACAAACTGGAGAAGAAGAGTCAAAGCAAAGCAACCCACAAGTGTCTCTGGGAATTGCTGGAGGAGAGCTGGGAAGACATGTCGGGTGATTTCCTGCTGAAAATTATTAACCGAATGGCCCGTGTTTGTGAGGCTGTTATCAAGGCAAAGGGTGGCTATTTTGAAGAATCCAAGATTCAATTTTCAATTCAATTTTCTTGAACACTGCTTTGATGTTCCTTTTGTTTATTGTTACATATGTTGTTCGTGATTTTCAAGTACTTACAGAAATGTATACGATGTAAAACATTGTCAATTATGAGATAAACCTATTTTTCAGCAAGTGTACTCAAACTTTTGACTGGTACTGTACATATGGGAAAGTTTGTGCTCGAGTAACAGAGTTAAGGTGCTACCTTAAAACATAATGCTACATGTAGATTAATTGAAAGGGGCTTTAATTAATAATAATTTTATTTAATGATAAAGTGAACTAGTTTCCTACTGACAAGTAGCCTATTTATTGCTCCTTTCATTCACTCTACATGCAATATTACGAATAAACAAATAGAATGTAAAAAAATGTATGCAGCTGAAAATATTTTGTGATTTGCCAATTCTTTTAATTAATTTTACCCCATGTGTTTTCTCACTTTTAAGAGACTATGTGGCCCATGTCTGGTTCCGCACACACTAAAATGATGAAGATGATGCATTTATATAGCGCTTTTCACTGTCAAAACACTTTACCCCACCAGTGTGTAGCACCCAGCTGCGTGATGCACGGCAGCCATTTTGTGCCAGGGAAGTGGAGAGGAAGGGAATTAAATTGAGCCAGCTAAACTGGGGGTGATACGATGGCCAAACTGAGAGAGCCAGGTTGGGAATTTGACCAGGACACCACCGGAACCCCTTACTCTTTGAGATAAGTGCCATTGGACAATAACAGAGGATAGAACAGCACTCCCAGCTCGCTAGTACCTGTGGTCCCTGATCCACCCCCGGGATAAGAGGGTCTCCCAGAACCCTCTTCTCGGCTTTCTCCACGCTCCTGCGGACAAACTCCTCGTAGATGGGCTCCTCCACAAACACCCGGGACCCCGCCAGGCAGCACTGGCCCTGGTTAAAGAACAGCCCATGGTGGGCCTGCTCCACTGCATGGTCCACTGCGAAAAACAACACCGCCTGACACCGCTGGCCACCAGGGGGCACACTTACACATGCAATTCATTTAAAATGGGTGTCCAGTCTTATCCGAAAAGGGCCGTTGTGGGTGCAGGCCCAGCACCAAGTCACCTAATTCAACTAATCATAGCTGAAGACTGTGATTAATTGATTTGTTGAATCGGGTGTTTTAGTGCTGGGCTAGGAAAGCTTGCAACTACACTGGCCCTTCACAGATTGCAAACCTGTGATTTAAAGATTATTACAGGCATTTAGCAGACACTCTTATCCAGAGCAAATTACACCATATACAGTTATTTGCACACAATCCATTTGTATAGCTGGATATTTACTGAAACAATTCAGGTTAAGTACCTTGCTCAAGGGTACAATGGCAATGCCCCACATTGAACCTACAGCCTTGGCGTTATAAGTCAAGTTCCCTAACCATTATACTACCCTGCCGCCCTAGATTGGGCACCCCAGCCGCTGCTGTGTTTTAAACATTATAAACTCACAGTCTGAGTCTGCAAAGACAATGTTGGGATTCTTCCCTCCCAGCTCCAGGGTGACACGTTTCAGGTTGCTGTCACCAGCAGCCTTCTTAATGAGCTTTCCAACCTGCAGCAGATGCATAGAATGCAGAAATCATAACGCTGCACTAAAATGATTTAGGATAAAAAATCAGAGATAGTCGCGATTACATTACTTTATTAAGTTTACAATCCTTATGTGAGGTTATCAGGTGCTCCTATGCACTAGAGTAAGAACACAGAGTTTTAACTAATGCATATCATGAAATACCATTCTTCTGATTCTTCTAACACGCACACAGACACAGATGTATTTGTACCAAACACATAATCAAAAAACATTTTGGTTCGAAGAGCAAGATTTAAGCTTTAAGTAGTATGCACCTCACCAATTCCAATTTGTGTTTTTTTCTACTGTGATACAACACACTCACACAAATGACTTCAAATGGAGCCACTGTTAGAGGGAAACCTAAGACCAGACTGCATGCAAGCTAATTTCCTTTATTTTACCATGGAATTTGGCTGAGAACATATTTTCTAATTGATCAATATTTGTCCTTAATTTTGACTTAAAAATAAAAGCAATGTTTGGTCAATTTCAATGATCCCTGAACTGAACAGTGTTGGTGAAGATAAAATGTATGCATTTAACTGAATCAAACTTAAGTACAAATGTTGATTAAGTCCAGTAGTGCCTGAGGAGTGTAAAATGTTAAGTGTGCTGTACATCAGTTGACCCCGTGAATGCCACTTTGTCAATGTCCATGTGGTGGGAGATGGCATGTCCGGCTGTGGGCCCGTATCCCGGGACGATATTCACCACGCCTGGTGGGAATTTGGCCTGCATTCCAACAGGTGAACACAAAAACACATACAGAGTCATCTACAAAGCATGCGTCCACAGTACAATGATACAACTTTCTCTGATGTGGACACAGTGAGCGATTTATAGCTTATTGTTACAATTATCATTCATAGAGCTGATTTGGGCGTGACTCGACAGGAAGCATCACCTCTTTGATGAGCGAGGCCATGTGGAGCGCGGTGAGCGGTGTCTGCTCCGCGGGTTTGATCACTACCGTGTTCCCGCAGCACAGTGCCGGGGCGATCTTCCACGCAAACATCATCAATGGGAAGTTCCACTGGGGCACAGCCGAGGGGAGAGAGGCAGAACATCATCACGGAAACGACAGGATGAGGACCGGCGTTTTTATGGGTGGCCACACTGTGAACACAAGACTCAACAAACAAGCAGCGCTATATATACACACACACAGGCACACAGGCATACAGGCACATATACAGTGATGCTTGAAAATGTGTGAACCCCTTGTGCAATCATAGAAATCTAGAGTTTTTACCACAAAATCCCTATTTAATCAGAATCAGTCTTTTCTTAACTTTCTTAACTGTCTATATTTTTTTAAAGAAGAAATTGCACATATAGTAGAGTAAGAATAATTAGTGAAGGTGCAAAAATGATGTTACCCATAAAAATGCATCATGCCAGGATCTAAGGAGGCCTCAGAGGACCTCAGAAAAAGAGTAGTGAGTCAGTCTGGAGAAGGATATAAAATCATATCAAAAAGACTTGGGCTCTGAGACAAATAATATACAAATGGAGAGCGTTTAACATGACAGCAACTCTGCCTAGAAATCAGCGTCCTTCTAAAATATCACCAAGAGCCACAAGAAAAATAATAAATCAAGTAAAAAGCAACCCAAGAATAACATCCAAGGATCTACAAGCCTCCCTCGCTACACCTGATATCATTGCGCATCAATCAACAATAAGAAAAATGCTGAATAGAGCTGCCATGCAAGGGTAGCCAGGAAGAAGCCTCTGCTGTCTAAAAAGAACCAAGCTGCCAACCAAGTTAAGTTTCAAAATCTACCTTTTTGGCCACAATCAAAAATGCCATGTCTGGCAAAAATCCAACATTGCACACCACCAAAATAACCTTATCCCTATGGTTAAGCATGGTGGCGGGAGTGTCATGATCTGGTGCTGCTTTTCTTCCTCTGGGCCTGGATGACTTGACATCATTAAGGAAACCATGAATTATTGAACAGAACATCAGGCCATCAGTCCGAGAGCTAAAACTTGGCCGAAAGTGAGTGTTCCAACAAGACAATGATCCTAAGCATAAAAGCAGATCTACCAAGGAATGTCTCAAGAGAAAGAAGTTTTGTGTTTTGAATTGGTCAAGTCAAAGTCCTGACCTAAATCCAATCGTGATGCTGTGGCATGACCTGAAGTGGGCTGTTCATGCCAGACAGCCCTCAAACCTCACTGAGTTGGCTGGGTTCTATAAGAAGATGCCAGAGTCTGATCAGTGGCTATAGGGAGACATTTGCTTCAAGTCATCACTGCTAAAGGAGGTGCCACAAGTTATTGATGGAAGGGGTTAACATATTTTTGCACACAAGGATATCTGAGTTTTTGCTAAATAAACTAGTTTTGTTAAATTAACAATAAAAATATATCATATGTCTTTGTGTGTGTCCTTTGAGGTTTAAATAAAGATTTAATAGGGTTATTTTTCTATAATATATGAAAATAATTACCACCTCCTGCAGGGTTCACAAACTTTCAAGCATCACTGTACATACACAGATTCACATGTTTGGGACACACATCACACACTCTGTTAGGGACGGCTATCTAACCTGAACAGAACACAATGTTGAGGTAACTTACTTTGACATGTCAGCAGTACTTCCTTATACTGGTGCCTTACATTGCATTACTACAGCTTGGCCAACCATGGGTTGGGTGCCATATTATTGAGAAGCCAGACATGCTGCACGATTAAATGAAAGCAGACAGGAAATTCCTGCACAGAATATATTTTCTACATATCTTCTTGAAACCAACAAACATTTCCTCCTTCAGCTTCCTTGTGTCTCACAATACTAACCCATCATAGGGCCTGATTTGTGTATTTTTTGTAGTTTTCTGGTGACCTTTGACCCTTTATCGACCCTCAGCTAGCAAGCTTTTAATGTTAGCACAGATAAATCTGCCACTGCAGTCAGCCTATGTTATTTTGCTTTAGGATTGTCAAGTTGATCAAAAATATTTGTTGATTATATTTTTTCCTATTAGTTGAATTAATGAGTAGTAGTAGTAATATGTTGTCTTTTAAATTGTGATCGCTCATTAAGTCTGATTAAATTCTGACACAGCGTCATTTAATATGGATAAGCACTGTAAATGCATGTATGCAATGAGTTTAAAAACAAGTTAAAAAATGGAACAGTACAGTTGCCTGCCAAAATTATAGTTACAGAGCTAACATTAAGGACAAATATTGAATTAATTCAGGCCACTGTCAGACCTTTTATGCCTGCAAGATCTGTCCTGATGAAATGAAAGCACTCGAGTGAAATGCAAGTACTTATACATATTCATTATTTATGAGGCCATTACTTATCTGATTGTGATTCTACTATCTATCAACATGTGTATAAAGTAAATACAGGCTTCGCAGTTCATGGGTAAATTATACTCTGCTAAAATGCTGTGTCTTTTCACATAAAAACATTATTTTTGTATTTTGTGACTTACCGGTATTATCTGCCCACACACCCCGATCGGTTCATGTCTTGTGAAAGTGAAATACTCTCCATCTGAAATATCAATAAAAATATTAAGTTACAACACAATTGCTTAGTGAAGAGAAACAATGCCTTTGTTATATTTGCTTTGCCTTTTTTTTGTTTACAGACAGCCAAATAATAATATTATATTTAATATATATGCCATTTAGCAGACGCTTTTATCCAAAGTGACTTACGGTAGTGAATGCATACATTTTTCTGTATATATGGTCCAAATGGGAATCAAACCCACAACCTAAGCGTTGTCAGCGCCATGCTCTACCTACTGAGCCACACAGAGCCCAAATAAGGTATTTCAACTCAAATCTGGCATTTAGTTTACATTCATTTACAAATACATTTCAAGAATAAATGTATAGTTTTCAAGGATTACAATATATTTTTTCATCAATTACTCTGGTGAAAACCCAAGTAAGATGTCAAATTGTAAGAATGATAAGGCATTGAGCAACAATACTCATTAACAACACTCATACTCATCCAGGCTAATCATACTCTCTTACAGTAATAATACTCATCCACAGACAAACTCCGCTCTGCTTCCTCTGGCAAACTGTCTGTCCCACCCCTCCGGGTGCCCGGCAGCCACTCCTCGCGGTCTCGCCTCTTCTCTGCCCTGACCCCTCGTTGGTGGAATGATCTTCCGCATTCGGTCAGGACTGCGGAATCACTTGCGATCTTCCGCAAGAGACTCAAAACCCACCTTTTCAGACTTCACTACCACTGAATTCTATACATCTAGCAAATTGTCATCACCACTGGCTACATGTTTAATACTGCTTTTTGTATATGTATACTTGTTTAAAGCTTCCTCTAAATAAAAAAATAAATAATAATGTACTAACCTTTTCCTTCCCGGTGTGACAGGTACTGTATGCAGCTGCCAACAACAATGTCTATCACTGTATTACTGCACTGATCTCTTGCGTGAACAATTATTGATCATACCATGTATTAATGCACATCTTCTAAGTCGTTCAGGATAAGAGCGTCTGCTAAATGCTTAAAATGTAAATGTAAAATGTATAATGAATCACAATACTTACTCACGGGAATGGTACTCACAGACAGTAATGATACTCACCCACAGGAATAGTCTTCCCCTGAATCTTGTCAGCCCATCCTGCATAGTAACGCAGCGTTTTGATCGTGCCCATCAAATCCACAAAGTAGGCCATGAGAAACAACTTCCCAGAGTCGATGGCCTCCAAAGTCTGATATATAACAGAAACAAAGAGGAAGACTAAAAATATTACAAGACATTAAGAAAGAGAATATACTCTGCCTCCATACTATATCTCGACCACTGTGGTGAGATATCAGAATCACCATTGTCTTTTGTTGTGACAGTGCTGGCTAAGGCAAGATCCACCCTCTCTCTGTTAAGTATGGTGGGATTTTATAAGAAGTGCTACATGTAACACGGCATATTATCAAACCACAGAAAGATTATGAGTACCCAAGCACCACTGTGGTCACGACGTGGATGAGCCACTTGCCCCAACCACCCACGTTTCCCCTCGTGCCCCTCTGGCCTTGTGGCGCTTCGTTTCTCACGGCTAGTTTCAGGTGGTCCCTCTCCACCAGGTCGGCAAGCTTGTTCAGCATCCGGCCCCTTTCGGATGCATCCATCTGTCGCCATGGCGACCCCAGCTGGAAGGCCTTCCGAGCACATTTCACGGCCTTGTCGATGTCTTCCTGAGGAAATGAAAAAGTAAATGACACATTGAAAATTACACTGACTAACCATGGTTACACCAAATTTATGCTGCTTCATTTTATACCGCCAGTTATACATCTACAAAGCTACAAACTCTGTCACCAAACCATAAAAACAATTGCCTTAACTCCTTTGATCAATGATACGCTAACTGTCACTATCCCTGTGAAACTGTAGCTGATTGCTTCTTTATGCACAAATCATTGTTGTAATCAGTGTCAACCCCAAGTAAACCTTGAATTAATATATGTAACCAGCGTGTACTGTCATTGTAATATTAATGAGGACCACGATTTAGGCCTATGGCATACAGTTCTTGTAAATGGATACATAAATTAGACAATGGGTTTTGTAACTCCTCTGACTATTTTTAATGCAACAAAAGATTAGCGGTTATGTGGAGTCCCAGCTGCTTGATCTGCATTGTTGGGGAGGTGCATATTGGTCATCCTGCACAGGCAAACAGAATATGGTCTAGCCTAACCTAAATGCTAATAAACTTGCATGGTGCTATCATTGACAGGTTTATTTATCTGTGAATGAAACCAGGGCACTTGGTATGTAGCTTTGGCAGCCAGTTCAGTCCACATTAGATCAGCACACCAAACTCACAAGCCTAAAGGTAAATGTAAATGTCATGTAAAATGCCTATGTCACACACCACAATCTCAGGGTTCTATCTATGAGCTGGAAATGATGGATCATGGAGAAAATAATTATGGCCCACCAGCCATAATTGAAAGCAGAGGTCAGCATGGTATGATTGGCCTTGGCACCTGGTAGCAATTGTCTTGAGCATATTATGTCTCTCCAAAACATCTCTGTATAAACCAAGCCGCCTTCCCCAGGCCCTATTAATGTTTGGTATCACCATGATTCTCAACAATGAGCTTATCAATTGTGAAGATGTTGTGGCAGTAAGTGACCCAGAACAAAAATGTAAAAAGGGGGTCTGAAACTGGCTTGCGATGGACTGTCCCCCAAATCATAAATGAATCATGGATGAGCTAAGGGGGGAGGGAGCCAACCTTGTATATTTTGATGAAGTTTGCTCTGCCTATCAACACATTTGGTGATTTAATTGGTATCCTGTGCAGTAATTATTATATTAAATCAAATAAATATATGTAGGATAAGTCAGGGGTTTTAATACGTAATACCACTTGTGTTCAGTATTCAGAGTGCTGAACTTTAAACAAGGGCATTTGACTGTTAAAACTATTGGATTCAGGGAATAGACCATTTTTATTGAAACTTCACTGTTTCGACAGCATGCTGTTTTTTAATGCTGGTGTGAAAGCCACCTCGAATGCGTCCTGCGATCTGATAATGTTTACAGACGCCCCCTTCTTTATCTCGTGGTCAATGATGGTCATTCTCAACCCCTTTCATGTCAGCATGTCCTTCCTGATAACAAAGATCATCATCCACTCTGAGCATAAGCAGCTATTGTCATTCATTTTTTGCTTGTTGTTAGCCTTGCTAACCCACACAATCCGTATCATGCCAAATGCTGCATAAAAATAAACAGCCAGTATTCTTGTTTAAACAAGTGGAGGTTTCTCTCCATTCTTCTATACAGCTTAACCACTCACCTGAACCCTTCCCTGTGAATTTAGGAAAACTTGGAAAACTTATAAAGGATGGAAGACTGTGAGAATGAGGGATGGTGTTTGGGATTTTTGAGCTCAAAAGAAGAAGCTATTTGTCTTTTTCTCCTCTCTAATGACAGCTGAACTTTGGACATCTCTTTCTTCCACAAATATGGTCTTCTTTTTGTAATCTGTTCTGGAGAGGTTGTTATTCCATGCTTATGACAGCAGCAGGCGGTTTAAGGTCATGAGACGCCCTATCTTGGCGGGAGGTTCAAACGGCGACAGTCTTCTGCTGAGGACACCTCTGTGAATAAACCTCAATCTGATTGGATGTGACTGGAGGGATCAAATCACCCTGGACTGGCTGAAGCAAAAGGCCTGAAATAAATCCGATGTAATGAGAATATTATGTCTTTTTGTTTTTCTTCAGAGAAGGCTCCCAAGGTGACTCGGTGCAAAGGAGGTTATTGTACACCAAACAAAGGTCTGAAGGATGCATTATTTTGGGTGCAGACAGACTGTGAAACTAAACGACTGACTGCCTAACAAGTGGATTAGTTGGTTAAAATATTGATGTATTAATTAGCAAGATGAAGGACTGAATGAAGATTGATGAATTTATACATTTATTGATTGAATAACTTACGGTGGCAGTGTGGCATAGTTGTTTGAGAATTTAACTTGTGCTCTGGAAGTTGCGAGTTTGAATCCAAGGAGAGCAATAGTTTTTGGACTCTTATTCAGGGTGCTTTGTTGAGATGTCTTTAATAAGAGTAATATGAGTATGAATATAGTAATGTCCACTTGGAACATGTTTATGTTGATCTTTCTTTACCATAAAATATGCCAACTGAGTATGAATTGATTTGTCAGATCACAGCAGAATATATCATTTGTGTGCTTTGCTTTATGAAATTAAAGGCACAATTTCTAATCGTACATTCGCAATGATACAAACATCAAGGAATCACCAGTCTTAATCACATAAGAAAAGGTAGATAAGTCTGGCAAACATCTTTCAAAATCCTATGAATTCTATAATGTTATGAAAAATTTAAGCTACTGTCAACCTCTGGTGGCTGCTATGCAAATACAAAATGTTTTACAATAGATCATCAGGGGTTGACAGACAGTAAGGCTGAATAAACTGACCAATCAATGGACTGACTTACTTGGACTCCTTCCTCCACTTCACAGATGAGCTCTCCGTTGGCTGGGTTGAACACAGGAATCTTTCTCCCACAGCTTGACTCATGCCACTCATTGTTAATAAATATCTGGAACCGCCCAAAAATAAATAGGAATATATTCAGTTGACAGGAACTGCTCTCTGTGAAGGTTTGGAGTTTGAAAAAAGAATTTTTTGTTCTCACATGATAGTCCTCACAAGAACAAAATACTTTATTTGTGCCTGGAATGGCCAAATTGTTGTCTGCATAGTTTTCCGTGCAACACTTTCAAACATGTTATGGCTTTTCCAGAGACCTTGGAATCAATTTTAAAAATCCAGCCACACAGATACCATAAGATACCAAAGGATGTTATACCTAAAGGCTATGTTAAATCTCTATAGTATGCCAGTGGTACAATTTAGCGCATTGTCTAACCACTACACCCTTTTACCAAAGTCTTTTTACAACAATGTAAATTCAGCTTTGTTAGGATAACACTTTTCCAATGTTATTATAAAAATAGATCAATTAAAGACTATGCCTTTTAAGATGTTCCCGTATGTTGAAAATCTTCTGCACACTGAAAAGCAATGATAAGCCATAGTTACCTTTAGAACACCTTTCTACCACCCTCTTCTGGAACTTGAATCCGATAAAATCTGATAAAAGCATTTAACCTTGTGTTCGCACATTTTCTATTATATTTTGAAATGACTTTTTAAGTAAATGACTATAAAAAAATGCTATAAAAAATGTCAAGCAATCCCAAATCATTCATTGTATTGTATTGTATTGTATTGTAATTCAAAAACCAGGTGCAATGAGCTTGTGCAATGAGTGTTTCTCACTGACAGAACCAATCTTTAATGTCAAAAAATCACATACTGACATAACTCGCCCTTTTTCTAATAGTTTTGTCTATTAGACTTTTGGGGGTTCTTTTTTATTATCCCATAGGTAGTATTATAATAGGTAGTACCATTTCTCATTAAACAATAGACCAGTGTAGGTCTTTGATTATGTCAGTAATCCAATTTGATTACTTGATTAAAATGCCAGAATTGTATTTTTGTCAAGAATGTTCAGATATGTTAAATGTTCAGATATGTCAGAGTATGCCAGTGGTACAATTTAGCGCATTGTCTAACCACTACACCCTTTTACCAAAGTCTTTTACAACAATGTAAATTCAGCTTTGTTAGGATAACATTTTTCCAATGTTATTATAAAAATATTTAATCAATTAAAGACTATGCCTTTAAAGATGTTCATGTATGTTGAAATCTTCTGCATGCTGAAAAGCAATGATAAGCCATGCTTATAGTGACCTTTAGAATGCTTTTCAACCACTCCTCTTCTGGAACTTGAATCCGATAAAATCTGATAAAAGCATTTAACCTTGTGTTCACACATTTTCTATTATATTTTGAAATGACTTTTTAAGTAAATGACTATAAAAAAATGCTATAAAAAATGTCAAGCAATCCCAAATCATTCATTGTATTGTATTGTATTGTATTGTAATTCAAAAACCAGGTGCAATGAGCTTGTGCAATGAGTGTTTCTCACTGACAGAACCAATCTTTAATGTCAAAAAAATCACATACTGACATAACTCGCCCTTTTTTCTAATAGTTTTGTCTATTAGACTTTTTGGGGGGTTCTTTTTTTATTATCCCATAGGTAGTATTATAATAGGTAGTACCATTTCTCATTAAACAATAGACCAGTGTAGGTCTTTGATTATGTCAGTAATCCAATTTGATTACTTGATTAAAATGCCAGAATTGTATTTTTGTCAAGAATGTTCAGATATGTTAAATGTTCAGATATGTCAGAGTATGCCAGTGGTACAATTTAGCGCATTATCTAACCACTACACCCTTCTACCCAAGTATTATTACAATATTGAAATTTCAGCTTTGTTAGGATAACATTTTTCCAATGTTATTATAAAAATCTATTTAATCAATTAAAGGCTATGCCTTTAAAGATGTTCATGTATGTTGATATCTTCTGCATGCTGAAAAGCAATGATAAGCCATGCTTATAGTGACCTTTAGAATGCTTTTCAACCACTCCCGCCCCTCTTCTGGAACTTGAATCCGATAAAATCTGATAAAAGCATTTAACCTTGTGTTCACACAGAGAGAGTACAGTAACAACATAATACGGTATTCAGCTGCACTGCCAATGTCTGGGCCTTACAACAAAACTACAAACCCTACTGTCAAATAATGTGGCAGTGTGACTGTGATGTCACAATCACTATAAATAATACTATAGTATTTAGAGTGCAATTACAGCTCACTGGGTGCAGTGGACTACGATACGCCTTACTAGGCTTTCTGATTAAAATTCACAAATAACTTTTGAGGTCAAACTTGTGGGGAAGATCCAATGGTAGCAATTCACTTTGCAGCTCAGATTCCTCTCAATTTCAGTATGGTTGTTGTTTAGCTTTTTTATTCTGTACAATAAGCCACACACTACAGGAAATTCAGGTATTTTAACACTAACATTACAAAATATAATGGTATTTTTTCTCTATTGTGATCTGTAAAGGAAATTACTTAAAAAGTCATTTAAAAATAGATTAGAATGGCAAATCATTAATTGTATTGTATTGTGTTGTGATTAAAAAAAAAACAGGTGCAATGAGCTTGTGCAATGAGTGTTTCTCAGTGACAGAACTGATCATTAATGTCCAAAAATCACATGTACTCCTCGCAGCTGAATGTACTAAAACTGACATAACTCAACTTAACTCACCGTTTTTTTCTAATAGTTTTGTCTAATATACTTTTTGGGGTGTTATTTTCTTATTATAAAAATAGATCAATTAAACAAGAACCTGATTATTAGAGAGACAAATGGAATTGAAAAATACACATGTCACATTAAATATTCAACCAGTAGTCAAAATAATAAAAATAAATAAATAATAATCATAGTAATACGAATTTACTTTCAGTTATGAAAATTTGAGAAAGGTTTGTATGTTATTATTACACACTGGTATCAAAACTCACTCTCTTGTTTTAAGTTTAAGTTTATTAGTTTTGACTTTCTCTTTCTATGACCTTTATAGATGTTGAATACAGGCAGCCTCTTGCAAAGAACTTCAATTTCAGGGAATTTTATATTTGTGAAATGTGAATTTAAAAGGACAAAACAATATCCAGCCATATTTTTTAAAGATCATTTGTATATAGGTTTTCTTTAAAGCCCTTCTATTTTATTAGACACATCTACATGCTGTGAAAATAATAACCACCCAAAGCACTAAAATCCCTTATAGTTATATTACTGACATAATAAATATTTACAGACTTCCTTGGTTGCTCAGAAACAGAATGCGTTTCCTAAAGACTTAAATCCTCTAAGTGTTTGATAGTGCAGTTTATTATTATTTTTGTCATAATCAGAATTAATATCCGCAGTGCCTTTATGTGTTTGTTTGCAACTTTGAATGTGTTGGAGATTTCTGTGCAAGGTGGATCTGGTGAAACAATAAATGATTAGCTTAATCAATGTTTCTTTCTTTCCACCCTGACATGGATCTCTATCTTATCAGACTGTCATTCTGTTGGGTTTACATAGTTGTGTTTATTTATTTAGAAAAAAGAAATTTGACACGCAAATGAATTCCCGTAACAAAAAAAAGGAAACAAAAAAATACAGTTTTACCAAGCTCCCTGATGGACACTGTTTACATAACGCCTTCCAGAACGGGAACCGCCCGTGCTATGCACCGTGTCATAAAACAATGAATGATTATTTCCATCACCCTGGCTTTGAATCTACATAAATAAATACATAAATAAAGAAATATATCACTGAATATCACTGAATAAGTCTTTCAAAAGATTTTTTTGGGGGTCAATAACACAAACGCGCACATACAAACAGAAATAAGAAAATACATACAGTACACCGCAGTACAGATATGAACACATGCATAGTACAGCGTATATGGGATGGGGCTTCAGTCACTAGCTGCACATGACCAGTATATATAGGGCTGCACCATACAGTATGTATGTATATAGAGAGAAAGCACTACAATCAGAATACACAATAACTGACCTTATTATAGAGAGTTATGGTGTGGTAGAAGTGTGGTAGGGACCACTGACCTTGGTGTATCTGATTTTCAGGTCACTGACTGGCATGGGTAGGCCTCCGTCTGGTGGGGCAGCTGCATGATTCGGGTCATAGTTTTGCCCATCTCCGGTGCTCATGGTGTGCTGCTGGCTTTCTGAAATGCACAGGTGAAACTAGTGTCACGTCAGCTCTAATAGCCCTCTGTCGCCCCCTGCACCCGGTGGAGACACCCATTGGAGGATAGGTGGGCCAGGGGCAAGGGCTGATTTGCATGGCCGTGTCTGATTGGACGGACTCTTGTAGACCTGACAGAACTTTGGCCCCATCTATCAGAACTCTTACTTTTAAAAAAAAAAGGATGGGGCGGGGCTGGTTGGAAGGAGGGAGGTTGGAGGGGTGCGGGGTTGCGGTCACAAAAGCAGTAAGAGATTATACGAGCAGTTTCCCTGCTGCATAAACACAAGTTTCCCATTTCCTTGTGCCTGTGAGAGGACACAGAACCGAACGCACGCCGTTGATATATGACAGGCCAGGTTATCACATACAGTGTGTAGAATATCTCACAGTGCCTACTACAGTGCCATGGATGACTGCCCCAAATTAGGCAAATCAAGAATGTTGTAGTAAACTGGCAATTCATCTAGGACAGCTGTGTAAGGGAAGACACAAGTATTTGTCTAACATTTTACTAGACCACTAGTTCAGATAAGCATATAGGCTAAAGGAAAATCTGGTTAAATCTGGTTAATATCTAAGTTAAGAAGTGTGTGAGTGTATATGTGTATGCATTCATGGGTGTTTTGTGTGTGCAAATGTTTTTGTGTGCATGCGTGCATGCATGAACATGTGTGTGTGTGTGTGTGTGTGCATGCATGTTTACACAAACGGGCGTGTGTAGACCTGAATGAGTGTGTGCATGCATAAGTGAGTGCGTGTGTGTTTGTTTCTGTGTGTGAGTGTGTGCATGTGTAGGCCTGAGTGAGTGTGTGTATGCATGTGTGTGTGTGTGTGTTTGTGTGTGCATGTGTAGGCCTGAGTGAGTGTATGCATGTGTGTTTGTTTCTGAATGTTAAAAAAATTTGCTGTGTCATGCGCAAATCGTGTTGCAACATTCTGTTGAAAAAGGGTTCTGCGGTTTTGTTTTGAGTGACAACGTTCTGAGGAAGAGCCAACCGAGTCCTACCCAGTCACAGACCCCCCTGCACTACTGCAGGAAGTCCAGGCAGCGTGAAATACAGCGACGGCGATATTTATCGCCCGCACATGCTAAGAACTTAACACAGAAACAATGAATGACATATGACTCTAAATTTACACAAAACACCTAATATTTCTGCACACCATGAAAACAAAATAATCTGGAAAAAAAACACACCATTTGTAAATAAGTCTAGAGACTACTTGTCTTCCAGCAAAGGTCTTTATAGAATACAATACCTAAAGAAAGTGCAAATGTACTTAATTTATGCACTTTGTTTTGAAAGTAGCATTGTCACTTAATGTAATGCAAAGTGCTCATATCTAAGATAAATCTGGCGTGACTCATTTTTTATTTTAATTTGAGTTGGGAGAATGAAAGTGTGTCTTTACAGAACAGCAGAATGGAATATTCATTGTTTCCTGAAAAATAAACACACCAACACATGTACATCATAATTCTAATTAGCATGAATAGCATTCGTCCACTACTATCATTGTAATTGGCCAGATAGCCATTTCTAGTTTAACGTTTAACTTTATTAAATAAAACATGTCAGTACATCCCATAAAATAAATGCTATATGTGTAACTAACAGCAGTGATAAATAAAAAAAATTTAATGGAAGTTTCATAAACTTGGCAAGAGTCTTTCCACATATTATTGACGTTTAGTTTTTGTGATTGTTCTTTTATACACCTTTACCTGTGCGTAATGTAAAAGTTTAGAAATACTTAGTGGGCTGCATGTTATATACATTTTAAATATATCTAAGTTATTCTTTCCTGAGATCAAGTCATGTTAGAATTCAAAGTCAATATACAAGTATTATTTGCAGAAAGGATAAGAGAAACATATTTGTAATGCCTCCAATTACTATGTATTTAAATGTTGAAAAATAATACATAATTTTTGTTACAATACAATAAAAGCCATTTGATGTTTCCTACCAATATAATTTTACAAATGCTATGTAACCCGCATGAGACAATAAGTAATACACCTTGTCAAAAAGTATTAAACTTATTCAATAAAAATTAATTATAAAAAAATAATTGTACACATTATTCACAGTAGCAAAAACAAAAAAATCTATGCAAGATTTGAGATGCAATGTGTTATAATTTCATTGCTCTCTTTATGGTTTATAAATAAAATATGTCTGTAGTTTCTTTCAGACAATAGACAATGGAGCACTGTTTACAATGTTCCTTGCTTCCAGACTATGCAGTAGTTATGCAAGTTTGAGCAGATTTAAAGCACACATTTAAATGTTTCTGCATTATATGGGAAACATGAAAATACTGATCTGAGCACATAGATCTGAGCACATCAATCTTTTTATTTTCAATATACTCAATTAAATAACAGGAATGCTTTTACATTTTACCATATCCAGGTCTCCTGCAAAATAATAGTTTCAACATCCAAACACCTCCCCAAGTTGAAAAAGAAAAGAGAATTAACCAGCAAAGTAACCCGAGTAAGATATACTAAATGAGTAAGATGTAAGTAAGATGTGAGTAAGATGAAGTAAATGATGCTGAAGAAAAATAGAATAAAAAGGAACAAACTAAAAGGTTTGTCATACGTCAATGTATAATATCATACGGGCCAATATAGGGCCTGTATGACATTCACACAGGGATCTGTCTTACCTTTGCACGTTGCTTTGGAATTCCCAGTTGTGTGGTTCTCGACACGGGCGGCAGACATGCTGCTTTAGCCTCAGCGTGGAAGTCGCATAAAATCTCTCCCTCCTTCTCCACATATATATACTCTTGGGTAAAGAGTCCACTTCTAACTGCGAGCGAGGAGGAATAGAGCGCCTTTTTTTTTTTTTTTTTGCTCATCTCATTGGAGGCTGACGCTTCAAGCAAACATTTTAATCAGCATTGAATTGGAACCAATTCACACGATTCACTTAAAAAAGGAGCTTATTGTGCGCTACCCACAAGCTACTGCCGGCCCCGTTCTCTCTCCCGACCATGTAATGCATATTGTCATTTTGACGTGACAGCCACGTCTCTTTCTCCAGCACGTCCATGTCAATCCAATCCACTTATTTTCGCCAAAAGGGGAATTTAAAAAAGGGATGGTTTTTACACCACATCAGAATTTTACACGCCAGTTTAAAGACAGTAAAACTTAATAATTGGGAAGATGTTTGCTTTGATAAGGAACCCCCCCACGGACTCACTGTCTCCCTGAAACAATGAGATCACATAGTTGTGTCTGGTACCTTCCTATTTTGGGTTTGTCTGCCCGAAATGCCGCAAAACCCTTTGAGAATTACCCATGGGCTTGGACAACATAACCTTGGTGATTAACCCTAGTTAAAATAATGAAATGCACCACTGAGTGATGTTTTGGAATTCTGTGATCTGAAACAAAAGACAGGCCTACACTATGCTTGGTTCTCTTTAACTTCAGCTCTCCCTTTGTAGTGGAGTAAAGTACTTGTTTATCGTAGGTATCTTGTTTGTTTGTACTTTGTGACTGGCTTTTTTTGGGTTTCATTTGGAAGAAAGAAACCCTTGATTATAGTATTGCTTGATAAAAACCACTTATAACTTTCTTGTATGGGACATCAAACTAAAATCTTTATGACAGAAAACAAAGACTAAACTATGTTGTAGGTCACATAGGTCTGGCTGGGTACAGGAAAAACTGACAGGGTGTTTTTTATTTTTTCTGATGTAATTAAAAAATGGATACAAAAAAATCCTTTCATACCTAATTAATTTGAAACTTTAAGTAAATAAAAAAATATTGCTCATTAGAAAGAAGATCCAAAATGTGATTTTAATCAATACATAAACTCTACTAAGAGCTCAGTGATAGTACTACTGGCTAAATCCAAACTTAAACAGTTAATCGATTAACATTCTGTGTGTGTCTATGTGTACATGCATGGATGTGGGTGTATATGCATGTATGCTCATAGGTACAGGTAACTGCCAAATAAATACCTGAGTAAATGAAGGGTTCTGGTGGCTCTGTTATGGTGTGTGGTGCATTTTCCAAGCATAATTTAGCTCCACTCTTAGAGGGCAAGGTAAATGCCAATAAGTACATAGCCATTCTGAGTGATCACCTTGATCCAATGGTGAAGCATTTCTATCCTGATGGGACTGGTCTCTTCCAGGATGACAATGGGCCATCCACAGGCCATGAATGTGTGTGAGTTTGTGAGTGAGTGAGTGAGTATGTGTGTTTGAGTGAGTGTATGTGCATGCATGTATGTGTGAAGGAGTCCATTTGTGCTCTGTGCGCATGTGTGTGTGTGAGTGTATGCTTGCGCACATGTGTGAATGCGTGAGTGTGTGTGAGTGGGAGAGTGAGTGTGTGCATGCTTGAGTGTGTCTGGTTGTATGTGAGTATGTGTGCGAATGTGTGTGCACATGAGTATGTCTGTGTGCGAGTGAGTGAGAGTGTGTGTGTGTGTGTGAGTGAATGCGTGTGTGTGTGTGTGTGTGTGTGTGTGTGTGTATGTGTGACAGAGAAGCCCCTCTCTGTCAGTGTTTGTTCCTCAGAGTGTTTGTGGTCACTCGGAATGGTGGCGGTCACTCAGTGCTACGCTCCGGCTCATGACAGCAGTAATGACATACAAGAGGAGCCTATGTGTGTCGACAGCCCTGATGGACAGAGCAGGGCCCCTGGGGGTCAAAGGAGGCACTATGTCCCGACAGGGGAAGGTGTCACCTGATTGAGCCTGAACAAACCTGATGAGAACATGAGCATGAACCAGAAAGGGGTTTAGAAAGAAGGAGAGAGGGGCAGCAGATAGCGTAGCTATCTAATGCACTGTATTTTGGCTGGTCCGATATGGTGTGCGCTGCCTGTCAGGGACGCGGTTCGAAACCTGCGTCTCTACCCGACCGGCCCTGGTTGTCAGCGCCGATCGGGCACGGCAAACATTTAAACAAACAAATAAACAAATAAAAATTAAAAACTTGTAAATCCCCAACACTTTTTTTGTATGGATGGTGTGTCGATGTTTTTTCTTAATGTGAAAAAATGCTAAGATGCTTTGCAGTGCTTCTTGCTTTCAGAGCCAGGCACTTGATGGATTTCCATTGCTTTTGTCTTACTCTTGTGTGGCATCATCATTTTAGAATTATGACATAATTTAATTTCTAAAGGATCCCTTCATGCAATGAGCCAAATCTGGTCCTGGAGAGCCGCAGAATCTGCAGGTTTGTGTTCTCGCCTTAAAATCAGCAACCAATTCAGACCTATGAAACCAGATGAGGTTAATAACTGTGTGATCAACAGCCTTAACCCCCTGAGGTCGACTGGATCACCGAAAATCCGAGCAGCAATAAAAGTATATTACTATTTCTAATGTCGCGAGATTTTATCATACACACGCGGCAAAAACATTGACAGAAACCTTAGAATCGTGACTTTCCGATTTGAGCACTGGCAAATAATATGATTTTTTAAAAATTAGGTTAATTAGACCAAAAGTAAACCTTGCCTTTTCCTCTCTGTTTTACCTGGAAGTACCATCCCCCTTCTATTGACATGGTAACTAGGTTCTACTCTTGGGGAGGGGCGTGGGGCCATGTGTGAAATCACCGTGTCCCAACATTATATCGCATCTTGTCTGTGTTTATGGTTGCGATCTGCCAGCAACTGTGTATGCTGATATTTATTTTATTTCCCATGTTTTCAAATACTCGTAAAAATATATGAATTCCGTGTCTTGTGACGCTATACGGAAATAATCTGAATCGTTGCACTAATTGCGAATAATTAACTGCGAATAATTAACGGGAGGATATTTAACCAGCTGGCATTCTCTGTTTCGGCGCTTGGACATTATCTAGCTTAGCTTTATAGTACCTATTGTGATTAATGTTTCTTGCCTCTTGATAACTTGTTTGTTCATGTGTGCTTATTGTTGTTTAGATTCCCAGTGTTTAGTTTATTCCGAGTTTTTGGATACGTTTTGGATTTACCATTTTACTTTGTTTGTTTCTGATCGTTGGTTTGTTTTGTTTATGTCTTTCCGTGTCTTCGCAGACACAGATTTTGCTTTCGTTTTCCCACAGACGTTTAAAGATAAATAAATATCTTGGGCTACTTTTGATCATGTGCCTGTGCCCACTGCCAAACAGACTCTGGATGTTGGAAAACTGGCTTCTGTTGGTCGCAAAAAATGCGTACTCTGCAAGATGTCGGGGAAACAACAGTGCACTCCATGGGAGTGCAAGGTTTGTGATGTTCCCTTGTGTCTACAGTTCACCAGAAAGTGAAGTGGCACCAAAAAGGTGAAAGAACAGATTGTCTCACCATGTTTAAATTTTTTTGTAGTTTGTGTGATGTTTTCAATAAATCTTCCAAAATGAAAAAAACATATTTTTTTTATGTCTTCTGCATGGCTCACTCACTATTGCTTACTCTGGTGGCTTTTGTCTTTGTCTGATGGCCGTTGAGATAGAGATGGCCCATCTGACAGATCTTACAGGTGTGGACAACCCTCAGGTGTGGATCATGAATATTCAGGAAATTAGCATATAGCCCTCCCACAGCCTGAAATACATTTGACCAGTTCTGATAAAAACAGGTTTTTAGCTATTTAGATCTCAGATGTGCTGAACTATTTTGACATCCTTACATAACCAAGACCTTGATGAACAAACACATATTGGCAAAACAATTTGTCAGTTTAGTGTGTGCTTTCACAACTTTTGTGACGGCAGACAAATTTACTCTTTATAACTTGTGTGTTTGCAGATCTATTTACAAGCTGCATATGATACTGACCAAATTATTTATGGCATATAAATGTAGCTGTGATTGTCCTTCAAATAAAAATATCAAACACTTTGGAGTAAGTGTGTGTTAAGTTGATAAAATTGAGATAAATATCAGACCACACCAAAATCACAAAGCTGCTCTGAGCTAAGCATGGACCTCAGGGGGTTAATGGATTGTGCTAAGTAACCATGGAAACCACCTGTGTTGGAGCTAGGGGTACTAGTGCAATTAAAAGTAAGGACAATAAGTGGAATAACCCAAAACATTTTGCCAGGGGTTCAAAGGAGAAACAGACCAGGGTGTTCAAGCCTCACCCAGAAAGGCCACAGCCAGACTAGACCTTCTCTGAGATCAGAAGAAACAGCGTGGAACTACACATGCTCAAATGCAACAAGCAGGCACGTGCACAAATAGGGCCCATGGAGGGCTTGAGCCCCTGCCCTTTTTTTGGCTGGTGTTATTTTTTCTTTATTTGTTATTGAAATTCTATCAAATATAAAGAGGGAAATGTATAGCAGTATCCACAAAGAAATACACCTAAAAAGTACTCCACTCTCCAACCCCCCCCCCTTCCAAATTGTTTTGTCTCAATCAATCAATCAACGTCACATCTTCCGACATTCCAAATACAACTTGTCATGAAAAGCACCGCATCCCCAGCCCCAGTTCGGTTACGGTGAATGATATCACTCAGGTAGACATTGTTTTAATTATGAAACCACAATTAAACAACACTTACTTACTTTTTATGTTATATATCCATTAAAAAAACTATGAAGTAGGTCAGTAGGACTTGCCACCTTCATGCTGTAATTTCGTCATTACTAGCCTCGGTACTCGCGAGCAAGTAAGCTAGTCTAATTCTCATTAAAACGACGTTATCTCCATCATGCAGGACAACTTACAAATATGCAATTAATTTCTGAAGCAGGTAGTTACATTTTGCATAGTTTTGGTAGTTTAGTGTAGTCACCCCCTTGTCTTTATAGCTAGTTTTCTAAAAACTTGATGTTTAAAAGTGTATTATTGTTTGGGCATGTAGCAGTGTTTCCCTGTTAAAATAAAAGTTTCAAGGGGCCTCCCGCATGGTCCAGTAGTTACAATGTTCGACACTGGCCACGGAGTTCAATTCCCCGTCCCGCCAGAGTCGGCTCTGCCCAGGAGTGCCACCAGGGGCGTAAATTGGCTGTCCGCCCCAGGGAGGGGGAAGGGAAGCCGACAGGACGTTCACTGTGCATAAGAGTGGCCCTGTAGTATCGGGTTACGGTCGACGGCCTGGTGAGTGTCGTCTCAGAGGAGATGATGCTTCGCCTTTGTCACCAGCATTCGCAGGACTACAGCAGCGAACTCACATTACTAGGATTGACATAAAATAGCAGGTCTAATTGGCTAGTAAATTGGGAGAAAATGCGATAAAATCAGATGGGATCAGAAACAAAATCTTTTAAAAAAGTTTCAATCAATCAATCCATTTTGATTGGGAAATAAGAAGCAGCATAAACACTGCTAGAAGAGGCAAATACACCTGTCTCCAATGAAAGGCAAAATACTTCTCACCTCCCTGACCCTGGATCAGTTTTTCTCGGAGGAGGCGTTACATTGCCTTCGTCACTACCGCAGGACTACGGCAGGGGGGGATTGACATAAAATAGCGGGTCTAATTGGCTACCAAATTGGGAGAAAATGGGAGAAAATCTGAAACAAAAACTAAAAAAACTAAAAAATCCTCTGAGCTAAAACATAAGTGGCAACTCTAACATTGATAATGTAACAGCAGCTAGCCTAGCCGCGGTGGCTAGTGGCAATGGGTACCTCCATCATCACTCTGTTCCATTCATGTGTATAAACTCCCACAGTGGTTAATCTTTTACTGTTTTATCTGTCTATAATTAGTTAATGTTTGATTATGAGGGGGATTGTCCTACCAGGTGGCATAGAAAGGGTCAGTATCTGAGCCATGCAGCCTCACAACCGGTGTCCCCCAGGGCTCAGTACTAGGTCCTCTTCTCTTCTCCCTCTTCTCTTGGATCTGTTATACTCTCTCATGACTTCTCTTACCACTGTTATGCTGATGACACCCAACTGTTCTTCTCTTTTCTCCCTTCTAACACCCAGGTGCTCTGCGTGCCTGACAGACATCTCAGACTGGATGTCTGCGCACCACCTGCAACTCAACAGAACTGCTCTTCCTCCCAGGGAAGGCGTGTCATCTCGTAGACCTCTCCATCACCATCGACAACTCTGTGGGGTCCCCAACTCAGATTGCTAAGAACCTGGGCATGCCACTGGATGACTAACTGTAATTTTCTCCAAACATTGTGGTGGTGACTCGCTCCTGTAGATTCATGCTCTACAACATCAGGAGAGTTTGCCCCTTTCTCACAAGGGAAGCGGTGCAGGTGCTGGTCTAGGCCCTTGTCATCTTGCAGGTGGACTATTGCAATTCCTCCTGGCTGGAGCTCCCGCTAGTGCCATCAGACCCCTGCAACACAGAATGCAGCAGCCCATCTGGTATTCAACCTCCCCAAGTTTTCCAAAATCATCCCACTCCTCCGCACCCTTCATTGGCTCCCTATAGCCACTCGCATCAGATTTAAGACACTGGTGCTGGCCTGCCGGCCTGTGAATGGAACAGCCCCTCCCTACCTCTCAGCCATGGTCAAACCCTACACCGCAGCCTGACCACTACACTCTGCTGCCTCTAGACGTTTGGTTACTCCCTCATGCCGAATGACTAATAGCCGCTCATCCTGGTCACGACTATTCTCTGTCCTGGCACCACTATGGTGGAATGAACTCCCCACTGATGTCAGGACAATTCCACCACAGGCTGAAAACACACCGCTTTAGACTGCACCTCGGATCTTAACCCACCCATCCCCATATTTAAAAAAAATAAAAATAAAAAATACAACACTTGCACTTGCAAATGCACTTATTGTTAATTTCCTTGTAATGAGCACTTGTGTTATTTATGTGGTGTACTTGATGAATGATGAGCTTAGACATTGTTGCATCAAGTGGTTGTGTATTTACTCGAGCTGGATGCACTTTCTGTAAGTTGCTTGGGATAAAAGCATCTGCTAAATGATTGTATTGCATTGTATTGAATTGTATACATGTACTATTTGTTACTGCAAAGCGAGCTAGACCTACGTAGCCAGTTAAGGCCATAAGTGACACTCCTCAGCCACTCCAATTTTTCATTCTTTATATGTTGAGTTTCCCTGGGTTTTACTTAAAAAAACATTTGTTTGAGCAAAATCACACATGTTCAGGAGGTTGAGTTGACACTACTGCGCTCTGTCAGTGTACGAAATGACCAATGGCTCTTGGGGGGTTCCCCATATTTTCAATAATGTGCACGTGCGCACACGTTTGCTTATTTCTCTCGCGACTATATGGCTAAACAAATTTTTTTTTTTCTTTACATTTAACAGGTTTATTAGCCATAGCCATAGGTCTAAACAGTTGAAACAAAATAATAAAACATTTAGGGAGGGCGTCGGTCTCGGCCATGTGGGAGTGGCATGGTTGCCTGTGTGCTTACATGTTGTGGAGGCCTTTGGAGCAGGGAGACTTTCCGGGGGCAGGTTTGGCACTCTCACAGGGTGTGAGAGTGAACTGTTGCCCAGAAGGTTGCTCCAAAAGCCATAATTGATGTAATTATTATTTAATTGGTGTCAATCAGTTAATTGATATGGAAGTCATTGAATCCTGATTGGGTGTCTGTGTGAGAATGTGAATTTAGTGTTGAATGATTGTGATTGCCTCACGAGTCCCACCTGAGCCAGGCAGAAACTAAGCCTATTTAAGAGCAGGTGGGGCGAGTGGGGAATCAGTTAGTCTTTTGTCTTTGTTTGTGTGTTTCATGAGAGTTAGTCTTTGTCTGCGTGTGTATTGAGAGTTGGTCTTGTCATTGGTGTGTGTGTGTATATGGGTGTGAGTGCGCGTGCACGTAGGTTGTGGAGTGTTGTATTGTGGAGTGATGTTTGTGGAGTTTTGTGTGTGTTTGTCAAAAGTGACTGAGTAGAGTGCTTCTTGTGTGTGTGGGAAAGAGGGAGAGGGGACGCACTAAGAGTGTCCGCCTCTCTCCCTCGGTGTGAACGTGATAGAGGGCGCCCTGAGAGAGAGGTCCACCTCTTGCCCTCGGTTTTATTTGTGTGATTGAAAGAGAACTCACATTCGGGCAGTGGAGAGTGTTTAAACTCTCACTGGAAGAGTGGGGTGTCTTGGGGCTGGAAAAATCTAATTGTGGGGGTGGCGAGTCTCTGTATGAATGGGTTGAAAAGAGCTGCACTGTCTCTGGAATGGGTTGAAAAGAGCACTCGGACTGCAAAGTATGAATGGGTGGGAAGCACTTGAAAGGTCACTGGATATGTGTGTGCCTGGGGAGGTTCCAGGGGAACTCCGGAGGAAGAGGCGCGGTGTCTCGTAAGTTATGATTATTTTAGTTTGTTATTTTAGTTCGTTGTTTTTACCCGAAAGCTTCGCGGCGAGTAGGGTGAAGATTTTGTGCTTGTGTTTGTCTTTGTTAAGTTAACCTATTATTACTCCCACTGTCTCTCTCCCATGTCTGGGGGGAGAGACAGAAAGATAAATTAATAAAAATCCGATCCGTAGACAGACAAACTCCACTCCGCCTCATGGCTGCTCTGTTTCCCATACAGGGTTTGTCACGTGGCATGTGACACCATTGTAACTAAAAAGCAACTAAAGTCTAGCAAGAATTCCTGTGGGAATACTAATGGTAAAGCATGTTTATCAGAATTATCAGCACTCCCTTTCATGGAATTCTGTGTGTGTGTATGTAATGACATTGTGACAAATTATTTAAAAATGGCTATTTTTTTTATATGTCGTCTTGCGAATAAATATGGTGAACCTTCAAACTACATGGACCATTGAATATTTGGCTAGTTCCTGGGAACAAATTCTACTATTAAACCCCTCAACTTTTCATTAAAAATTAAGATATCATGTTGTATTTGACACACACTGGTGTAGTGCCTTTACACTGAGTTAGCATGGCTACTTTCTACTTAATTTGATTTTAAAAAATACATCTGATTTATGCACTGACATCAAAGATTTTTTTATAACATAAACCTTTCCTTTATCATCTATGCTGACAGGCTGCCTTGTTATGTTTTTTAACTTGAGGAATGCATCTCTTACACTACAAATATTCCAACATAAACCTAAATTCAAAATAAATTTAAATAATGGGCTACAGTAAGTTGACCAAGTCTGCATAGCCAACCATAATTTAGCAATGGACGCTAGCTCACTACTACTCACCACACTGCACTGGCTCCCTATTGCAGCATGTATCAAATTTAAATCATTGGTGCTGTCATATCAGGCCGCAAGGGCAGTGGTGGATCCTGGCAATCGCCTAGGGCGGCACGCCGGCAAGGGGCACACGCCCACAGCTCTCCGTGTATGGAGACAGATGCGCGTTCACTTCAGTCTCGCTCATCTGCGCTCAGGGCTGAGCTACAGCGCTATGCTAGCATCGGGCAGGCATGATGTGACTTTTTCGTCCCACTGCATCTGCTGTCTGTCAGCCTATGAAGTCTCCTAGTCATGTGGTAGAAGCCCGAAGTGGGGGAGGGGTGGAGGTCAATAGCGCCTCTCAAACTCACACTGTACAGTACAAGTCAATCAATTAAATCATAAAATAACATTGCAACCAAATGCGCCCCTGCTCTTGTAACACACACAAGCAAATATAAATAATATCTCAATAGCTACTGATATACAGCTGCAATTTTTCCTGATTTAAAATATAATGATAAATGAAGGTGAAATGGTTTAGTCTCTTGACCCTGCATTGATGGGCAATCGTTTATCACACGATGTCTATTGCAATGTTACTACTCTGATCTCTTGCACTAATTATGATTAATCTTACCATGTTTAAATGCACTTGTAAGTCGCTCAGGATAAGACCGTCTGCTAAATGCCGTAAATGTAGCTGCCATTCAAATCCTATTGTGATGCAACCCGGTCACATTTTGGTAGCTCACATTTGGCCTCATGTAGCTCATCTGCTACATTCTCCCCCTCGAAACTCCTGTGGCAGCAACCACAGCCCGACCGATTGCCATCAGTCGTAGCATCCGAGTCATGGCACGAATGTAAATGAGTTGGTTCTGCCCGCAGCGAGTTTCGAACCAAGGATCTTGATGCAACAAGAGCGATTTAGCTTGTCACATTCTGTAGCGGATGCTCACGTACCAGAGCTCATCCGCTACATTCCAACAGAAATACAATACATCAATTACAAAAGAAAAATATTGGGAATAATGGCGTTTTTCCACTGCACAGCACGGTACGGCATGGCAACAAATCCGTACTCCCACGTTTTGTCATTTTTTTCACCGCCAAGCGAACTGTACCGAACCTAAGTACCTGTGTTGAATTTAGCTACCGCTCTGTTTAGGTACTAGCGAGACGAACAGGGACCTAAGGGTGGAGCAAGCATACTGCAGACCATTGAGTGGTCAAGCGCAATCGTCACAGAATAATCACGCTAAATCTCAGACAGGCTCAGACACAAGCGCCATGTTTTGTTTCAGCTTCACTTCAATTATTGGTAGCTATTATTAGAAGAGTATTATATACAGTTTGGCATTATTGTCAGGTTTGTGTGATTCTATGAGTTAGGTTTGTATTACGAAAACTGAAATAAACACGTTTTCTTTGAAAGGACAATACTATACTTTGTCCTTTCAAAGAAAAACATTAACGCAATTAGAATATACATTTTCAAAGTACAACATTTTCATTCATCACATAAATAGATTTTTGGAAAGATATTTAAATCGCTTTGATGTATTAAGATGCTCGAGCTAAACCCAGGCCTTTGAAACAAAAGGATCCGAACTGGACAGTGTCAAATGACACAAGTGTTTGAACAATCTTGCACCTCCATAAATTGACACTGGCATTGAATTTGTTTAGCTCGTAGGGCTGCACGATATGGGCAAAATCTCATATTGCAATAATCTTGCTACATTTTGCGATTGCGATATAGCATGCGATGTAACAAAACACATGGGTGGGAAATTGATCATTGATATTATATGTGTTCCAGACATCATAGAATAGGTGTTATATTAAGGGAACCCAAACAATACCATTTTTCCCAATATAAGTTTAGCCTTGTTGAAAAAATGTATTCAACTGTTTCTGTTGAACTTCTTAATCACATTACTGAATGAACACAGCTGCCCTACTGTTTCTTTCACCACAGCACTGTTTATAAATAAAATAAGTACAGAAATAAATTCAATTAAATTTTAAGCATTAAATTTTAAGCATTTACAAGATGTAAATGACGCTCTTATATCTTTGCAGAGTGACTTACAAGATGTAAATTGATTATATATTTTTGATACGTGAATAAGGTATCAAATAAAAGATATCTTTCTGCCATAACATTTATAACATCTCAATCATGCTGACTGGTGCTGATGCTGAGGCCCGAGGCCCATAAGTTTCAGTCAATCATGTCTTTCCAGAAGAAAGTGAAGTCGGGGTATCAAAAAAGAAAAGAAAGAGAAAAAGGCAAACTGAGGGAAAACAACTGCTCACTAATTTCTTTCAAAAGAAAGGTAAGCAACTTGCTAACACTGTTTAAGAGTGGTTTAAGCTAATATCGGTACGTTGTTTTGATTGAACTAGGGCTGTCAACATTAACACGTTAACGCATGTGATTAATTTCGAATGGATAACGCGTTCATTTTTTAATTTGCGATTAATCTCATTTCAGTTTCACTCTCGCTGCTGGCTGAAAGCAATCGCAAA
The DNA here is from genome assembly GCA_029706075.1 of Aldrovandia affinis. Taxonomy (NCBI): domain Eukaryota; kingdom Metazoa; phylum Chordata; class Actinopteri; order Notacanthiformes; family Halosauridae; genus Aldrovandia; species Aldrovandia affinis. Next base: position 263,302 of record JAINUG010000069.1, read on the forward strand.
TGCGGGCAAACATACCACTGGTGTTGGTGAAATGCATTGAAACTTTGTTTTTGAAGACTCGTTTGATCCAGTTCTATAACAACACAAGCTAATGTAGCTAGCTACATTATGATAGTTAGCTAGCTAGCTGGCAAATTAAGCAGAATCTAGCCTGTAGCCTGTTTCATTGTATATTATAAGCAGGTTAATTTTAAGCCAAATTGCTTAAATTTCTGTAAAAACTGGAAATTGGGGGTGTTCTAAAACTTTTGACCGATAGTGTACATTATATCCATGTTTAGCTATCCATCTTTTAAAGGTCCATTAAAATAGTCTGTTCGCTGCCCTTTTAAAAGTACTTCTTTACTTTTGTTGCTCAAACATGAATGTTGTTGATTGCTGGATAAAAAAGCATGAAAAACAGCAAAAAGCATGCCATACTTTCATTACCTGTTCTGTCCCACTGTTATGGAACACTATCTGTGTCCCAGGACCCTGACCCCTGTGTATCTGTTTGTGTCCTGTAGGAACAGCACAACCAATGGGGCAATGCTGTTTACTGTGCTGCGGAAATACAGCACAGTGGCGCTGTTCTCTTTTGTGCGCTCCTGAAGTGCAGTACAGTCTGCGGCACACTAGAGATGTACCGGAACAAAACGTAACAGGACAGTGCAGTCTCGGTAACAACTGCTATTGTTAAGACATCTCTCATCTCTCATCCCTTCATCTACTTATGCATTCAGACACTATCTGCCTCTCTCTCTCTCGCCATACAAATATCAGAAGTATTAGGAGGCTCCGCCTTGAAGGCAGAGGGAGAAAAGATGCATTCACACACGCCATTATATTGTTTTGTCCTTGGCTCGCTCTCCCAGGTCTTTACATGGTATGTACCTATCCCCTGTTATAATGTTATTTGGAGGTTTGCTGTGGAAGTGCTTTCCCAGTTTCTGTGTGTGGATGTGCCCATGTGCCTCAGGCCACTCATGATGGGCTGGGTGGAGCGCATCATTAATTCAAAATCAGTTTGGTTATTTTGTTTCATTGATATCTGAGATTTGGAGAGGCCAAAGGTAAGGTTGCACTGTTGCCACAGTAATGAGTCCAATTCAACACAGTCTGCTGTGTTGTTATAGTGTGGTGTTTGTAACTGGCTTGAATAAAACTAATGCAAAACTTGCTCCTGATTCCTCCAAAAAACTAAAGTTGTTAAAAGGGTAATGGTTGTATAAAACGTGATACCTGTCCAGTTGAAAGAAGTCTGTCGTCAGCTATATTAGATTATGACCTTAGTCCATCAAGCTGAACACTAGAGACACAACGGCTTGTCCAATTACCAGGACAAATGTATTTTTTGCTGTTCAGGACCTACCCTCACAATCCCAACATGTTTTCTTACTGAGTTAAACTAAATTAACACTCCAGGACAAGAGGATTGAAAATACAAATGTAATTACCACTAATTAACTCTGGCTAAGCACTGTCCGAATAATTTTTATTTCCCTTTTTTCCTGCAATGACATTAGGGTTGTGCGCAAAATATCTATACAGAAATGTATTGCCATTCACTTTCTGACGATTTACGTATTGACACACTAATGCTTGTTTGTAAGGGATTTGCTTTATTTTTAGTTATTTTGTTTATGATACAAATTGTGGACTCTTTGGACTCCATATTTGTGCTTTTTGTAATCTCTGACCACTAATCACATCAGGAAACATATTGCACCATCTCCTGTATCAGGAGAGAGTATCGTGAGTTACCTGCCAAAATCCTGCCAAATTCTAAAGGACATATGTTTTTTCTCAATCAGGTTAATCAGCTCCTTTCCCATCAAAGCAAAACTACCACATAGGTTTTTATAGATTGTTTGATGAGACAACCTTTCATAAGGGACAACGTTTAGACAGTATATCACCATTACAGCAAACCCTTATCTGTGTTCAATATAATTTTCTAAGACTTAATATCAATATCAATGATGCTGTGTACCTAATGTATATCAAGATACCATTCATAGAGTACAACAGTGGTATCCCAGATGATATGAAACCATGTTTCCCCTCTCACTCCTTGCACAATAAGAAGTTCCAAAGTAGTTCAGTACTTAGGAGTCATTATGAAATATGGAATAAAATCCACACCTGTGCCTTAGCAACGTCAGGCAGAATGCCAGGAAACGTTTGTTTCAATATAACCAAATATTATACTATGTACATTGAGTAGGATTCCTCATTTCCTTGCCTTTTTGGCCAAAGGTTGCCATGATTTGGCCTCTTTCTCTTTATACAGACAGAGAGCGCCACCATGTGGGAGGTGAACAAACTACCAGTCTTGGCAAAAAAAATCCTCTCCTACTCTCACATCGTGGGTCAACATACAGTGCCCTCCAGAATTATTGTCACCCTTGGTGAAGATGAGCAAAAAAGGCTATGAAAAATGTCTGTTGTTCATCAGCTTGATCTTACACACAAAATATGAGAGAAATCAAACCTTTACTTCCAGTAAAATTATAAAAATAAAAATAAATCCTTATTAAAAAACCACATTTTTCTTAAAAGCATGTGCCACAATTATTGGCACCCCTGCATTTAGTACTTTGTGGCACTCTCCCCTTGCCGAGATAACAGCACTAAGTCTTCTCCTATAATACTTGATGAGGTGGGAGAATACATAGCAAGGGATCTGAAACCATTCCTCCATGCAGAATCTCTCCAGATCCTTCAGAGTCCTTGGTCCTCACTTGTGGACTCTCCTCTTCAGCTCACCCTACAGGTTTTCAATGGGGTTTAGGTCAGGGAACTGGGATGGTCATTTCACAAGCTTCATTCTGTGGTTAGTGAACCATTTTTGTGTGAATTTGGAGGTATGCTTTCGATCATTTTCCTGCTGGAAGATCCAACCACGATCAGTTTTAGCCTCCTAACAGAGGCAGCCAGATTTTCATCTAAAATCTCCTGGTAGTTCATGGAGCCCATGATGTCATGTATCCTAACAGGGATCTCAAGGCCTTTGAAAGTAAAATAGCCCCACAACATCACAGATCCACCAGCATACTTCACCGTGGGGATTCGGTTATTTTCTGTATGACCATCCCTCTTTTTACACTAAACCCACCTTGTGTGTTTAGTTACCAATAGGCTCTATTTTTGTCTCATCTGACCATAGAACCCAGTTCCACTCAAAGTTCCAGTGACATTTAGCAAACTCCAGGTGCTTACATTTGTGGTTTGATGACAGCAGAGGCTTTCTTCTGGCAAGCCTTCCAAATAGCTTGTTGGCATTGAGTTTAATTGTAGTTTTGGAGACTTAGTGACCCCAAGATGCAACCAACTTCTGCAGTTCTCCAACTGTGATCCTTGGAGGAAGTTGCACATCTCAAACCATCCTCCTTACTGTGCGTGGGGGAAAAATACACTTGTGTTCTCTTACAGTTCATCACAGCTCCAGTTGTTTTATTGGCCTAATAGTGGAGATTGGTATTTTCGGACGTGTGGCTATTTTCTTACAGCTATTGCCTGATTTATGAAGGTCAACAACCTTTTGTCTCATTTAATTTGTGTATTCTCTTACCTTCCCCATGGAAGTTTGGCCTGTGTGTCACATCATATTTATACCCCAGTGAAACAGGGGATGGGTGACCACTTAAGAGTTCCTAAAGACTCAGGTGAACTTATATGAATATATATATAAAATGGGAATATACTTAATTTAGATTTTGTTAATAAGAATTTGTAAGGGTGCCAATAACTGACACGTATTTTTGAGAAAAAAATTTTATATGGATTTTTTCTTCTTTGAAAAATTTGACTACAATTAAAGGTTAGGTTTCTCTCATATTTTGAGTGCAAGATTTTTTTCCTAGCTTTTTTTGCTCATCTTTACCAAGGGAGCCAATGATTCTGGAGGGCACTGTCGGTGTTGAAGTTGGCTTGCGCTATGTTGCCCTTCCTTCATTCTCAGGCTGAGCCACAGCCACAGGGCCAGTCAGACTCTAGACTCTAGGTCTATTCATTTCAGTTTTTCATTATGTTGCTGAATTATCGAATTACCAGTGCTGCGCCGGGTAAAACCGGGTTGCTGGGACGTGTGACACGAACGGAGATTGCACATTATGTGTCTGGGACACAGCCACGCCACATCAAAGCCATAGAAAGGCCATGCGGGGGAAGGGGGGACGCGCACAAAGCACCGTCTAATGTGCATAATCCCCACTCACAGTAAATAAGAGTACATTCATTAACCAAGATGTCCGTTTAACTGTGTGGTCAGCTATACTGCCAAACCATTAGAAATCTAGATAATTAAAACCAGATTCGACTCTCCATATCTACCTTTGCCACGGGGAATGGCTTCTATCATCTGGAAGGCATTACGTTCGCTGGCTCCTGGCACTTTTCCTTTTGTTTTGTTTTACTCACTTTGCTCGTTTTCACAATGCATGTAATAAATTACGTACTAAATTACATGTTTCATTACGTATTCAAATTGGGAATACCTACACAAAAATGTAAAATAAATTGTGTGTGCACGAATTAGGTACCGGGATTGAGCCACACTTCCATGACTTGAACATATTTGAGAGGTCCACGGTTTCCAAAGCTTTCCAGATGGGAATAATCACATTTTTAGACCAAGATTTGTTTGTGAAATAAACCCTTACATGTCTCATTGCATACAGTCATATTCAGTAACACTAGACGAATAGAGTTGAAGTCTATGTCATTATATCAAGACGATACTTTGCAGATACTTTTCTTCTAAATGTTTTTTTCTGCTCCTTTTAAGACATTTTTGTCTACCACACAGAAGCCAGCATAAGTTTGGCATCGTGCGTTTTCAGTTTCAGTTTCCTAGACACAGGGATTCCTACTGAAGTCATTGTCTGCACAGGTGTTATTAAAAATGTGAGGCAACTCAAATGCATAAATAAAGCAGAGTTGGAAAGAAAAGATCTCCGCGACCCCCTGAAAATTCTGTATCTATCTCATTGCAATACCGTCATAATAACCAGGGCTGCAACTAGGGGGGTGCAGTGTATGCCACATGTAGGGTGCCAGACCACGAGGGGCGCCAAAGAGCACCGCAGAAATGTAAAAAAAATAAAATAATAGAAGTTCTAACAACTAGGCGGCAAGAAGAATGGACGGACCAAAAATAAAAAAAATGGACAGGATGGAGAAGAGAAAATGAGAAGTTCCCTTTCAAGTTGGATAGTGACCCAATAGCCCCCACCACCACTACCACAGCAGCAGAAGGGTCAGAGCAGCGTTGTAGCAAGTGTGCAGAATAGCAAGTAGCTATCTGATAATTAGCTAACGTTAGCTAGCAACTAAAGCTGATACTAAAATAAATAGGTTGTTGTGGATAGGCTAGCTCAAGTAATGTTAACAAACGCTACATTGAGTGGTGGCTATTAGGTAGCTTATTCATTTCATATCCCCAGCGAAGCAGGACCAAGCAGAGAGGAATTGTTACCAATGGTATTATTAGCCAGTGACGGTGATGGGCAGAGCAGACAGGCTAACGTTAGTACAGGAGAGATGAGGTAAGCTAACTAGCTAGCTGACGCTGATACTGAAATAAGCATAATAAGCATAGTGATTAGTTCAAGTAACATATGTATGACACAAGTTGCATTAAGTGTGTTTAGAGAGTTGCTAATTCGCATCATCTATCAATATCCTCAGCAAGGGACAGAGCAGAGAAGGGTCTCCTGGGAAAGCAAAGGAGGGACAGAGACCTGCTGGTGATATTGAGACTAACGTTAGTGGAGAGGTTGGCAGGTAAACTAAAGCGGATATTGTTGCTAATACTAGTACTGGGCGAAAAAGAACAAACAAATCATTTTGAATGAATTATTCTCTTGCTCTAATCATACCGAGTCTGTAATGGTATGTATTCGTTCCTCCCACTTGAGTTTCCCTCGCCAGCAGCTCTTCCAGTGTCGGGCTAGTAGCCCTCCCCTACCCGCCGCCCACCTACTCTTTCAACCTTATATGCACCGAGACAAATGGCTTCGGTAAATTATCAATGTACAGGCTACAGTGAGCCACAGAACCACTGTCAATAATCGCCATATAAGTATTGCAATAGGCGTAGACAATTTGTTACAGTATACCTTTGTTGGAAAATATATGGAACATGCCATTATATTCTGTACCAAAATGTTAGTGTTATACGTTGCATTGTGTAGGATATTATAACATACCAGTAATTACTATAATCAATGTAATCAATATGAGTGACCGTATACATTATAGCAGGGCTATTGTAACACCCATTTACACACAAACTCACTCTGTAATACACACACACTCACTCTGTAATAAACATATTATTATTATTCTGCACATGTCAGCTGAAACCACAGTTGTTTAGCAGGATAGGAAATGAGGGCCAAGAATTTGGCAAGTTTAAATAAAAGTGTGCTTTTCTTAAATGTAAATTATTTTCTTAACAAATAACAGTTGACCTAGCACAAAGTAATAGAAAAATACAAAATAAAAAACTGTTAAAACGTATGCATACCTTCATGAATCAGTCACCATCTAAACATGCAATGAAACAGAAACAATAACAATTATAAATAGGCATACAATTAAATCGGATATCATGCCCTCTACTCGCCAAAAATGAATATATCACTTAATAAGAGTTGATGTGTAAGGCATACAGGATGTTGCCTAGAAGTTATGAAGGCCAGATAGCTCAATTTTTGAAAAAACCTGAAAAACTCAAAAGGTTTGATTCTTTAGAGTGTAATGTAATATAACATTGCCAGCAACAAAATTGAAACGTAATTGACCCTTCGCTAAACCTCGCCCCCCTTAGTTACTGTTGCTAAGTCCGTCAAGCTTTCGGAGCCAGCATGGCGCTCCCACTGTCGCTAACTGCACTCCCTAGAGAAATATTGTCCAACTTTTGTCAAATAGAAAAAGCGATTTAAGATAGAAGCAGACAGAAGGGTCTACAATATGCATTTGAAGGTTATATTCAAGATATCACACTGACTCAGCAACAAAATGACGTAAATTAAGATAGAAGCGAAAGCCTACAGATCAGAGTAAAAGTGAACCACCGCATCACCTGGCGATTGAGACAGAGGACAACGACATTAAGGAGCAACACTGTTCCTGTAAAGCTGGGTAGGTCTCTATTCACTATTACAATCATTAAAAAGCAAAAGCAGTAGGCCTATATAACGTTACATTCAGTAGTAAGTTAGCTAGCATTAGCTAACTAACGTAACATTAGTAGCCTATAGTGTGCTGTAACGACATTATTCTGGTTAGCTCCACAGGTAGCTCCATACCCTGGACCTCTGTAAAGCAAAAAATATCAGCAGTGTGTCAGCCCAGTCCTCCACAAGATTTGGGTACTCGGGACTGGGCTTCCCATTGATAAAGTGCTGAAATAGTAATGAAAAAATAGTATTACATTTTGACATCAAGGTAACGTTACCCACAGGTTTTTAGAGCTTGACTGTAACATCTTAACGTTAGCAAGCTGGCTGGATCACGAATAACAAAGCTAACATTTAGTCTAACTTTACCAACGTTGCAACCCGGAGCTGTATATCCAGACCGTAGCCACGTTAGCTTAGCTGGATAACACTTTTCAGGATTTGATTTTGGTTTTGTAATGGAAAAAAAACGTATATCTCCTTCCAACCTCTCTGGGTAACGGGTGTCACTGTTACAAGTGCCCCAGGCACAACGTTTAACCATAATTAGTTAAAAATCCACAAAACCAGCTCGAAAATGAAGAAATCTCAAATTTTTCCGTCGAAGTCAATAGAGCGCAGCAAAAAACTGTCAGACCTCTGTCGGAGTCTGTCAAATACTGCGCTGTGATTGGCCAGTCTACGTTTTGGGGCGTGGTTTAGCGAAGGGTCAATTACGTATGCGTTTTTTCTTAACGTTAACTTTGCTTATTTTGATTCATATTTAAAGCACAGTACAATTGTGACATAAACTATCTCATTTAAATCTGAGATTTGATAGAATTTACACAAGTGTCTTATGGAAACTGCAATATTTCACTGCCATTAAATTACAACGGCTGTCTAAGAACACAAGCTACCATCTGTTGCAATCATTATTGGTGGAAAACACTTTTCAGTGACCAGCTTTGGCTCTGTATTGCTTTGAATATTAACTTAATCTCACTTAAAATATATAATGTGATTCTGAAATAGCAAACTTTCAATGTCACTAAAAGTACAACAATGTCCATAAACTTCGTAGTCGTTCAGCCAAGAAGAATCCGTCCAATTGCCACAAAATAATAATTACAAACAAACTTCCAAAAACAAAGCGGTGTTAACTCAACATGCGGTTATTCCTCTCTCTCTCTCTCTCTCTCTCTCCAAAACTCTCACCAGGACAGGGTGTAGACTTTAAAGGGGCACTGTATGTTTAAAAAATGACGCATGGTGTATTAGTCTATTAGCATTAGAGCAGGGATCCCCAACCTTGGTCCTGGAGAGCCATGGGTACCATAAAGGCCTCGGTATACTGGTGTGTTTGCGACCAAAATGAAGGGCCGTATTTGGCATCAACTGCCGCAATCTGTGCAGACTGGCAGGCACACCACCTCTCAATACAAAGTTGCCAGCAATTGGTCAACAATGTCACGTGATTGGTTGCGTTTTTTAACGTATATCAAATGAGGCCTTAAGAACATAAGAATACTTAATGATGAGAACAGTCTGTTTGACCCATCTAGGCCCGTCATTTCCTAGTCTATAGAATATCCCCAGGGTTCTCCTGGTTTCACCTTGAATTCAGCCACCAATTATTTAGACCCAAGAAACCAGATGAGCTGAGTTAACTGTGTAATCAACTGCTTTAATTGATCAATTGTGTTGAGTAGCAACAAAATACACTAGACCCTGTGGCTCTCCAGGAACCAGGATTGGAAACCCCTGTGTCACACGCCACGTGACAATCCCTGGACTAGAGCAGAGCAGCTGATGGTAAGAACCGGATCTTAATTTTTTTCACCTCTCTCCTAGACCCGGGAGAGAGAAACAGCGGGAGAGCAGGGTAAAATAAAACAAACACAAACACAAAGTCTTCACCCTACTTGCCGTGAAGCTTTCGGGCAAAAACTAAAATAACACATTTTCCACAATGCCGTGCAATGAATTGATTGAGCTATTGTGTTTTTACATTTTTATTCAAAATGTCTCAAAGATGTATTTTCTTCATAATATTCTTCAAATAATTCTTTAAAAAGCCTGCAACAAAAAAACTAACCACCAATGGCAGCGCCATCACGTCCTCATCACTGCTACTTCTATCCTCAACCTCAGAGGCACAGCACCCAATTTGACCACAATCACTCCATTAAATGGAGCACTTTGTTATCTTAATCACCCCATTCATATGGTCTTTGTGGCACCCAAAGCAGCACACAGAGGGTTCTGAGGCCTTTCAGTGGTGGTGATTCCGACCCATTCATCAATGAGTTGTTGTGGGAGTTAGTGTCAAAATTGCTCTTCAAATAGGTGAGTACACTATTTTTGTCTGTTAAAAATCATAATAGCAAACAGTGATGTAAGTTACACAGGGGCGGCGCAAGAACATTTTGGTTGGGGGTGCTAAGGGGGTGCTTTATAGTTGTGAGGGGGTGCTCATGACATTTAGACACCCGTGCAGGTCACAGGCGCGCAGACCACGGCTATGAAGGCTACATTACTACGCATAATGTTTAAACCATCTAGTCAGATATTACAGCACGGCTACTACAACAAGCATGCTATGCATTGATTTAGCTTATGTACTGCCATCTCATGCACTCAAAAATTCATACAATGACCCAGACCCTCAATACCAATAGCCAGGAAAACATTGCCACAACATGACAGATAAACACTGCTTAGATCATCTCACTCATTGCAAAATCAACAGGAGCTTGTGTTGGTTCAAGTTCTTTTTGTTTTTTAGGAAAAGATCATGAGGAACAGAGCCCGAAAAAAACTTGTACAGTACCTGCACTGATTCAAAGAACTCTACCACTGTATAACACAGTCCACCAAAACAAGATTTGCAGTGATTCAACCTGTGGGACATCTTTTCTAATTTATCTGCTACACGGTTGTAAATCAAATCAAATCAAATCAATTTTATTTGTATTTTTCACAATTGAATTGCCACAAAATGTTAACAGGGGGAAAGACCCCTCCAAAAGCAAGCCTAAAGGCAACAGTCATGGGGAGAAACCTCAGACTAAAAGGGGGAGCCATCCTCTTCTGGCCGGCACAGGGTGTGTCCAGAAAAGACCATATCATGGTCAGTCCAAGGTGACTCTTGACTTGACTCGAGCTGAATGACTTTGCGCCTCATGTGAAGGGGGTCCAGATCCAGGAACTGGGGTAGGCATGGGGGTGAGGGTTGATGGGGGCAGATCACACTTCTCACAGGATCTAGGGCTCGGGGGCATGGCCGAGGCATGACAGCCTGACATAATGGCTGCGCCATCATAGCATTGAGCAACGCACGTATTGTGGTCAATGTTGCATTTATTAAGTGTCAGTTTGATTGTTTTTAAAAGTGAATCAGCGTCTAATCCATCAGCTGGAGTGAAATGTAGGATTTCTTCCAGTGCAATATCATTGTGCAAATAGCGTGTCGCCACAGACACCTGTTCTTTTTTGCTGACGTCCTTACTTTCTTCGACTGTCAATGCAAACAGTCCAGCTTCCTGTATTTCACTACTTATTTGCTCCCTAACCATATTTGCCATAATTTCAATTAGCTCGTTCTGTATATCATGGTGAGTATACTTCGCATTTCTGGGATTGCCTGATATTTTTTGCGCAACAGTTTTGTCAAACTTGCCAATAACGTGTAAAAGTTCAATGAAGTTTAATGTTCGAGATGGAAACATAATGTATGTAGGCTAGTTATAGGTACTCTTGTCTCGCGAGACCCCCCCCCACACACACACACACACAGAGCCTCTATTTTGGAATTATAAAATAATTGTCGGCTGGTAGTTATTTTGATTTAAAGTGTTTAATGAAAATGTAAAATTTTACATTTTGGCGCCGCCACTGAAGTTACATCTAAGAGGTTTTATGTTTTTTTCTACTTTACACGAATTCCATCTGAACCTAGAAGTAGACTTTTTCAGGTTCCTTCAAGCCAGGTTGGTTTGATAGGTGGAAGTGGTTGCATTACTTCAAATAAACCTGCTGCGTTCATTGCTATGTCTGTGTAAAAGCAGTAGAGAAAAAACTGGTCAGTGCAAGTACTATTCAAAACAATACTGTAGTGAGCATGCGCGGTGGGGTGCAACAAGAAGACGAATGGAGTCAGGCAGCAATTTAAATGTGGCTACGTGCTTTGTACACTGCAGGCAGTGGTGAAGCACGCTGGCGATGGTGGAGAAGTCCTGCACGTACCAGCGGTAGTATGATGCGAGCCCCAGGAAGCTTCGTAGGTCATTGACGTTGGTGGGGAGCAGCCAGTCGCGAACAGCAGTGATCTTAGCCGGGTCGGTGGATACACCGCCGGCGCTCACTACGTGTCCCAGGAACGTGGTTTCCCTCCGGAACAGCTGGCATTTCTTTGGGTTCAGGCGCAGCCCGGCTTGGCGGATGGCGGCGAAGACTTCCTGCAGGTTGCAGAGGGCCCCCTCGAAGTCACTAGCGTGGACGAGGAGGTCGTCAAGGTAGACGATGCAGTGCTGTTGGGGAACGTGAGCCAACACTCGCTCCATCAGCCGCTTGAAGGTGGCCGGTGCGTTGCAGAGCCTGAACGGCATAACGCGGAAATGCCACAGCCCCTGCCCGATGGTGAAGGCTGTTTTGGGCTGAACGTCAGGAGCCAGCTCCACTTGCCAGTAGCCACTCCGCAGGTTGAGCGAGCTGAACCAACTGGAACCAGTGATATAGTCCAAAGCGTCGTTGATGCACGGCAGCAGGTAGGAGTCCTTTTTCTTCACGGCATTCAGACATCGGTAGTCGACTCAGAAGCTCCAGCTGTCATCTTTCTTTTTCACAAGGACAGCGGGGGCCACCCATGGGCTGTCTGATGGCTCAATTACTCCAGCAGCCGATAGGGACGCAGACGGATGGGTGGGGCAGAGCCAGTGTTAATGGTGTGTTGGACCAACCCCATCCGTGTGCAGTCTTCATCCCTGGCGGCGAAGCTATCGGCATACTCACTGAGTAGCTGCTTCAGCTGTTGCTTCTGCGAGGGGTCCAAGCCGTTGCTGCTGCGTTGCCTCAAGTCATGGACAGCCTGAGGCGTTTCGGTGGTTGGCGGGGCAAACAAGGCAGGTGGTGGCGAGGGCAGTGCAGGGTGGCTGGTGGACGGGAGGGCTAGGGCCTGGTCTCCGAACCACTCGGGGGAACACAACTCGGGGAACATCCACACACGCATCCCATCGCGTCATCAGGTCCAGGCCGATGATGCACGGATCATCAATGTCAGCCAGCCAGAACTCGTGCGTCACTTCCTGGTCGCCAAGACGGATGTGCACCTTCTTTCTCCCCCGCATATTGTCTTGCTCCCCTGTGACGGTCTGCATCTGTTCATTGGTGGGGGTCCGCGCTGCGGGTAGTGCACCGGCGGTGCCAGGCAGGATCCCCGGTCGGACCAGGGAGATGATAGACCCCATGTGGTAGACCAAGATCCGACTGTATAACAGCAATGTTAAGTCAGTTCTCCTGTACGGCTCAGAATGCTGGCGAGTCGTCGAGAGTGACATGCAGAAGATCAATGCATTCCACAATGGATGTCTCAGGAGGATATGTCGAATATTCTGGCCAGAAAGGATTTCAAATGAGGACCTGTACAAAAACACAAACTGCCGCAATGTGGTGTTGGAGATCAAACAACGCCGACTCCAATGGCTAGGACCTGTGAGGCCTAGGTGCCAGCGCCGGGCAGTCCCATGCAATGTGGCCAGGCTCATTGCAGCGGTAGCACCGGTCAGTGGCCCAGGCCCGACATCTTCGTGATGGCGGAGACTGGCGTCGGGGGGCAGAGTGGACCCCTCCTTCCATGTCGCTGTCGTCACCAGTGGACATCCTGACCCGTGGGCGGCAAGCAGGCTCTTGACTCAAGGAAAGGGGTATTAGAACCAAGCAATACAGCCACAGCCACATACAGTTTTTTGTGAGATTTACGCTGTTTGTTCTAAACACAATGAGTACATGCAAGCTAACTCCAGTAAATGTAAATTCCACTGAATATATATTTGTTAGTATATATGGTTGCCATCCTGTTTATCACCTTCATCTGTATTAAAAAAAATTCCGCCGCCTATTTTGCTGTTGTTTGCACAGGCTTCTGCACATGCAAACAGCTTCTCCTCTGATGTGTTCACAATTTACCGAATTTAACTCATCACTGTGATTATCTTCATTGACAAGTTACTGGTGTTTATTTTGTTTGAGATGTTTCTTAACAGTAGGTTTTTAAAATAAGCATTTTGAGCAGTATGTGTTAGGGTTTGAGCTCGCTTGAAGACAAAGCGTTGTTGCTTCTGTTCACAAAACAAAGAAGAAAATCCAGACGTTTTTTTTTTCTTCTTTTTCACTGGGAGTCATTCCAGACTTGAATCGATGGACAAAAGGTGAAAGATTAAATGGATCCATCTGGATTATTTGATGTGTAGAAATACCTTTTCACAATGTTTAACTGCGTTTTGGTGTTCCACCGAACCACCTCTGTGCGTTTGTCTAGCTTGTGTTCTATATGAATGTTTGTTTGTTTATTTTTTTATTTCATTTTGTTTTTGCTGCTCTAGTTCTTTAATGAAATCTCACCATTGATTGTTATTGTTATTATTCATATACTGTATGGGGTTGCCAGACGGCTCAGCGAGACTTCACCCACAATGAGCCAGTTATCTTCACACGGAATGCAGAGATTTTAACCTAGTTGGCTGACATGTGCTGCTGCTCTTGCAAAACCCATCAGTGGGGGTGGGGGGTGTTATCCTCACTCACAATAGCCCTGCCTGCTGTTATTCAACCAAAACAGAATAAAAGTCTGCTAGCCCTTTAAGTAAGGGTACCTCAGGTTATTCTGTTAAAACCCATGGGGATTGTCAAGACTATCGCACAGTAATAATCCCTTTGGGCTGGGGAGGGCTAGGTCAAAGCTGTGGTAGGGAAACATCAACATGATACCAAAAATTATGGGAGATCATTAAACACATGGACAAAGATGATGTTCCAAATACCCTAAGCTTTAGGTATCTAAGACATTTCTCAGGGGACAGCTGGGGTGGGCCGTAAGCTTATTTCCCTGACACAGACATCAGGACAGTCACTGCATGGACCATGACTTCATTTGTGTCCCTTTTTAAATGCTTTTTCCATTTTCTATATCAATTTGGAAAGCCTGATCATGTTGTTAGCGGCGCTTGCTGCAACCTCCTACATGATCACTCGGAAAAGGGGATGTCGACCATGGGACACACCCCTCCCCTACTTGGTCACTCGGAAGCAGGGGGCTTCGACCACAGGACATACTCCCACCTGCATGAGCAAACAGCGTGGTTGCCACCGGATACTGGGAAGCTGACCAGTGACAAAGAAAGAGACTCATGTAGGGTAGCGGCAACTTTTAAGTTTTGGCAATAACAACGCTCAAATTGATTAGTACTAGGACTTTGTACTAATCACACGATTTGACCACAATAACTCCATGGAGCACTTCTTTGTGGCACCTAACGCAGCACACAGAAGGTTCTGATAGCCTTCCTCTGTGTGGCATATATAAATATATATGTTTAGCAAAAAGGAGGAATAATTTTAAACAAAGGGAACTATGGGTATCATATAATCAGAATGCTAACCTTTCATACTGTATGTTCCGCGTAGTTAAAAAAGGTACTTAAAATAGTGTATAAAATAAATCACTTAATAGCTTAACACTTAATAAAAGTGTTTTATGAGTACTTGTACAAGTACTTTCATGAGTAATTTGAAACTTATTGAAAATGTCCAGAAAAAAAAGTTGTTAAGTACGTTGAAACATTGAGGGAACATCATGAACATCACGTCCTTAGCGAGTTCAGGCGGGACAATGCACATTGCAGACTCTCGCCTTCTTCTTATCTCCAGGATTTAGGAACTGTCTCTAGGGTGTCTAAAGCTATTAGCTTAGCCAATATCTGCAGTGCTGCACAGCGCTCCAGTCTTGACAGATACTGTACATCTTAATTTTCTCTTTCCTCTGGGCGCTGCGATTAGAATTAGTCTGTACTTATAAGGCCTTTTACAACTGTTACAAAACTGACCGCGAGGGAAAAAGCAGGATGACCGAAATAGGTATTTAATAAATAAATAAATTGAAAAAGAGCGATGCATGGTGAGAAATGTAAACCGGAACAAAATGCCATGATGGAATTTCATGAAATTAGACAGATATCTAAATGAGTTACTCGAGAGATGGCTGGCTATGTGGCTCGTGGTAGGTGATGACATGGACCAGACCCCTATAGAGCAAAGCTTGAGAGGCGGTGGGTGGAGAGCGAGAGAGGGGAAGACCGAGGTGGGAATACGACTATGAAGTAATTAAATAAATGTTTCATCACAAATCACAAGGACTACTCACACACACACACATATATAAGTGTGTGTGTGTGTGTATGTATGTGTGTGTGTGTATGCATATGCTCGGGCCCCGTATATATATATATATATATACACACAGTGGGTAAATAAAAAATTTACATTGTTTGATAGCAAACCCACTTTGGTATTTTTCAGTTTATTTTCTTATTTCATGGAATCAAGATGGATTTAATTGGGATGTCTTGCCACTGATCAACACAAAATATTCTATGATGAATATTTGTGTGCAAAAAGCTTTGTGTGCAGACCACTTCTAGGGTGGGAATAGCAGCACTACCCCAGTCATGCGTATATATCCTGAGAATGCATGACTTGTCATGGTTTATTTCTTACGCATGTATATATATATATCTTACAGAAACGTTTTGAAGATTAGAAAAATAAGTGCTTTGGCAAAGAGGATGGGAATTTTAATAGCTGGGCATTGTTGCCCTTTTAAGAACATAAGAATACATAATGACGAGAACGGGCTGTTCGGCCCATCTAGGCTCGTCATGTCCTAATCTAAAGAGTATCTAGTACTACATCTAGCCTGGACTTGAATAGCCCAAGTGCTTCTGCCTCTACTACCCGACCTGGCAAGCTGTTCCAGGCATTGACAACTCTCTGTGTAAAGAAAAACTTCCTAATGTCTGTGCGGAATTTGCCTTTAACTAATTTCCACCTGTGGCCTCTTGTTCTGCTAATCCCACTTATCTTAAAAATCTTTGGTATTTTACTTTGTTAATCCCTTTTAGGAATTTAAAAACCTTAATCAAATCCCCCCTAAGTCTCCGTTTGCTAAGTTTGAATAGATTGAGTGCCTTAAGTCTATCATCATAACTTTTACCTTTCATACCAGGTATCAGTTTAGTTGCCCTTCTTTGGACTTTTTCAAGAGCTTCTATATCTTTCTTGTAGTAAGTAAGGTGCCCAGAACAGCTGCACAACAGTATTCTTACAACACTAGAGGTCTGACAAAATACTAACATTATATAACCATCTTCACATTGTTACATAACCTAACCTTTGATTTTACATTACAATACTACCATCACTAATCATTTAGCTAAGCATCACACTGTATCCCAGCATCCTGTTGGCCATCTTTTGCTACATTACAACACTAACCATCACTGCTGGGAGGAGCACACTGCTTTGAGAACTGCAGATAGGCTTTGATTTATACAACTTTTGCTATGTAATCCTGTTGGCCTTTTTCACTGTCTTTTGATGCAAATTGAACACCTATGTCTTTTTCAAATTGAATACTAACTTTTCTCCACCCATAAAATACTCCTGTCTAATGTTTTTATTTCCCACATGCATAACTTTACATTTAGTAATATTGAACGTCATCTGCCATGTATCTGCCCATTTTTGGATTTTGTTTAAATCATCTTGGATTACTTTAGTTGATTCCAAACTGTTTGCCAAACCCCAAGTTTAGTATCATCTGCAAATGTAACTATTTTGCTACTAACGTCCATATGAAGATCATTTATGTAAATAAGGAAGAGCAGAGGTCCCAGCACCGATCCCTGTGGGACACCACTGCCCACAGCACCGAGGTCAGATATGGCCCCACCTACTGTTACTCTTTGTATTCGTCTTTGCAGCCAATTATGAACCCACTCTGAAACTACTCCTGCAATTCCTACTGAATTCATTTTAGCAATGAGCCTCTCATGTGGTACCTTGTCAAATGCTTTCTGAAAGTCCAAATATATAATATCATAAGCCTGGTTCAGGTCAACACACAGAAGGTTTGTTAGGCATGACCTCCCTTTGAGAAAACCATGTTGGCTCTCCCTTAAAATACTATTCTTTTTCAAGAATGATTCCAACTTATCCCTAATAATACAGTACATTCCAGCATTTTACATGCGATGCAAGTTAAACTGACTGTGACGACTCGGATAAGGACCCAGACGCAGATCAGGATAAGGCAAAAGAGTAGTTTAATAGGAAGCAGGGATCAAAACCAGGAATCAGATAATTGAAGGTACAAAAACACAAGGCAGAGAGTAGTCAAAAAAGGCAGTCCAAAAAGTCAAAACAGGTAGGCAGAAAGGCAAACAGACAGAATCGCTAGGCAGGCTCGGAGTCGTAAACAGAAGGGATGTCTCGGAAAAATCTATAAACACTGGCTGAATAAGAGTAGGCACAGGGAATAAGGATCAACGTTCTGACGGGGAAGAAACATAAACGCGGAACAGATATACAAAACGGAAAGGGTAAAACAATAGGAATCAGGTGTGACTGGGAGGAGAGAGAGGTAGGAACACAGGTATAAACAATGGGAATCGTTAAACCAATAACGAGGGACAACGCAAGACACGGACTGGGAAACATACAAACATATAGACAATAAACGACCTGGGAGATCAGGCAGACACGTGCATAGCTAAAGGGGAGGAACGCAAAGAGAGAAGCTGCGTGCGAATGAAAGGGAAAGTGAAAAGCTAACAGGGATACGATAATAAGCGAGAAAGACAGCGATAGTCAGAAGCGTGAGATAATTAGTGATTAGTAGTGTTAGTAACTTAATCTAAATCCCTAATGTTAGTAGATTACTTGGTTAGTACTATATACATCTAACTAATATATACAAAGTGCAATCTAGAAAGTAAGAAGGAAGAAAAAGAGATAATAAGCGAAGACGGAAAAAACCAGAAATGTTTAACTTCCCGAAATGCATGACAAGACAAGGAGTGGATCTCTAAATAAACGGAACAAAGACAGACAGGGACCAGAACGTGACAGAACGATGAAAATGCAAAACAGAATAGAGAATAACGAATAAGGACTGAAGAAAAATAAACA
Organism: Aldrovandia affinis; assembly: GCA_029706075.1. Lineage (NCBI taxonomy): Eukaryota > Metazoa > Chordata > Actinopteri > Notacanthiformes > Halosauridae > Aldrovandia > Aldrovandia affinis. The sequence continues at coordinate 281,691 of JAINUG010000069.1, forward strand.
AAGTACAAAAACAACAGAACAGGTACTCAGAATATAACACTGACAGGCCTATAGTTCCCTGGGTCAGTACGGTCCCCCTTCTGTCAATGGTTTATATATAATTTCCCCAAGTTCTTTGAGTACTCTGGGATTTATGCCATCCAGGCCTGCTGCCTTATTTGTAAGTTTTTGTAGTTTTTGTAGTACTTCTAAGTCCCTTATCTCAAAGTCCTCCAAAACATTCTGTACCTTCTCTATACATTTAGGCATATTTATAACCTCTTCTCTAATAAAGCTCTCAACAAAGTAACTGTTTAGTGTGTTAGCAATATCCTTATTATTATAAACCAAAGTTCCTTCCTTATTCTTAATGCACTTAACGTCATCCTTAACTTTCCTTTTTCTACTACAATATTGAAAAAACGTCTTAGGATTACTTTTTGCATCTTGGGAAATTTTAATTTCAAACCGCCTTTTAGCTGATCTTATTTCCTTTCATTTTTAGCCTTAGCCCACATATTACAATAATCTAACTTGTTTCTCTCTGAGTTATTCTTTTGTCCACTGATAAGCTCTATTGTCTTTCACTTTGTTCTGGAAGAGGGAGCACACAGTATGGATTTAAAATGCTTAGTAATTAAAACTAGCAAACCATGTTGGGTATGCATAGAATATGTCTGTGCAGTGAACATGAGAGGAAGAAAAGGCAGAAGGCCAGGGAAGGAGGGGAAACAAAAGTGTGGGCGCAAACGCAAATTAATAAGGACCAATCAAACTACGGTGGAGCACGTGTAGCATATGCCCACATGGTAGATGAGGAAACTGTGTGCTATACGTCATGAACGTGTTGACCCAAAAGCTCTATGGATGGCTGGGTTCACTTCCCACCCTCAGTACTGTGCTCCTTTAATCCATAATGATAATGGGCGACTGTAGTGGGACCGATGAAGATGGGAGGCCTCTTTTGGTTGTATGCAAAAATATATGTTCAGTCAGACCGGGTCAACCAATGATTAGGATCACTGAACCACATCCTTCTACACAGAGTAACAGCTCGGTAAATTATTCTGAATGTATGGATTGCTTTCACTACATAACACACACACACCCTTTATGTCATGGTTTGAGTGCCTGTTTAGCCCTGTGTGGGCGTACTCCTTTTCTATCCTCGTGAGTACGTGCCTGCTCATCTCCATATCTAATCAGCGGATTGTTTTCAGGTGTTCACTGCCTACTTCAGTTTGCTGATTTCACTACTCCGTTCTTCAGTGTCTTTTCATTTGGCATTGAACCCGGTACGGTGTCAGTCCTAAAAAAGAAAGTATTTAGAAAAGTATTTCACTTTAGCTTTCTCGCCACTTCTTTTGTTTAGTCTGTGTTTCGGGGTTACTTACTGGCAGACCCAGGGCACTTATTTTTGCTGTTCGTGTTCCTAAGCTGCGTCTTAGGCGTCTGGGTTCTATTCCAGCTTTGTTTTTTTGTTTGTGTTGTGACTCAAATTATTTTATTAATTTTTTCCTGTTCGTGTGGTGTTGGGCTACACGCTAGAATTTTCTGTTTGGTACCGTTCGCGGACCACTTTTATTTGCCCTTTTTAGGGGTAGTTATTATTTCGTCTTACGCTGGGAGTTTTGTTTTATTTTCTGTAGCGATTCTCACGGGTTAACGCCCCTTGCTCCCTATTGTGTTTTAGTGACATCCTGATTGTTCAGGAGTGTTTCTGATCCTTATTCCCCATTGGTTGCACTTGGGCCTCAACCCTACAAGCCCTCACACTTTATGTACATGGCAGTGGCGGGCCGTGCATTTCACACCTAGGCCTTCAGTAGTGCTCCGTCTGAATCAATCCACCCCTCAATAACTATTTTATGGCTATAAAAGCCATCTTATTGTTATGTTTTGAGTGTCTGTTCGGTTTGTTTTTGCACTTTGTTTATTTATCTTTCTTCAGTCATGTTTCATTCTCGTTCTGTCATGCACTTCGGGAAATTCTATGTTTCGGTTTTTCCGTCTTCGTTTCTAATCTCGTTTTACTTCCTTCTTACTTTCTAATTACACTTTGTATATATTAGTTAGATGTATATAGTACTAACCAACTAATCTACTAACATTAGGGATTTAGATTAAGTTACTAACACTACTAATCACTAATTATCTCACGCTTCTAACTATCGCTGTCATTCTCTCTCGTCCTATCTCTGTACACTTCTCATGTTCCGCTTTATTTGCACGCAGATTTCTTTATGCGTTCCTCCTCCTCCCTAAAAAACCGAAACATAGAATTTCCCAAAGTGCATGACAAGACAAGGAGAGGAACTCGATCAAGAACAATGACAGACGGGGAACAGAACGAGAATGAAACATGACTGAAGAAAGATAAATGAACAAAGTGCAAAAACAAACCGAACAGACACCCGTTGCCGTTGCATCGCAGATAGATAACTCGTGTATCCAGAATAAATGCCTTTACTGAAGAAACAAACCCGGGGTGCTACAGCTGCGACACACATAAAAAAGCATCAATAATAACCTCATAAAATTGCAATATTATTTAGGAAAATAGCAACATTTTACTCACCAAAAATCCTTATTATTTGTACACAAAATCCATCCTCCTTTCTTTCCTCAAAAAGAGTTCAATTACTCTGTCGTACATATTATCCGTGTGTTTCAGTTCCATCAAGAAGTCCTTTTCTATCGCCATCGAAGCTAATGCTGAAAGTCGAGCCTGCCCTGTCGGATTTCTGGCATAAGTTTTAATTCGCTTTAGGGTTGAAAATGTCCGCTCAAATGTCTGAATCACAGACTGATGTTAATTATATTTTGTCCATGAATACTTATTAAATAATTCCAAATGGTCTGTCCGCTTCCTTTCATAGCTTTTCCCCTGGTTGCGCTGCTTCCAGACGTGTATTTTCATATTAAAGCATTTAACCAATCACATTACATCATAGTCAGACACTCTCTGACTATCCAATCAAAGGGTGTGAATACGCTGACGTCACCTAGGCCTTCTAGAAGGCCTTCGTGTCCCCAACTCAAAATCTGATTGGTTGAAGCAACAGTTTGATCAACACTTATTTTATGCTACAGGGCCTGCAGAACTGATTGTGAAGGCCTCCAGGCAGATTTCTTTGACCCTGGCAACAAATTATGGCTGAAATGTGATTGGTTAAATGCTTTAATATGAAAATACACGTCTAGAAGCAGCGCAACCAGGGGAAAAGCTATGAAAGGAAGCGGACAGACCATTTGGAATTATTTAATAAGTATTCATGGAAAAAATATAATTAACATCAGTCTGTGATTCAGATATTTTTTAGGCCAGCAGAGAAGGCCTTGCAGACCCTGACGGCCCACCACTGGTACATGGTGCCATTCAATGGAGGTTTCTATAAGACAACAGGTGAAAAACAAACAGACAAAAAAACATAACACACATATCACATAAAACATATTTTTTTAACACCTAAGTATCATCACAATGTCTATTTCCTCTGTCAAACAAGCCCAAAAAGTCTCACTTAAAAAAAAATGTATCATGCAAAACAGCACCACCCTCAGGTTATTAAAAGGTACTTCAGTGAAGCAGAGATCCCTCTTATCATAAAAATCAATAATATCATCTTATCTGGACGAACTAACTGTGTGCGACCTACCTCCGGACCTGGACAGACTCGTGGACCTGGCTATCCGCATCAACACGCATCTGCAGGAGAGAGGAAAAAGGCGTCACGAATCTCCTGCTTCCCCCCGTTTCCAGCCGACGACACGACCCGACTTCCCTGCTCAACCCACTGCGACTGCGGAGCCCATGCAGGTGAATCGGGCCCATCAATCCGAGGCCGAACGCCAGCACCGCCGGGAGGGAGGACTTTGCCTTTACTGCGGAGGCAGGGGACATTTCTGGTTGTCATGTCCAGTAAAAGACAGCGCCCGTCAGTGAAGAGGGAGGTTCTGACTTTCTACCTCCCGATCCCAACGTCCCATGCTCCACGCCCTTCTCTCCTGGCAAGGAGAAATGGTCTGTTCCCAACATGCAGGCTCTGATTGACTCGGGGGCCGATGCTAACCTCATCTGCCCTGCCCTGGTTCGTCGCATTGGAGTCCCGGTGTCTCGTTTACTGACCCCCTTCCAAACCAAGACCGGGGGCCCCAGTTCTCCAGCGGGTTCTGGAAGGCATTCTGCTCGCTTATCGGCGCCAAACCCAACCTGTCCTCTGGTTTCCAACCAGGAGCTGGGGAAGGGACTGCGCTGTCTGGCTGAACAAACTCCTGCTACTTGGTCACGCTCCCTGCCCTGGGTGGAGTATGCACACAATTCTCTTCCTGTTTCCTCCACTGGAATTTCTCCATTCCAATGCTGTCTGGGGTACCAACCTCCTCTATTCCCGGAAGAGGAGAAGGAGGTGGGGGTGCCATCTGCCAAGGCTTTCATTATTAGAGCCCGGAATACTTGGCAGAGAGCGCGTGCCACTCTGCTTCTCCATGTGTCAGCTATGAAAAGCCAGGCCGACTGCCGCCGCCGCCCTGCCCCTTGCTACAGGGTCGGTCAGAAGGTTTGGCTCTCTGCAAAAGACATTCCCCTGCAGAGTTCTTGTAAAAAATGATCCCCAAGATTTATTGGTCCCTACCCCATTATTCGCGTTATCACCCCCTCGGCCATACAGTTGAGCCTCCCTCCTCCCCTACGCCGCATCCATCCTGTGTTTCATGTGTCTCGTCTCAAACCCTATGTTGTCTCTCGTTTTAGCCCTCCTGTCCGCACCCCACCTCCCCCCCGGCTCATCAAAGGGGGCCCAGTCTACACCATTCGCCGCCTGCTGGATGTCTGACGCAGGGGCCGTGGTCGCCAATTTCTGGTGGATTGGGAGGGGTGCGGTCCCGAGGAACGTAGTTGGGTGCCTGAAAGACATATCGTCGACCCCTCCCTAATAAAGGAATTCCTGTGTCGACATCCAGTACAGGTTGGTGATCCGCCAGTGGAGGGGGGGGTACTGTCACGTCTCGTGTTCGTGTTTCCCGTAATTAAGCGTTTGTAGCTTTTTCCATGTTTTCCTAGTTGTCTGGTCCGTGTTTTTACTTTCACTTACCTGTTCTAGTCTCGTCAGTGTATTATCAGTTTCACCTGTTTCTCGTTATGTCTGATGTAGTTAGCTGTTCGTTTCCCATGTTCATTTCCTGATTGTCTCGTTATTGTATTATCGTTTTCACTTATTTCCTCATGTGTCTGATTTCAGTCAGCTGCATTCGTGTTTATTCCTGATTGTTTCTTGTTATGTCTAAATGTATTTAAGCTGTGTGTTTTCCCATGTTCGTTGCCAGATTGTCTTGTGCTTTGCGTATGCCTACACAACTCTCCAGCGTTTTCTCTGTTTTCCCGTGTTTTGTTTCATCATGTTTTTGTTTGTGCTCCCATATTCATCTGTATCCCAGTCTCGTTCCCGACCTCCCTGTTCGTGCTCCTTGTGGTTCAAGTCCCGCTCCTCTCTGTGTTCCCTGGACTGATTTCCCGGTATCGACCTCCACCTGCCCACTGACTATGCCTTGCCTGCCCCTGACACATCTGAAGCCTGGAACGAACTTTGCCTGTCCCCGACCACTCTTTGGATCTCTGTATTGCTCTGATTGCTCCTGTGTGACCATCGCCTGTTTACGCAATAAAATACATTATTGCATTTCTAGGTCCGCGCCTGGTTTTCTAGTACCATTGCTGACACTTTGTGTCGAGTTTTAGGCTAGCTGGCTTTCTAGCTTGCTTAGTTAGCTCCTGTCCTGTCTTTTGCAAGGGAACAATTTTTGCAAGAATAAGTATGGATGCAATTGCAAACATCATCGACCGCATCCTACAGGAATAATTTCACACCTTCTCCTATGAGGAAAAACTAAGTGTGAAGGCAGAGGGGAGACCAAAGCCTCCTATCAAGCTGATGCAGAGAGTGGGCTTGGTAAGTCGGGAGTTTAAAGATTGCTTGGTATGACAAGGTGGAGTGGCTAACAGGGAGCTTCCTAACAAACTGCATGCATTGCTGGCCTTGCGTGAAGTGTGCTGTTGCAGGAGATGGGTGTTCGAAGTTTGCAAGAGATGGATTTGAGGATATACACAATTTTGACAGGTCTGTTAAGATTCATGCAAAATCAAAGGAGCGTGTCAGTGCAGTCGTGTAATTAAGTATGTTGGGAAATGTGGGGACTGATACTTTTATTGATGAAGACGTGTGACTCCAGTTGGCAAACCATAACAAAGCGGTCCGGAAAAAAATCAGTTGTACATAATTGTACGCTATGTCGATGCTGCGGGAATCAGACAGGAACACTTTATTGGACTCTTTGATGTGTCAGGAGGCAGGGATGCAGAGTCTGTGTTTAATTTTGTAGACAGAGAGATGGCTTGTTATGATTACAAACAGAAACTTGTTTGTCAAACGTATGATGATGTGGCTGTCATGCCATTTTCATTGAACAGGCTTCAGGCGAAAGTGAAACGGGTCGCACCATACACTGAGGTTTTTCATTGCTATGCGCATCGGCTCAATCTCGTGCTGAGTCAAGGAGCAAAATGCATACCGGAGGCAAGGATTTGTTTTTGCAACTTTGTTAGGGTTTTCCACATTTTTTAGCAAGTCAACAAAGAGGTTGACTTTTTTAGAGGAAAGTGGTTACTTGTACTCCTGAAATGTCTGGGTTTTTTAAAGTATTGCATCAAATAGAAATGCCTACAGCAAAGTAGAGAGGTTGTTATTTCAGTTACATGTCTTTTGAATAAAAGCTCATGGACTTAATATGCTGGGTGTATCTGCTAAATGATGTTGTTTATACACTGAAGCATCATTTATGCCTGTGTGCCTCCCTCTCTCTACCTGCCAAGCGGTTTGGTATCTGTATGTGAATTCTTCCCTACAGTAGGAGCATAGATGGGTGAAGTGACTTCATAATTACCGCAGGGCCCTGGGCCTCAAATGGCTGCTCTGTGCAACTATTCTCCCATTACACCCCTGCACCCGATTCCCAAGTCTCTACTGCAACCAGGGGTGCAGACCCCCTCGCCAACTCCCCCACCCTCCACCCGCAGCAGTAATTGTGCTGCACATACACACACATGCAGTTTCACGTACAAACACACACAAACATGCATGCTCAGGAGAAAGCACACACATATGGTCCACACATAACTTCCCCATTATACACACACACATACACACTTACACTCTCACACACAGACATACACACACTTGCATACACACTCACATACACACACACATATTTACATATACGTACACACACTTTCACACACTCATACTCACACTCGCATACACCCACACACTCTCACACACATACTCACACTCACATGCACACACTCATACATCTTTTATGAACATAACTTCTGGTGCACTAGTGCACTCTCATGCTTCTCTCATGCACTAGTTGGAGGAGAAATAATTTGCCTAGTCGGGGACAGCATCACCAACAGACCTAATGAGGTGAAGTGGCAGAAAGGACAGACATGCACATGAAGACATGAATCAGTTCAACAAAGAACATTAAACGGTATGAACATCTAGACATTTTAGGTTATAATGCCTTCCATTTAAAGAAATGTTGAAACACACGGTATGTGCATAGCACCAAAACACATGAATAGTTGTAGAATAAGGAAATAACATAAATGCCACAGGATGACAAAGGTAACTGATGACTGTAAATGTAGAATTGTGCTGAAAGTAAATGAGAAAGCCAAACCTAGAATAGTACAAGTAAAATTAATTTATTTTTATCATAGTCAACATTCAAAATACATTTAAAAGAACATATTTCCAAATTTCATCTTCTACAATCACATTGTCTAAACTGCATCCATACTTATTTAATGACACAATAAACACGTATCTGACCATAGGTCAAATAACAAAGCAAAACCAATAAAGACTGTTGAAACACTGGTTCCTATTGGCTTTGAAACCAAACATACATTTTAAAACTGTATATAGAAATCACACGTCCTCCTCCGTGGGCTGCCCTGATTTCAGCTTCAGGATTATCTGAAAGGGAAACACCACATGCAGGTTACGAGACCGTTAAGCATACTGTAGCAAAGCATCGCCAACATGTCAGAGAAAAAGAAAGGACATGGAGGTAGTCCTCAGCTGTGGTTCCACCAGCTTCTGCTGTTCACAGCCTTTAGAAACCTTCAGCTGATGGGGCTCCAGGCAACAAGCAGGTGATAAAACTGTAAGAATTAAGATTTTTATACCGTGGTTTGATAATCCCGTCTGCTATCTGAAATGAATGCATCTTAAGAATCGTTCAACGTGTAACAGTTTATTCCATGCTTGACAAGGAACACTGAACACTGACAAGGACAGATACGTATGTTGTGTAATACAGGTGCATGGGAGCCACATGCAATACACCCTGAAAGATTATCTTCTTCAAAAAATGACTCCTCTTTGTGTAAGAATTTTAAGAACACTTGAAACCAGGTAGTATTTTATGAGCGCTGATATTGCCTAGGTATTTCACAATTCCCATTTTGTACTGCACTTTCTTAGGTGCTAGTCGCTGTCCCAGCGATGCAAAACAAATAATTGTTGCAAATTACCCCGGTTCATGTCACAACAGCTTTATTTTCTGGAATACCTTTATCTACAGACAGCTTCAAGTCAAAATTTTAAATATATATTCAATATAGCATACATAAAAATTATATGAAAGGACATAGGATTTCTATTGACCAATTTGTCATCAGCCAGCAGCCGTTATAAAAATGCAATTTTGAATTTAAACAATTATCTTATTGTGTGTATGCGGTCATGAGGGTATAGAATGAATTGTGAATGCAGTTTTATTTTCAGACACTCTGTGGCCTCCAGTTGTTTCAATTCTTTATTCTTAGTCTGATATTCTTTCCTCGGTTGGACCACCGCCAGTATCTTTTTCCCTCATTATGTTGGAGGAAACTTTTCTTTTGGATGTCGCCTAACACTATGTCATATTATTCAGTTGTTTGGTTTCTTTACATCATCTACTGTTCGTTTTGTTATGCCAAATGAATTAATTATTTTTTTATTCTCCGTTGGTGTTGTTTTCCTATGCTGTAACACAGCGTTGTGACGCTATACCTCATTGACAAATACTTATATTTCATCTCATCTCATTGTCTAAGCCGCTTATTCCTGGTCAGGGTCGCAGGGGGGCTGGAGCCTATCCCAGCATGCATAGGGGCGAGAGGCAGGAATAAACCCTGGACAGGTCGCCAATCCATCACAGGGCACACACACCATTCACTCACACACTCATACCTACGGGCAATTTAGACTCTCCAATTAGACTAACGTGCATGTCTTTGGACTGTGGGAGGAAACCGGAGTACCCGGAGGAAACCCACGCGGACACGGGGAGAACATGCAAACTCCACACAGAAAGGCCCCCGGCCTGGATTCGAACCCGAGACCTTCTTGCTGTGAGGCGACAGTGCTATCCACTGCACCACCGTGCCGCCTACTTATATTTCCTGATCTGTAAATGTAATTTTTCTTTTTCTCATTGCTCCCTTGCTACTTGGGCCTGGTTGCTTTGTATCCATTACTTGGCGTGATTTGGACATGTGAGTGTGCCATGTTGTTTTGGGCCCTTTTCATGGGTGTATCCTACTGATATCCTGCAAATGAGGGTGTTTAATTTCTTTGATTGCTTAATTAGAACCACTCTTAGTAAATTGGTCGTTAATGTGTCGCTGTTTGCGACCGCAAAATAGCCGCAACAAAATAGCTACCGTTTTTGCGCTGCTACTGTCATAGTAAATCTGGCCCTCTGTATGTTGTATTGTGCTCTCCGAGGTGCTGGATACTTTGTCCCAGTCAGTACACCTTTACATATATTTTCCAGTAAACAGAAGACATTCAACAAACAAAACAATGTTTTTACAATGTGGCGAATTTTCCACATTGCAATTAACTGCATTCACATTCCGCTTGTTCCACCATCACACAACAAACATGTGTTCAGAAATAAAAGCACGCATATTCCCTAAATGTACAAATGCAAAACAAATAACCACAAATGTTCTTGCAAAGTACCCTGGTTTATGTCACAACAACCTTATTTTCAGGAATAAATATCTATATACAGCTAAGCAACAGGGGCTATGGAGAAACATGGCTGTTAGGTAAGGCCTAGAAAGTATTGCTTCATATTTTCCAAAATTTTAGTTTTCTTTTTCTTGTCGTTCCCTCACTACTTGTGCTTCCTATTCATTTGTAGACGCATTATGATCTGGATGTGTAAGCATGCTATATTGTTTCAGACCCTTTTGTATGGGTGTCTCCTACCACAGAAAGAGGGCATTCCATTTCTTTGATTGTGTAATTTGAATCAGTCTTAGTAAATTGGTTGCTAATGTGTCAGTATCTGCTACTGCAAAAGAGCCGCAATATCACTGTTATGCCGATGAAACTCTTTCTCTCCTTCTCTCCATCTGAGACCCAGTACCCGGCACGGATCTCTGGATGCCTGGCTGACATCTCCACATGGATGTTCACCCACCACCTGAAGCTGAACCTGGGGAAGACAGAGCTGCTCTTCCTCCCAGCGAAGGGCTCCCCGATGATTGATGTGTCAGTCACCGTGGAAGGCTCCATAGTGTCTCCGTCCCAGTCTGTCAAGAGTCTTGGAGTGACCCTGGACTACCAGCTGTGCTTCTCGAGCCACATTGCAGCGATTCTCCCTCCACAACATTCGGAGGATCCGACCGTTCCTCACCCAAGAGGCCACACAACTCCTGGTCCAGACCCTGGTGATCTCACGTCTGGACGACTGCAATTCCTTGCTGGCAGGCCTACCAGCCTGTGCCATCAAGCCACTGCAACTAGTCCAGAATGCTGCCGCTTGTCTGGTGTTCAACCAGCCGAAGTTCACCGACGTCACCCCTCTACTCTCCCCTCTGCACTGGCTCCCCATCGCAGCACGCATCAGATTCAAATCACTGGTGCTTGCTTTTCAAGTGGCTAGAGGTACTGCTCCAGTCCCCCATACCTCCAGTCACTCATCACTCCCTACACCCCAGCCAGACCCCTCCGCTCCGCCTCCTCTGGAAAACTGACTGCCCCATCCCCCCGGCAGCCGCTCCTCGCGGTCTCGTCTCTTCTCCGTCCTGACCTCTCGCTGGTGGATCGACCTTCCGCAATCGGTCAGGACCGCAGAATCACTTGCGATCTTCCGCAAGAGACTCAAAACCCACCTTTTCAGACTCCACTACCACTGAATTCTGAACATCTAGCTAATTGTCACCACCACTGCCTATTTGTCCAACACTATATACCCCTGCTTACTCCATTTAATAATAAAATAATAATAAATAAATAAATTACTAACCTTTTCCTTCCCAGTGTTACAGGTATGGTACGCAGCTGCCTGTAATGATGTCTATCGCTGTATTACTGCACTGATCTCTTGCGCTAACTATGATTGTTCCTACCATGTATTTATGCACATGTTGTAAGTCGCTCTGGATAAGAGCATCTGCTAAATGCTTAAAATGTAAATGTAAATGTAATATAGTGACTGCTGTATGTCGCGACCATTTCCTTAGTAAATCTGAGTGTACAGTGTCATTTTTAGAACTGTAGCATTTTTTATTTATGCCAATGTTTTATATTGTAATAGCAACATAATTCAGTGTTTTGATAGCATTTATGTATTTGAGAACCTGTGATATTGCTGAATGACATCAACAATGATATCAACAATATCATCAGTCGTATCAACCTACTTCTTTGAGGTGAGCGATCTCTTTGCTCTCCAGGTTTTTCTGGGCATTATTGGTTATGGCTTTGACTCTTGTTGCATAGCTATAAGACAGTCCAGACAAGAGAAAAGCATGTTAAACATGTTAGCAAAGCACATAATGGTGCCAGTGTACTAAAATACATTGACATTTAGTGCACATGTATTGAAGGTGATACAGTACAGCTTAGCGAATTAAATCCTTGTAATGTTTTCAAAGTTAATCAGTGTCACTTGGAACTTTTTCTCTTTTTGGATGTGCGTCCTACTTTTTTGTGTCATCAACAGTGTCATCAAAATTTCACACAAATGTTCGTTTTTTTCCCTCACAAATAGTTTGGTGAGTGGATTTTGGTGTTTGCTGAACTTGCCAAACTCTGTTTGTGAAGAAGAAAATGAACACCTGAATTTAATCGTCAAAGTTAAGGACAAATGTTAATTGAATTCAGGCCTTGTTCTCCCAGTCTTTCATGCAGCAAGTTGCCATCGGGCATGGCCCCAAAGCGATGTCTGCATGCAAGCAGTAGACTGATGACGAGCTGATGCCTGCTACGATTTGGGTCAGGGTTAGGGGTTACGTGGGTCAGGGGTCATGTGATTGACTCACGCCAATGAAGTGAGAGTCTCCTCAATGTTGCAGTTGGATGGAGAGATGTTGACGAACATGAGCGTTTTGGCATTGCCCCCCAGAGAGTCCTGCATGACTACTGTCAGCTTATTGTTGCGGTACGGCACGTGGGCCTGCTCTGTGGATAGGGCGAATATCACGTCTCCCAGAGCACTCAGGGACTTGTTGATGGAATTGGCTTCCTGTAAAAAACAAAGAGGAAATGGCACCCTTACAATGAAACAAAATACATTATTGTGTGCTTAAAAATATGAATATGCCATCATCTCTAAAGCAGGGGAGGCAAAGCCTGGTCCTGCAGAGCTAAAGGGTCTATTGGTTTTTGTTTTCATTGTCACGGTTGTTCCCCAGATTCACCACCAGATGGCGGTGTTGCGCCTTCCCTTTGGAATGTGCACAGGTGAAACGAGGGTTCAATTATCTCATCCCTATAAATACTCGCACCTGACTTCTGATCGGGGCGAAATCGTAAGCCAACTTTACGATTTGTAGCCGGTAAGGTAGAATGTTTTTTTCAAGACGTTCACAAAGACTTCCTTTAGAAAATGACCATCTCCATTCAATCCCTTTTAAAATGAAAGAACTTATTTAGTTGTACCTTTTGTGGAAACCATTCTCTCTAATGGGGGTTTTCGTTTGGTTTTCGTTTGTCAGTCTGTTCGACTGCTTTGACGTTACTAACTTGTTCTTTTGGCTCTCCTAGCCGTTTACGTTTTTGGGGAAAAACTCTGTGTCCACCAAAGAACTTATTTAGTTTACCTTCATTAGGACCCTTGCTGATTACGAGAGCTTTTAGTGGGGTTTCTGTGTTTTCAGTCAGCTTGACTGTTCGGGTTACTAACTGGTTCTTTTGGCTAACTGCCTTTCTTGTTTTGGACTATCAGAGTTTTGGTTTAAGGTTGTTTCATAACCTTTTGTTCCTACATTAGAAACTTCGCTCGTGGTTAGGAGCGTTTTATAAGTTTCTTTTGTTCAGTCGTCGAGGCTGTTTACGGGTTCAATTTCATAACCTTTTGTACCTACATTTGAAACTTCGCTCGTGGTTAGGAGCGTTTTATAAGTTTCTTTTGTTCAGTCGTCGAGGCTGTTTACGGGTTCAATTTCATAACCATTTTCATTGTACCTACTTTAGAAACTTTGCTCGTGGTTAGGAGCGTTTTGTAAGTTTCTTTTGTTCAGTTGTCGAGGCTGTTTACGGGTTCAATTTCATAACCATTTTCATTGTACCTACTTTAGAAACTTTGCTCGTGGTTAGGAGCGTTTTGTAAGTTTCTTTTGTTCAGTCGCCAAGGTTGTTTACGGGTTACAATTTGGTTCTGGTGGCTCCCCTAGCCCCCCCTGCGTTTTCGTACGCTCAGAACTTTTCATAACCATTTTCATTGTACCTACTTTAGAAACTGTGCTCGTGGTTAGGAGCGTTTTGTAAGTTTCTTTTGTTCAGTCGCCAAGGCTGTTTACGGGTTACAATTTGGTTCTGGTGGCTCCCCTAGCTTCCTGCGTTTTCACACGCTCAGAACTTTGTTAAGTTTTTTTTATTCTGTCGCTTAGACTGGTTACAAGTTCTATGTGGTTCTGGTGGCTCTCCAAGCTCCTCCGCGTTTCCGGACGCTCAGATCTCTTGGTAGAGGTTTTACTCTGTGGTTCTGTCGGTCCCCCTTAACCGTTTCGAGTTTTTGCGGACGTCAGATGTGGGTCAAGTTGTGCCCTGTTTGTCTGCCGATCCCCCCTAACTGTTTCAAGTTTTTGCGGATGTCAGATGTGGGTCAAATTGAGCCCTGCTGTCTGCCGATCCCCCCCTAACTGTTTCAAGTTTTTGCGGATGTCAGATGTGGGTCAAGTTGTGCCCTGCTGTCTGCCAATCCCCCCTAACTGTTTCAAGTTTTTGCGGATGTCAGATGTGGGTCAAGTTGTGCCCTGCTGTTCTGCCGGTCCCCCCTAACCGTTTCGAGTTTTCGGACGTTCAGAACTTGTGGGTCAGGTCTTACCATGTTATTCTGTGGGCTCTCCTAGCTCTTCCGCGTTCTCGGACACTCAGAACTTTTGGTTATGTCCGGTCATAATAAATTATTTACTTGTCACTTACTAATAAAAACCTTTGCTCGCTATTAAGCACTTTTCATTTGGTTTTTGTTTGTTCAGTCGTTTAGACTGTTTTCGGGTGACAACCTTGTTCTGTTGGCTCTCCTAGCCTTTCACGTTTTCGGAAGTTCAGAACTATTGGTTCAGGTATTTACATAATACTTATTTAAATTGTACCTTAATTTGAAACCTTGCTCGTTTGTTATGGGCTTTTGTTGGGTTTCGTTTGTTCAGTCACTTCGACTGTTTCGGGTTGCAATGTGGTTCTGTGGCTCTTCTAGCTTTTCGCGTTTTTGGACGCTCAGAACCTTTTGGTGTTATGTAAACAAAGGAACATGTGTATTGTACCTACTTTAAGAACCCTTCTCGCTATTAAGCGCTTTTTGTTCGGGTTCCTGTTGTTCAGTCTGTTAGACTGTTTCCGGGTTAGTTCTCTCGTTAGCCTTTATTGTTTTGGGAAACTGTTTAATTTACGAACTTATTTAGTTTGTACCTATTAAAAAGAACCTTGCCCGGGTTACACTCAGGTTGTTTTTGTTCAGTTCGGTTCGACTGGCTCAGGTTACAATCTGGTTCGTTTGGCTATCATAGCCTTTGTGTTTACAGACACTTGGGTAACCACCCGTTGGGTGTGATTTTCCGTTCCTGATCCTTCCCTATTTCTCTGTTTTGCAGAGCTAGGGTTTCTTTTTGATCCCCTAGGGTTTCTGCGAGTGGCGCCTATCACCACCAACCCTTACATTCATCTTAAAATCAGCCACCAATTTTGATCCAAGAATTCAGGTGTGGTGAGTTAAGTGTCAGCAGTTAATTTAATTGAGTTCTGAGTTAAAACAGAAGACCCTGTAGATCTCCAGGACTAGGGTTGACGACCACAGTTCTAGAGCTACTGTTACTGTAGTGGGTGCTGCTCTTATGCAAACCACCTTCAATTGGTCGTCCTTGGCTCCCGTCTTCGCTGCCCGCTCACTTCCCGCCAGATCGACCAGGCTGAGCTTCCCGTGACTCACGCTCCCATTGGTCAGATTGGTGCTCTCGATCGTGATCCCAATAATCAGGTGAGAGCGGGAACTCTCCAAATTAATCTCTGGAAAACACAAAATAAATAAAAACATACATACAAGAAGAGTACAGACAAGCCCATGGACACATAAACATCTATGTACAGCGAGCCTAAACGGTTTGAATAGCTTGTTTTCATCATCATGTACTTTGACGTTCTTATACATATATAGTTATGTATTTATAGTATACAGACATGCACATATATATTAACATATATTCTATATATCAGGGTCAAAAAGACTCCAGAGGAAACTAGGACATAGTGAACTTTAAACATGAATATGTTTAATTTCCACACATGCATTTCAAACATGCGTTCCAGATTTAGCACTTTATGTTCACAACCAGACAAAACAATCTAATTTGTATCCCTTTGCACTGTCATCCCTTTGTGTGGAAACACAAAAAAGATTTTGGAAAATTCCTTCATGCCACTCTCACTTTTTTTAAACCCACCCTTTCCTTAAGTTAATAACCTGCCATACCACCTGTACCAACTGTGACTTAAAAAAGAAAGAATTCCAGATGACTGTATCAAACAAGGCTGTTTAGCACATACTTGTGGCCGCAATGTGCCGGTTAGCACAGCCATGCTCAAACAGTGCAAAGAGCTCTTCAGCACTCCTCGCTCCCATTATCTCAGCTCCCTGAGCAAAAACAAGGCCCTTTTTGTCCTTCTTAATTTCGATCTTCCTGCTGGAGGCTTCGGTGGGCCTGACAAAGAGGTCGAGCAGGCGGTCATTATAAAGCTCCAACATGTAGGCCGAGACCTGGGGAAAAGAGACGGAGAGGGAGATTGCACGTAATGGGGGGGGCACAGGAGCCAGACAGAGGGGTCCACTGCCGAAAAACCATGCCCCCGGACACACTTCACCTCCTTTAAAAACCCGCCCTACGTACCACAAAGCGGTCTTAAATGGACCATGATATTGTGCTATGTGCTACGTGCATTAGATATAGCCCTGGCTGGTGGATCAGGTGTTGTATCAATGTAATAAATGCTGATATAAGTATGTAACAAATAAAAGTTTGTGAAGACATACAGTACATATGTACAAGCTTTTTCCAGAAAGCCTTGATTTCCTGCAAACATTTTTCTTTGCAAACTTTGACCATGGGTATCACCGCAGCCTGGCTTACTTTAAAGTCAAACTTGGACGTGTTCTCCTGGATAATTTCGAATAATTTCCGGAAAGCTCTCGGCATGATACCCGGGTTCTTTAGGTCTTTGTCACCAATCATGGTAAAGGTCTTTCCGGAGCCTGTCTGTCCATATGCAAAGATGCAGACATTAAAGCCATCTATTGCTGACTGGATGAGCCTGGAAAAATATACACAAGATACATACCACTATTATTATTGCTACTGATACTACAGTACTAGCACTACAATTACGATATACAACTACTACTACTACAATTGCTACCAACAATACTACTGTTAACACTACTACTACTACCACTACTACTACTACTGGTTGTATTAAATCTCTCTTTCGCAATCAGATAAAAGAGTGTTAATTAGAAACAGTAATTTAATTTCTTTTGTGTGCACAGCAGCTTAATTCTGGCAGGGGTCTGTAGCCACTGTTGTACTGAGTGCTCTTATTCAGTCTGTTTTGACAGGCTAAGTAAGATGTCTTGGATTCTTTAAAAAAATTGCTTTCCATGACAATGATACCGCATTCCCATTTCTAAGCCATACCAAGCTTTAGGAAAGCAATTTGCACGGCTGTCACACTGCAGGGGCTGTATGCTTCGTGAAAGTAATGCAGAAATATCAGCCGGGAATGCCAAAGCCTGGTGCCGCTCAGCGGCCAATCATTGGCTCCGGTAATCTGGCAGCTGAAAGGCCAGCCGACCCAGCTAATGCGTCTGGCGCGGCTGAGGTACTTCACCTGCTTGTGTCCTGGAAGACCTCTTCCTGCGAGCTCGCTCCGCCAAAAACTTTGTTGAACTGGAACTCTTTTAAGCCCCGTGGGGTTTCCACGGTGACGGAGTACTCATCCAGGCAGTCGACCGCGGGCCTGCCCCCACCCCCCATCTCAGTTCTGCTCATGGGCCTTATACGACAGAATACTCGGATTCTACCTAGCGGGAAAAAGGGACATTTTCTTGAGATATACAATCAACTCCAAAATGATTCACTCCCTTGAGAAAGATGAGCAAATACAGGTGATGAGCTATACTGTATGGTCCAAAAATTGGAAAATTATATTCCGTTATACTAATTACAAAATTACCATTTTGTTTAACAAGTAATATTATTTCCCCCAAAAAATATATGTCACAAGTATTCACACCCCTAATAATTATTTGATATAAAATCCAGCAGAAAATAAATTTGCATTAACGTGTCTTCTATAGTGTTTCATGAGATGAACACAAGATGAATCTTGTGAAATGTGAAATGCCCAAAAACCATGTGATTCGCATGTGATTACAGTAACTAAATACTGTACACCCTTGCTAAAATTGGTATGCCTACAAAATTATTGGCATCAAAAATAGCCAGTTGCTATCAAGTAACCAAGTTACAACAAACACTTTGACATTTTGACATTTAGATATCTTTCACAGAATCTACAAGCTCTAAATTCTACAAAATTCTACCCGTTTCTTAAATTCATTCTGGTTTCTGTGCTTCATCTGGTCATCACCTATAAATATCGGGCTTATGCAGGGTGGCATTGCAGTATTGTGCTAATGGAACAAAACCTGAGGGTTTCAAGTTCAACTCCTACAAATGACTCTCCCGTTGGACCCTTGAGCAGGGAAATATAGTTGCCTGAATTGATTCAGTAAATGTCCCACTCCATACATGTGTAATATGCAAAATACAAGGTGTGTAAGTTGCCCTGGATGAATACAATATGAATAATAATAATTTATAGTACTAAATATAATATAGTACTAAATAATTATAATAACAGTCAAATGTCATATTTCATGACAGACAGTGACATAGATTGTGTTACTGCCAGTTCCTGTAACATATGTTTGTGCAACAGATGTAATAACTCAATTTTACCTTTCATGTCCTCCACTATGTTGTAGTATTTCTTTCTCATGATTCGCTCGGAGTTGTAGTTTTCAATTATCCTTTTATTCTCCTCTCTGACCTGCTGTAACTGTTGTTGGAAAGAGAGAACTTGTACAATGCAGAGACAACTCTATATAACTCATGAAGAATGACCTGTATTTTTGCATGCTGTCTCTAAAAACTCTTCTTGTAGGGTGGTAAATAAAGTGTACTGGGGGGTGTTAAACCTTGTAAAACATGGTCAAACGTGGTAAGACATTTCAAGGAAATACAGTAGAAATGGCCTGGGATTGACAGTTTTCATTCAGGTATAGAGTTGATCATAGAGACCTCTGTAAGCCATAGCACAGTTTTGTAAATGCTTGTGTCATTTAATTATGACATCACACATGCCACCCCCATCTGTTTGATCTCTGTTACCATGGAGCTTCTGGTGCCTGAGAGGTTCTAAAGTTATGCAACAGTCACAAGATCTCACTTCCTATGCCAAAGAGGTGACAGTTGTACATATCACATCATCCCTGGTTACATGCTGGGTGTAATTCATGTTTTCAGAAATATTTGATGTCTGTGTAGTCAGTCATTTGAGCATTTAAATGGGAAGTCATACACGAGTCACACAGCTGATAGATTACTGTAATAAGGAGAACAAATGCAAACAAAGTGCCATTCAGAGTGACAGTGTACAGCATAATGGAGTTGTTTGGACATTTGTTTAAAAATGAATGAATTAATTAATTAAATTTGTCAGGCAACATTTGTCTAAGGCAGGGTTTCTCAAACTTTTTTACTCCACGACCCCATTTCATGGGTGGGAAAAAATCGCGACCCCATACATAAATGATAGTGCAATTACAACGCTGAAAAACTTTAGTCCAGAAACATATATTGGTGGTCTATTTCCAAAATAGTAGCAAATGCATTTACAGGCTATATCTTTATGAAAAACAAATAAAACAGACTTGCGACGACAAATGAAGCCTGTAGACCCTGTTCGTTTGCTGCTGTTGCAGTTTTAAGCATGGTTTTCTGTCCTTGTAAAACTTTTTGTTTCCTCTGAAAGAAATCTAGCGGCTTTGCTTGTAATGCGCTGTGTTTAGTTTGCAAGTGGCGTTGCATTTTACATGGCTTAAAACATGGCATGGGTCATAACTTATTTTATTCCTTTTTGTTTTATTTGTATTTTTAACTCATACATGTCGGTAGATTAAAAATAATCGGTAAGAAAAGTCAGATTTTACTAAAAAACAGGCAATTGTTTTTCATTTAAAAAATGTTAAGAAATGCTTATGCTTTAATGCTTTATTTTAATTTTTTGGGCGACCCCACCATGACCCTTTGGCGACCCCAAGTGGGGTCGCGACCCATAGTTTGAGAACCGCTGGTCTAAGGAATGGGTCACAATAAATGTGTTCGCCAATTTAGGGAGTCAATCATAAAAGTTTGGGAAGCACTGACCAAACACCAACGGCAGCAGCTGGGATATGAGACCGAAGGGGCACTGTCTAAGTGTTTTATTTTCTGACTCATTCACAACTCAAGTGCAACAACTTCACTTCAACACTCGTGAAAGCGACGCTGCATTACATCATTCATATAGTGTGGTGTAACACAGATTCAGGTTGGACGTTTAACACTGTACACAGCGTAACAGAATCATAGGGGTGGAGGGGGAGAGTGACATATGGATTGTACAATAGTACATCTTTTCTGGCAAATTAACCTGTCACTGCCAACTTCTGACTTCTCGTTTTGAATAGCCTATTAAAGCCCACCAGGTGAACATGTCAAAGCACCTCAGCACAGCGGAGGTAGTGGGAACCTCATACAAACATAAATCCCAAGACGGGTTCAGGAACATCTCAAGAGATGTTCTCCCATCTATCCAAGATCATCCAAAAATTGTTCATAACATCTTCCTATTTTCTGAGAATGACTATATTTGTGACTGACCTTTTCCAGTATCTGAAATCTGGGAAAGGTCAGAGCTCTGTTGTGGATAAGGTTCTACAGTTGGAAGGGGCTCACCTCGCCCTGGAGCTGTTGAAGCTGTTGACCCACAACCTTCACTCTCTCAGTTGTGAAATACTCACTGTGCCTCGCAGCCACATCAAGACCCTGAAACACACACACACACACACACAATGCAATGAGTGGGTGAGCCACAAGTACACCCAGCATAGACTCTTTTTTTTTAATGTGTTTCCCAATTTGGTGGCCAATTGTACCCTCTATTGTTTCAATTACCCCCCATGAGCCCACCGTCTGCAACTACAGGACCAGCCGCCACCCTGGGACTGGCAGTGGCAAAGGTGCCGAACTGCCTCCTCCGAGATGGAACTCGCCAAGCTGTCGATCATACCTCCGATACACACAGAGCTGGTCCAGCCTTTTTACTAGTTGCGTCCCTCTCTGATTTTTTAAGGATACACTTTGTATCCAAACAGGGGAAATGTGCACCTCACTTGTGGTATTACACTTGTATTATTACACCCTTTAAATTGTGTAATAACTGGTGAAGGAGGCATTAAAAGGAAATGTTGAGCTGGCATCATCTAAACTGCCTCACAATTCCCACACAAGTCATGCTCTTCAGACCTAGTGAAAGTATTAAATATTGCAAACAGCAATGCATTCAGAATGGTTTCTCTGATCTCTCTCTCTCTCTCTCTCTCTCTCTCTCTCTCTCTCTCTCTCTCTCTCTCTCTCTCTCTCTCTCTTCCTCTCTGTTTCATGCTCACCTGTATGTTTTCCTGGTCCAGTTCTGGCTCACTGCTGCCATGGCGTATTTCCCAAGTGCTGTCTGGACGCCAAAAAGAAAAAAAAAGAATGAGTCGTGACTTCTGCACGATACAACAATAATTCAAAAGCTGTTTGCTTTAGCTTTACTGCAACATGAAATGTATTTTAAACTACATTTTCACAGCCAACAGAATTCCTTTATGTATTGAAATATGTTATGCAATGGGTTTGGCATGTTCAATCAATCAATGAACCTTTATTCTTTATTTTGTATAGCACCATTTACAATCACACTGTCACACAGTGCTTCCCTGTAGGCATTTCTCTGAGGGAAAAAAGAAAAGAAAACACTTCAACCAATATGGGGAAAACAGTAAATGCATTCCCTGCCTAAGTCTTTAATAGGAAATAGAGTTGAACTCTGGGAGAACAGTGGGATACAAAAAAAAATACACCTACAGAGCAGAGAAAATAGACACTGTGTACACAAATGCACAAATTCCATTTGTCATTGAGATGTATTTACCAACATCTAAGGGCCTGCTCCCTTTCCTGATACACTCCAGGGCAATTTGTGTGATTTGAGCTTTCCGTAATGTCACCTCGGACGTTGCCTGAAGATCCACTCGGTGCTCTTCCCTCTGTTCTTCCCTGTTTTAAATGCATGTGTCACATGCTAAACAGATAACTTTCAGGAGTTAAAATGTTTTAAGGTGAATATCAAGGCTCGCTTTTCACAAACTATCCTTTTGGCATGTCTGGCACAGGTGAGTATTTTACTGAACCTATTGACTCATTTTTGCTCAGGTATTTTAACAACCATGCCCTGTATGTGATTTTAACATATAACATTCCTTGTACATGTTCATCTGCCTAACCACTAATTCATATACAATATGTACACCACACACAATTGGCATAATTGGTCAAAACAGAATAACGAGAAACCAATATATTGTGACTAGGCAACCATGGCCGAAATCTTGAGTACATTTATTGCATAAGTACTGTAAATTAAGTCTGTAACTTAAGTATGCAAAAGGAAAACGTTATAGAGCTTAGAGAATATTAAAAGTTTGTATTTCTGAAAAGAGGTATGATTTTCTTAGCGAATCCTAACTGTTCAGCGTTCTGTGTTCCCTCTTCAGTGCCTCTGTGTTCTGACACTGTCATTTGTGGTCGTTCCTGGTTTTCCTTGGCTTGCTCCAATGCCAGACTGTTTTCCTCGGTCATTCGGTCCACTAGCAGTTTTGCCTCCGCCACTTGAACATAAACATTGTGGGCCTGGCATAAAAAATAATGAGTACAGTTATCCAAGTAATTTTCAAAGACGGTGTTGTAGTTTTCCAGTTGTGCACGAATGCTTGTGTGCCTTGGTTTCCAAAATTGGGAATGCTGGAAACAAAATTGAGGCACAGTCCACTGATTTGTATTTACAAGTCAACCCATTTCTGAGGTAAAATATACTTTTGGAGATTGAAGGCTGGAAAGTTGTCTGTTTGTCTGTCTGTCTGCATTATTGTTTCTGAAGTGCTTTACCTTCCTATCCTTTTAAAAGTACCATTTTTTTAGTTTGAAGTGAAACTGGGGCAATACGTTTCACGTTATGTTTCATTCCTACATTTCATTATGATTATACGTATGACATTATGGGATTATTTTTCCTTTACCCGGTTTGTACTGTATTTGTTTTCTGATCAACATCCACTAAGAGTTTTCTGTTTCTCAGTGTGGAGTAATGGGCAGCTGCAGTTAAAACAGTTCTCCCAACACACAGCTCCCACTGAGTGTCAGAGGCATGCAAGGCTGTAGGCTAGTAGACTAGTATTTCTTGATCGTGTACAATAGAGCTTCTGCTCTTTTTAAAGTTGGGAACTGTAAAAAAATTAACAAATTGTGCATTTGATCATTTTATTTGAAAGTTATGTAGAAAAGCACTACAGACACAGGGTGTTTTGATCATATAGGAATATGCACCATCATACTATTTCTTTATTCCTACATTTGTTACTGCTTTATTGTTTGATACATTATGAGCAATATAAATTAAAAATATTTATTTTATTGAAATAAAAAATATTTTAGATGTAGATGCAAATAACGAGCCAAGATGGACTGAACCTCATCAATACAATGCTCTTATGTTGTTATAGACACACATATTTAGATGAGTGTTTAGACGTGTTAGTCGTGTTGTGTGATGCCCAGTGGTGGCTTGTAGTGTTATCCAATAATGCTCATTAGTGTTCAATACTGAACAATAGCATCCAGTATGTTCAAAAGTGTTCAGTTAATTTTGTATGGTGGAGCTGTTCAGTGGTACGCTGTTCTTACTTTCAGGATGACAGCGTTTAGCAGGGCTGAGCATGGTGGTTGATTTGCCGTGTCACCCTTGCTGTCCGTGTTCCACTGTAATAGCTGCGTGATCTCCCGCTCCCGCTTGTATAAATTCTCCTTCAGGCTCTCTAGGCGGGCTTGGGCGTCCTCTAGTGACGGTTTACCGTCTGCACAACTCTGAGCCTGGGCGCCACTCTCAGTTTCTGGCTGTGAAAGTGATTCGAGCCCAATGTCAGCCATGATAACAATCTTGACTTTGAATTGAATAAATGAGGCCGAAAATGCAAAAAGCATGGTGTTCAACCATTTTTATTCTACCTGAAATGAAAAATAGACCTATATTATTTTCCATTTGAATCTGTCATCTCTTAAGCCTAAAAACCTAAGTGATCAGCTCGGACAATGTACCTATTTGTGAGGAATTCAGGGAAATGCCTTGGTCCTTATTACTGCAGCAAGGTCTAGCCAAGGTTATAACCAATAACCCTCAGGTTCAGATCAGAGAGGAACACCTTACACCTTACAATATGCACATAAGTGGAGTTAGTGAAGCCAGTGGGACAATAATGGGAGCAGTTTATGTGTGTGTGATGAAGTATGCAAATACAATGGGTTGACTGTACTCTACACACCACTGGTCAATCACAGAGTACACCTAGATGAAAATCACTGACACCACATTAACAAATGATACCCCTCCACACCCCTACCAGCCGACCCCTTCTCCTGTACCATAATTGAGCCCTCTGCTGCATCGTCCTGCTGTGATATATCAGCGGTTTCCGGTAGAGGGCACTGTTGATGCTCCTCCTCCGCCTCTGGAGGTTTCAACATGTCCTGAACCTTCCCCAGTTCCAGCCGAGTGATCTGCAGCTCCTGCAAGGCTACAAGTATGGATACATGGATACAGGCATGAATTACCAGATTGGTTACGTCCTATTGTGAGTAACAAGGTGCTCTAATGAAAATAGCATTCTAAACTTATGCTACAAGCTTTCAGACATTTAAAAAGCTGTTTCCCATGAGCATGTACAATCAGAAGGTTGACTTTCCCTAAGAATCTACTTTTACATGATTTCATAACCCAACCAGCCACCCAACGTAATGCTAAAGCATAATTTGTAAAGCGTTTCTAAAGCGTTTCTGAGGTTTGCCATTATTGATAATACGGACTGTCACAGTATAGCTTGATGAATGGGCAATATGAGCACAAAGGCTAACACATGCATGCTCACACACATACATATGCTCACACACTTACTGGATGCCTGGTGGCTGTGCAGAAGGTCTAGTTTGGAGGAAAACAAATCCAGAATCTTATTCTGCACAGAAAAACAAAAATGCGTTAATCAATTTTACTTCATGTAATGACATTTCAGTAGCATCCATAACACATTTTTTAAATTGTATAAATCACTAGTTTTTATGTTTTTCAAAAAAAAGAAGCACAAAAAAAATACATTAAATACTATCTCACTTCACCAGTGATATAGAAGCTACGTTGTTATCATTATTGTGACCCATTCCTCAGATTCAGTTCCTGTTATGACCAGATGAGAGTTCTCACAAGCAAATACAAAAAGTAGAACTCCCCCATTCCCAAACTTGGTGACCTTTTCCTTGTCCCAGTGGGCGGCTTCTGATTTCATCCTCTCCTGCAAGGTGGTCTTCTCCTCTATGTGCCTCTGATTCACGCCGTTCAGTGTCTGGGCCAATGGAGCAGAGATACGCTATAAATTAAACAGCTCTTCTGTGCATATAAAACAACCCATATAGCATTAAGCATTAACAGCAGCATGCCTTATTCATAAAGAATTAACAGCAATATTCCTTAGTCATAAAGCATGAACAACAACATGCCATATTCATAAAGCATTAGCATTAACACTAACAAGCCTTATTCATAAAGCATGAACAATAACATGCCATATCCATAAAGCATTAACATTTACAAGCCTATTCATAAAGCATTAACAGCAACATGCCTTATTCATAAAGCATTACCAGCAACATGCCTTATTCATAAAGAATTAACAGCAACATATCTTATTCATAAAACATTAACGGTAATAATCCTTACTCATAAAGCATTAATTAAATTAATTACATAAAAGTTCTCCCCTTCAATATGGCACTAGGTGTGTGCCAATAGTGTTTATTACAGTTTTTCTCGATCGCTTACACACTATAACTGGGCCTATTAACTAAACATCCCAAGCCATGACGCCATCTACCAAAAGACAGACCCATTTCCCCAAACTATAAACACTATTCCCCTGTTTTCACACATGATTCAGATTTGTTTAACTTTTTGTGAAAAACTCTACACACAAATCCCTTCATATATCACTGGCTGCACTATGTGCTCATTTAGAAAGCACTGGCATTCAATATCATTAACTCAAGTGATCACAACTTGAACCTAATTAATACACAATTCCCCAGGAGAAAACACTAAGAGTCAAAATTGTTCACACACCAATCAGAACCTCAGGATGGATAGATAGATAAAAGGGCCATGGGTCAGTTCACTTGTTTTGGAACAATGGATCTACAAAGACCTGAAGGTAGAGGATGGTGCAAGTATGTTTTTTCATACTGTATCAAGTTTTTGAGTACAGTTATGTATTACAACAGTATATACTGTAGTACAGGCTATATGATGGCCTACTTTTGTAGGCTTGTTTAGATATTACAGTTGAGGCTTGCCAGGGGTGGATAAGGCATGCACGGGTTTTTCTACCCCGCTGCCTGGCTAGGGCTAATATTGCCTGTGATGTTGATGAGAATCTTTAGCCTGACCCAGACCAGAGATGGGATACTGAGGCAGAATAAATGTGATTTCTTTCTTTATGTACAAACTGTTTTTTTTTCCATTGGTTTATATTGGTAAATACATGGAAATGATTTTACTGTATTCTACGTTCTTTATGTATCAGTTGCATATTTTTACAGTACATTTACTTTTTCACTCAATTTCAGTTTATTTTACTACAGTACATTGAGGAATTAAACATTTTGCACATTTTGCACATTTATACATGTTTCAAGAAACGTGTCTTAGCAATAAAAAAAACTGTAATAGCGATATCTACACTGCTTCTTATAATATTCAGTGCTGCGTAAGCTGCTATGGACCAACCTCTGCTATATGAATACATCTAAATGCAAACTTGCTTCTCACTCCTAAAGGGGAATGATATAAAGATGTAACTTTGGGGCCACGATCTGGATTAATGCTCACTGTGAACACCTACCCACAAACATTGATACATACTATGGCAAAGTAAATTCTATTCCACTGAACACACTCTGACCTTCAGTCTCTCTTCCCAATAGATGTTTTTCTTCTCTACTTTCTCCTGGTAGATATCCAGTATTTTTTTCAGGGCATTTAGTTTGTTTTGGTAGTGAGTTCTGATCTTCTGAATGGGTTTCTCCTGAAAATACAAATACATACAGAAATATGCATGCATACACGCACACACATAGAAAACACAGATAACATGTTAAGAACATATGAGCATCAGAACGTTTTATGACCAGCCATTAAGCCCATATAGACTATAGTCTTCCCTGAAAACCTTTTGTGACCAACCCATACAGCAATCATATTGCTTTTGGTGGTTTTGGGCTTTTAAAACCAAAACCATTCGGTGGAGATCACACACCTGGTATGCTTTGGAGGCCATCTGGTAATTCTCCTCCAGCTCCTGGACCATTTCCAAATGTCTATTTTTCATCAGCTGCATGTCTTCAGCGATCTGTGGGCAGTGGAGCAGCACTGACTAAGAAAGGTCTGCACCCTGGATACTTAGTAAAGTAAATAAGCCACAACTATTTTAAACTAAAAAACTAAAAAGAAGTAAAGAAAGTCTTTCATTTTCAACCAAAGTTGAAGACAAAAAAGTGACCATTTTATTCACACAGACAAAACAAAGCTTTTAAATTGTTTCTTTTTAGATGTCATGACATATTACATTAGGCTCAACATTAAGAATATTCTCTCTCCTGGATCCCAGATAAAACTACTTTTATCTGGACTCACCTGGCTCGTGGGTGATCTCACTTTTGAGCCATTGTTATGTAGCTGTTTGTGTGTGTGTGTTTGTGTGTGTGCAGGCATGTGGGTGTGTGTGCGTGTGCGTGTGTGTGTCTATATGTGTAATTCTATATGTGTCTATAGTATGTGTAATTGGCAGTAATTTGTTCAGTTGCAGGGAGAGTCAGGTTAATATAATTAGGGGTTAAAATATAGAGTTCCAGGAACTTATTAGTACGCCCTTTATAAAGTTAGCATGCACACCGAAGCTGGGTAGGGCGGAACTTCTAGAGCAGGTAGGGAGAGACAGCTGGGTGATGGTAGGGTGCAAGGATAGAAAAGGGTGTGCACATGCAGGGGCGGCATCTCCACAGTTTGTGGTGTCCAACTGATTCCAGCTCTTGCAGGAAGAGGGTCTGACCCAGCCCTCTGAGTGAGAGGACTGATGAGCCCCATGGTGCCCTGGCGACCACGCCACCCAGGAACAGGAAGCTAGTTTTAGGGGGGGACTCAATTATTAGAGATGTAGACAAGTATAGTCTGTTCGTGGGAAAAGGAGTCTCAAATGGCATGTTGCCTGCCTGGTGCCCAGGTTGGAGACACCCTGGAACACGTGGACAAGCTCCTGGCCAAAGCAGGAGTGAATCCAGTGGTCATGGTCCATGTTGGAGCCAATGATATAGGTAAGGGTAGGTTTGAGGTTCTGCAGGACAAATGTATAGAATTAGGATCAAAGTTAAGGAGCAGAACCTCTGCAGTGGTCTTCTCTGGAATTCTGCCAGTACCACGTGCTAGTAAAGGGAAGCAGAATTTTATATGGAAATTTAACACGTGGCTACAAACCTGGGGCCTCATTCATAAAACATTCTTACGTACAGACTTGATCTTAGAATGTGCATACGTTCAAATCCACGGTTCAGATTTATAAAAAGGTCTTTGACGTGAAAAAGTACTTAGCTCCAAGTCAGGTTCCAACTTGGCGTACTCACGTTTCCTTGTGGCAATGTTGGAGTACTGCAGGTATTCTGAAATCTAAGAGCGCCAATTGTTTCCTCATTATTATTATTATTATTATTATTATTAGTAGTAGTAGTAGTAGATGCTGTTGTAGTTGTATTACCAGATTGAACACATTGCTTAGGCTATACGTAATGGTTTGCACAATAAAGTTATTAATAAATTAAAACAACATAAGCTAGGCTACTTGTGGAAAACAAAACAAAAACACACATTGGTTTTCCAAAACTACCCCTATTAACATAATTGACACATCCTCGAAGGAAATGTATTTAATATACATATTATGGTTCCACATGTGTAAAACATTTCAGTCAATCTATAGGCTATAAAATGTCCAATAATGCAGTGGTTTGCAAGAGGGAAAATGGCAGCATTGGCACTTCTCGAAGATAGTGCCAACCGCGCAATAAGAAGTTATTAGAGATCGGGCAGACTTCTTAGCGCATGATGACAAATGGCTTATAAGCAGGTACCGTTTGTCGAGAGATATGCTATTAGAGCTTTGTGCCCAGATGGGCCCAAATTTACAGAGACACACCAACTGCAACCAGGCCGTACCCGTTGAGGTGCAATTATCCGTCCTTGGGTTCCTGGCTACAGGAACATTCCAAAGAGAAATAGCATTTTACATTTACATTTTAGCCATTTAGTAGACACTCTTATCCAGAGCGACTTACAAGCTGTGCATAAATACATGGTAGGAACAATAGTTAGCGCAAGAGATCAGTGCAGTAATACAGCGATAGACAGCATTGCAGGCAACTGCATACCATACCTGTAACACTGGGAAGGAAAATAATACGGTCAGTAGTGGAGCGCACTATCGGGATGTTAAAGGGAAGATGGCGGTGTCTGGATGCATCAGGAGGGAGGCTGCTGCACACAATTTCAAGATCATTTCTGATTTAGAGATTTCTAAATGGGGGAGTGGCGTACGCACATGAAATTTCAGAAATGATCTTAGATCAAACGTAGGATTGTTTCTATGCAACTTTTTTATAAATGAGGCCCCTGGTGTAGGAAAGAGAGGCACAGGTTTATGGGGCACTGGGACTCCTCTCGGAACAGGGGTGACCTGTACAAGTGGGATGGGCTATACCTGAACCGGAGGGGTACAGCTGCATTGGGCCAGTGTATGCTTAGGGTAGCAGAGGAATATTTAAACTAGGGACTGGGGAGGCAGGGAAGGAAATTAGTAGTATATTAAGGATAGGGAGGTACAGACTGTCCAGATGGAAGATACCAAGGTGGAGTATAATAATAACTGTGAGGATATAATTAATAAAGATCATTTAGACCATAATGTGAGGTGGTTTGGCGCAGTTATGTATGGAGGGGAAGGACAATATAAGCGTGAGTAAGGTTCTGAAGTTCCTGTGTTTGAATGCTAAAAAAATGTAAAAAAATAAAAAGAATTTCAAGAAGAAAAAAAGAATTTGGAACTGGAGGCTGTCATGTAGAATGGGGGTTATGACATCGTTTGGATTACTGAAACATGGCTTGGTGCAGCAGATGTGGATGAATATAATGTAGAGGGGTACAAATTGTTTAGGAAGGACAATTAATTAACTAATAAAAGAGGAGGAGGAGTGGCCCTTGTATATGAAAGACAATCTTGATGTGCAGGAAATTCCAGGTATTAACTCATTCATTCCTTGATATATATGTTATAGACTAGCAGCTTCAGACAGCACAACATGAATACTATGCTCTATGGTAACATAAAACAAGCCAGAAGTGCGGAAGGGGAGACATTAATAATGGGCGACTTCAATTACCCCCCTATGAATTGGGAAGTGGTGTCAGGTCAGGGTAAATGTGAAGAGGAATCTTTAGATGTGGCTAATGACTGCTTTTTGGTACAGTCTGTATTCAGCCTACGAGAGGGAAATCAATACTTGATCTGGTTTTGTGTAATGATCCTGACAGAATTTGCAGTGCAGAGGTAGTAGAACCACTAGGGACAAGTGATCATAGTGCAGTTACTTCATATATTTTTTGACCAAATTAAGATGGCCTCCTCTAACTCTAGAATTTAGATTGCAGAACAGTGAATGAAAAATTGATTAAATTTAAAAGGGTTTGTGGAGGACGTCGGTCTCGGCCACGTGGGAGTGGCATGGTTGCCTGTGTCTTTATATGTTGTGGAGGCCTTTGGAGCAGGTAGACTTTCCGAGGGCAGGTTTGGTACTCTCACAGGGTGTGAGAGTAAACCGTGGCCCGGAAGATTGCTCCAAAGGCTTTATTTGTGTGTATGGAGAGTTTGTCTTGTCATGGGAATATATGGGTGTGAGTGCGCGTGCACGTATGTTGTGGAGTGTTGTAGAGTGTTGTTTGAGGAGTTTTGTGTGCGTTTGTCGAAAGTGACTGAGTAGAGTGCTTCCTGTGTGTGTGGGGAAGAGGGAGAGGGGGTGCACTAAGAGTGTCCGCCTCTCTCCCTCGGTGTGATTGTGGAGGAGGGCGAGAGGGTTCCCTGAAAGAGGGTCCGCCTCTTGCCCTCGGTTTTATTGAAAGAGAGCTCGCACTCAGCAGCGGAGAGTGTTTCTGGGCAAAAGCCGAAGAACTCTCACTGGAAGAGTGGAGAGTGTCTTGGGGCTGGTTGACAGAACTCTCACTGTGGGGAGTGGCGAGTGTCTCTGTATGAATGGGTAAGAGAACTCAGACTGCAAAGTTCGAGTGTCTCGTATTCATGGGTGGAAAGCACTTGAAAGGTCACTGGATATGTGTGTGCCTGGGGAGGTTCCAGGGGAACTCCGGATGAAGAGGTGCGGTGTCCTGTAAGTTTGGGTTATTTTAGCTTGTTATTTTAGTTCGCTGTTTTTACCCGAAAGCTTTGCGGTGAGTAGGGTGAAGATTTTGTGTCTGTGTTTTGGTGTTTGTGTTTGTTATATGTTAACCTGCTACTCCCACTGTCTCTTCCCCATGTCTGGGGGGAGAGACAGGACAAAATAAATACAAATCCGGTCCGTCGACCGACAAACTCCACTCCATCTCCTGGCTGCTCTGTTCCCATCCAGGGTTTGTCACGTGGCGTGTGACAGGGTTATTGTAGATGCACAGTGTAAATTCATCCCAAAAGTAAAGAAAAATAGGATGAAAAAACTGTCTCCACAATGGATGACTAAATCTTTACAGGAGATTTTGAGGCAAAAGAAGCGACTGTACAGAGTATATAAAAAGGAGAACTCAGACAAAAACAAGGTAGATTATTGCAATATGTGGGGTAAGACTAAAAAGGAAATAAAAGCAGCTAAAAGGCAGTTTGGCATAAAAATTTCCCAAGATGCAAAAAGTAATCCTAAGCAGTTGTAGAAAAAGGAAAGCTAATGATGAGGTTAAGCGCATTAAGAATAAGGAAGGAAAGGAAGACACATAAGGCAGCAGGCCCTGATGGCATATATCCCAGAGTACTCAAATAACTTGGGGATTCAATATTGCTAAATGTAAAGTTATGCATGTGGAACACAAAGAAAACACAAGAAAGGAGTATTTTATGGGAGGAGAAAAAGTAGGTGCTCAATTTGAAAAAGACTTAAGAATTGTGCAAAGTCTATCTGGATCTTGAAAAAGGATGCTGGGATAAGAATTGTAGTTGATCAAAGTCTTGATCTGAAAACGTTAAAAACAACCTCACCGCGGAAGGGGCAGTGTGCTTATTTTTTCAGCCAACAGGAAAATGGGGCTGGGGCTCGCACCGGGTGCTGGCAACCCACGCTACGCCACTGCATAGCGCAAAAAGTATTGAGTATAAATCAAAGGAGGTTATATTAATGTTATATAATTCCTTTGTCAGACCTCACAGAGTACTGTGTGCAGTTCTGGGCATCACACTACAAGAAGTATATAGAAGGTCTTGAAAAGGTTCAAAGAAGGGCAACTAAATGTGTACCTGGTATGAAAGGTAAAAGTTATGAGGATAGACTTAAGGCACTCAATTTATTTATTAGGGCGGCACGGTGGTGCAGTGGATAGCGCTGTCGCCTCACAGCAAGAAGGTCTCGGGTTCAAATCCAGGCCGGGGACCTTTCTGTGCGGAGTTTGCATGTTCTCCCCGTGTCCGCGTGGGTTTCCTCCGGGTACTCCGGTTTCCTCCCACAGTCCAAAGACATGCACGTTAGGCTAATTGGAGAGTCTAAATTGCCCGTAGGTATGAGTGTGTGAGTGAATGGTGTATGTAGTGCCCTGCGATGGATTGGCGACCTGTCCAGGGTGTATTCCTGCCTCTCGCCCCAATGCATGCTGGGATAGGCTCCCGCGACCCTGACCAGGAATAAGCGGCTGAAGATGAGATGAGATTTATTTATTTATTTATTTAGCAAATGGAGACTTAGGATGGATTTGATTGAGGTTTCTGAATTCCTAAAAGGGATTAACAAAGTGAACTACCAATGATTTTTTAAGATAAATTAAGATAAATAAGATAAATGTTGCTCATCTGCACTTTCATAAAAAAACAGCACTGTCGCTCTTCTGCGCTTTCCCAAGAGTCAGGTGCAGAGAAGTAGCAGTCTTTTTAATTAATGTGAGTTTTGTCAATACTTATTTCATACCATTAAATTGTAGCTACTACCAAAGAGAGGTAGTTCCCAAACATTCATGCATTACCATTAAAACAAAGAAAAATTGCATAGCACTACTTTAAATAATTTTATTTTTTTTTAGAACATTTTGCTCAGCTGATCTTCAGTTGTTAATCCTAAAAGGGATTAACAAAGTGAACTACCAAAGATTTTTTAAGATAAACTCGCTTAGCAGAACAAGAGGCCACAGGTGGAAATTAGTTCAAGGCAAATTCTGCATGGATATTAGGACGTTTTCATTACACAGAGAGTTGTCAATGCCTGAAACAGCTTGTCAGGTCAGGTAGTAGAGGCAGAAACACTTGGGCTGTTCAAGTCCAGGTCAGATGCAGTACTAGATACTCTTTAGATTACGACATGACAAGCTTCAATGGGCTGAACGGCCCGTTCTCATCATTATGTATTCTTATGTTCTTATGTGTGTGTGCATGTGCATGTGCGGGCATGTGTGTGCATGTATGTGCATTTATGTGTGTGTTTGTGTGTGTGTGTGTGTGTGCGCATGTGTATGTGTATTTATGTGTTTGTGAGTGTGTGTGTGTGTGTGTGTGTGTGTGTGTGTGTGTGTGTGTGTGTGTGTGTGTGTGTGTGTGTGTGTGTGTGTTGTGAGTGCATGTGTAATGAATCAGTGAGTCAGTGTTAATAGGGGCTCTAGAAAGCACACACACTTTGTCTCTCCAACACAGGGAAAAGCTCATGTTTTGAATCCGGATGATCAGTAATCAGTGAATGGGACATTGTTTACTGATGGAGAAATACATGTGATGACATCTCCCGGCAACTAAAGAAGCAGCATCATATGATAAAACCAAAGAACACAGCGTTCATTCTCGACACAACGCTTACTGTGTTCATCTTGCAGGCAACAGAACATTTTTCTGGTTACTTAGTCACACATTAGATGGTTACACGTGTAAACACATTTTGCCATGTTGAACACATTCACCCACAATGTGAGGATAGAGACTAACAGTTGACTGTTTTTTACTGCATTGATAAAGCTTGAGGTGTTGTCTTTTGTTGTGAGAATAGAGTAATGGCTGAATTGGATAGATAAGTCTCAAATCACTTTGAAAAGCTCCTAACAGTAAATACATTTTATCATTTGACTGATAATTATTTTTTTTTATGACATTTTAAGCCACCATTACGTAAGTGAAAAGAAGATTAGAAATAAACCACCATACCTGTGTGATGCACTGCTTGGCAGAGTCGTACGGGATGAATATTTTCACATTGTTGGTGCCTTCCTCCTCACCGTGACCCCACTCTTTTTGCCCTGCATGGGCCAGCTGAGTTTCTGAAGCTGAGGAATCTTTGAGACATGGTGAAAGTGGTGAATTTACAAATGTACAATGGCTTCATTGGTGAAGTGAAGAAACAAACAAATGTTGACACTAAAGAGGGCAGACACAGGTGTGCTGGTCAAACTGCAGATATGCAGGCGTGCAGGTTATGCAGAAATTCAGGCACGCAGAGAGCAAGACTGCAGATATGCAGGCACACAGGGAGGAAGACTGCAGATATGCAGGCATGCAGGGAGGAAGGCTGCAGATATGCAGGCATGCAGGGAGGAAGGCTGCAGTTTTTGCCATAGTTTCAGATCCAGTGTTAGCACTGTGCTTCATGTTTCATGCAGAAACACACATTGCTGTTGCTCATCTGCACTTTCATAAAAAAACAGCACTGTCGCTCTTCTGCGCTTTCAGGTGCAGAGAAGTAGCAGTCTTTTTAATTAATGTGAGTTTTGTCAATACTTATTTCATACCATTAAATTGTAGTTACTACCAAAGAGAGGTAGTTCCCAAACAGTCATGCATTACCATTAAAACAAAGAAAAATTGCATAGCACTACTTTAAATAATTATTTATTTTTAGAACATTTTGCTCAGCTGATCTTCAGTTGTTAATCCTAAAACGGATTAACAAAGTGAACTACCAAAGATTTTTTAAGATAAACTCGGTTAGCAGAACAAGAGGCCACAGGTGGAAATTAGTTCAAGGCAAATTCTGCATGGATATTATGATCTTTTCTTTACACAGAGAGTTGTCAGTGCCTGAAACAGCTTGTCAGGTCAGGCAGTAGAGGCAGAAACACTTGGGCTGTCCAAGTCCAGGTTAGATGCAGTACTATATACTCTTTAGATTAGGATATGATGAGCCGATGGGCTGAACGGCCCATTCTTTCCATTATGTATTCTCGTGTTCTTATGTGTGTGTGCATGTGCATGTGCGGGCATGTGCGTGTGCAGGTGTGTGTATGTGTATTTATGTGTTTGTGAGTGTATATGTGTGTGTGTGTGTGTGTGTGTGTGTATTTATGTGTTTCTGAGTGTATATGTGTGTGTGTGTGTGTGTTTGTGGTTTGAGTGCATGTGTAGTGAATCAGTGAATCAGTGAGTCAGTGTTAATAGAGGCTCTATAAAGCACACACACTTTGTCTCTCCAACACAGGGAAACAGCTCATGGTTTGAATCGGGACGATTAGTAATCAGTGAATGGGACATTGTTTACTGATGGAGAAAGACGTGTGATTACATTCAACATCTCCAGGCAACTAAAGAAGCAGGCTGCTGACTATAACTTTGCTGCTATTATGGCTCAAATAAAATAATTATTTTAAAGCAGTGTTGTGTCATTGTTCTTTGTTTAACTGGTCTTTTTAATGAGGCCTTGTATTTTTCTTTCACGGCTTTTACCAGCATGGCTCTTCCTTCTTTCTGAGGTCTGTTAGGCTGTGTTCAGATTGCAGACTCAGTGCTCAAGTGCCGAATTGTTGCTCAGATCCGATTTTTTTTGTTTGACTGTTCATATTCTTAAAAAAAGTGACCCATATCCAATATCAGTGAGCTATTTCTGTTATCCAATACCCATAACCAATAAACTGACCTCTATCCTAAAATGACCCACATGTGCAAATATACAACAAGACTGTCTAGACAGTTACTGTTGTTGCTGTCCATGTTTATAACAATACTGCCACCATACATGGTCCAAATTAGAACAGAAAGATGTGACTCCATGTGTTTTTTTGCTGTTCACACAGTTCTAAAAACATCCAAACTGTGTCCCATATGAGGGAAAGAATCAGAATTGGGTCACTTTTAGCTGCAGTGTGAAGGTAGCCTTGTATTTACTTGAGAGCAGACCCTGTCTGCTCATACAGTACCATGCCTTACTGTGCAGTTAGAGGTTAGTTAAACTGAGATTATGAATTATTCTGATTACATGTCGTGTGATCGACAATATCAGGTGTACAAATATTCACAGGGATTGAAATTATTTCAGATTTTGACCTAGATGTTTGTTTCCTGAAGCCCAGTATTTAGCAGGACGAGCCTCTAAGCAGACTCACAATGCCTTGCTGCTTCAGCGTGCAGTACCTGGGTCTTCAGCAGGGTCGCAGTACCTGGGTCCGCTCTTCTTTATCAGCAGCCAGAGCTTTTCAAAAAACACAAAAGGTTTATTTTCCCACTTATTGCAGCCTTTCACACAAAGCTTTGACCCAGTGTGGGGCTGAATGTGCTCCCTTTATAAATATATTGAGTCTTGGTATCAAATGAAAGGTGCTTCTTCACTTTATCCAGGAGTCTTTCCCATCAGCCAGAGCTTTTCAAAAAACACAAAAGGTTTATTTTCCCACTTATTGCAGCCTTTCACACCTGTTAAAAATCCAAGGTTGGCAACGCTCTTTTAAAAGATCAAATGTTATGGGGACTGGAAAACTAATACCTTAGTTCTAAAGCTAGAGCTCTTATTTGATCCTTTATAAAATAAACACTATTGAGTCCGGGAAAACCTGCAAAAGACCAAATAAGGAATTGCAAGGACAATGATCAAAAAACAAAGGGAACAGAAAGGGTCAAGGCTTCATGAACAAGCATCACTGATGTTTGTGCAGTAAGAGACTTTCCCCTTAGAGTTCCCTAAGTGATTCCTCTGATGAATGCACTGAAGAGGATCGCTTGCAGTTATGCAGAACAATGCCCACAATACATACACATTTTCCCCATAATGCATCATATCAGCATGTGATGGTGATGTCAGTTACCCATCTCCCCACACAAAGCTTAGCTTAACAGAGCCTATGGTAATATAAGACATCCATGGCTGACATCTCATATGAGTTTGAAAAGAGACAAAGTGAGAACCAGGCAGGTTTGGTGATTATGTAAACGGTAAGTACACCATAGGGTACGCCAAGTACACCAAGTACACAGCTTGTTTCTGCCTTTGTGGAACGCGACTGCTTGTTTTTTGTGATTAGCTGTCGACTGTGTCATCTGTACACCACTGCAGTGTTTTTAGTAGTTTTTTGCTGGGGGGTGTCTGTTCTCTCCTTCTCGGGCTACTACCGTTACACGTCCATTGAAAATTAGGGTCTCATCCTGCTGTCATAAAAAATGATTTTGTCGGAACAAAATAGCGTAACGTCTTAGAGGTCGTGTCATCTATGGCAGCTGCAGATCCGGGACTTTATTTGAATTTCTGCTCTGCACCAACAGGGGGCATGCCTTGCTGGAGATGTACTGTGAGTGTGATCTCTGGATTAACTTTTTAGATAAGCTTGCAGATATAACATGCAGATTCTGCCATGGCAGCCTTGCCAGTAACTGCCAGAAGAGTATTTGTCAAACTAAATTAAACACAAGACCGTAAGAATGCATAATAGCAGGCCATTCAGCCCATCTAGGCCTGTCCTTTGGCTGACATATTGAATCACAAAACTAAATAAAATAATAAGAAACCAAACATATTGAATGATTTGACAGTGTATTCAGCTCTGTCTTTTAAGGATCAGAATCCAATATGGGCTGCATGTGAAGGTTAGGTTTCTACATGGACAAAACAGACCAGCAGCTATAGAAACAAGGTAGGCAGGTACAGCTCCACACCTTTTTTACATTTTTAAATGTAGTTTTTAATTTATCCCCATTTTTCTCCCAATTTGGTTGCCAATTATACCCTCTATTTATCTCAATTCACCCTCCCCTATGAGTCCGTCGCCCGTCCTCCGGGTAACGAGACCATTTTTCCGAGCCGGTAGATCCGCCTCCTCCGAGACGGAACCTGACCACGGACACCCTTCCTGTATCAACGTGCAGAAGTTTATCATAACCCTTTTATTCTTTTGTTATTCCGTCATTCAAATGAGGCAAAAACGCTTTAGAATGATGTTTATCATGTTTACAATTTATTTGGTTTATGCTAATTTTACATAATTTAATACATTATGTTATATTATTAAATACAGTAGATACACATAAACCATTTTATTTATTGTGTAATATTTTTATGACACATTTATGTTCTTTTACCTTCATGTCAGGGGTAGACAATTATAGTCCTTGAGAATTGGTGCACGCTTTGAGTTACTTTTTATTTTCCAAACAAGCATTTGATTAGCAATTAATTAATTAATTGAAGACTGGTTGCTTTTCTCTCCACCACAACACACACTTATGTACAGTGTGATTGGCCAAGGCATGTCACATGCCATCTGGGCCAATCAGAGGACAACATGGAATGTGCTTGAAGATCAAAGCCAAAGGCCCTCCTTTTATTAAATTAATGCAACCATCCAGAAATGTTGTCATTTGCTCAATTCGGTCCACTTCCAATTCCTTTCTTCATGTCTCAGGCTCTCGCTCTGTCTCTCAGCACGTCTCTATAATATCATGTGGTGATTCGGCTCTCAGAAATGTCTTCTTTCAGAGAAACAGAAGTTAATATTTCATCACAAAGACTTTTTGTGTACACAAAGCAACAGTAATTCAAATAGCAATGTACATTTATTTGTATGTGAAAGCGATTCACTAAATCGACACCTGTTTGGATTTATTTTAAGACAATGTATTTGTGTGTGTGTTTTGTTTGAGAGTCAACAATAATAGTAATAATAATAAAAATAATAACAACATCAGCATCATCAATTCATTTAGAAAAAGTCAATAACTATTTGAAATGTAAAAAGGAAATGCTGTGGTGAGATGTACCCAGCACACATGCCAATGAGTACGTTCTGTCCCCCAAAAATGCTTGATCCCTAGTACGTTCTTACTACTGCTTTCAGAAAAAATACAAAATAAATAATATATATATATATATATATAAATACTGATCCAGGATCAGTGCTTATCAGTCAGACGATTGACAGATAATGATATTTCCTATCAAACACTTTGTCGGGGTTGAATTTGTTTAAGAGAGGCTGCATAGGAGATGCTTAAGGGATTACCTGCGACAGTATCCTTGTCCAGTTGAGTGTTGTGGACCGGGCAGGGCTGACATTGCTGGACCTCTTCCCTCAGATCTGGGATGCTCCCAGGCAGCTCCTCCAGGAACGCTGTGGAGGCATGAGCGTGACCTGCCCTTCCGGTCTCTACGGAAATGTCCAAATCAGAGGGCAGAGCGCTGGTCTCCCAAGCCCCTAAAAAATTTAATAAACCCAGAGATGTGAAGCAGAATGCAGCTCTAAATCAGATCAGATTTATTTATCAATTATTTATTAATATATAGTTTATATACAGTAAATGCTACATCTTTAAGGAAGAAAATGTTATGGAAAAGGGGAATTTTGCAGTTGTTGCAGCCTTTTTCGCAGTTGTTACCATGCACGTTCCAAGATTTACCCATTAAATCGTGACTGTGAAAGATTTCATGACCCTCCACCCCCACGGCCCGACACGGCTCCCCCATCTCCTCATACTCTCCAACAATATTTTTGAGGTTTTTAGGTGAACATTTTTACCAACATGTTATGTCTGAATCACTTCGGGAAAAGGTGAGCAAAAGCTGGTTGGACTGGCAGGAGTTACGTGGCTTCATTCCAGATAGCTCTGAAGGAGCTGTGTGCCTCACTGTGAAAAGGCCAACAAGGCAGCCAGTCTTGCATTCCTCTGACTGTACAGAACACATCAGCTACTGGCGCAGCAGGCTTATGTTGCAATTAAGGGACCAGGCTTGTAACTCAGGGGTTGCAGATTCCAATCCCAGGTGGGGTATTGCTGTTGCTCTCTTGAGCAAGGTCCCGAACCTAAATTGCTTCAGTAAATTCCCATCTGCTTACATGAATATGTGAAAATATTATAAGCTGTTTAAATCTTGTGCCGACTGCTATACGGTTATGTAAAGGCACTCCCTGTCTTTATAAAAGGCTATTGTTTTCCATTGCACACTTGACTGAGAATAGCAAATATGAGGACAACTGCTGGAAAAAGGATGCTGATGATTCATTTTCAAACAATTCTATATAATGTTAATTTTTTCTGCTGAGCTGGTTTTGACCTTCTGAAAACCCAAACCCCCTGAACTGTGGGCATGAAAGAGACACTTACGTTGTTTCCGTGCTGGAGCAATGGAACAGTTGCGGATTTTCTTCCCAAGAAAGGTCAGAGACAGAGAGACGTTCTCTGCCGCCGGCGAATTCATGTACATGACAGCGGAAGTGTGACGTATTCCACCACCTGAAGTATCAAAGCAGCAGATCAATGAGAGCAACCATGCTTTGTGTCATCATTTATCACAGACTGATTCAGGGAACACACAGGTAACTGCCAAAATAAAATAAACACCTATATAAAGTGTCTTAACAGGGTGTTGGCCCACCATGAGCCACCAGAATTCTACAAGTATCTGTAACTGTATTGGACAGATGCAACAGCATTCCTCCATGAGAAATTCCATCATTTGGTGTTTTCTTGATGGTGGTGGAAAACCCTGTCTTAGGTGCCGCTCATGAATCTCCTATAACTGTTCAACTGGTTTCAGATCTGGGGACTAAGACGGCCATGGCATATGGTTTACATCGTTTTCATACTTATCAAACCATTCAGTGACCACTAATGCCCTATGGATGAGAGTATTGTCATCCTGGAAGAGACCACTCTCATCAGGATATACATTTTTCACCATAGGATAAAGCTGATCAAAAATGGATTTGTATGTATTGGTGTTTACCAATACATTTAGTGTTGGGAGCTTGAGTGGACCTAAGCCATGCAAGGAAAGTGCAACCTACACCATAACAGAGCTACCAGAACCCTTTTGCTCAAGTGTTTCCTTTATTTTAGCAGTTATCTTTATACCTTAATACAATGCATATACATTATATATATATCTCATCTCATCTTCAGCCACTTATTCCTAGTTAGGGTCACGGGGGGGCTGGAGCCTATCCCAGCATGCATTGGGGCGAGAGGCAGGAATACACCCTGGACAGGTCGCCAATCCATCGCAGGGCACTACATACACCATTCACTCACACACTCATACCTACGGGCAATTTAGACTCTCCAATTAGCCTAACGTGCATGTCTTTGGACTGTGGGAAGAAACCGGAGTACCCGGAGGAAACCCACACGGACACGGGAGAACATGCAAACTCCGCACAGAAAGGCCCCCGGCCTGGATTCGAACCCGAGACCTTCTTGCTGTGAGGCGACAGTGCTATCCACTGCACCACCGTGCCGCCCATCTCATCTCATCTTCAGCCGCTTATTCCTAGTTAGGGTCACGGGGGCTGGAGCCTATCCCAGCATGCATTGGGGCGAGAGGCAGGAATACACCCTGGACAGGTCGCCAATCCATCGCAGGGCACTACATACACCATTCACTCACACACTCATACCTACGGGCAATTTAGACTCTCCAATTAGCCTAACGTGCATGTCTTTGGACTGTGGGAAGAAACCGGAGTACCCGGAGGAAACCCACACGGACACGGGGAGAACATGCAAACTCCGCACAGAAAGGCCCCCGGCCTGGATTCGAACCCGAGACCTTCTTGCTGTGAGGCGACAGTGCTATCCACTGCACCACCGTGCCGCCCATTATATATATATATATATATATATATATATATATATATATATATATATATATATATATACTGTATATATATATACTGTATATATACACTACTGGTCAAAAGTTTTAGAACACCCCCATTTTCCAGTTTTTACAGAAATTTAAGCAGTTCAAGTCCAGTGAATAACCTGAAATGGTACAAAGGTAAGCGATAAACTGGCAGAGGTTAAAACAAAGTTAGGGTTACCAAGTAGTGTATATATATACTGTATATATATATAAGCAAATGGCATTACAAAAACTGTTATATAATTCAGACTATAATGCTATATAATACATTATACACTAAAAAATGAATGGTAACACTTTACATAAATAGTCTGACCTAAGTGCCACATAAAGCTTTCATATGCGCTGCATAACACATCCGTAGGCTCCATAAGTAATAACATAAGAACGTCTCATCTCATCTCATTGTCTAAGCCGCTTATTCCTGGTCAGGGTCGCGGGGGGGCTGGAGCCTATCCCAGCATGCATAGGGGCAAGAGGCAGGAATAAACCCTGGACAGGTCGCCAATCCATCGCAGGGCACACACACCATTCACTCACACACTCATACCTACGGGCAATATAGACTCTCCAATTAGGCTAACGTGCATGTCTTTGGACTGTGGGAGGAAACCGGAGTACCCGGAGGAAACCCACGCGGACACGGGGAGAACATGCAAACTCCACACAGAAAGGCCCCAGGCCTGGATTCGAACCAGAGACCTTCTTGCTGTGAGGCGACAGTGCTATCCACTGCACCACCGTGCCGCCTGTAAGAATCCACATAAGAATGTAAGAATACATAATAACTAGGCTCGTCATGTCATAATTTAAAGAGTATCTAGTACTACATCCAGCCTGGACTTGAATAGCCCAAGTGTTTCTGCCTCTACTACCCGACCTGGCAAGCTGTTCCAGGCATTGACAACTCTCTGTGTAAAGACAAACTTCCTAATATCCGTGCAGAATTTGCATTTAACTAATTCCCACCTGTGGCCTCTTGTTCTGCTAATGGAACTTATCTTCAAAAATCATTGGTAGTTCACTTTGTTAATCCCTTTTAAGAATTGTATTGAGAAACCTCAGTTTCTGTTTGCTAAGCTTAAATAGATTGAGTGCCTTAAGTCTATCCTCATTTACCTTTCATACCAGGTGCAAATAGTTGCCCTTCTTTGAACTTTTTCAAGAGCTTCTATATCTTTTTGTAGTGATGCCCAGAACCGCACACATACCTCTATGAGGTCTGAGAAAGGAATTATATAACATTAATATAACCTCCTTTGATTTATGCTCAATATTTTTTGCTATGTATGCCAGCATCCTGTTGGCCTTTTTTACTGCTGTAGCACACTGCTTAGATGCAGATATACTTTGATCAACTACAATTCCTAAGTCTTTTTCAAATTGAACACCTAATAATTGTTCTCCTCCCATAACATACTCCTGTCTTATATTTTTATTTCCCACATGCATAATTTTACACTTAGCAATATTGAATGTCATCTGCCACTTTTCTGCCTATTCTTGGATTTTGTTTAAATCATCTTGAATTACTTTAGTCGATTACAAACTGTTTGCCAAACCCCCAAGATTAGTTTCATCTGCAAATGTAACTATTTTGCCACTAATGTCCCTATCAAGATCATTTATGTAAATAAGGAAGAGCAGAGGTCCCAGCACCAATCCCTGCAAGACTCCACTGCCCAGGTCACCTAGGTCAGATACGACCCCACCTACTGTTACTCTTTGTACATGTCATAACAGCTCCATGTACACCATATGTGTGGGTTCTTATGAGAACTTATCTGGGCTATGACCATTTATTCCTCAACATGACAGGCTGTGCCTTTGTGTCAAGGAGTCTTTGTCCAGCTTCAAAAATGATCAATTGCATATCAATTGATTACATACAAGTACATACTCATGTTTTAAAATGCAAACAAGTTTTCATTCTCGATCAATGGTTTGTGTTCTTAATATTGTTAAAATTAAAGTTATTGTTCATAAAATAAACAAATGCAAACATATACATTTAGCTTCCATTTCATGGAATATTCCATTCAAATATTATGCCATCTAAAATAAGCAGCTATTTTATTCTGTACAAAACAAGCAGTGCCCATTCTTAATGTTGCTCATATTTATTGGCAGTTGTTCATCTAATTGCCATGCAATGTGTATCTAAAACAATGTGTCTAACACAAACACGTATACTGTGTGCACATTGTCTCTATGTTATGAATAACTCCGTATGAAAAGTCCCACTTCCAAACATATGGTGTTTATCAGATATGAAAAAAACAAACATACAAATTTGGCCCTCAAGTGGAAACCACATGTGAGGTTTCAGTGTAAAGCCTATTTTAGCCACAGGCGCACCTATTGGAGGAAACCCCACAGTGATAGCTTAAATAATCTTAACATCTGATTAGATATATTTTACACAGCCAAGATACCAATGAGATAGAACAACCACAGGAAATGCAATAAATCAACAAAATATAAATCCATTTAGAAAATAAA
Organism: Aldrovandia affinis; assembly: GCA_029706075.1. Lineage (NCBI taxonomy): Eukaryota > Metazoa > Chordata > Actinopteri > Notacanthiformes > Halosauridae > Aldrovandia > Aldrovandia affinis. The sequence continues at coordinate 326,365 of JAINUG010000069.1, forward strand.
TTACCGTTGAAAGAGTGAACAACCCACAGCAGCAGATGATGGGAGGCCTGTTGGAGGAGGAAAACTGGAAAGATGTTTGTTTTTCATGGGAACCAAACTCTCACAATGCTCTTTAAATATTAAACCAGCCGATGGGATTTCAATGGGTATTAGTTTGCCTAGCTAGACGACATGGGCTGTAAGCAGTCATCGTGTTTCCAATGTGTGAGATAGAGATTGTAACTAGATAGCACCGCTCAGCCTCACATCAGTCCTTCATACAGGAAGCAAGCACAGCCCTTCTCCAGTTCTGTCCCTGTTTATTTTCTCTATTTCTCTCTCTCTCTCTCTCACGTCAATCAATCAATCAAAATATATTTGTTTAACGCATTTTACAAAACATTTGTCACAACACACTTTACAGCAGACCTCGGCCTGAACCCCCACAAAGGCAAGCCTAGGGCGACAGTGGCAAGGAAAAACTTCCTAGGTGGAACAAATGGGATGAAACCTTAGGAGGAACCAGACCCAAGAGGGGAATCCATCCTCCTCTGGCTGACTCGGGGTCTGAGTTTGTAATGATGAACAGTGGCCAATGAGTCCATATGCAAAACAATTAGGGACTTGATTAAATTCAAGGCAGCTGGAGGTGGTGATTGGGTGTGGTTAATAGATTTTTAAGTGAAAATAATGTATATCAGCATTTCAAGTCAAGTCAAGTCAAGTGTATTTGTCATATGTATACAATACAGGGGAATGCATTGCAACAATGAAATGCTTACTCGCATTAAAACTCTAAAATATCTAAAAATCTCTAAAAATATAAATACAACACACAAGATAAGGACATATACAAACATTGCAGATGGACAGATGAGTTAACAAATAGTAAATAATAAATAGATAAAGGCAAGTGTGTGTGTCAAAGTGCATGTGTGCAAGTCCTTGGTGTCAGAGGTTAAGTGTTCAGTAGCTGTATGTCTTGGGGGAAGAAGCTGTCCTTGAGTCTTTGTGTGCGTGTGGAGATGCTGCGATACCTCCTGCCAGATGGTAAAAGAGCAAACAGGGAGTGGCCAGGGTAACTAGGGTCCTTAATGATGTTGAGGTAGCATTTACTGTGGATGTCTTGGATGGGGGGGAGCTTGCTGCCAGTGATGGCCTGGGCAGGCTTCACCACCCTTTGAAGGGTCTTCCGGTCGTGAGTGGTGCTGTTGCCATACCAGGCTGTGATGCAGTTGGTTAGAATGCTTTGTATTGTGCATGTGTAGAAGTTGGTGAGAACCTGGGTGCTCATCCCAAATTTCTTCAGCTGGCGGAGAAAGTATAGTCGTTGGTGTGCTTTTTTGATTGTTGTACTGGTGTTATAGGACCAGGTCGTTAGTGAAGTGGATGCCCAGGAATTTAAAGCTGCTGACAGTTTCCATGTCAGCTCCGTTGATGTTGATGGGAGTGTGGCATACCTTCCGTTTTCGAAAGTCAACAATCAACTCCTTGGTTGTTGTTTTTTTACATTGAGAGAGAGATTGTTGTCCTCACACCAGACTGCCAGGTCTCTGACTTCATCCCTATAGGCTGATTCATCATGGTTGGATATCAGACTTATTACTGTGGTGTCGTCTGCAAATTTAATAATGGAGTTATTGTTATGTTTGGAATGCAGTCATGAGTGAAAAGGGAGTACAGCAGTGGGCTCAGCACACAACCCTGAGGTGCGCCTGTACTGAGGGTCAGCGTGGGCGAGGCGACTTTTCCAATCCTGACATTCTGAGGTCTGCCGCACAGGAAGTCAAGGATCCAATTGCAGAGGGTGGAGTTTAGGCCAAGGGTAATGAGTTTGGTGATCAGTATAGATGGGATAATTGTGTTGAATGCTGAACTGTAATCAATGAAAAGCATTCTGACATAAGTGTTCCTTCTTTCCAGATGAGCTAAGACAGTGTGCACTGCAAGACATATTGCGTCATCTGTGGACCTATTTGAAGGTGGGCAAATTGGAAGGGATCAAAAGTGTCAGGGATATTGTATTTGTATTGTATAAGTACTGTATATGTATATGTATATGTAGTAATGTGCCATTACTAGTCTCTCAAAGCACTTCATGATGACTGATGTCAGCAGAGCCGCGTTTATGCAATGGGCTACATGGACTGCAGTCTGGAGTCACCACCTCTGCCACTAGGGGGCCTCAGTGGTGAGGGGAATAGTTTTTTTGTGGGGTTTTTCAGATTTTTACCCTTTGTGGAGTACGTTTTTTGAGAGTTCTAGTTCCAATTCATAGTGTTCTATTCTGGAATAGTCCATTTTGCATTGATAACCCTTTATGATGTCATAAATGAGAATGAATTAGAATTCTAGAATGCATTTTAGAATGATCACACATTTGTGACCGTACTCCTCACAGGATTAATGAGTTTTGACATATATACATACCCGTAGCATTGCTGTACTATTGCCTATTGTCTGTCTAAAACTAATTTTAGAGTGGAGCGCAAAAAAAAAAAAAAAAGCAACAAACTAAGAAGTTCTTAGTAATATACTGAAGCTTACCTCTTTCTTTAAAACATTGACGGATGATTACTTAACAGCAACCTATGCAGGCTCCGACAACGAGCCCTGCCCTGACACATGGCCCTGACGATGATGCAGATGCTAGCCCAAGTCCCGCCACACCAACCCAGTCAACCCGGTCGCCTTCTCCGGAAACTATACCGCTGTCACCAGGCAGAGATGGCACAGCCACGACATCAACCCTGTTAGCCTTGAGACCGCCTTCTCTGGAACCTGGCTCCGGAGACACTGATAACATCAGTACCTCCGCTAGCAGGTACAGGCGCCGCGGTCGGGAGGAAAGATGCAATAAGGGGGAGCCACATCCACTGATGTAGCTTGCTGGGGACCCATTACCAAAGACTTGCATAGCTATTGGGTGAGCAAAGGAATAAAAGCATCCTTGTCATGTCAAAATAAAGACATAGCATTCACAGCATCAGAACGATTATATAACATTCAGAAGAGACAATTAAGTAAGACCTTGTTTTCACACTAGAGAGAGTGTTGCTCATGAGTGGTTAGTTTATTCTCCAACAACTGGGAATGTATATTGCTTTTTTTATTGGCTTTTCAGCGGGACACCATCTGCCTATTCTCAATCTGGGTTTTCGGATTGGAAACATGCTTCTTGTTGGACTGAAGAGCATGAGTCAGGCCAGCCTCATCAAAATGCAATGCTCACCTGGTTCGCCAGCACACAGGTGCATGGAATTGACAACGAACTAAAGGAACGCTGCGAAGAGGAAGGGATTTATCGGCGGGAGGTCCTCAAAGTTGTCTCCGTTACACAGTTCTTGTCAGAACGAGGTCTTGCATTTCCAGGAGGCAGTTCTCGGTTTGTCTAACAATGGCAACTATTTGGGAATACTTGAGCTACTCAGCAAGTTTGACCCCTTTCTTGCCGAAAATTTAAAGAAATATGTAAACAAGGGGAGTGGGTCTAATTCCTATTTATCCAACACTATATGTGATTAATTCATTACACTTATGGGACAATGAGGTCAAGCTGAATTATTCTAATGGTGCAGAAAGCAAAGTATTTCTCTCTCCTTGTTGATTCAACCCCAGACTATAAAAATAGCTAACATTCGTGATAAGATATGTCTCTCAGGAAGGTAAAGTCTTTGAGCGTTTTTGAGCAGTTTGGAGACCCGGAGACGCAGGCCAAGGAAATGGGAGCCTGTCTGTGGCTAACATATTCAAAGCAAGCTGCAATCTTCAGAGAAAATATAGCACAGATTTACAGGATGTTTTCGAGGATGAGCTCTGAATTGATCTCACTCTCCTTATTTCAAATGCCACAGGAGAAAGATCATTTTCCAAGTTGGGCATTATTAAGAACAGACTGAGGGCCTCCATTGAGAAAAATAGACTGAACGGGTTGACCATTCTGTCCATTGAGCATGATCTGCTGCGCTAGCTGGATTTTAAGGATTTAATTAAAGATTTTGCATCAAAGAAAAACAGGAAAAGGGTATTTTAATGTCATCACTGGTGAGTCTGATTTTGTTTTTAATATACTGGTTTAAGTCTTGAATATTATCATGTAGCTTATAAACAAAAATGACTAAGATATTCTATTCAGAGACGCCGATACGTATTCGTAATACAAATAGAATTAGAATGTTGTTTTTCTTTTGTGGACTGTTTGCCGTGTGATAAAACTGCTTGAATTTTGATGATCCTGCCGTGGTGTGCTTGTAATATAACTATAAGTGGTGTTCTTTTGTATGGTGCCGGTGTGTATTTTCCCATGGCCTCTTTGCACTGGTTTATTAAGGAAGAGTCTTGTGTTGCATACCTTTGCGTGTGTGTGGGGGGTGTTGGTGGGGCCTCCGAGTTGCATAGCTCAGGGCCTCAAGATGGGTAAAGGCGGCTGTGGATGATAGTCATAAGGCATGTGATCTTGGATTTGTTTGGGACCGGGACAATGCTGGTTTTCCTAAAGCAAGTAGGTACAACAGACTGTGTTAGAGAGATATTATAAATGTCAGTGAATACCTCAGCTAGCTGATGTGTGCAGTATTTGATTACCCACCATGGCACTCCGTCTGGGCCAGCAGCATTGCGAATGTTCACTCGCTTGAATGTGCTCCTCACGTCGGCTAAAGAGAGAGAAAGTGCGATGTTGTCAGGTGCCACAGGGGAGCGCATTGGCTAGCGCGATGTTGGCTGTCTCAAAGCGGGTGTAGAACATGTTGAGTTTGTCTGGGAGAGAGGCTGCGTTGGAAACAGCTGTACTATTTTTCCCTTTATAGTTTGAATGTTTGAATTTCAACAATGGAGCATTTAAAAGTCAAAAAGGCTTTGGACTCAACTGGCTTCTTGCTTTTTTTTGGTGGGGGGTGGGGTCTGATAACTATCTCCCTCTTACAGGTATATATGCATTGACTGTTCAATATGAATTAATTTATCCCAGATCTGCTGATGATGTGGCTAATGAACACCAGTTTTTCCCTCTGTCCACAGGAAATGGTCGGCAATAATACATTTTTACATTTTTTACATTTTAAGCATTTAGCAGATGCTCTTATCCAGAGCGACTTACAAGATGTGCATTAATACATGGTAGGAACAATCATAGTTAGCGCACGAGATCAGTGCAGGAATACAGCAATAGACATAATTGCAGGCATCTGCGTACCATACCTGTAACACTGGGAAGGTTTAAATATTTTTTTATTTTTTGGGAGTATAGTGTTGAACAAGTAAACAGTGGTGAAGACAATTTAGTTAGATGGACAGAGTTCAGTGGTAGTGGAGTCTGAAGAAGTGGGTTTTGAGTCTCGTGCGGAAGATCGCAAGTGACTCCGCGGTCCTGACCGATTGCGGAAGGTCATTCCACCAGCGAGGGATCAGGACAGAGAAGAGACGAGACCGCGAGGAGCGGCTGCCAGGCGCCCGGAGGGAAGGGACAGTCAGTTTACCAGAGGAGGTGGAGCGGAGGGGTCTGGGAGGTGTGTAGGGAGTGATGAGTGATGCCACACCACCCCAAAACCCCTGGGGCTCTGCACATCCCTGGCCATTCCACAAGGCCACGTTGATCCCCATCGTGTGGTGGGAATTTAGGGAAGCTCCCATTGGGATTATTGTCTCTTTATTTGCTTCATTCATCTATCCATGCTGAGCTGCAGCTCTCTGCCCGACATTTGCAATGAAGTGGAGGGGGCGAAGGTCTTACGCATAGTGAAGTCCACATCTGGGCATTGACTGCAAGCAGTGGCACGAGCTTACATGCACCCTTCCAGAGAACAGCCTGCCTCCTGTATGGGTTTGATATCCGCGAGATATTCATTCTTCTGAAAGATCAATCGCCCTAATTATTACATACCCCTGCATGCAATAAAATAAGAAAAAACACAAGCACCAATACAATTCGGGGAAATTAATGATTCAAATGTAATAAAATGATGAAAATCCCTCTGTCACACGCCACATGACAATCCCTGGATGGGAACAGAGCAGTCTGGAGACAGAGTGGAGTTTGTCGGTCTATGGACCGGATTATTATTATTTTTAACCCAGACATGGGGGGAGAGACAGTGGGAGAGCAAGTTAACATGGAACAAACACAAACAAACACGAAATCTTCACCCTACTCGCCACGAAGCTTTCGGGTAAAAACAACGAACTAAAATAACAAGCTAAAATAATCTAAATTTACGGGACACCGCGCCTCTTCATCCAGAGTTCCCCTGGAACCTCCCAGGCACACACATATCCAATGACCTTTCAAGTGCTTCCCAAACCCATTCATACAGAGACACTCAAACTTTGCCGTCCAAGTTCTCTTTTGGTGGCCCAACACCCTATTAAGACACCTTTTGCTGGTGTTTCCTTTATTTTGGCGATTAGCTGTAAGTACAAAGATAAATTATCCCTTGCTCTCTCCTCCACCAACAGGGTGCCACATGTTCAAATTGTTTAATTTCAATCTGTTTTTTTGCCAGGACTGGATTACCTGAATGAAGGACTTTGACAGCTGATAATCACCATTCTTCCCTCCAGCTGTTTGGGCAAGGATTCCTGGCAGAATAGCTATGTGGTTTCAGAGGCACTTATAATTTCTCCAGGCAACAAAAGATGAGATTGAAGCGTGCACTATTTTCCATAAACCTTCCTTTGAAATAAGATAATCTAATATAAACAATCTAAAAACTTTATTTGTTTCTATATTAAGACCATTTTCACACTCCCAGACACAATAATAAATGATGGGTGGCAGTTTAAAATCACTAAAGTATAACTTTAATGTATTCAAATAGTTACAATATTTGAAAAACATATATTTTTTAAATGTAATACAAGTGCAAATACAAGTATACCTGATCTACAGTTTGGTACTGCTTTATCTTTGCATTTTTGATTGAATCAATTCCTATTCCAATTCCTATTCAACCCTAGTCCTGATGGGCTGTAGTGTCTGCAGGGATACTCTATCCTGGTCCTGATGGGCCGCATTGTCTGCAGAACTACTCTACCCCAGTCCTGGAGGGCGACTGTCCACCATGTTCTCCAGCTCACTTTAAACTAGCAACATGCTCAGAGGAGAGGAGAGATGATGGTTTTTTTAATCAGAACCAGGGATGAGCCATGTAAGGCTGCACTCTGTGCTGACCTTTTCCCCTTTTATATTAATCCGAAATATTGGTCACGTCATATCAAACAGGTTAATGCTACATTCATGAGACTGGCAGGACATTTTTGTAATCAAAACACAAAAGACGCCTACATCCTCCAAACCAAATCTTTTTCTCTGACCAATGTTGATCTCCATAAATGTGCAGATGTGGACTCATGAGTGCAGGAATGATTAATCCTGCAGTTGAAGGTCAATGTAAATCTGCTAATCATTCACATATCACTTAAATAAACTCCTGTTCAAACAGGGAGTCCAACAGGAAGTCACTATAACACAGCTACTGCACCCCACCCATCTAACACCCACGGTGGCAATGACTTACTCTAGTTCTTTCTATGGTAGTGTTATGTCGAACAGGAACTAACCCAAACGCAGACACAGACAAGGTTAGAATGGAGAGTGATGATTTAATAATAATAGTAATGACAGAGGTAGTGGAAAACGATGCACAGGAGGAGTGGATGAGATGACTGGGCAGACAGGATGAGGGAACTGGAGGGCAAGCTAAGTGTGCAGGCAGGCGGGGCTGGCAGGACGGACAGAGCTGGCAGACAGACGAGGAATTAACCTGAACACAAAGGGAGACAACAGGGTAAACATAAATTTAACTCGACACACAAAGAACAGTAAACACAGCGTATTAGATAAGGCTTTCTGAAGTCAGTTTCTACCGGGAAGGGAAAACAACGATCTGACGATGAATGACTGGAAAACCGGGGTAGATATACTGCAGGGCTGATGATCTTGATGGGAGGCTGGTGTGCAGGGCTGAAATTGGCAACAGGTGAGCATGATGAGGAGTAATGAGGGATGATAATTGAATAATGGAAAATAATAAAACAATTAACACAAACAATCACGCGGGAGAAACAAGACAAAGGAAAAACGAGATAGGAACAAAGGGAATGTGACAGGTAGGCTATAATGGTGAACATCCATCCATCCATCCATCCATTATCTAAGCCGCTTATTCCTGGTCAGGTCGAGCCTATCCCAGCATGCGTTCCGGGCGAATGCAGGAATGACCCTGGAATTGAATCCATGGGCAAAACCATTCACTCAAATTCACACCTATTAGACTCTCCAATTAGCCTAATGCATGTCTTTGGACTGTGGGAGAAACCGGAGTACCCGGAGAAAAACGCGGACAGGGGAGAACATGCAAACTCCGGAAAGGCCCCGGCCTGTTTGAACCCGAGACCTTCTTGCTGTGAGGCTATAATATCCACTGCACCACCGTGAATGGTGAACATGTGATGCAATATAAAATACATGTTTGTACTGTAGCTAATGTCCTAATTCTGAAAATGTGAACCGCCCTGGGCCATCACATAATCCAATTTTTTATAGTCCTTTTTTCTCATCAAGGAATTTAGTCTTAGTGAGGTGACAGGTCTTCGTCATCATCAGGACTGAGTGAACAGTGGGGCGTGTGCACAGGCACGTGAAAAGGTATACTGGTGTGCAGAAGTACGTGAAAAGGTATACAGGGTGTATACTGTACTGTGGAAATGATTGCACAAGATCATATCATATTACAATATGCAAATATGAAAAAACAAACACATCATGCATCACGTCTTTATAAAAATATCTAAGGGGAAATCTTAGTAGTATCACATTATCACTGTTATTGTGTTAGCTTTTTGTTACTTTTCTAACAGTATATATGTGTGTGTGTGTGTGTGTGTGTGTGTGTGTGTGTGTGTGTGTGTGTGTGTGTGTGTGTGTGTGTGTGTATGTGATTTTTAAACAGTCAACGAACACCGTAAAGTCTTCAATGTTTTAAATATGCAAATAAATAATTGTTTGTTTGTTAATGTGACACTATACACTGAACACTGTAATACTATGTCCCCTACTCTCTTCGCTGCAGCAATGAACGTTTTTTCTTTTAAGTTCACACTGTTTCCAAGTACAGTACTCGCTTCCTTTTTTCTTCGTCAGATTAAGCCAAACTGCTGGGAGGTATTTGTTTCTGTACAAAGCAATATTTTCCGTGGTCTGACAGCCAAAGGCACGCGGCCAATGGGAGGAGGGTTTAGCCAACGCCCTTGTTGGGCGTGGCTCACTTAAGATATATACACGTGCAAAACTTGAACCATGCCCCTTTACTCACACTTCACGAAAACCGTTCTAGAAAAACCGGTGAGATGTACATTCTTGCTTTGCTCTTAACGTTGGGGGTGGGAGTTTTAGAATATAGCATTTGTGCGTTATAGTTATAACTGCATTGCAATCGGTTAAAGGTGAACTTGCTACAGCCTGTGTCATATTGTAGAGGTGTGCTGTGTGCAAACAGGACTGCTATACCTGAGAGGTATATCGTCTAAATATCCGCATAACATAGTAAAATGCTTGTGTTTAGTCGATAAACAAATGTTATATCCAATAAATAAATGGTGGCTTTTCAACGCCGCAAGCTGCGCTGCTTGTCACTGAGGTGGGTGTGACTGCGCAGAAAGAATGCTACAGGATATGAATATAGTAACATGCCAACACCTAGATATGGTGTTAATGATGTTGAATTGCATGTCGTGTTCCGAATTGTTCCTTTGTTTCGATGGCGAGTGTATATCTTGCGAAAATGTAGTATACGGAAAGTGAATCGGTGGATTCTGGGGTGTGGCCATCAAGTTCTCTGAAATATTTTTTTAAATTAAAATTCATGTGGAGTCACCAGCATCTTGACAATCAAGGGAATGTTAAGAAGCTACGCTGGCTACGGTTTAACTTTTTTGTTTCAATAAAGCATTTCCAAACCACGTAGTGTCCCAATGCTTTTTTGTTCAAGAAAGCGTTTGTAAACCACGTGGTGTCCCATGTAACAACCTAATGTACCTCTAATAAAGTGCTGTTCTGTGATCCAGGGTATGCTGTACGCGGTAGCAGCACGAGATCATCATTTCAGCATGGATTAATGACTAATTCATTTCTCTAGCCATGTGAATGCAGTCCTGTAAGTCACTTTGGATAAAGGCGAAATAACAAAATTGCAATTGTATACGCAAAAGCTGAACCATTACTTTTGGTTCTTTTTATCCATCTGGGTCTCGTGGATTCTTATTAGTAGCCTAGTTCTTGTTCTCTTGTCTCTCCCCCTCTCAATCGTATAATATGTATTTTAAATTATTTCAGTGTCTGCCTTGTAGCCTGTGCCTCATAAGCACGTTATTGTTTACAGTGACTAGGTTCATTTATCGGTCTGTGTGTTTTCCCTTCTCAGAACCTCCCTCCAAAATGTCTTTTATCAGAGAGTTCCTCCAGCAGACTGTTTACTTGGGGATGCCTGATGACTCAGTGAGTATAAATCTTGGTTGCCCAGGGAAACGGACGGTTATATGTGGGGTTGGCTAAATGTGGAAAAACTTACCCATCAGAGTGAGAGGGAGAAGAAGAAAAAACGCCAGACTAATGCGGATGATTCAGAGCCTGGAATGTCAGCCACTCCCATAAAGTTCCAACATACCCAGCAGTTCAAAAAAGCCTTAACCACCTCTGTGCCTTTCCCTCTCTCCATGTACATCTAGCCTGCCTGGAGCCTCAAGTATTCCTCGCTAAATACCTGTCATTTGGGATTCTGTTTAAGGTGTCTCTGATGGGAAACAAAAGGGAATGAGATAGATTCATTCAATTTAAAAATAACTTAAATGTAGGGATAATTCTAGTTAACTAGTTGATAGAAGAGGCATCCAGCTGCATGCATACCCACACATAGGAATATACATAGTCTCAAACACACACATCCAACCTTGCAAAGGTAGAGCAGAGAGATTCTGAAGACCAAATGATTTTTCTTTATTCGTTTAAAGTTGTAACCGCAGGCTGTCTGTTCCAGGCGATTTCATATCAAGGGACAGTGAGCGCTAACCCGCAGTTCAGCGCCAGTGGTGATATTGGCATCCTGGATAAAGCCATCAAGGCCAAAGGTGAAGGGGGGTAGGGGATAGGGGGTGGGGGTGGGGGTGGGGGACGGGACCCTCATCTTTACTCCTGAATGTATGCACAATACCCCAGGAGCAGACTAACATCACAATAGGGGGGTCAAATTGCCACATTAAATGAAGCAAAAGTGAAGATGTTTAGCTTGCATGTGAACTTCATTTATCATCACCCAAACACACACACATACACACACAGATGAAGACACGGTCAGCAGGCCAGCAGAACTGGATATGCCTCTATGTTGTAACCTGATATCCAGGTGAGTGTTCTTCAGTCAGCTCTCAGACTTAATGGAGTATGTGTGCGTGCCTGTGTGCATGTGTGTTTGTGTTTTGGCAGGCCCTGGGCAGCTGGCTGTTCAGCCAGAGGGATGCTTTCAGCCAAGCAGATACAGCTATTCAGGGCATGGAACAGGGTTATGAGTTCCCTTCATTTTTACTGGGCCCATATTGTATCTCTTCTTTGAGAGGTACAATCACCTTTGCTTGTCAGATGAATGGGGCCAATCGGGTCTAGAATCTGCAGAGGATGTTGAGCAGTTTGGGAGACTACATTTGGCCAGAACACTAAGCATGTCACACTTGAGGTTTTTCAGTGAATTCATGGAGCACTGTCAGTACTGCAGGCAGTTAGGGTCTCCCTGTACTGATTGGAATGAAGGGCCCCTGGTTGCATTTAGTCCAGGATATAGGTTGCCCCCTATTGACCCAAGAACACCATTTTTAGATTTTGTCGTCCCAATTTTGAATTTTAATTGTAATTGTAATTACTTCCACACCACTTCGGACTGCAACCTGGCTTACCTTTAGGTGACACAGACAAGACTGTTGTGACCTTTGTGACCTCATCAGTCAAAGTGTTGTAAATGAGGCAGTTGGTCTTGTTTTGGGTCCGTGTCTCAACGCCTCTTTCACCCCACCCAGGAGTGGATGAGACCACAATCATTGATGTTCTGGTGAAGAGGAGCAATGCCCAGCGGCAACAGATCAAAGCTGCCTATCAGCAGGCCAGCGGCAAGGTGAGACACAGGAGAGACATTGGAGAGACACGGGACACATTCACAGTGAAGTCTATCATCTTTTTACACTGAGCACTGGAATGGAGGCAACTTTGACTGTCAACTAATTGCAAGTGTTATGGTTGTGTGTAGCTCAGTAGGTAGAGCATGGTGTTGGCAACGCTTAGGTTCTGGGTTCAATTCCCACTGGGACCACATGTACTGAAAAATGTATGCATTCACTAAAGCGTCTGCTAAATCGCATGTATATATATGTGTTACTTAAAAAAAAAAATGCAAACACTGTTTTTTACATTAATTTTGGTAGTCCCTGGGTTCTCAACACTTGTGATTGGTAAGGAAAAAAAAAAATGTGTGTGTGTTTTTCATAGCCACTGGAGGTGGCTCTGAAGGCAGCCCTGAAAGGGGAGTTGGAGGAGGTGACCCTGGCTCTGCTGAAGACTCCCGCTCTGTACGATGCCCAGCAGCTCAAACTGGCCATGAAGGTGAACACCTGCCGCCATCCTCACCTGAGACTCCTGACTTTACCCAATTCTCTCTCTCACACCCTGTTTCTGACCATAGACCCTCGCCTTTTCTTACTACTTCCATTTTCACTGTGCGCTGAGACTCACTTCCCAGCCCCTTTCCTCTCCGTCTCCGCCGGTCAACCCCAGGGCATGATCCAGCTTCACTGCTGATCCAAAACAGTTCATAACCAGATCGATTACCTTTTCAAGAACAGGTGTTTGCAACCACATTACACTTCACATTCACCAGTGGGACATGTGTGGTTTCATTTTGTATAAATCATTTTTATACAATTGTGTGTTGACTCCCTCCCTCCCCATAATTACGTCAAAATTATTTATTGTGCGCGTGTGTGTGCACATGTGTGCATGTGTGTCAAAGACTAACTGCACCACAGAGACCTCTCTTTCAGGCCTGTTTTTAAGACCGCTTTTCCACCCGCCCATTTCCTCTTCATTTCCTGATGGGAAACTCCCTCTCATTCAGCTGACTGAGACCTGCAGCAGCAGATATTACTCTGTTGGGATCATTGCATAATTACTGTAGTTAGCAAATTTCTGAACTTGCACAGCAGTTTCACAACTTTTTCCAGCTTAAAGGTTTTGCTGATGGTTGGGGGTGCCTGACTGTCTTTTCAGGAGGGTGACCCCCCCCTCATATTTTTTTGATTTTCTCTCCCACCAGTCAAGAGAGAACTTGAAGCATGTTGAGTTGTGTTGAGTCATGTTGTTTTCCTCTAACATTGGGATCATCTGACTTAGATTATGTTTATATTTCCTTTTTAATATGCCTGCTCCACTTCAGCACTGACAAGGAAAAATGTGTGAAGTAGACTGAAATGGCGTGCTTTTGTCTCTGAAGTCTGGGTGTGTGAATTGAGCGAAGTGATGGGTCTGCACACAAAATATAATGCTGAATTTGAGTCTTTTACATTTATTTTCATGTGTGTGTCCTTTCTCAGGGATTGGGCACAGATGAGGATACGCTGGTTGAGATTCTGGCCTCCAGGACCAATAAGGAGATCAGAGAGCTAAAGCAGGCCTACAAGGAAGGTGTGTGTGCGTGCGTGCGTACGTGCGTGCGCCAGCGGGGAAGTGATGCGATTCATTTTCAATCTATGTTATGCTGGCATCAGTGAATAGCCTCACATATACGTCTGATGGGAAGCTCCCAGGCCTTCCTGTATACAACAACTTCAAAAACATGAGGTGCCAGTAAACGTATACACACGCAACTTAATATAGCCCTTGCTGCAGTGTGTGCTAATGCATACATTATATATGTGCACACATGCACATACAAGCATGTGCGTCAATGCATCGCTCCCCTTTTGTGTTGCAGATTGTGTCACACACTTTGGCAAGGACAATGATTAGACTAAGCTTACTGTTTGATAGCTAGATTGCTAGAGCTATCTAAATCTCCATCTCTAGCGATTATCTCTTGTAAGTCGCTTTCGATAAAAGCACCTGCCAAAAAATTAATTTGTCAATTTGTCAATTGTGCACATGTAGATTACGTGTATTCATGTGTGGGTTTAAACAGGACTTAAGACCATCAATGGTAGATACAGACTTCCTGTTTCTCTGCAGAGTACAAGAAGGAGCTGGAAGACGACATCAAGTCTGACACTGGTGGAGACTTCAGAACTGCTCTGCTCTCCCTCTGCAAGGTGCGCGTGCGTGCATGTTCCTATGTGTGTGCACATCAGACATGGATCAAATATGCATTTTCTTTTATTTTTTTAATGTTTGATTTCCACCCAATTTTTTTTCCTCCCAATTTGGTGGCCAATTGTGCCCTCTTTCTTTCAATTCGCCCCCACGATCATGCCGCCTGTCACTACGGGTCAAGCTAATACCCCGAGGCCGGCAATGATCCGCCTCCTCCGAGACAGAACTCGCCCACCTACTTTACAGGGATGCCCTTTGCGCTTCTCAGAGAGCTCGTGCCGTCTCTCCCTCCCTTTCAATCTTAATATTGATGAAAATAGATGTCTCTTAGAATTGTCAGTAATCTGCAGGACTTTTACTGGTGTTTAAAGAGCTAAAGTATTTGAAATAATTATCCCACCATTGGGTGTTAAAAAAAATATATATAGATTTTTAAATAGATTTTGGACCCAAATCCATAATCCACTACCTTTCATTCCCACCACAGGCCACCAGGAGTGAGGATTCCATGGTGAATGAGGAGCTGGCCGACACTGATGCAAGAGTGAGAGCAATCCTTTCATTCTGCTCTTAAGAGTCTGTTGCGCGATGCGGTGGGTTTGATCGGCCGGACGAACTCTGACTGTATCTTGTTCCCCAGGCTCTGTACGAAGCGGGAGAGAAGAGGAAAGGAACAGATCTCTCAGTCTTCATTGACATCCTGACCACCAGGAGCGCTCCGCATCTCCGCAAAGGTGAGCTTGCTTGTTTAAAATGGCTCATGCCTCCCGCGTGGTCCAGTGGTTACAACGTCCGACGCTGGCCACGGAGACCGGGGTTCAATTCCCCGTCTCGCCAGAGTCGGCTCTGGCCGGGAGTGCCACCAGGGGCGGTGATTGGCTGTCCGCCCCAGGGATGGGGGAGGGAAACCAACATGACGTTCGCTGCGCATAAGTGGCCCTGTAGTACCGGGTTGCAGTCGACGGCTTGGCGAGTGCCATCTTGGAGGAGGCGTTACTTTGCCTTGGTCACTACCGGTCGCAGGACTACGGCAGCAAACTCACATTACTAGGGGGGGATTGACTTAAAATAGCGGGTCTAATTGGCTACCAAATTGGGATAAAATGGGATAAAATCAGAAACCTAAAAGAAATGGCTCATTAATCCCCTCCCTCTCCACCTCGGCTGATGTGTATTGAGTGGTTTGTAAAGCGCTTTGAGATCATGTGATGAACACAATCCATTATCTTAAATCCATTCTAACCTTGAATTAGTCCTGTCAAGACCTGGAGAAAACCCTCTCTCTCTCTCTCTCTCTCTCTCTCTCTCTCTCTCTCTCTCTCTCTCTCTCTCTCTCTCTCTCTCTCTCTCTCTCTCTCTCTCTCTCTCTCTCTCTCTCTCTCTCTCTCTCTCTCTCTCTCTCTCTCTCTCTCTCTCTCTCTCTCTCTCTCTCTCTCTCTCTCTCTCTCTCTCTCTCTCTCTCTCTCTCTCTCTCTCTCTCTCACATTGGTTAAGAACACTAGACTTGAAGCACTGCTCTAAGAGCACTGGGGCAGCCATTTTACATAAAGAACGGCACAGAACTCTGCATATTTATGTCAAACTTGAATAATTATTGAATTATTTACACCAACACTGCATAATGTTGCAAATGATGAGTTCATAATATCATCACACCTTATTCATTTGATGTCATTCATTTGATGCGGTTTTGTATTGTCATATTGGCCAACCAGATTATCATATTATGGTTATCCACTTGTGCTAGTGCATTTATTTGATATGATACAGTACACTATTTTTTCACCACCCTTTCATGTAATGCTTTATTTGTGTAATCTTCTGTACAGGTAACACTTAACAATTTAGATTGATGATTGTCTGAAATCACACCTCGTGTTTGCAGATTAATTGTCATTTTCCTGCCACTTGTTGAAACAAACTGGTACAGCAATGCACAGTAGTTAGGACACACATCCAATCTCTTTGATCTATTAAAATAATAAAACAAGTCTCTGGCTTTCAATATTACTTTTCTGCCACTAGAGGCGCATACCTATGCTCGGAAGTTTGCATAGAGGCGTGCACTTTCCCACCTGAAGTTGAAATTTCATAAATCCCAAAATTGGTGTGGAATTGAGCATTTACAGTTTACACATAGATTTGTCCATACACACGGTAGATAAATGAGGCCCCTGGAGATTGTCATTGGTGTAAACGCAGTAACTGATGGCTTCCAAGTGATTGACCCGTCTGAGAAGCTTGTGTGGGGAAGGGAAAACAAACCGTTTGTTGGCTTTTGCAGTGACGGGACAGGCTACCAGTTGTTGTTGGGCATTCCAAAAATGTGAAACCAGTTTTTTTAAATTAACAAAATAACATCTTTGGAAAATGTAATGTTGTTAACTTATAATTGCCTACACATGGCAGTTTAACACATCTCTGAATTGATGTCTCTTAGCAGAACTAATTTTGCTGACATGGAGGCTTGACACAATTTTCACATTGTATTTTTTTCCCTGAAAGCAGGGGTAGGGCTTCAATATTGATATGTTCATGTTTGTGGAGGACACTGACTGTCTGTGGAGGTTGGTCTCATTGGACTACCTGGGTGCGCTTGCTAAACTTTTGTGAGTCATAGTTTATGTAGTGTAGTGTAGTGTGGGCCTTTGCACCATGTAAGCAAGTTGTTTGTCCAGGGTGCATATACCAAAACAAAGACAAAGTCAATATGAATAGACTGAGTGGAGTGTACAGTATATTGCTGAAATGAGTTACTCATTGCTATGTGGTCCTTTCTCCTCCTAGTGTTTGAGAGGTACTCAAAGTACAGCAAGGTGGATGTCACCAAAGCCATCGACCTGGAGCTGAAAGGAGACATTGAGAACTGCTTGACCACTGTCGGTGAGAGGACACTGCCCTGCGTTTTCCAACCCCCACCCCCCCAAAATGTTCCTACTGCTGTGTGACTTCATAGACCCCAGGGATGATCTTCATTCAGTGAAAATGGGCAACAGCAATGCTTTCACAGGAGAAATTATCATCAGAAGATTTGATTTGCAGAAGACTGCATAAGTTTTGAATCTTCGCACTAATTTTTTAATTAAGATAAAGACATTCCTAAGTGACAAATGTGAGGAAAAAGGGGAAAAAACTGAAAAATGAAATTGCGTCCCACAAGAAATATTTTTGGACCCAAGGGGCCTGCCAAGGCCCACTATGCCTGCCAAGATTTTAAGCTGATAATTTGTTTAAGGCAAAGGTTAGTTATAGACATAGGAATGCAAAGAATTCACAAGTATACACTGGTATTGTCCTTTACTTATCCAATATGTTAAACACCTGAAATTGTATCTATAAATGAAATCAAATTTGAATAGAGAAAAAAAGTTATTACCGCAAAACCTTTTCAGGTGTGAAATTAGAAGTGTCTGCCTGCCCGTGTCAAACGGATGCAGTTACAAGATTCTACCACCAGAGGTCAGGGCTAAATCAATTGCAGTAATTTTCAAACGTTCTTGGCCCATGACCAATTTAATGAGAAAAAACATTTGTTTTCTCAAACAAATTATGTTATATTTCTCAAACAAATAATGATCTATGAATATTTTCTTAAAATATGGACAACACGACTGCATGTACACTAGTGCAGTGCATGTAAAAATATGTTAAAATTGACTCATGACCAGGTTTATGGGAATAGCATAATGTACAGTTTCTACATGTATCCTGCCCCCCACCTCAACTCCTGTCACGGCCCCACCAGTAGGTCCTGATTGAGTTTTGGGACCACTGCTCTATTGTACTTGTCACCAGTATTTTACCTGAAAGGCACAGGTATAATACCCAGCCTGGGGGTCCTGAAGGCAGCTTTGTTTTATCAAGTTTTTTCTGTTTGTCAGTGGCTCTGAAATTGCCTGTTGATGCAAGTCTGTCTCTTATGGTCTGTGGAGGAAACACTGAACTAATCAGTAAACAAGAATTAATCATATTCTGCAGGATAACTTGTGGAACAGTAGTAAAAACAGGGTGTGGAGTATTGTTTGTTAGATGTGAGATGGTACCCGGGATGCACATGATTCTTTTTTTTTGTTTTGCTTTGCTGCTGTGTCTTAGTAACATTTCTGCCACTGCCTTGTTGTTTTCTTCCTGTAGTGAAGTGTGCTGGGAGCAAACCTGTGTTCTTCGCTGAAAAACTCTACCTGTCAATGAAGGTAATTGCTTTGTTGTAGTTGCTTTGAAATGCAGACCTTTATATATAATTTGAATGAATTTCTGTTCTAGAATCTCGAAAATTCTGTTTAATGTGTTGTGTCATAACTGTACACTGACACCAGAGGGCATCTTCTCAATATAAACAGGGCCAGAAAGTTATTTTACCTTCCTTTTTTCTGTCAAGTTTGTAATCATAAATTAAGGTAATTCCAGCTACATTGGAGTAGAATGGAAGACATTACTCCGGACATTGCACCACATGATACACCATCCAATTATGTACCCCATTTTATTGTAGTGAAAATGTAATATTTTACATTAAAAAACCAGTGCGCATACATGTATTAATTTTACAAACGTGTGTCTTGTAAAGTTATGGGTGTAGAGATGGTCTCCCTATCATTCAAATGTATTGAACCACAAATCCAAAAAGCTCAAATTATTTGATCTGCTTAGGGGAATACTGATTGCATTTCAAATAGGGTAGTTGTTTATTGAACAATTTGCCTCAGAGAGGTGAAATACAGAACATCTACAAAACATCTTGTGTGATGGGAGGATTTATCTGTATGGTGACCAGGTTCAGTCCAAATGCAGGACAAGCAGGATAAATTTGTGGGACACATCCACATTTTGTATCCATGAAAGTTTGTACTTTATTTAAAATGTGGCAATAAAAATAGCAAGACGAATCTGAAACGACATTTGACGGGGTTGGTGATCTGGTTGAACAGGTTTCATATCTGTTCTATTTTTATCAAAATGCAGGACACCTCGCATCTGGTCACCCTACTTATGTGCACAACTTTTTTGGGGTGTAAATGGATCGGTCCCCCCATTCATTCTCACACAGTGTCTTGTTTTCTAAAACGGAATGTCTCCTGTAAACGTATCACACCATAGGATCTTTTGTCATGAAGTCAAGACCAAACTTATTTCCTTTTAGCAGAATCAGCTAGCCCATTGCAGTTTGCATAAGGACAAGTAAGGATTTAATAAAAATGAATGCTTTCCAAAAATCTAAATTTATTTCCAATATCCTTCACTTGTTTTCCATTATCATTTCAGAAAGAAAAAGCACTTGACACCTGGATCCATAAAGCCATACTAGCTATTCTTAAGATGGCTTTAGAGATTTGAAAAAGTAGTAGGAATAGGACAAAAGGAGCATGAAGCAGGACACTATTAACTAAACAAGCAACCAAAGAAAACAAACAAAAAAGAAAAAAAAATGGGAAACTAACCAAGAAAATAATGGGAGAAAGGAATGCACGTAAATGAACAAACAAAACAATGCAATGACCAAGAGCGAACGCTATTGAGATTAAGCCATGCACTTCATATGAAGCATGTCATAATTATCTGATATAATACAGCCAGGGAGTTACAGCCTGGGAGTTACAACCTTGTCGCGATACAGTGAGCCAGCAGTGCAAAGCTTGTCAACCGCTATATAGGCCAGTTTACCCCTCGACTTACTCTCTTTCAAGAGTGGATACAATTTATTTAGTTTTTCAACGATCTCTTTGGGAAATTGGTGGTTAAGCCCATATTTAGTGTTGCGAAGCCCAAAGCCTTTGGACTTGACATACATCTTGTCTTGGTAGGATCTAAATTTAGCAACAATGGGGCGGGTGACGCCGACTCTTTTCTTTCCCATTCTGTGTATTCGATCTAAGACAACGCCAGATACTTCCTCAGCTGATATGCGCAAATAAATGCTTTAAAGACCTCTTCTGCATTCCCATCGTTTTTTTTCTTCAATGCCGGTGATAATTAAGTTGTCTTGCATAGAGCGGGCCTACAAGTCCTTGTAGTTGTTTATTTTCTTTGCATATTGTATCTACCGCTGTAAGTGTTTCTACGTTACCTTTTAGTTTCTTATTGTCCTCTGTCAGCTCTTGAATTTGTTGCTGTGAGAATTGTAGACTGGCTGTTAAGTCCTAAATGTCTTTGTGCAGATTCCAGTAGGCCCAGCTTATTGTTAATGCATGGCAACAGCGAAGTCATCACTTTAGTTGTTTCCAGACCCTCTGTGTGTAGAGTTTCTAAATCGCTTATTTCCCCATGGTGTCTCAGGTTCAGTAGACGTAAGTGCCTTCATTTTGTCGGCTTTGCTCATCATCCTGCTTGCACTATCGTACACGGTGTCTATGAATGATAAAAGGTCGTTTAAGTTAGTCAAATCCACTCCCGTTTCCAGTATTAAAGGATCAGAGTTACCATCACTAAGCGAGAAAACAAATAATCAATTTAAATTATTAAAATCATAGTAACTTTACAAGTTTTCTGAGCATTGGCATTGCTTTGTTTGCAGCTTGCAAAATGCATGTCAGCAGGAAGCGGCCATCTCAATAACTCATATAGCCTCATAACCTTTATATTTCATTCCTGTAACCAATTTAGTTTCCCTTCTTGGATGGTAGAATACACTGAATAACTTGAAATCTGCTGAATCCTGAAATCTGAATCATCCTGTTTCTCCCTCTCCTGTACTATATCTAGGGTTCTGGAACCAGGACTAAAGTTCTGACCAGGATCATGGTGAGCCGATCTGAGGTTGACCTGAGAAGAATAAAGGAGGAATACAAGAATAAATATGACAAAACCCTCTACCAGGACATTCTGGTGAGCCAGCACTCGAGAGAGTAACCAGTTAACGGGCTACTGGTTGTGAAAATGCTAATTTTTACAGGCCCGGGGGATATAAATGTTGTGTTGAGTGTTGGAAGATTAGAGGTGATCTGTAGAGGCTGTAGGGGGTTAAGACATTCAGTTGAGGCTGTAGAATGATTGAGTGGAGTAGAATGATTGAGTGGAGTCGGTGGAAGCATTACATATAGGTGGTATAAACATTTAAGATGTGAAAATAATATTCCTTCACACTTCATTCACAGGATGACACCAAGGGGGATTACGAGAAGATCCTGCTGGCTATCTGCGGAAGTGAGAACTGATCCTCCGTTGTCTGGAGATTGAAACCTAAAATAGCATTTTCAATATATTCAGCTTTTCCTACACATGAAACGTGTACAGTGTATTACTATGCAGTAGTGGAGTCTGGATGGCTGGAGGTGTTATTTACAAATAAAGCTCTTTATATTAATAGCAGATTAATGAATCTGTCTTACTGAATACCTCAATCACATTTTGTGATAGAACACTATTTACCTGTATACAAGCATCAGAATTTATATTTGTATATACGATTTTTATGTTTAATGTTTGTTCAATGTTTATTGAAAACGCTGATTTAACATATAATATGGGTGACCTCTGGCATATAGGACGGTTGCATTGTGGTTGCTGTCAAGGGCACCTGCAGGATTTGACATCTTGCAGGAAGGTTTGCACAAACCCCTCCTCCCCAACCACTCACACATACACCCACACAGAAGTGTGAACTACAGCCGTGGCTTACTGGTAAAACTTATTGATTGGTTCCTACGTATTTGAAGTTTACTCTTCATCTCCCTGTTGTGTCGAACTCGCGCAGCACTCCCACTCTGTTTTCATCTCATGATGAATGTTCATCAAAAGCTGTAGAAAAATGCCCCAATACTGGATAATAAAGGTTGACATGGGTGCATTTGTGTAAGAACATCATATAGTTAAGGTGATATAGAAACTAACCAGGTGTCACAATGCAAAAATGCATGCCAATGATCACCAACCGTCATTTCATTTTTTCAAAGTTAGACTGCAGCTGTCATACACAGATCAGTTTTACCTCCTGAAATTTGAACATTAATCTTGTGGGAAATGCACACAATTGATTGAAGATCGATGTCTAGAGCCTCACCCCATTGCTTTGGGGAATTTTATTGGTAGGGGCATGTTTCTGGAACAGACACGGTAGCTCAGTGTGATGCATAATTATCTTGCAACACATTCGTGATGGAAAAGTAAATGCACTAAAAGAATTTAAGGTCGACAACAACAAAAAACTGCTTATGGTACACACAGTGTGTCTTGCTGCAGTCCTCCCACGGTCATAAATGAAAGATCTTCAGTACTTCATCCACATAGCTCAGTTTAATTTAAATCACTCTTTACATTTTTAGTTAATTTACTTTGCATATTAGTGGCGGAGGTGTGGCAAGGTTTTCAATGTGTGTGTTGATCCAGCAGTTGCTCAATTGCAACACCGCTTTAGTTTTATGCCAATTCTTGGGTTTAATTATTTCCAGTGATGTCCTTGTTAACATTACTGGCTAATGATTGCCCAAAGCCAATATTGCATATTTTGTAAGACCCACAGAGTTCAAAGTCTCCTGATTAAAGTAAACATAATATAAAAAATCATGCTAACAGAAAATACCAGGAAGTTCCTGGGGTGAGTCCACTCCAAACTAATTGTATTCATATGTTCCACAGACGTGTGTGTCCAGGAGGTTTGTTAGGCATACTTTCCGAATGCACTGTATGTGCTAATATGTGTGTATTTAGATTGTGTGATTTCACCTTAATATTAACAGTAAATAAACATTCAATTTCCCTCTCAATGTTATTTGACAATTCCCCCAAAACACTATGGACATGGATGCCTGGATACATAGGCACAGACATATAGGCAATTCAATCAGTGTGAAACAACTTAGGTGGACATACTAGACATGGACACACAAAACACTGTGGTACCCAGCTATAACAGACATAGTCAGTACATAGATACATGAATGGGCACACAAAACATTTGAAACACATAGACATGACAGAGAAACACATAACAACTTTGCATTCTATGCAGCAATGTATTATACCATTCTGATCTGTCCAAGTACCAATCATCTCAAGGTGATTGATCCAGAACAACCAATAATCAGCCTCTGTGGTGCTGTCCATGGTGGAGTAGAGGGCAAGAATGCCGGTGCTGTTCTTGGTTCTGCAGGTGCTTCAGGCTGTGGAGGGTGACAGCGCAGGGTACCCCCTTGCATAAGTGGGAGGGGGCAGGGACCCTATCCCTTGCACCACACCTCTTGATGCTACATTATGTCAGAAGATGTTCATGTTACAAAAATATTCATTTAAGGACTTTTCACCTCTATTGACACCAATTGTTTATTACATGACCTATGCTATACAGCACATGATATTCTGCCTTGTTACAATGGTTGCGAGGTCAACCGTTTTGTTGGTCCAGGCCAATGCAGACTCAATCACTGCTCTGTCTCCACCCTTTGTTGTGGAGAACCATTGACCAAAAATCCAGATGAGGGTGCTCTGTGTTCCTGATAGTTTTTGTTTGTCTGGTTTATTTACAGATGAACTGTGTGGCCAGGTTTGGATCCAACAGTTAGAATAGATAGAAATGCTGAATTACAAAAAGAACAACATATACAACAGCCGATTATATCAGTCCTTACACTTTCAGTGAATTGTCCTGTTTAACTATCTTGCTTTGTAACTTTGTCAACATTATTGTCACAAATCAATATTGTGTTTTTAAGATTGACAGTGCAAAGTCTGATGCCTGATTAAAAGTAATATATACAGTAAACACAGCTATGAGGATAGAAGCAGTGCCACAAAGCTCCTGGTTGTGGTGAGTTTGACATGAATGTTAATTATAATGTAAAGCTTAATAAGAAAATATGTGAAATACAGTGGAGTAGTGGTAAAAAAGATGGATAAACTATAAGCAAGTCAATGTGGTCTTTTTTGCAGTGCAATGGGACCAACAGGGGAATGATTTTGTTGTGGTACTTTGCAATAATATTAAGTGATATTCAACAAAAATGTTACACATACATATACATATATACACACACACACACACACACACACACACACACATTATGCCTATACAAAGTGTATATAGCCACCTGTGTGATGTGTTGATGTTATACCATATTATCAGACAGTGTTTAGGGATTGCATAAAAATATCTGTCAATGGTTTATATATAATTTCCCCAAGTTCTATGAGTACTCTAAGATATATGCCACTGGGGCCTGCTGCCTTATTTGTCTTAGGTTTTTGTAGTTTTTCTTGTACTTATTATTCTCAGAGTAGAAGTGCTGATCTCAGATCAAGTTTCCCCTGTCCATTGGTATTGCCGCTTTGCCTGACAGGATTGCTACATCATACGTGCTGAGAGTTCGAGTTTGAGCGGATTGTTTGTTGCTGTCGGGATATCGTTTGGATTGTGTTTGTATTGTTGCTTAGGGTTCGGCGTTTATCATCAGAAAGGTAAAGGGATACAATATTTGCTCTTAAGGTAAACGTTTGTCGCCGTTAGGGGACAGAGAGGGAATTTTCCATTTTTTCCCCGTCTAGCTTCGGAAAGTTTGTTAAAAAGTTACCGATTTGTATTACACCCAGCAGACGCGAGGTTTTTTATGGTTTTTCGCCCTCTCAGGAGCAAATCCAAGAGTAGGGAAATATACTATAGCTAACTAGCTTTTGTTGGCATACATTTAAATGTAATTGTTGTATTTCAAGCGTAGAGCGTATAGCCGTTTTGGTTGGCTGCTACCAGCGCGCTTGCTACAGAACCCGGACCGAAAGTTTTTTATTTCGCTTTAAGTGTTGTTTCCATTTAGACATTTCTGCACCTGAGTGTTCGGAACCGAGGTGTATAGTATTTTTTATCAACTTGGTGTCTCTGTTTAGGCAGTAATTCGTTCAGTGCAGGGAGAGCAGTAGATATATTTAGGGGTGAAAATGTGGCCACCGGCAGTGCAGTGTGAGTGTTGCAGAATGATTGCGTTTCTGGAAGAAGACTTCCAGGAGGATTTCATGTGCGACAGATGCCAGCTTGTGAAGCATCTCGAGAGCAAGATCCTTGATCTTGAAGCCCAACTTGTTGGTCTCGACTGCCCTGCAGAATTTGTAGAGTTCCAGGAACTAATTAGTACGCCCTTTAGAGAGTTAGCCTGCTTGCCGAAGCGGGGTAGGGGGGAGAGTTGGGTGACAGTACGGCACCAGCGTAGAAAAGGGTGCGCACATGCAGGGGCGGCATCTCCAGAGATTGTGGTGTCCAACCAATTCCAGCCCTTGCAGGAAGAGGATCTGGCCCAGCCCTCTGTGAGTGGGAGGACTGATGAGCCCCAGGGCACCCTGGCGGCCAAGCCACCCAGGAAAAGGGAGTTAATTGTAGTGGGGGATTCAATCATTAGAGGTGTAGACAGTATAGTCTGTTCGCGGGAAAAGGAATCTCGCATGGCATGTTGCCTGCCTGGTGCTCAGGTTGGAGATCTCCTGGAACACGCGGACAAGCTCTTGGCCAGAGCAGGGGTGGATCCAGTGGTCATGGTCCATGTTGGAAGCAATGACATAGGTAAGGGTAGGTTTGAGGTTCTGCAGGACAAATTTATAGAATTAGGAACAAAGTTAAGGGGCAGAACCTCCACGGTGGTCTTCTCTGGAATTCTGCCAGTACCACGTGCTAGCAAAGGCAAGCAGAATTTTATATGGAGATTTAACACGTGGCTACAAACCTGGTGCAGGAAAGAGAGGGTACAGGTTTATGGGGCACTGGGACTCCTTTTGGAACAGGGGTGACCTGTACAAGCGGGATGGGTTACACTTGAACCGGAGGGGTACAGATGCATTGGGCCAGCATATGCTTAGGGTAGCGGAGGAATATTTAAACTAGGGACTGGGGGGGCAGGGAGGGAAATTGGTAGTAGTAGTATTATGGATAGGGAGGTACAGACTGCCCAGATGGAAGATACCAGGGCGGAGTATAATAAATCTGAGGATATCATTAATAAAGATTTTTTAGATCATAATGTGAATAGAGGTGGCTCGGCACACTCAGGTGTGGAGGGGAAGGACAACGTAAGTGGGAGTAAGGCTCTGAAGCTCATGTGTTTAAATGCGAGAAGCATAAAAAATAATTTTTTGGAACTGGAGGCTGTCATGTTGAATGGGGGTTATGACATTGTTGGGATTACTGAGACATGGTTTGGCGCAGCGGATGGGGAGGAATATAATGTAGAGGGGTACAAATTGTTTACGAAGGATAGAACTAATAAAAGAGGAGGGGGCGTGGCCCTATATGTGAAAGACGATCTTAATGTGCAGGAAATTCCAGGTATAAACTCATTAGTTTCTTGTGAGGACATCTGGATTAGATTATTGGGAGATCGTGAGAAGGGCCTTAATATAGGAGTATGCTATAGACCTCCAGCTTCAGACAGTAACATAAATAGTACGCTCTTTGGTAACATAAAACAAATCTGTGCTGAAGGAGAGATGATAATAATGGGCGACTTCAATTACCCCTCTATCAATTGGGAGATAGTGACAGGTCAGGGCAAATGTGAAGAGGAGCTTTTAGATATGGTCAATGACTGGTTTTTGGTACAGTCTGTTACTTAGCCTACGAGAGGGAAATCAATACTGGATCTGGTTTTGTGTAACAATCCTGATAGAATTTGCAGAACAGAGGTAGGAGAACCAATAGGGGCAAGTGACCACAATGCAGTTATTTTTGATATTTTTTGGCAAGTTAAGACAGCCTCCTCTAACTCTCGAATTTTTTATTTTAGACGAGCTGACTTTAATAAAATGAGAGAGAATTTAGGTAATATAGATTGGGTAAAACTTCTAGATTGCAGAACTGTGAATGAAAAATGGACTATATTTAAAAGGGTTATTGTAGATGTACAGTGTAAATTCATCCCCAAAGTAAGGAAAAATAGGATGAAAATACTGTCTCCGCAGTGGATGACTAAATCTTTACGGGAGATTTTGAGGCAAAAGAAACGACTGTACAGAGTATATAAAAAGGATAACTCAGAGAGAAGCAAGTTCGATTATTGTAATATGCGGGCTAAGGCTAAAAAGGAAATAAGATCAGCTAAAAGGCGGTTTGAAATTAAAATTTCCCAAGATGCTAAAAGTAATCCTAAGAAGTTTTTTCAATATTGTAGTAGAAAAAGGAAAGTTAAGTCCAGTGTTATATTACTTAAATTCTCTCTCATTTTATTAAAGTCAGCTCGTCTAAAATAAAAAATTCTAGAGTTAGAGGAGGCTGTCTTAACTTGCCAAAAAAAATCAAAAATAACACTGTGCACTGTGGTCACTTGCCCCTAGTGGTTCTCCTACCTCTGTGCTGCAAATTCTATCAGGATTGTTACACAAAACCAGTTCCAGTATTGATTTCCCTCTCATAATAATAATAATAATAATAATAATAAAAACTTTATTTGTATAGCACCTTTCATACAAAATTGCAGCCCAAAGTACTTTACAGCAGAGAAATGACATGTACAGAGAGCTTCACATAAAATACAGTAAAATAGACTAAAATAAACATAAAATAGAAATAAAATGAACATAAAAACAATGAAGATAAAACCCACGTGACAATAACAATAAAAGTAGATAAATTAAGATAGAAATAGGGTACATTAAATGCATAATTAGCAAAAGGCTGAAGTGAAGAGATACGTTTTTTGCTTACTTTTGAAAATATTTAGCGAGCTAGCTTCCCTAATATCTATAGGTTAGGTGTTCCATAGATTTGGGGCATAATTGACAAAGGCTGCATCAAGAGACCCCTGCACCCACACAGGATTCACAGATGCACGGACCGTACGACTCATTCGTACTGTTACTCAAAAACCAGTCATTGACCATATCTAAAAACTCCTCTTCACATTTGCCCTGACCTGTCACTATCTCCCAATTTATAGAGGGGTAATTGAAGTCGCCCATTATTATCGTCTCTCCTTCAGCACAGATTTGTTTTATGTTACCAAAGAGCGTACTATTTATGTTACTGTCTGAAGCTGGAGGTCTATAGCATACTCCTTTATTAAGGCCCTTCTCATGATCTCCCAGTAATCTAATCCAGATGTCCTCACAACGAATGGGTTTATACCTGGAATTTCCTGCACATTAAGATTGTCTTTCACATAAAGGGCCACTTCCCCTCCTCTTTTATTATTTTTATCCTTCCTAAACAATTTGTACCCCTCTACATTATATTCATCCCCATCTGCTGTGCCAAGCCATGTCTCAGTAATCCCAACAATGCCATAACCCCCATTCAACAGATGACTGAACACAGGGCAGTATAATTCCAATATATAAGAAGGGGGACTGTACTGACCCAGGGAAATATTTGATTGAGGTCTATAAATTCCTAAACGGTATTTACAAAGTGAACTACAAAATATTTTTTAAGATAAATATGGTTAGCAGAACAAGAGGTCATAGGTGAATGCAAATTCTGCACGGATATTAGGATGTTTTTTGACATCCCGTATTTTAGAGGAGAGTGCATGCTTCTACACTCTACACTCTACATGTCTACACTCTCCCAAATTGACAGCAGAGGTTCTAGTGAGCATGGCTTATAATACGATTGTGCATTCCACATTGGGAGAAAAAAGGGAAAAAGCATACAAAATAAAGATTTAACAATAAGGTACCATTTTCTAGCCAGCACATCTCACACTGCTGGGTAGTACTAGCTATTTTTTAAGTAAAGGTTTGTGTCTAATGTATCATTAAAGGGCAACTACGACCAGAGCAACCAGCATCGCAGTGTAGCTACAACTTGATCACTCTAATATGCTGTTCATTGAAATGTACGCATTTTGGAAATGTCATTTTACCATGAATGTATTGCTTTCTCATTGATCACCGCTGCTAAATTAAGTGAGTAGACTAAATCCTAATCCTCAAATAAAAGTGTTTTTACTGCATATACTGTACATGCAATTAAGTAGCCCCTCCCTGGTGATTTGAATATTTCCTAATTATTCAAAAGGAATTGTGTATTGTGTTTTTCTTTTTTTCTTATGATTAAAATGTATGCATCTGAAGGTTTTGACTGAAATATGTAAAAAACAGCAAAACAATTAAACATATATTTTTTGTATTTTGATGAGGGTGTTACCAAGATGAGGGTGCTCTTGAGCTTCTTTGTCACACTGGTGGTGCTGTGGTCCGCTGTCCAGTGTCATAACCATGAACACCATGCCAACCGTACCAGTGGCAGCCTGAGGATATTCAAAGAGAACATAGACTTTGCTTTCCGTCTCTACAAGCACATCTCTGCCCTGCCCGATTCCCAGTCCAAGAACATCTTCTTCTCCCCACTGAGCGTGTCCATGGCCCTGGCTGCGCTGTCCTTGGGGGCCAGAGGGCAGACGCACCAGCAGCTCTTTGAAGGCCTGGGATTCAACAGGACAGACATCACTGCAGAGGAAGTGAGCCAGGCCTTCCAGCATGTCTTACAGGATCTCAACAAGAAAACGGACGTGGATCTTTCACTGGGCAATGCACTGTTCATAGAAGAAACCTTCAAGCCCCGGCCTGAGTTTCTTGAGAGCATGAAGCGCTATTTCCAGTCAGAGGGTTTCAGCACCAACTTCAGCAAGACTGAAGAGGCCAAGGAGCAGATAAATAAGTATGTGGAGGAAAAGACCAAGGGCAAAATAAAAAAGCTGGTCCAGAAAGTGAATCCAGGAACATTATTATATCTCACTAGCTACATATATTTTAAAGGTGAGTGATGTGCTACAAATGGTAAGCAGGCTAAAAAAATTCTGAACAGGGGCTTTCTGGCTTCACTATTTTGTGTTAACTAGAGATCATAAATAAATAAATAAAACGAATAAATCAGAAATGTTTCTTTATTAGTCTGTATGGTGGCTATCTTTAAAGCTTCTGGTGTACACATTTTCTTTATTGTCATTATTTCCTGCAGGTAAATGGGAGATTCCTTTTGAACCCAGACAAACCAGGAAAGATATTTTTCATGTTGACGACAACACAACTGTTCATGTTGAGATGATGACCAAAGAGGACACATTTTATGTTTATTATGATGAAGAGATATCCACTCACGTTCTCCAGCTTAATTATAATGAATCGGTCTCCATGATGCTGGTGCTTCCTGAGAAAGGGCTTCAGGGTCTACAGGAGGTTGTTAGTAAGGAGCATCTGAAAAAATGGATCACATCGATGAAGAAGAGGTAAATATTTTTAAGTCAGTGTAACGTGATAGATCATAAGATATAACCAAACAGCACATAGATCCCCCCATTAACCAATCTGAATTTTATAATGATGTTTTAGTTTTACTACAAGTTTCCAACAATGGGGGCCCAAATGTGAGATTCAATGAGTGAGAGTTGACAGCCCTGCTAGCTACGATGCAGTATGTGTTGATATGGATGTTGCTCCTCATAAAGTAAATATTTACACATGCAAAATATACAGTATAAAATTTAAATACTCACTGTCGCTAGCTAAATACAGATGGTCAGGTAAATATGTAGCTGGACCAGGGGTGGGCAACTGATCTTGGAGGGCCAGTAGGTTTTTGTTGACACCAATTACCCTGGCTCAGTTAGCTAAATGGCTGTATACATAATGCTGATTCACTTGTAGACCACAATAAAACGTAAAAAAACCATTTCATAAAACATTTCACATAGGGTCACAAGAAAAGTCTTCAGCTGTCGTTCATGAGCTTATCAAGAAATTGAGCTAAAGTGTCAGATCAGATAAGTGTCATGAAATACAGAAACTGATACGGCCCAAAATACAATGCTAAATATATTACGTATTGAATTTATTGTATTCTCACATAACAATCCGTTTAACCAAAGCATGTCATCGTTTTTAAATTCTGAAACACTATGCAATGAAAACAACTTTAAAATTATCTTTAAAATGATCACTTTACATTATCGTTTTTACCTTGTTTTCTCATTATTTATCAAACATTTGTAATTAGATTTATTTACTCTTTAAAAAAAATTCAATGCAACAGAAACATTTAAAACTAAAAGATGTTTACAGTATTGTAAAAATTGATACATTTTGACCTTCATGATATTACATTGTGATATACATAGTATTACAAATGTGTTAAAATGTTACAGATAAATTTAATTCAAACATTACAATTGTTCTGTATAGTCAAATGCACAACCTAAATAACTGGGTTAAGCGTTGGGATAAATATGTCATGCATTTTAAAAGGAGGAAGAGATCTCTTCTGGTCGGAGGCCTCTGAAACCCCCGTTGTGGAAAGGTGTTTTTTATAGGTAGTGCATCTAAGTGTTAAACACACCACACAGATTGAATTGGGTTTATGGAAGTCTTGTCATTAAAACGAATTACCTCAGTTAGAATACATGTATTTGAGATGTAGGGCATTAACAGTATGATCCCATTTTTTTATACATTCAAGATACAAGTAACTGCCAAAATAAAGGAAACACTTGAGTAAATTAAGGGTCCTGGTGGCTCTGTCATGGTGCATTTTCATTTGCATGGTTTAGGTCCACTCAACCCCTTAGAGGGCATGGTAAATGGCAATTGATTGAGTGATTACCTTCATCCTATGGTGAAGCATAATGGGAGTGGTCTCTTCCAGGATACCAATACCTCCCCCATCAGCAGGGCGCAAAGTCACTGAATAGTTTGATGAGCATGTAAACCATATGCCATGGCTCTCAGTCAGCAGATCTCAACCCAATTGAATACTTGGGAGATTCTGGAGTGGCACGTGAGACAACCACCATCAACAATACACCAAATGATGTTTTTTTTTCTCCCAATTTGGTTGCCAATTAAACCCTCTATTTACTTCAATTCCCCACCCTCACGAGTCCATCGCCCGTCCTCCGGGATCGAGACACACATTCCTGGTTGAGTGTTCCCGCCTCTTTCGAGACGGGAAATCTTCCACGGACTCCTCAACCTTCTCCTCGACAAACTCGTGCCGGCTCTCCCTCCCCCTTCCCCCGGAGGCGGACAGCCAAATGCCGCCTCCGATCGGGCTGACGACCAGGACCGGTCTGGTAGAGACGCGGGTTTCGATCCACGTCCCTGACGGGCAGCGCACACCACTCCGGAGCGTGGTGCGTTAGATCGCTGCGCCATCCGCCAGGCTAAATGATGGAATTTCTAATGGAAGAAGTGTGTTGCATCCCTCCGATAGAGTTCCAGACATTTGTCAAATCTATGCCAAGGCGCATTGACTCACTGTTCTGGCTCGTGGTGGCCCAATGCCCTTAAGATTTTCTTTATTTTGGCATTTGCCTGTATATACACACTTTTTAAAATGCAGATTTTTAAAATGTATCTGAATTAAAATGTGATACATATCCTCATTTGTCCTGTGACACTATTGCAGCATTTGAGACTTCAATCTAAATTCTGATTACTTTACTTTTGCAGGCTATACTCTGTGCACATTCCAAAACTGTCTGTTGAAACCTTGTATGAACTGGAATACGTTCTGCCTGGAATGGGAATCACTGATGTATTTCAGAGTACTGCAAACCTCACTGGAATATCAGAGAAAGGAAATTTGGTTGTGTCTAAGGTAGGCAAAATCTGCAACTCAACTGAGTAAATTACTAGAGAAAATAATTTGTTATAAATATGTTGTCATATTTTTTGACATACAGAATAAATGGCTTTCCCCTTGTCATAATCAAATGAAATTTGTATGAAATTGTGTATATCATTTTTTTTTTTAGTGTGTTGTTGGTTTTTTTAATTGGCACTTTGCCAAACACAAAGTAGAAGGAAAATATTTTTGTGTTCAAATTAATTGGTACAGAGGCAATGTATGTCATAAATGAAACCCATGGACCCATGAACCCTATAGTACTGTTTGTTTTATTTTGTTAACATATACTAAATGTATTTAACCTGTGTTTAATTTTGTTTAGTCTTGACTTCAGTCTTGGTAGAGCATCTGAATAACCCAGTTAGTGAGTAAATGCACAAATGTTAACTTTTCTGGCCTAGGCTTCCTGCAATCTGATGGATAACAGAAGATTTCTGATGGAGGATTTGGTTGACTGGGGCGGTTTATCATTTCACGCTCTCACTCTATTGTGGGATTTGTCAGAAGTAGTCACTTAACATTGGTTTATTAGCAAAGCATATCCGTGGAAGTTATGGGCCTGACACATGAGGTTAAGCTGTGTTTAACTTGTCTTGGTTAAAGGCTAATTCTGTTCTTGTTTTTAGGTGATTCATAAGGCCACTTTGGACATGGATGAGGCTGGAGCTAAAGCGGCTGCGGCAACAGCAGTGGAAATCATGTTGAAGTCAGCGTTCATCTACCACCACTCTCCTCCTGTCTTGAAATTTGACCATCCTTTCATGGTTTTTGTGCTCAATCTTGAAACCAGAAGTATACTATTCATGGGAAAAATTGAAAATCCTTTACAAAAATAAAAAATAATCAAAGTAATCTGAACATGTGGAAACAACTGTAAAAAATGTTTACAGTTTTGTTAAAAATAAACTAAAGGTCTCTATTATCGTATATGATTGCTGTATGGCTTTTGCATTGACTACAGAAGGCTGCATCTATATTCCAAAAAAGTGCAGAATCATCAATGTAGTAACATAGGATATATAGCAACAACCTGCTGGAGATACACAATCCAAATACAATGGCACCTCTCATTAGTTTATAGGACATCACCTTTTAAGGATGAGCCTAAATGAATAAAGCATGCTGAACTGGTGAACAATGCAGGTCATCTTATTACTGGTAATTTAATTAAATTTTCACATAAATGTCTTAACATTTTCACTTCATTGTCTCACTCAATTAACTGAGCTAACATTAGTAGGGAAGTAGCTATCTAGATAGTTGGTGCACAGTTACATGTTAGCTAGTTAGTAGTTATCAAACATTATCCGACATAGTTCATACAGTAAATGACAGTAACAAATGTTTTTGCTAACATAACTGCACACATTGCTTCACCCACAATTTCCTCAATTTGGTCTTTGGGGAAACTAAAAAACTTTCCCTGTCATTTCGGTTGATTTACAGTGGGGCGAAACACATTACAATCTCACGTTTCCAACAGTGGCACAAGCAATTTAATGGTGTACTGTTTGTGTACTGTCAAATTTAGTGTCTGAGAGATCATTCTGTGATAAAACTTATGAGAAAGAATCTCTGACTCACACACAAACGTAACACCGGTATATTGTTACAACACGACCCCTAGCCCTGTCTGCTACCTCGCTGCCTTAAAATTTTGATTCAAGTTGAATAAGGATATGATGCAGAGTTAACTTCATTTAAGTCAACTCAAAGTCATGTCAATTAACTTACATTTTATATTTTTAGTTCTAATAACAAAGCAGCTCCAGTACTTTTGCTGAAACATCAAGTTAACTCCCGCTTTATGTTGCCATATTAAGTGTGTTTGCTAAAGTTAGTCTGATTAGTCATAGCAGTGTAATTGACAATGTGGCCATGCCTGTGGACCTGATTGCTGATTGAAGCAAACATTCGCTACTTAGTTGCAACTTTGCACATGTGAAGACATTTACAGAAGGCTGTATCATCATAGCAAATGCATTAGGGATGACTCTCAGATCTTCCAAAACAATGTGATGCTCCAGTACCAAAGCAATGCCAACAACATCCCTGGGGAGCGCATCTTTTCTGTCATCAGTCACAATCAGGACCCCGATGTCAACACCCTTAGTCATCTCCTCTTCTGGATCTGTGACCTACAAGCTATAATAGAAAAACTGAATGCAAATGAGGGTGTGCAGACAGATCATGAAAGTTTTAGTAAGCAGCCCAGTTCCAATCTGTATGTGCATGTTGTTTCCAATTTAAGTTTATTTTAAAACACAGGATAACTACAATTTATCTAGATCTAGATGTAGATGAAAGTAGAGTGAAAGTAGTGTAAAATAAAATGCAGTCAGGTCCATAAGTATTTGGACAGTGATGCAATTTTCATCATTTTGACTCACACTGGAGTGAGCACACTGGATTTGAAATGAAATGTGCTTTAAGTGTAGACTTTCAGCTTTAATTTAAGGTTTAAAAAAAATATATTGTATGAACCGTGTAGGAATTACAACCATTTTTATACATAGCCCCCCCAATTTTAGGGGCTCAAAAGTAATTGGACAAACTAACATTATCATAAATTAAATTGTAATTTGTAATACTTGGCTGCAAATCCTTTGCAGTCAATGACTGCCTGAAGTCTTGAACCGATAGACATCAACAAACGCTGGGTTTCTTCCCTGGTGATGCTCTGCCAGGCCTTTACTGCCGCTGTCTTCAGTTCCTGCTTGTTCTTGGGGCGTTTTGCCTTCAGCAAGTGAAACACATGCTCAATTGGATTCAGGTCAGGTGATTGACTTGACCATAGCAGAATATTCCACTTCTTTGCCTTAAAAAAGTATTGGGTTGATTTCGTAGTATGCTTCGGGTCATTGTCCATCTGCACTGAAGCACCATCCAATGACTTTTGAAGCATTTGGCTGAATCTGAGCAGATAATATAGCCCTATACACTTCAGAATGAATCCTGCTGCTTTTGTCAGCAGTCACATCATCAATAAATACAAGGGAACCAGTTCCTTTGGCAGCTATACATGCCCACGCCATAACACTACCTCCACCATGCTTCACAGATGAGGTGGTATGCTTCAGATCATGAGCAGTTCCTTCCTCTTCCCATCATTCTGGTACAAGTTGATCTTTGCCTCATCTGTCCATAGGATGTTGTCCCAGAACTGTACTGGGTTTTTTACCAATGGTTTACATCTTGTGGTAAACCCTCTGTATTTACTCTGGTGAAGTCTTCTCTTGATTGTTGACTTGAATCAGATACTGATTGGTGGAGTGCTGCAGAGATGTTTGTCCTTCTACCAGGTTCTCCCATCGCTGCAGAGGAACTCTCTTAGAGTGGCCATTGGGTTCTTGGTCACCTCCCTGACCATGGCCCTTCTTGCCCGGTTACTGTGTTTGGCCAGACGGCCAGCTCTAAGAAGAGTTTCAAACTTCTTCCATTTCACAATGATGGAGCCCACTGTTCTCCTGGGTGCTTTCAATGCCTTAGCAATGTTTTTATACCCTTCCCCAGATCTATGCCTCAACACAATTCTATCTCGGAGGTCTATGGAGAGTTCCTAGGACTTCATGGCTTGTTTTTTACTCTGACATGCACTGTCAACTGTGGGACCTTATATAGACAGGTGTGTGCCTTTCCAAATCATGTCCAATCAATTGAATTTACCACAAGTGGACTCCAATGAAGTTCTAGAAACATCTCAAGGATGATCAGTGGAAACAGGATGCACCTTAGCTCAATTTTGAGTGTCATAGCAAACGGCGTGAATACTTATGTACATGTGATATTTTAGTTTTTTATTTGTAATACATTTGCAAAAATTTCTAAAAAACCTTTTTCACTTTGTCATTATGGGGTATTGTGTGTAGAATTCTGAGAAAAAAAAAGAATTTAATCCATTTTGGAATAAGGCTGTAACATAACAAAATGTGGAAAAAGTGAAGCGCTGTGAATACTTTCCGGATGCACTGTATATATATATATATATTAGGGCTGTCAAAGTTAACGCGTTAACGCCCGCGATTAATTTGGAAACTTTAACGCGTTAAAAAATAATTAACGCAGATTAATCATCTTAGATTGGTTAGAACCCAACTGGTAGAAAAAATGTCCGCACACTTAGATCCATGCAGTGTTTCACTTTAATAGCCAAGCTTTCGGTCTGTTAGACCTAATCAGAGCAAAGATAGACCCAAACTTCCTCCCGTAATTCCAGCGCGGACGTTTACCTGGCCGAATTACTGAAAAGTGTGGCAATTGCAAACAGTAACATGACTGAGGAGGCAGCCCCCGGAGTGCTTAATGGCCAATTTCGTTATAAAAAGCTTCCAAATGGAAGCTTCGATAAAACTAACGTTGTGTGCACATATTGCAGCACTGAGCTCTCTTACCACCGAAGTACAACGAGTCTCAGGTACCATCTTCGGGCAAAGCACATCTTTGCTGATGTTAGCAAGGATGCTAGCACTGAGATAGCTGGGTCAAGCCGTGTTCGTCAAGCTACACTAGCAGAGTGCAGCCAGGGCAAGTCTGTCAACAAAGCGACAACGACTAAGCTAACCAATGCAATCGCTAAATGGATCGCTATTGACTGCAGGCCCATCAACATTGTTGAAGATCAGGGCTTCAAGGCATTATCCAGATGGCCTCAGGCGACCCATCATACAAGCTACCTTCGAGGGAACTATAGTCACAAGAATCCATGAGCTGTATGGCAGTGAAAAACTACGAAAATGGAGCAGTTGGCACAAGCTACGTTTATCGCACTGACTGGAGACCACTGGACATCAGTGAGCAACCAAAACTACCTCGGTGTAACAGCACACCTTATCGATGGCAAATGGCAACTTCACTCGTTCACGTTAGGTGTGGTGAAAACAGAGGAAAGGCACTTTGCTGAAGCATGCGCAAGGCAGTTTCTTGAAGTTGCAGAGGAGTGGGAGATAACCGACAAGGTCACGACTATAGGAACAGATAGTGCTCGCAATATGATCGCGGCAGCAAGGAGCCTACCATTCGAGCATATGCCCTGTGTAGCGCACATTATACAGAGGGTAATCACAGTGTCTCTCCGTGACAGCGGGTTTGACGGCGCTTTAACCAAGTGCCGTAAAATAGTGGGACATTTCAAACACAGTCCTGCAAACACAGCAGAGCTGAAAGTCCAGCAAGCCTCTCATGGGCAAGAAGAGGAGTCACTCGTCCAGGATGTACCCACACGCTGGAATTCGACTTTCGAAATGATAAAGCGCGTCCAACACAACAAAGACCCACTGAAGGCAACGCTGGCACAGCAGAAACACAACTTAGCCATGCTAACCGCAGCTGAATATGACAGGCTGGCAAACTTGGAAACACTGCTGGAACCATGCAGGTAAGGTTCCCTATCCTCTCCAATTTTATTTTCTGATGAATACAAGTAATAGTCACTTTAGTATTGTATTTTAGAAATAATTTTAGGCCTGTCCCCTTAATGGGTGTAATCTGAATGAAAAGTGTAGTCACTAGTCATTAATTCTGTTGGTGTGTGTGTGTGTGTGTGTGTGTGTGTGTGTGTGTGTGTGTGTGTGTGTGTGTGTGTGTGTGTGTTTTGTAGGTATGTCACTGAGCTCCTGGGTGGTGACAAATATGTGTCCTGCTCTGTGGTGCTGCCTGTACTCTGCCACCTCCCGCGTACGATGAAGGTCTCAGATGATGACCCTGCCTATATGGTGCGCTTCAAGGCTGCATTCACAGAGGACCTCAACAAACGAAAGGAGAACACAAACATGTCATGGCTAAAGGTATGTTAGACTGTTAGATTACTATATTGTCAGACTGTTGTTAAGACTTAGCTTAGTAGATTGTTAGATTGTCTGATTATTAGATTGTTTAGTCAAGAACTTAGGAACTGATAGGGAACTTATAAGCCATGTAGAGATAAGCAGGACCAATAATTCCAATGTACCTGTACTTGTACTTGTTGCATATGGCAACTTAAACTTTCATTCATTCATTCATTCATTCATTCATTCATTCATTCATTCATTCATTCATTCATTCAAGGTAGCAACAGCTCTAGATCCCAGATTCAAGGACCTCAAGTGCCTGCCCAGAGCAGAGAGGGAAGAGGTGTGGCGAACGCTGAGTGAGATGCTGAAGGACGGAGAACCTGCATCACAGCCCTCCAGAGAGGAAATGGAACCAGAGCCACCAAAGAAGAAGAAGATGGCCCTCCTACTGATGGGGTCAGAGTCAGAGTCTGAGGATGAGGCACCGTCAGACAATACTCTAGACAGGTATAGGGTAGAGCCCAGTGTCAGCATAGAGGCATGTCCACTACAGTGGTGGTCGGCACACACAGTTGTCTATGGTAAGCTGGCCCATATTGCACAAAGGTACTTGGCTACAACTGCCTCAACAGTGCCATGCGAGAGACTGTTTTCTTTGGCAGGCCATATTGTGCAGAAGAAGAGGTAATCTCTGTCATCTGAAAATGTCAACAAGCTAGTCTGCCTGAGCAACTGGTTAAGAGAAAAGTAGACTTGATGAACTGGTTGACTGAAGTCATGTCACACAAGTACACAGTTTAAGTAATGATGTTATTCAACTAAGAGTGGGAAAAGGGACTGTTCACTTTGTATCTTCTAGTCCATTGTTTGTTCATTGTGTTTTTTCTTGTTTTTTCTCCATTGTTTTTGTTTCGTTATAATGGCTGTTAAGGCTACAGGACTGTATTGGTTTTGTTTTGCATATTTGAAATAAAATTCTATCTATCTATCTATCTATCTATCTAATGCCAAGCACTCCCTGAGACTTTTTTTTAAAACTTTTCAAATTCTGAAATCAAAAGTTCAAAACAAAGCTGAAGCTTAAAGGTTAGATGTTGAATAATAAAGTAAAACAAACTGATTCCTTTAACCAGTTTGTCATGCATTTCTTTATTCTAACACCACACGTATTTGTTTTATCTCCCTGCCAAAATACAAGTAAATATTAGTATTTTAATCGCGATTAATCGCGATTAATCACAGCCTATCATTGTGATTAACTCAGTTAATTTTTTTAATCGATTGACAGCCCTAATATATATATATATATATATATATATACAGTGCATCCGGAAAGTATTCAGTATATACAGTATATATATATGTATCTATAATTATTTGACTGTAGGTATACAGGATCTCCCCCTGTCGGTGGGTGTTTAAATGTTTTTTGGCCCTTGATAGGAAATCCTTCCACTCCCATCATACCTCTCCAACAGTCCATAGTCCAAAGCCAGTGTTGGAACACTCACTAATCACATCTGCCATTCATTTCCAACTTGATTATTATTATTATTATTTTTGTTATGGTGTTGTTGAGTTTGACAGTCAGTGTGGCTAGGTATTTGCTCTATAACTCTATCAGTTTCCTGATTTCGGGGTCAGTTGAGTTTTCTCATCTTGTTAAGATTCTCAATTTTTTCAGCCAGCTGTCACTTTTGTGGCAGAAGATAGTAGCTTAGCAACGCACATTCCTTGGTAGCACTCATTTTTTTGCATGTATTCATGTCATTGCTAAGACGGGGTGTAGCTACAACTAGGCTTATCTTCAGTTGGTGCATCAAGTGTAAATTAGCAGTTAGGACTAACATTTCTATGCCCAGCTAGTGCACTCTGCCCCTTGTGCCTTAATGCTTAAATATATTTTCAGTAACCACATGTAGGCTTATTTATGAAATTCCAAAC
The DNA here is from genome assembly GCA_029706075.1 of Aldrovandia affinis. Classification (NCBI taxonomy): domain Eukaryota; kingdom Metazoa; phylum Chordata; class Actinopteri; order Notacanthiformes; family Halosauridae; genus Aldrovandia; species Aldrovandia affinis. The sequence continues at coordinate 366,926 of JAINUG010000069.1, forward strand.
ATAATAGTGTAATGGTGGACAGTTGAACTACTTCCGGTTAGCATAGCTACTAGAAGGCTAACTGCCGGTTCTGGCACTTTTCCACCAATTTCCTTTGGGAATTGCGATGCCTTTGGACCCCCATGGACTACCACCTAGAGAGGGGCCTTTTACTAGCATTGCTGTGGATGGCAAGGCAGTTTCGTGTCAGCAGCCTGGGAGGAGGCTTCTGACAGCCATCTCCTCCTGTGGCCCCCATCCTGCCTTTTTTCCTGTCCTCCCAGAAGGAACACCATTCCTGGGTGTCTTCGGGATACAGAAGGACAGAAAAGGGACTCAGGGGCAAGATCAACCTGTCCCTTCCACTCCAGGGCAGACCTTGCCAGGCAATCGGAGGGTTAACCAGTGGGCAGACAAAGTCATGGGGCGGAGAGGCACCCACACAAACTGGACATAGTCCTTGCCCGACTCAATCAGATCTGCCACAGTCAATAGCACTGGTTCATTATACACTCTTCTGAAATAACCCTTCTTTTCCCCCCACTTATAGCCCACAAATTTACTATTACAACCCTTAACACCCATAGTATCATAGATTTCAACAAATGTCACATAGTATTCTCCATTCTTCAACAGCTCCCCTCACACATCGTCCTCCTCCAAGAGTGCAGAATTCCCTTTCCGCACTCTGGATGACAGTCTGGGGGAGGGATGGAGAATGGGAGACTCCCTCTGGTCTGGCTTAAATACAGCTAGAGCTGATGTGGTCAGCACGTTGATCAAGGACCCTTATGTCAGAATTACATCATCTGACATAGTAGAGAGTGGGCGATTCCTAGTCACCGATCTTGACATCTTGGGGTTCCCCACTCTGAGTGATTAATGTGTATAGCCCAACCAACATGGCTGAGAGGGTCTCCCTCTCCTCAAAAATCTGACCACTAATAACCCCCAATATGCCAGTGGTCATGGGGAGGATTTCAACTATACCCTTAGGGATGAGGACCACAGCAGACTAAGGAGGGATCGGTCCAATGGGGAGCTGTGGTCCATCATGGAAGATTTCTCCCTCCAGTCAATTCATAGTTGAGTTCCTCCAGTGCTGCTTTTTCCCGAATGTATATGTTCCTGCTCTCTCCAGACCTGAGGGTGCACTCCTACTCCATCGGACCACAGGGTGAGGGGCCCTTGAAGGATGAATACTAACCATCTCCGGGTCCCCCAAGTGCACCTCTCCACCTCCACCAGGGTTACTTCCAGGCAGTCGGCTGGAGAAAGGCAAAATAAAGGAAGGCAGCCTATAACCACCACAAGGCTGCCCTCAAAAGACTGAGCCTCCTCCAGGCCCGAGGCCTAGAATTTCCTGAGGAGGTGGCCCAGACAAAACAGTGCCTCTCCACCTCTGCAGGTCTAAGAAATGTAACATTCTTTCCCTGTACAGCAGCACAGGGGTGGTGGTGTCTGAAGAGGTGGAGGTCCAGGAGGTGGCCGGGGAGTTCTGCAAGGGCCTGTATGCCCATGGATGGGACTCTTATGGACACGTTCCTGGACTGCTTAGGCAGATGCCTGGGGGAAGAGAGCACGTAACTGGAGTTCATTACTGAGGAGCTTACCCGGGCCATGTGCTCCCTCAATCTACACAAGGCTGAATTCTATCAGGCCTTCTGGGATCTCTTGAAAGAGGATGTGGCAAATGTTTGCATGGTGGCTTTCAGGGAGTGGTGGCTGGGTAACTCACTGTGATAGAGCTAAGTAGCTCTTGTCCCAAAGAAGGGGGAAATGGCAGCTGATCAACCTCCTCTCAGTGGTCTATAAGATCATAGCTAAGTCACTGATGAGGAGGTTCCAAGACCTGTTACCATTGGTGATTAGCCACAACCAAACCTGTAGTGTTCCTGGGAGGTCCATTAATGACAATCTACTCCTTGTGAGGTCTTTAACAAGGTTAGCTATGTGTCTAACCATGGATAGTTGCTCCAGGGGGGACTTAGTCATGGTCTAAGCATTTTTTTGGAAATGAAAGTTGCAAACTGCAGTCGCAGTTCGAAACCCAACTGTGCCAGACTGGCAGTGATTAGCTGTTTGCCCCAGGGGGAGGGACAGGTAGCATGAGCTTGCCAAGAAGCACAAAGGGTGTCTCTAGAAAATAGATGGGTGAGTTCCATCTTGGAGGAGGCGGATCATTGGCGACCTCAGGGAATTATCTTGCCCCATAGTGACGGGTGACAAGTTTGTGGGGGAGGGCAAATCGAAATATAATCTGTATAATTAGCTACCAAATAGGGAGAAAAACAGGTTTTTAAAGGATAGTTGCTCCATCACCACTACTACTAAGGTGGTGGAGGACTTCTGTGCGGTCACAGGCACCTTAGTCAACCGGGGCAAGAGTGAGGTTTTCCTGTCACTGTCATGGAGTGAGTCACTAACCTGTCCTTTCCCTGTTTGCACAGGAAACTGTTATGACGAACAGGAACGAACCCAAACGCAGACACGGAAGGTTAGGATGGAGAGTGAAAATGTAATTATAATAATGATTCAAGCGATGACAGAGGTAGTAGAGACGATGGGCTGGATTCTGGAGGGGATGCACAGGAGGACAGACAGGAGGGAACCGGGGAGGCAGCTAAGCGTGCAGGCAGGCGGGGCTGGCAGGACGAACAGAGCTGGCGGACGGAGGAGTAATGGACCTGAACACGAGGGGAAAACGACAAGAACACGGGTAAACATACAAAACACGCAACACGGAGAGAACAGTAAACACAGCGTAGGAAAACAAGTAACAGGAGTCAGCTTCTACCAGGTAGAGGAAACAACGATCTGACGAAGAGTGACTGGAAAACCGGGGTAGATATACTGCAGGGCTGATGGAAATGATGGGAAGCAGGTGTGCCGGAATGGATGACGGAATTGGCAACAGGTGAACATGATGGGGAGTAATGAGGGAATGATAATAGAATAATTGAAAATAATAAAACAATTAACACAATCACAAGGGAGGAACAAGACAACGGAAAAAACGAGACAGGAACATCGGGAATATGACAGTACCCCCCTCAACGGATGCCTCTGGGCATCTGAACAGGGTGGTTAGGGTGAGACAGATGGAAGTCCCGAATGAGGGAAGGGTCCAGAATAAGGGCGCGGGACACCCAACTGCGTTCTTCCGGACCATAACCCTCCCAGTCAACCAGATACTGGAATCCACGACCTCGACGGCGTGCATCCAGCAAACGCCGGACGGTGTAGGCCGGGTGGTCATCGATGATCCGGGGGGGTGGAGGGGCGACGGCAGGAGGGCAGAGTGGGCTATTGGAGACCGGTTTAATGAGAGAGACATGGAAGGAGGGGTGGATCCTCATGGAGGCTGGAAGTCGAAGCTTGACCACAGAGGGATTAATAACAGAGTCAATGGGGAAGGGGCCAATGTAGCGGGGTGTGAACTTGCGGGAAGTAGTGTGAAGGGGAAGATCCTTGGTGGAGAGCCAAACCTCCTGACCCGGTTGGTAGTTGGGCGCCGGTGCGATGGCGGTCAGCGAAGCGCCGGTTCCGATCAGTGGAACTAAGCAGGGTAGTGCGGGTGAGCTCCCAGGTCCTGTGACAGCGATCCAAGTGGGCCTGGACCGAGGGAACTGCCAGTTCCTCCTCCTGGACAGGGAAGAGAGGGGTTGGTAACCAAGGGAAGCCTCGAAGGGGGACAGACCTGTGGACGCGCTGGTCAATGAGTTGTGAGCGTACTCAATCCAGGGAAGTTGAGTGCTCCAGGCCGAGGGATCTTCTGACGTGATAACACGGAGAGACGCTCCCAGGTCTTGATTGGCGCGCTCTGTCTGGCCGTTAGTCTGGGGGTGAAAACCAGAGGACAGGCTTACCGAGGCACCAAGAGCGGCACAGAAGGTCTTCCAGACGTGGGAGGTGAACTGGGGTCCGCGGTCGGAGACGATGTCCAGGGGAATGCCGTGCAGGCGGAAGACGTGGAGGCAGAGAAGGTCCGCTGTTTCAGAGGTAGTGGGGAGTTTGGGAAGGGCAACAAAATGCACGGCTTTAGAGAAGCGGTCGATGATGGTGAGGACCACGGTGTTACCTTTAGACGGGGGGAGACCGGTGACAAAATCCAGGGCGATGTGGGACCAAGGGCGACCAGGAACAGGCAGGGGACGGAGCAAGCCAGCAGGAGGTTGGTGAGTAGCCTTGGACCGGGAACACATGGGGCAGGCGAGCACAAAAGAACGGGTGTCGACATCGATGGTGGACCACCAGAAGTGCCGCTTGAGCAGGCTCAGGGTGCGGCTGATGCCAGGATGACAGGCGAACCGGGAGGTGTGGACCCACTGAAGGACCTGAGATCGGACGGGGTCTGGGACGAAGAGTCGGTTCGGAGGGCCGGTACCTGGATCTGGATGGGTCTGCTGGGCGTCACGGACAACCGACTCGATCTGCCAGGAGACAGCGGCCACCACACAGGACGGAGGAAGGATGGTCTCAGGAGTAACGGGAAACACCTCGGGGACATGGAGACGGGAAAGGGCATCGGGTTTCACATTTTTAGAACCAGGACGAAAAGTCAGGTTAAAATTGAAACGCCCGAAGAACAGGGCCCAGCGGGCCTGGCGAGAGTTGAGACGTTTGGCCGTTTGGATGTACTCCAGGTTGCGGTGGTCAGTCCAGACGATAAACGGCTGCTCGGAACCCTCAAGCCAGTGGCGCCATTCCTCAAGGGCGAGCTTGACCGCCAGGAGTTCACGGTTCCCGACATCATAATTGCGCTCGGCAGGGGACAGGCGACGGGAAAAAAAAGGCACAAGGGTGGAGTTTCTGGTCCAGGGTAGAGCGTTGGGATAACACCGCTCCCACCCCGGTGTCGGAGGCATCAGCCTCGACCACAAACTGGCGAGATGGATCTGGCAAAATGAGGATGGGTGCGGAGGTGAAGCGCCTCTTTAGCTCCGCGCAAATGCGTCGTCCGCTTCCGAGGACCAGACGAAACGGGTAAGGGAGGAGGTGAGACGAGTGAGGGGAGCGGCAACCCGACTGTAATCCCTGATGAAGCGACGGTAAAAATTAGCAAAGCCCAGGAAGCGTTGTAGCAGCTTCACGGAGGTGGGTTTAGGCCAAGTAACCACCGCCTGGATCTTTTCGGGGTCCGTCCTAACCTGACCGCTCTCAATGATGTAACCCAGGAAGGAAACAGAGTGAACATGAAAATCGCATTTCTCCGCTTTCACAAATAATTTATTTTCTAAAAGTCTTTGGAGAACCTGGCGGACATGCTGGACGTGCTCCTCGAGGCTGTGGGAAAAAATGAGGATATCGTCCAAATAAACAAAAACAGAGCGGTTTAAGAAGTCCCGGAGAACGTCATTGATGAGCGCCTGGAAAACGCGGAGCATTAGTAAGCCCAAAGGCCATGACCAGGTATTCAAAGTGGCCGAGGGGGGTGTTGAAAGCCGTCTTCCATTCATCGCCCTCACGAACCCTCACCAAGTGGTAGGCGTTGCGGAGATCCAATTTTGAAAAAATGACGGCACCTTGAAGTGGCTCGAATGCTGAGCTGATGAGTGGGAGGGGGTATTTGTTCTTGATGGTGATGTTATTGAGGCCACGGTAATCGATGCAGGGACGAAGGGACTTGTCTTTCTTGGCCACAAAGAAAAATCCAGCGGCAACAGGGGACGAAGAAGGCCTGATGAGACCCGCGGCGAGAGAATCGCGGATGTAGCGCTCCATGGCCTCCCTCTCTGGACGGGACAGGTTGAAGAGGCGGCTGGAAGGCAGGGGAGCCCCGGGGAAGGAGATCAATGGCACAGTCATAGGGTCGGTGAGGAGGCAGGGAAAGGGCGCGTTGCTTGCTGAAAACCTCGACGAGGTCATGATAAGCAGGAGGGATGGAGGAGAGATTGGGAGGTTCAGCGGTGGGCGTAGGAGCCTCAGGTAGAGCAGGAGCAGAAGCAGACAGCAAGCAAGATGAGTGACAGGAGGGACTCCAGTTGGTGACTCGACTATTGGTCCAGTCGAATTGGGGGTTGTGTGCCACCAACCAAGGCTGGCCGAGGACCAGGGGAGCGTGGGGTGAGGAGAGGACGTGAAACTGGAGGGTCTCGTGGTGATTGCCGGAAAGGGTGAGGTGAAGGGGTACGGTGCGGTGGGTAACTTGAGCGAGGAGCTTGCCGTTGAGAGCATTGGCATTCAGAGGAGTAGTGAGGGGTCCCAACACAATGCCAGCTTGGGTAACGAGGTTGGAATCCAGGAAGTTCTCGCCAGAACCGGAGTCGATTAATGCAGACAAGGGCAGGGACTGCTGATTCCAGGACAACACGGCGTTGAGCTGCATATGAGGTCGCGGAGTATGTGGGGTAGTAGTACGACTCGCCAGGACCCCCAGAATCACTGGCGAGCCCCCTCTTTTGGTCGAAGGGAGCAGGAAGACAGGAAATGCCCAGACTGACCGCAGTAAATGCAGGATCCCGATTGCAACCTCCGGAGACGCTCAGCAGGTGCGAGACGAGCCCGACCCAGTTGCATGGGAACCTCTTCGGAGACGGCTGCAGTAGAGACAAGGCTGGGAAGAGAGGCAGCAGGGATTCAGGTCTCGATCTAGGAGGGTAGAGAGGAGAGCCACGGGAAGAGGAGATGGAGGGACGACGGACAGCTCTTTCCCGGTAACGCTTCAAGGAGGCGGTTATCAAGTCTGATGACCATGGAAATGAGGTCGTCGAGATTAGCTGGGTCCTCCCTGGCAGCCAACTCATCTTTCAAAGAGTCGCTGAGACCGTGCCGAAAAGCCCCTTGGAGCGCCCGGTCGTTCCAACCGGACTCCGCAGCTGTGATGCGGAACTCCACCGCGAAGTCGGCCACAGAACGGGCACCCTGGTAAATGGTGAACAACCGTTGACTAACGTCCGTACCTCGGACGGGGTGGTCGAAGACATTCCTTAATTCCGAAACGAAGCGGGAGTAGGAGGTGAAATAAGAAGAGCTGCTCCCCCACAAGGCGGACGCCCATGCCAGCGCATCCCCCTTGAGCAACCCCATTATGTAGGCGATGCGGGACCCATCAGTGGAATACGAGGTAGGCTGCTGCTCGAAAACCAGGGAGCATTGAATGAGGAAGGCGCGGCACATACCCAGGTCTCCGGCATAACGATCAGGAGCAGGCACGTGAGGCTCCTTGTGCAGGAAAACTGGCGGGTCCGGGGGTGAAGCGACGACAGGAGGGGAACTTCCTTGGACAGCGCGTTGTGAAAACAAGTCTTGTAAAAGATCTTTGTTCTCCTTTACGCTGGTGGAGAGGCAGTGCAGCGCTGTCGTAAGCTCCTGGATGGATTGACCCTGTTGGCCGACAAGAACGCCCTGTAGGGACAGGGCTTGACAGATCTGGTTAGTGTCCGCTGGGTCCATGCTTGGTCAGATCGTTCTGTTATGACGAACAGGAACGAACCCAAACGCAGACACGGAAGGTTAGGATGGAGAGTGAAAATTTAATTATAATAATGATTCAAGCTATGACAGAGGTAGTAGAGACGATGGGCTGGATTCTGGAGGGGATGCACAGGAGGACAGACAGGAGGGAACCGGGGAGGCAGCTAAGCGTGCAGGCAGGCGGGGCTGGCAGGACGAACAGAGCTGGCGGACGGAGGAGTAATGGACCTGAACACGAGGGGAAAACGACAAGAACACGGGTAAACATACAAAACACGCAACACGGAGAGAACAGTAAACACAGCGTAGGAAAACAAGTAACAGGAGTCAGCTTCTACCAGGTAGAGGAAACAACGATCTGACGAAGAGTGACTGGAAAACCGGGGTAGATATACTGCAGGGCTGATGGAAATGATGGGAAGCAGGTGTGCCGGAATGGATGACGGAATTGGCAACAGGTGAACATGATGGGGAGTAATGAGGGAATGATAATAGAATAATTGAAAATAATAAAACAATTAACACAATCACAAGGGAGGAACAAGACAACGGAAAAAACGAGACAGGAACATCGGGAATATGACAGGAAACATTAAGCTCCTTTTTAAGATTGAGACAAACTATGACACTCCCGAGGGGCAGCATGACCCTGGCCCCGCAATTATTTAGGAAAAATGCCACCCATAACATATTCAATAACAAACAGAAAGATATAGCATGGATGTCTGCTCACACTTGTCTCCCTACCAGGTCATTCATTTTTAGATAGCACTTAGCCCTTACCAAGATCTGTTTGACGGATGCACTGACACAAACACCAGCTGTTCTGGGAGTTCTCTGTAGCTAGATGGGTCTGTAGTATTGTTGTTTCCTCTGTCTCCCCTAACAGACCATTCCTGAGATCGTACCTGAAGTTCTGAGAGCATCAGCATCCTGTATGGCCCACCTGAGGGATGTAAGACTCCAGAGCTACAGCGCCAGTGGAGGATCATCAACACCATGTCGTGTCAAATAACCTGAACTGCCTGGTGAAGGTTCCTTGGCGGTAAACATAGTTGAAGTCAATTTTAAGAATGCAAATGTCCTGGAGAGGTTCTGAAACCTCTATAAAGAGGGGAAAGGCAGGAGTTCCCTCAAAAATGTTGACGTTGACACGGAAAACAAAGTGGTCACTGTGTAGTTTTACAATGAAGCTGTACAGCACCACAATGTTGCTATGTGGTTGGGAAGGTATGGCTCCATCATGTCCAAGGCGAGGAGGGTCCTGAAGGAAGAGGGTGTGTGTACTATGGCCAAGAAGTGGCTAGTCCAGCTCAGGCCCAATCTGTGCACCGTGGGTAGAATGAGACATATCCCAGGTACCATCACCCCAGGAATGAACAGGGGAGCGGTGTACTATCATGGCATGTCCAAGCTATGCAGGAACTGCAGCAAGCTAAGCCATTTAGCCACAGCCCACACAGTCATCAAATGCAAGAGCTGTAGTGGGGAACATGAGACCAGGGCATGCTATGACCCTAGACCAGGGGTGGGCAAACTTTTTGACTCAGGGGCCACAATGGGTTTTAAAATTTACAGACGGGCCGGGCCAGTAGCAGATGGATGGAGAGTGTTTGTGTGAACTAATATAAATTACATGTAAAAGCCATTACATAAAAAGTTTCGCCATGCCATAGTTAAAGGGTAGCCATGTCAAGCCATGTCATGTCATGCAGACCTGCCAACCTTGGGAATTTTTTTTGAGTACAACCAGCGGCGTAGGTTTCGTTTGAACATTGGGGGCGACCAGTGGCGTAGCGTGGGTTGCCAGCACCCGGTGCGAGGCACGTAACGGCGCCCCATGTTCTGTCGACGGGGGGGGTGCTACACGAAAAAAAGCTGCAGATCAACTGAAACGCCGGGCATTGCAGGAAAAAGGCAAAATGAATGCGGTCTTCACTATAATTTGGTACTGATATTAGACGGGCCGGAGTAAAAAGCCCAACGGTATGTGGCCCGCGGGCCGTAGTTTTCCCATGCCTGCCCTAGACCATGTAACCTTTGCGGGGTTAGGGGGCACCTTTAGAGATTTCCCCCTTTCCTATGCCAACAGGGCCAGAAACAGTGTGCCCCTCTCTCACTCTGACCCTCTGAGGCTGACTCTGCTACCACCCCCATCATGGTAGAAGAGCCTGCCTCCTCAAATACCACTGACTCTTAAAGCCCCCCCTCAACTGGACAGAGGTCATCGGCAGGAAGTGAAAAGGAAAACACAAACATATACAGATCAATACATTAACTGGGCCCATCCCTCTCCATGGTCGGGCTCAAACATAGCCTAAGCCAATGGGGTTGGGACATTGATCAAGAACCTCTATGTCAGAATTATAGTAGAGAGTGGGTGAATCCTTGTCACTGATATTGACATTGGAGATTTCCCAACTCAGATGACAAGATCAAGAGGCTTGAAGAAGCAAGATGTATTGATGTAAAAAGTGTAAGATGGAAGTTGAAGACTTTATTGAGGGGTGGAGGTATGCTACAGTTCCTTCCAGAGAAGGGGGAACTTACCTGACGAGCCGCTGCAGATTATTGGGTTAACCCTGAAGCTGGTAATACTTTGGCAGTGGTTATGACTAATGAGCCAGCTGCTAGTCAGTCGGCGATGGTTACTCATTGCAAGGCAAGCGGTCACCCTGCTACTGTCTGCCTTACAGTGAGCAGTCGCTCCACTACTGTCTGCCCTACAGTGACCGACTGTAGCTAGAGCGCGGGAGGTAGAGGGCCTTCTTGTGGTTAGCATGATGGTAGCCCTGGTGGCTAACGGACTCAGTGTAGGTGGTCGACCAGTTGCTACCCTTAGGCAGGCTGGTGGAGTTCCCGTGCCCCACATCAGGAGGAATGCTCCACCGGTGCCTAAAGTAAGCTGCTTCAATGGGAGAGGCAACTGGCTGTAAGTCGCTCTGGATAAGAGCGTCTGCTAAATGCTTAAAATGTAAAATGTAAAAATGAACTGGCAAGCATGCCTAGTACAGCTCAGGGACCAAGGCCCAGACTGCACTCCGACCTCCGGTCTCCTCTGTGTGGCGTTGAACTGGCGATTCGGTGAGATGATGTTGCTCCTCACCCATCATCGACAGCAGTGCCAGAGGGAGAGGATCTTGGCAGTGCTTGGCCCAGCTGGACTACCCACAACCACTTTGCCAGACACAGGAGGTGAGCACATAGCCATTTGGAAATGAGAAGAGACTGGCTTAGATGGGGCACACCCAGCCTGCACACCACCCCACCTTGAGACGACAAGAGTAAGCCGCCTGGGTAGCAGTGGTCACAGTCTCATCATCCAGTGCTACATCAAGGGGCTGCTGGTCCAGGAACTCAGCAACACAGGTTCCACTATCAACGTATTGTGCTAAGACTTCATCCCCATTATCCTGACTAGTCCCTGTGGAATTTCTTTAAGAGTTAAAGTTATTCCTTTGTACCATTGTGAGTCGAAAAATAAATGCTGCCTGAAGTCTTTGTTTCCATGTTTAAAATATGTAGTCTTTTAATAAAGCAGAGGGGACAAACTTACTGGGTTTGTCCCCCAAGTACAGACTGACAAAAAACCAAAGATGGAAAGAGCATGATGTCATACACTGTGAGCCTTTCACATCCTTCACATCCCACAGAGCACACATGCTGCTAATCACATCACAAAAAGTCATTGTTTTGAACAGGATGAGACATCAAAGAGGGGGGAAATTGCACCTGGGGGAGACGAGAGGGGAATTGAACTGGGGGGTAGATTAAGTTATCACAAATAGTGCCAAATAGTCATTGTATTCAACATAGGATGAGACACATCAGGGCGGTAATTGAATTGAAGACTGCCATGTATTCCAACAGTCCCACATTTCCATGAGACGGGAGATTGTGATAGACCAGACCGATCCATCCCGGTCCATGCTGCCCAGGAGGAAAACTCTCAGTGCTCTCCCCTTTCTTCTAGGCAGTGAAACTACTGGAGGGTCAGCGGGACACTCTAGGTTTCCATGATGGCCTGCTGTACCGCTGTTGGTCCAACCTGGCCAGGGGTGCTGTCAGGCTCTAGCTCATCACTCCCCTCAGCTTGCGCCTCATGGTCCTGCAGCTGGACCACGGTTCTGTGGCGTTAGGCCACTACGGGGTCAACAAAAGACTCCATCGCCTCCGTGAGTTCTTCTACTGGAGGTGATGCCATCGGGTTGTAATCTCCTACTGCTACTACTGTGATACCTGTACAGCTAAGGAGGGCCCAGCCAGGTGGTCTAATGCTCTTCTCCAGCCGATTTGCAGCGGTGCCCCCATGGAACGAGTGGCAATCTGTATCTTGGGTTAATTTTCTGCATCCGAGACAGGGAATTGCTATGCTCTGACAGCCATGGGCTAATTCACCAAGTCGCCAGAAGTATACGCAATTCCCTCCCCAGAAGCCATGGTGGTAGTCCATCGCCTGCTGGAGGGGATTTTCTGCCAGTTCAGCCTGCAGGCGGAGCTGCACAGGGACTAGGGGCAGAACTTTGAGATGTTTCAGAACTTTCGAGATGTGCTGTCCGCTGGCTATCCGGAAAACCCGCACCACTCCTCTCCACCCTCAGAGTTTTTACAGGACCATCACCACTTAGCTGGCTCTCCTCACCTCGCACCACCAGAGGGACTGGGACGACCACCTGCAGCTGGTCCTGTTATCGTACAGATCGGCTGTGCAGGAGTCAACAGCCTTCATGCCGGGAGCTGTGCACCCCAGCGAGCCTCATCTTTGGCTGCCCCCCAGACCCTAAGCTGCCTAGTCTGCCTGGCTTTGAGTACGTCCACCAGCTCCAAGACCATCTCGACCACACGTACCAGTTTGCCTGTAATCACCAGATGGGAGCTGGACTGAGGCAAAAGAGAAATTATGTCTGCTGTCCGGATCCTAGCATGTCACCGCCTGCCTGTTGGTGCTTCTCCGAGGTTCCTGCTTGGTGAACTGTTGAACTATTTCCGGTTAGCGTAGTGTTCTTGTTTTGTTGGTTGTAAAGTGATTGTTTAGGTTAGAGAATGATATCTGTGTAAGAATGCTCTTTCCAATTTTGTGAGAAACTGTTGTATGTGTCTCTTTTTGGTATCACTGTGTTTGTATTGTAAGGGCGGAAAGTGACCCTCTGGCTTTTCTCGGCTGGGAGGCACTTCTCTCCATTGCACTGTGCTTGATAATAAAGCTGGTAGGTAGCATTTAAATTAGAAACTATACCCTGGAGTCTTTCTTCTGCACTCACTGCTATAATACTAAAGTTACAATTAGTAATTTGACATGAATGTGTGAAACTTGACATGTATTTAATATTTTCAAAATACAGGAAAAAAAAACTTGTCTCCAATTGGCTATCGTAGGACAACATATGAATAGGTGGCTGCCTTTCTCTATGAATATGAGCAAAAAGCCCAAATCACATAGGCTATCGCCGTGTGTTAAGTGTTAGAGGCACAATCACATCTTTAGCATCTCCTAATTAGTTTGCCTACATTACTCCCTCCATTTTGGTTGTTTGGGCTATTGACAACCAATTTCTTATCTTTGATGCTATTTGTATATAAAAGAAAAATACTGAAAATAGTACAGTACAAACTTACAAACAAATCAGCATGAATTGTACATGCTAGCTAGTGTTTCTGGAGTCACAAAGTGGTGTTTTGAGAAATCGTCTTTTCTAACTTTCCACGTCACATCACGATTTCTCAAAACACTGTGAGTAGGCTTGTGTGAAAACAAGCGCCAAATTCTCAATAGCGGCCTGCGACCAGATACATGCATGCATCCACATGTGCATGCATTCACTGCCTTGTCCAACCGACAGAGAGTGGGTCTAAAAATCACTGTGTGAGTGTGTCTAAGTGTACTGTTGTTCTTTTTTTATGTTCTTTGAATCATGGATAAAGTATTTTGAGTATTTTGAAAATACCAAATTACTCCACCCTAAAGTATCTTGTTACAAATTACATTTGATTTTTTTCAGCCCTGTCAAATACAAATTACAAAATACTCAAAAGTAATTGAAATACGTATTTCAAATACAAGTAACAGAAATACTGCCCATCTCTGATTGTAGCTAAGGCCTTCTGCATGCTCAAGGACAACAACATGACAGCAACACAACCAGGGCTCTGCAACATCAATGCAACCGTTGCGACCTAGGCAGAGGGGGTTCAGAGGGTGTCGCGTACCTAGCACAAAAATCTAACTCGGGACTGCAGCGCAACCGTTCATGTAGACGCTGCGCATCATTGATTGGTTGGTGTTACGACCCAACAAAACCATCCGCACTAAAATAGCTGGATAGCTGACCACAAAGACAAACAAATATACCTCGAGTCAGATGGATGTATATAAAAGTATACAAAATGTATTTACAACACTAATTTAAAAGACATACAGAGAGAATGAAGGAATAATGAAAAAACTAACAAAACAAACTAACAAAAGCCCTACACTAGACAAAGAGTTCTAAACTGCAAATCTTTGTTGTCACTTCTTCCGCAACTGCTTCCCCTACTCTATGCTCCCCTAGCTATCAGAAAAGATATACATAAGAAAACAAAAATGCACAAACGGAATCAAATTTATTTGTAAATCAAATCAAATCAAATTTATTTGTATAGCGCTTTTCACAATAGAATTGTCACAAAACGCTTAACAGAGGGGGAACCCAGGCCTAGACCCCCCCAAAAGCAAGCCTAAAGGCAACAGTGGCAAGGAAAAACTCCCTTGGTAGGGAGAAACCTTGGAAGGAACCAGACTAAAAAAGGGGGGAGCCCATCCTCTTCTGGCCGGCACAGGGTATGTCCAAAAATACCATGTCATGGCCAGTCCAAGGTGGCTCAGGGCTGAAAAGACTTTGCCCCTCCTGAGTTAGGTAGTCAGCGGGGGGCTAAACCATGCGGAGAGGGTCCAGATCCAGGAACTGGGGTTGGGGTGAGGGTTGATGGGGGCAGCTCACACTTCTTGCAGGATCTAGGGCTCGGGGCCAGGTGCCCCCGAGTCAGAGGCTGAGGCAGGGACTAACAAACAAGTAGGTAAAGTACAGATCTTTGCTAATGTTTCTCCAAAAGGCACAGCTAAATGGCACGAAGTTACCGAAAACAAAATTGTGGCATTTCTCTCTCTCTTTTCATCTCCCCTCCACCCTTATAAACTCCAGACAGGGGCGTGGCCAAACGAGATCGAGGACAGTGCAGTTGAGGATGGTCCAATCGGGTCCAGGGTGATCACGCAGCCCGAGCATGGCCTCTGACAGCAATCATCAAACACCTGTTATTCTCTAGGTCAATAAGTTCAACCATTACAGTTGGTTAGCGAATGGAGGCGGAGCTGTCATAGTCATAGTTCATAGGTCACAGTTCATTGAGCTAGTAGCTAATGATATAGATAGCTAGCATCATTTGTTCGACACAGTATAAAATGAACCAGCTTCAGGAAAGATTGGTTGAAGAAGTTTGAAGGTACAGGAGTTTCCCTGCTTCCATGAAAATAGCCTTTGCAGAGGTATATATTGCAGAGTGCTTGAGACATTGCTGAGACATTGCTGAGAAGAAGTCGCACAAGTTATGTAGAAGCATGCAGAAGCCTGAAACGCAGTGCAACATATTGTAATGGGGGTCAGCTAGCCTAGCTATGGAAATGCTAGCTGACCTCCATTGTACATAGGGATTAGCATACTAGGTGGCTAATAGTAACCTAGGAAACCGTAACATGTCTCAGAGGCCCTTGCGGCCAGCTAAACATAAGATTATTAGCTAGCTATGTCAATAAATGTGTAAACGTTGTAATGTAGAGTACCACATATATCTGGAATGAAAGCCCCTTTTACCATGTTGAGAATGATGTGCGGCATCCCCGATAGCACTATTGAGCTAATGGGACACTGTATCCTCTGGGCGGACAGAACAGCTGATGACTCCGGAGGCAGCCTTTATTGTTGCGGGTGACTTCAACCACTCCAACCTGAAGACTGTACTCCCCAAATTCCACCAGCATGTCTCTTGCCCCACAAGAGGAGACAAGACCCTTGACCAGCATTCAATACCATAGTGCCCTCCATTCTCATCCCCAAGCATGTCTCTTGCTGGATCCCTTTTGACAGGCAGACCCCAGGCAGTAAGAGGTGGGACATCTTACCTGACCCTCAACACGGGCGCCCCACAAGAATGAGCCCGCTCCTATGCGACTGCACAGCCAACACCTCCAACAAGTTTGGATGACACAACGGTGTTGGGCCTGATTACCAACGATGACCAAGACGAGGTGATGGCCCTCAAGGTGGTGCCCCAACATTGACAAAGGAGCTGATCCTGGATTTCAGGAAAAGGGGTGTGACCACCTTACCATCATTTGAACGGGTTTCTTGTCCATATCTCAGAGGATCTGATTCACCACCCAGCAGCGTCTTTTCCACCTCAGACGGCTGAGGAAGTTTGGCCTGCCCCCAAATCCTCAGGAACAGGTGCACCACGGAAAGTGTCCTGACCGGTGCATCACCGCCAGAGCACCGAACGTGACCGCAGAGGCTGCAGAGGGTGGTGCTCAGCCCAGCAGGTCACAGGCGGTGCACTGCCTAACCTGAGGGACCTGTATACGGTTTGAAGATCATCACCCCAGTCACTGGGCCTGTTTATCAAGAAGCTGTCCAAGAGGAAGCCTGGCTATGTCAGCATAGCAGCCCACTCTGGGACAGCTTCTCCCCAAGCTATCCGGCTGAGCTGAGACCCTAACCACTGCCCAGCCCCACCAACAACTGAACTGAACTGTCCCCCCCTCCTACCTCCTCACACCCCACTGTATCACTGTGTCACTTATCACTTTAGCACTCATCACTTTATACTGCCATCCAGTGATGTGCAATATTGTACATCTATCTTACTTATTATATTATATATATTATATTATTATTATTATATTATATATTATATTATATTATATTATTTGTATATTGTATATATTATATTTACTATCTTAAATTTTTTTAATTTTTTTTTACAATTTATTACATTCTATTGTGTACTGTTGTGTTGTGTTGTTCCATGGGAACAACAAATCTCACTGCCATGTACCAAACAGAAAAACTTACTTGAACCAACATGGCCGAGGCATACAAAGCCATTCCCCTCCCCCACCACGGACAGTCTGACCACCTCTCATTGTTTCTTGTCCCCAAGTATTCACCACTCATCAGACGTGTGAAACCCACAGTGAGGACAGTTAAGGTGTGGCCAGAGGGAGCAGACTGGATACTACAGCAGCGGTTTGAAGACACAGACTGGTGTATGTTTGCCTCTCAGGCCACTCTGGGCTCCCACACGGACATAGAGACTTATGCCTCCTCCGTTCTGGGCTACATCAACCCTAACATCAGTAGTGTTACCACCACCAAACAGATTACAACGTTCCCGAATCAGAAGCCTTGGATGAACAGGGAGGTCCAGGGCTAACCTGAAGAGGGGCATCAAGAGGGCAAGCACAGCCACAAGCTGAGGATTGAGGAGCACTTTAACAACAACTCCGACCCCCGACGCATGTGGCAAGGCATCCAGGCCATTACAGATTACAAACCGACCAACACCTCCTCCCCAACCAGCGACACCTCCCTCCTGGACGAGCTTAACAACTTTTATGCTCGATTCGACAGGGACAACCAGGAGACGGCCATCAAGGCTGTGCTCCCCGCTGATCACCAACCTCTCACACTCTCCCCCACCGATGTGTGTGCTGCACTGAGCCGGACTAATGCACGTAAGACTGCTGGCCCTGATGGCATCCCCGGATGCGTACTCAGGGTCTGTGCTGGGCAGCTGTCTGGGGTCCTGACAGACATTTTCAACCCATTGCTGGCCCAGGCAGTTGTCCCCACGTGTTTTAAGACCACCTCCATCGTGCCGGTGCCTAAGCACTCCAACGTAGCGAGCATGAATGACTTTCGCCCTGTTGCACTCACCCCCACCATCATGAAGTGCTTCGAGAGGCTGGTCCTGGCTCAACTCAAAACCTTCCTACCACCCACACTGGACCCCCTCCAGTTCACCTACCGCCAGAACAGATGCATGTACGGAGGACGCCATTTCTACGGCACTCCACTCTACCCTCTCCCACCTGGACAACAACAACAACACCTACGCCAGAATGCTGTTCATAGACTTCAGCTCAGCATTCAACACTATCATCCCGTCCAAGCTGATCACCAAACTCTGTGACCTTGGCATTGACACCTCCCTCTGCAACTGGGTGCTGGACTTCCTAACCAACAGACCCCAGTCTGTTAGGTTAGATAACCACACCTCCTCAACCCTCACCCTGAATGTCCCACAGGGCTGTGAGTTGTGAGTCCTCTCCTCTACTCCCTTTTCACCTACGACTGTACACCTCTACATGGTTCCAACACCATCATCAAGTTTGCAGACGACACAATGGTGATTGACCTCATCAGCAACAACGATGAGTCGGCCTACAGGGAGGAGGTTCAGCACCTGGTGACGTGGTGCACCGACAACAGCCTGACAACAGCAAGAAGACTAAGGAGCTCATTGTGGACTTCAGGAAGTCCAAGGCCGGCACACACACCCCCGTCTGCATTAACGGGAGGGAGGTTGAACATGTCGCCAGCTTCAAGTTTCTGGGTGTCCACATCTCCGAGGATCTCTCCTGGTCCTTCAACACCTCGTCTCTGGTTAAGAAGGCTCACCAGCGCCTCTTCTTCCTGAGGGGACTGAAGGAAGTCCATCTGTCTCCTCATATTCTGGTGAACCGCTACCGCTGCACTATCGAGAGCATCCTTACCAGCTGCATCACAGTCTGGTACGGCAACTGCTCTGCTTCTGAACGGAAAGCACTGCAGAGGGTGGTGAAAACCGCCCAATGCATCACCGGCACTTCACTCCCCTCCATCGAAGCAGTCCAGTACAAGCAGTGTCTGCGAAGGGCGCACAGCATCGCCAAGGACACCTCTCACCCCAGCCACAGACTGTTTACCCACCTCCCCTCTGGGAGGCGCTACAGGTCTCTCCGTTCCAGGACCAGCAGGTCCAGGAACAGCTTCTTCCCCTCAGATGTCACCTTGTTGAACTCTGCACCAAGGCGATAGCAGCCCTCCCCCAACCCCCCACCCACATGGATTACCTATTATACCACTGCCACACTTCAATACCTGCACTCTTTACTTTTATATATTCTTGCACTACCACATCTTTGCACTAGATACTTGTCTATACATTTCATATATATTTAATACTGTTCATACTGTACATATGCAGCATATTCACTTCTCACTGTTCATACTGTTTACACTGTTTATACTATACTGTTTATTTCATATTTATACTGTTTATTTCATATTATGCTGTTTATTTCATATTTATCTCCATATTTTTGCAGTTTACTGCTATTTGCACTCCTGGTTAGATGCTAACTGCATTTCGTTGTCTCAGTACTTGTACTTTGTGCAATGACAATAATGTTGAATCTAATCTAATCTGAATGTGTATATGTGCCGAACAGCCATCATTGTGGGTGAATGGGTTGTGAGTGTGCCACGTGTGATTCCGTGCTTGTGATTGTACTTCCCCTGTGCTACACTCTTTATTCTAATAAAGAAGTGGTTCCGAACTGGAAAAGCAGTCTCATGACTTTTGATTCCGTGGCGTCCACCGCTATAGTATTGTGTCACTTGTACAAAATGTTATGCCAAATAAAACCATTCGGTGTTGTGGCGCTGTAGTTTAACGCCAGAAACTACAGCACGCCCGTGTTTCTTTGCTAAGCTTTTTATTGTCGTTGTTATACAACACGTCAGTTGATCCAGGAAGTAAAGTTACCAAACTTAAAAAACAAGCGTGGGTTACGAGACCGTAGAGAAGGCAAGGAACTTTCTGGTTAATGTCTTGTTTACTCCATAACGTGATAGCATTAGCTAGCAGTAAATCAAAGTGGATTTGTGTTTCTGAGCGTGTACATTGTGAGAATGAATGTAGCGAAGTATTGTGTTATTTACAAGCGACATCATTACAACCTTGCTGGACAGGCATAACCGTATATATGGGCATAACAACCATTAAATGATCACGAGTTATATGCAGCAAGGTTCCGCGTATTTTCTCAGAATTTGACAGACCTACCTAAATTAACTCGGCTAACGTTGAACATCTTCGAGTAACTTGATTGGTTGAATGTGAGTAAGAGCGAGGACTGCCGAGCCTATCATAATTTGGATTGTAGCAGCGAAAAATGGAGAGATCAGTAGCCGAAAGGGATGGGCGATACCAAATAATAATTTGGTTTCGGTCCGATACCAAGTAATACCAGAGCCAGAATCACCAATACCGATACCGATACTTTTTATTATTAAAAGCGGCTAATGTACTTTCATGTAGGAGAGAGCAATGTGTCATGATTTATGAGCTTAATGCATCATTAATAGGCTACTTCTGAATACATTTTCATTAGCACCAAATTAATGCCAAACATTAAGCATTTCTTTTAGGTTATTTTCAGGTTTGAGGTATATTCTTTTTTTTCAATTCCATTATATTAATTATTTTAGATAAGTTTCAATGGGCTGATGTGCAGCTCCATGTTCTCTTGCTCGTAGTGTTGTCTAATGAAATTGGTCGTGTTACCACAGTAGCGAACAGCCTTGCTACATACATCGCAGTTCGCAACGTTTTCATTCACAGCTGTGAAATAACTCCAAATGATGCTCCTGTTTCGTTCAGCCATTAGTGCAACTGTCTTTTCTGAACTAAAGTCAATAGGAACAGTCTAGGTGAGTGCTGCGCGCATGTTGTTTGATAGTGAGTGCACACACTAACAGCAGCAGAGAAGCAACGAGTGCATGCACTAAAAAGTGTGTTCATGTGCCGAGAATGTGATCTAACATTACACTCTTCTCGAAAGATGACAACGGACCGTTGTTTGCAGAGACAGTTTACTCTTTGATGAAATACAAATGGGTACAACGTAGAAGAGCGAGACGGATCCGTTTTTTTATATCGATCCTATCGACGCTAGTATCGATACTCAAAACAATACTTAGTATTGGTAGTATTGATACTTTTGGTATCGATCCGCCCACCCCTAGTAGCTGGCACTGCACTTGAATGGCAGGATACGTAGCTAGCTATATAAGCGTAAATCAGCTGGATAGCTAATAAAGACCCAGCTTCAAAAGTCCTAGCTGTATTTTGGTGAGTTATTTGGTTGGGATATATAATGTAGCTAGCGTTCCTTGCAAATATGGCTGATTAAACTACTCCATATGGACTACGTGAATGTGAATGAGGAGAAATATACATCACTATCAAGTTAACAAAGCCAAGATAAGCGTACCGTTAGCTTATCTCGCTTTAACTAGTCTAGCAACTAGACTTGTGCCATTTGTTCCCGTCTTACTCGCAAATCCCACCACGCAAAAACACGACTCATAACGTACGGAGGTAAGGGGTAGTCGTAGGGCTATATCAGGGGTGGGCAAGAAGGACCGTATCTGTTTCTGGATTTCATGCCAACTTCTGCCCTTAGTTATATAATTACATCAATCATTTGCATGAACTGACATTTTAGCTACATTTATTGATAAGCTAATGCATACCAGCTGTTGTGTTCCACAAAGCAGGCCCAACCATTTCATTAAAATTAGTAATACCGTTCCCCATCAAAAACCCTGTGTAAGAAAATGTACCTATATTATTTTGGGTGTCTGCACAAAAATATTTGGATAATTGTCATGTTGACATTTCTCCCATTCTGAAATGCAGCATAATGTTTAACTTCCCAAATGGGTTAAAGATGTGACTTACATAATTGGTTAGTTACATGAAAGGGTGCAAGTTACCATGTGGTGCACCCCTGTGTAGTTGCAGTAAACACATTTAATTGTTTATGTTTTCTAATTTTACTTACCACCCCCCTCCCCAGATATATTTCCAGGTTCTTAGGTGATGCTTACCACAATGAGGTGACGACCGCAGGACCGGCGAAACCATGAACTCTAAGCTCCTGTTTCTGGGGCTGCTCTACTTCGTACAGGGGATGCCGTATGGCCTGCAATCCTCCCTGCTGCCAATTTACCTCCGAACCTCGGGTCTCTCTCTGACCAAAATTAGCCTGACCAAAGCCCTCTACTTCCCATGGATACTCAAGGTGCTGTGGGCCCCGCTGGTGGACCAGGTAGGCACCAAGAAGAAATGGCTCCTGGCCAGCATGTCGGGGCTGTCGCTGACATGTCTGACCAGCGCTGCGGTTTCTCCCGCTACCAACTTCACCATGGTCGCCGTGGTGCTGCTGGTTATGAATTTCCTGGCGTCGGTTCAGGACATTGCGGTGGACGGTGTGGCGGTGCGACTGCTGAAGCGGCGGGAGGAGGTGGGCTACGGCAACATGGCGCAGGTGGTTGGGTATAAGCTGGGCTCGGTGATGGCCGGGGGCGGTCTGCTGGTATTGATGGACACGGTGGGCTGGGCCTCGCTCTTCCTGGCACTGGGATGCGTGTATGGCATGGTCACGTTGTGTGCCTGGAGGCACCCTGCACTGGACGTGTCGTCAGAGAGACAGGGCGAGGATAAGAAAGGCCGAGGTGACATCCTGAACCCCTGGGGTGCATGGAGGGAACTGCTAGCCGTGCCATCTACCAAGTGGACTGTGGTTTTCGTGCTCATTTACAAGCTGGGCAAGTATACAACTGCTCACTTTACACAGGTTGAACATGGAGTACGTTACATTTACATTTATTTATTTGGAACACATACTTATCCAGAACGGCAGTTTAAACAAAGCACTATTGTAAAAAAAAAAAAGCTTCAATAATATTATTACGCATATATATTACACTATACTGGAGGGGGAGATATTAACACAGTCCACAGCAAAAGAGCTATAACATGGGCCCCTGGGTATAACATTAATTACAAAGAGAAATTCATCCAGTGGTTGACAAAGGTTGAAGATCAGTTCATGTTAGATGGTGCTCGGTGATATAAGACTTACTAATGTCTTATTGTGAAGGCACATATATAAATAGAGTTAGGCCTGTCCATGGGGACAGTATAGGCCCTGTCTGGAGTCTTGATATTCTTGCTATACTGCTACACGAGGACTAGAATTCTATCGGTCTCACATTGCAACATTTCCATTGTAGTTGGTACACCTGCAGTAGACGTTCTGAAGGGAATATACAGTTATGGTGTAAAAACAAATATCATGCTGCACTCAGGCTTTTCCTGTGTTATTCAGTGAGTTCACCATTTAACTACAGTATAAATCATAGGGCCCTTTTCCATTGCACAAAAAAACAAGAACTAGACCTAACGGGAACTGAACTAGTGCTAGTTCCGGTTCTAGTTACCATTCTTGTTTCCACTGACTTCAGGGGAAACAATTATGGTTTGCGCTAATTCAGAGCAAACATCAGCAACGCAAAGGGGTGATTTTTTGCTTCATTTTGGTTAAGCTGCCATATGAAAAAACATAACATTTAATAGCAAACTATAGCAGGATTAAACGTTTTTTCTTCACTTGCCAGAACTGCCCTCATATGGCGTAGTTTAACTGGAATAATCACAATAATTATAAACATAATTGCATAAAAGCAGACACTGCGCTCCTATAACATTATTAGGCTACACTTTATTTTTAATGAGAACTGCACTTGTTTTCTCCATGGTTTTCTACATTATGCTGATATTCCTTCTTAAACAAATGTTAACAACAAGGCTTCTTCCGCCTAACGATTAGTTGCTTGAGTGAGGCAAATTGCGTATCCGATCCGAGTCCAGAATAACACCAAGATTTCTGACCTGGCTACTAGTCTGCAGAGATAGGGAATCAAGGTGAGCACTGACTTTCAACCTATCTTTATGGGCTCTGAAGACAATTGCTTTAGTTTTGTCCTTATTTAGTTGCAGAAAATGTTGGTGCCTCCAAGTAGTCATCTTATCGATGCATTGAGATAGCGAGTCAATGGGGCTGTAATCGTTCGGAGAGACAGTTATATAAATCTGGGTGTCATCTGCATAATTGTGGTAGGACATTTTGTGTTTCAAGCCCAGTTCCTTAACCTTATAATACACTGCCACACGTGAAATTTTGAGCACTGTTTTTTTCCTGTGTGACCACATGGTGTCGCTGTTGTCCTGTCATGGAGGGAAAGTGGATCGAGTGAGATAAGGGTGCAGGAAAAGTAGGGTTTATGGCGGATGCACTCCCCCTCTGCTCTGCGGGCTTTCTGTCTGTGTCAACGGGGCATACTATCTCACCCTGTTCACATTTTCATTGAGATATCTGATGCTTTGCAGAAGTTTTTTTATCATCTGTACGACCCCAGCACAATATAGACACCAACTGGACCGTACTGAACGAGTGAATTAATAGAAACATTTTCTGTTTTGCAACAGAAGGGGATTATGTAAGGATTACAGTTTCTTTGTGTCTGCCACATGTGTGTGTATATAGAAATTAGAATTGTGAGAGTGCAGGTTTTCTTCGGCAGCTTGAGCCATTTTTCCTGAGGGGTTGGAACGGCACTGTTAGTTTGCAAAACCAAGGTTACCGACATCATCACCAGGCTGAACTTTGTGTTATAACTGCACGAGCCAGTGCTCTGTTTGGGCTTCCCTTTGTGGCTCCCCATCGGACTCCTCTGGGAAAGCGCTATGTTTCCAGCGACGATCCATTATTGAGTGTTTGTGAGCTGTCTACAGCTGAGCTAGGCAATAGTTGTTATTTGATTGTCGTACTGGAAGTTTGGGAGCGAGACGAGACTCCTCCGGTCATATTGAGATTTTTAAGAGCTTAGAAGCCTTCTATCTGTTATTTTTGTCAAAATGAGTTTTCAACATAGGAAAGCTATTTTTCCTATAGAATAGATTAAACAATTGTAATTACTTTTTAAAACTAACATTGAGACAATTCCATGACATGGGACGTCTATTGTAAAGCTTGATATCTCTACACTGTCTGCATATAGAACCCTATAATTCTAAGATCTCTTGTGTACTGTATATACAGTGAGTAAACATAAAAGAACTGCACTCTAAATCCTGCTGACTTCTTTGATAACCAATGCTTTCTAATGTACCCCTTTTTACATTAACAAGAGGGTAGCAATGTAAAAAGGATCATTACTGTGATCCTGTGATGGGCTGGACAGGACAAGACAGGATAGTGTGGGTAGGGGTGTAGCGAAAGAGGCCTTCCTTCCCAGTAAACCCGATGCAGTAACTTAATTAAAATAACCAGCCAGCTGTAATCTCCCCCAAGCCTTCAGCCAATCGGGTGACGCATAACGTCCAGCTAGCTGCGCCCCCCGCAAGTTGTGGGTCAGCTGTCTGCTCAGATGCAGAGTCTGTCCAGGACAGGAGGGAGTGACTGTGGGAGGGAGGGATGGGGGGTTGTGGGTGGGGTGTGTGTGGGAGTTGTCAATGTTTATAGGGGCCCAGCGTTTCCCTGGGAAGAGTCCAGGTGGACGGAGGGGGGACAGAAACATGTATTGTATTCTCTTGGGGAGATGTGGACAGCGGTAGACTGTGTGTGTGTGTGTGTGTGTGTGTGTGTGTGTGTGTTGAGGGGGGGGGGGGTTGGGAGAATTAATTAATTGTTGCAACCTGTGTGGTCTCCCCTGCTAGAGACACGCTGGCTCTTCCCCTCTCCAACTCTCCACCTTTCCTCCTCTCCTCCCCACCTCTCCTCCTCTCCTCTTCTCCACCTCCCTTCCTTTCCTCCTCCCTACCTCTCCCTTCTTCCTGCAGCTTGTTTCTGAGGTCAGAGTCAGCATTGCTGTCATAACGTCTAACAAACGTTGATCTTAAAGTGGTGCAATGGTGCTACAGCACTTTCTAAAACTAGTATTTATTTGTTTTTTGCATCTTCAGCAACATTATTCCTTTAAAATCTGTGGTACATTTAAAGGTACTAAATGTAAGGCTTTAGAGTGTATAATTTCGGTATATAGTATATATAATGGACTGGAGATTCATACTGTTCCGGAGGTAAGGGGGGTTAGCATTGGTCCCATGTCAATTCTATGACCTTGTTCTTCTATTGTAAAGCTTGATATCCCTATACTGTCTGCATATAGAGCCCTATGATCTCTCAATTTACATTTGTGTGCTCTATGTAAGTTAGTAAACATAAAATAACTGCACTCTACTTCCTGCTGACTTCTTTGATAACTGATGCTCTAAGATACTCCCATCTTACATTAACAAGAGGGTAGCAATGTAAATAGGATCATTACTGTGATCCAGTGATTGGCTGGACAGGACAGGACAGGATAGTGTGGGTAGAGGTGTAGCGAAAGAGGCGTTCCTTCCCAGTCAACCTGATGCAGTAACTTTTTTTGGACATATGTTTTATTAAGTCTGTACAAAATATAGGGAAATACACAGGTCAGATAAATGAAATACATATCCACATTAAGCAATTCTAATAGTGAAAAAATTAGGGCTGTCCCCGACTAAAACAAATCTTGGTCGACCAACAGTCGTCCTTTTTTTCCGATTGGTTGAAATGTTAAACATTTTAAACTTTTCTTCTATATGACACACCCTATTTGTTTTAATAAATACAACTATATGCACACTGCGCTTGTCTCGTTTTATAACTTTCTTAAGTGAATGACACAAATGAGTAACAACAGGCTAATGGCTTTATGGAGCCGGAGTTCAAGATTACCTGAAAGAAAAACAAACGTCTCTGTTCCGAGCCTCCTCTTCATGCTGCCCTTGCAGATTCTGCCGTTGGGCTTGTGAAGTTGCGGTATGGCCACAAAATAGGCTGATACTTTTAACTAAAAAGTAGGCTAAAAAACAAATGATCACACATAGCCTAATGTCTTAAATTGTAGCCTAAATCTGAACATAAAGTGGCTATAGCCTATCGAAAATAACTTACTCGAGTCAGAGACCACCCGATAGCCTACTTCCCCAGTCGTTTCATGTACATTTACATTTTACATTTTAAGCATTTAGCAGACGCTCTTATCCAGAGCGACTTACAGGATGTGCATTAATACATGGTAGGAACAATCATAGTTGTTATGGCACAGGAACACTAGCTTGTCCATATTTTTGCAAAAGGCTGCTCCTCATTTTTTTAACGATAAACCCTGCCTTGGAAAATATCCGCTCAGACGGAGTGGAGGTGGCCATATCTCTAGGTCCTCTGTATAGAGATCTCTTAAATGATCATTTTTCAATTAAAATGTTATATAAATCTGAAAAGAGCCATACAATAAACAGATCGAGTTGTAACTTTGTGTGATACTTTTTTTAGCTTAAAAACTGATACCATGATATACCAAAACCCGTGATATTTAGTAGTACAGTTATCATACTGTGACAATTTCATACCGTCACAGCCCTGGTTGGAATGACATAATGTTGTCACCTTCAAAAAGATGTGACTGTTCATTAACTTCCTTGCCCATTCTTTGTAACGGTTTGCCGTTACTGCCACTGTGCCATAGGGGGAATTGGGTGATATATTACCATTAAAATCAAATATGACTTTATGAAGGTAATAAGCTATCTGACATTATGTCACAATCGCCGGGGAGGGGTGTTTGACATTTAACCATCTCTGAGACAAAACCAGCTGAGAAACAAAAACATTTTTAAAATCTGTTTTTATTTTTACAGAACTTAAATTAATGTGCTTCTTCCGGCACTCCTTGGCTTAACAATAAAGGAATTAATTTTAAAAAATTCCACAGTTTGGTCCTTCCTTCAGTTTTTTACAATTTTGTAAGGTCCTATATGTTTCCTGGATGCTGCGTTGGCTGCAGTGGTTCGGGGAGCGGGCCCTCTAATTACGACTGTCGTATTGTTTACTTGTATGCCTTAGATATTCTCCTGTGATCGAATGAGACAAGCTGGGGGTTCTAAAGATAAAATAAATAACAAAGGTGAAAGAGGACACCCTTGTCTAGTTCTTCTATATAAATACAGTGTTTGAGATATTGTGTTGTTTGTGTGAACTTTAGCTGCAGGGGAGTTATATAATACAAGTATATAGTTAATAATATTGGGTCCTATTCCAAATTCTGTAATGTTCTAAACAGATATGTCCATTCGATGCAATCGAAAGCTTTATATCCACATCTAGGGAAACAGTTATCGAGGGTAACAGATTCATTAGCATAGTGAATGGTATGCATGAGTTTTCTCATGTTATCACTAACTAGTCTATTTTTGACAAAACCTATTTGATATTTGTATATTATTTATAGTAGAATAGTGTCTAATCTATCTGATATAATTTTACCAAGTATTTTATTGGCTTCATTTAGTAGTTTTATGGGTCTGTAGCTTCCACAATCAAGGAGATCTTTGTTTAGTTTTCGTAATAAAGTTATGATTGTTGGTTTCATAGAATTGGGAAGAGTATTTCCTTCTTTTGCCTCTATATATTGTTTGTGCAGTTTATTTGCCAAAACGTCCACAAATGTTTTATAGAAATTTGTTGTAAAACCATCTTCTCCAGATTATTTGTTACTAGCGATTAAATTAATTGCCTTAATAATGTCATTAATGGTGATATCTGCATCTAAAGATATTCTTTCTTTCTTCTGATATTTTCGGCAGGTTAACTTTGCTGAAGAAAACATCTAAATCAGCTTTATTTGGTTTGATTTCGCTTTTGTACAAGCTTGAGTACAATTCTTTAAATCTTGTGTTAATGTCATCAGGTTTTGTCAATATTGTTTGATCTTGTCTTTTCTCCCTGTAATCTATAAGCAAGCCATTTTCCTGCTTTATCACCAAATTCATATTTTTTTAATTTGGAATAATGCACTTTCTAGTTTTTATTTAATAGGTTGTTTAAATTCGTTTTTGCTTTTGTTACTTACATAAACAATCTTTAATTTTTAGGAGAGATTTTATGTTGTCTTTCCAAATCTGATACAAGTTTAGTAAATTCTTAGATTTTTTGGCTTTGGATTCTCTTTTGTTGGGTTGCATAATTTACCATCTCATCCCTGACATGTAGCTTTGTAAGCTTCCCACATGGTTGAAAATGAATCAACAGAACCAGTATTTATTTCAAAGAGATGTTTAGTTTTTTCTATAATTTGTTCAATAAAATCCAAGTTTAACAATAAAGAGTTGTTTAAACTTCATCTGAGGTTTTTGGGAAAACCTTTGGCGTGAGAGAAAGAGATCGTAATTGGGGCACGATCACATAAAATAATGCTATATATTTTAGATTCCCAAACATGACCTAGTATATCTTGTGTGGCCCAAAAATTATCTATTCTTTAAAAAAAATCTTTATTAGGAGAAACAGAGATTCACAATTTTTCAATATCGCAGTACAATTATTGTATTGGGGTCCCTATACAAGTTGCTAGAAGAGTTGCATTTTCATTGAAAAAAGGTATTAGGTTGTTATTTGGTGCATATATATTTATTAATGTAATTGGTTCATTGTATAGCTTTAGCAAAAGTAGCTTTTGATCATAATATCTTTGCCCATTTTGTCTGAAACTACATTTTGTACTGTTACATAGTTTTTTTTGTGCATCAAGATGGCCACACCTCTACTTTTGCTATTTTAGCATGAATAGAACACCTGTCCAACCCATTTCTGAATTTGTTGTGTCTCTAGGAGCATTGTGATTTCAGAGTTAAAGTATGACAAATGGGTCAAAATCTTGGTTGGATTATGTATACCCTTTATATTCCAGGATGTTATGTACATTTATTTCAGTCAATTATTAAGTTATTAAGTCAATCTTTGGTTACTGTTTGTAAGTAATATGTTTAGGTTCTGCCTGTTCAAATGAAAGGGTCCTGAGCTGGAGATATTTTTCTGACAAAGACATTATCAAAATAAAAAGTAGGGAGATTGGAGAGTAGAAAAACTAAACTAAACATAGATTAAACATGACAGAACTTTGAGATGGACAAACAGAAAAAATAAATATATAAAATAAATAAAAATACATTAAAAAAGGTGGTGATTAGATCTATCACCATATACATATACTAAAGCCTGATTGGTTCATTCTTCTCAAGTGAGACCTGGTATAGTACTATTAAGGCCTCTAGTGACTTTGGTTGCACAAATAATATAATTTCTTTAGAGAGCTACATATTTGTAAGTTTGCACTTCAAGCAATATATATGCAGGGGTGCACATAAGTGGTACGCCAGTATGCATTCGCGTCTTCAAACGTTAATCGTGTCCTCAAACGTTAATTGCGTACCAAGCAAGACGACAAACTTTTGAAACATACGGGACTTTAAGTTTGAACAGTCAAAGTGAATTAACTAAGTAACTAACGGAGTTAGTTAACTTACCATTGTTGGACTGATCAAAGTCGCATATGTTTGTCGGTCGGTACGTTAATTGCGTACCAAGCGAGTTGAGAGTTCAGTTGGACATACAACACCAAGCATGCACCAAGAAAGAGGCTTCTCAAAGCCAATGTATACTTGTAAATGCTTGATATGTACAACCACATATTTTGTCTTAGTTACATGTGAATGACACTACCAAGCATATTAGGTGGGTACCTAACCCCATTTCCTTTTTGGCTGACTGAATCCCTCCCTCCCTGGGCGAAGCTACCGCCAATTATACATCGCCCCGTGGGACTGTTGGCCACAGCCGGCACTGGCACAGGGCTCATCGACACACAAGAACAGTGCCTTAACAGATAGGAAACCGTGGGGCTCACCCACACACTAGAACAGTGCCGTAACAGGATGAGCCACCCAGAAGCATTTTTAACTGATGCCTGTTATATCACATGAAGGGGTGTGGTTCTTCACCCATAACATGTCAGCGATGATGCATCGAGGATTCACACAATGAAACATCCAGAGAGGCAGCTGGTAGAATGGGACATCCTGTAGCCTCACAGGGAGATCTTAAGTGAACATGTTGACCTATATGCAGGGAAGTGGGGTCCGATTACCTACATTTTGACTTTTGCAAAAAAATAAAAAGATAATTTCCCATACAATGAGCACTGTGGGACACGAGTGCAAAAGTGGGTAAAGTTTTTCTGTCATCAGTCACCCAATTTCTGAGTGTACTCAAGTTTAGCTGAAGCTCGTTTCACTTTCAGTTCCAATTATTCAATTTACATGATTGACAGTCAACACATTTAGTTTTCTGCAGAGAAAAATTAGGCTACATGAATCTATATTTTATTAAAGTTCCTAGAGCTAATATAATATCATATACGCCATTTAGCAGACGCTTTTATCCAAAGCGACTTACAGTAGTGAATGCATACATTTTCAGTATATGTGGCCCCAGTGGGGATTGAACCCACAACCTAAGCGTTGCCAACGCTGTGCTCTACCAACTGAGCCACGGAGAACCACAGAGCTGTTCTGCCTTTATTGATTGAATTTAACATGTAGGATGTAGGATTGTTAGCCTGGGTTCAACAGTCAACATTTGCCTTTGCAAATTAATTCTGATCAAGTTGAATTACATTTTGTGGTTTCTAAAACTCAGGGAAAGTGGTCACTTGGATACATCAGGAACCCATTTGAGGCTTATTTGTAAATTCTGAGTTTATCCAACCAGACACTTTGACTGTGCTTAATATTCTCATTGAATCAACCTCCACCATAGGTAGTTCTGAGAGGGCATATAGTGCCATATAGTGTCACCTTGTGTTGCCTTACGGCCTGAAATTAAAACATATTAAAAGGATTATTGGAAGCTAATAATCTTGGCTTGGGAAAATGTATCCCTTACATTTGAGGATTTTATTCATGAATATGAATTTATGAATAAACCTTTAAATATAATTGTTCAAATTAATTGGTAATGAAACCCCTGGGAGAAAGGACTACTTTGGTCAGTTTTTTTAAATGGAAAAGGTTAATAAAAACAATAGTACTTTAATAATTGCTAATTGCTAATTGCTGTTCAGTTGAAAAAGATTAAAGATTAAACAAATCCCATACTTCAGATTTTGCAACTGAAATTGCCATCTTTAAGTGGATTTTCATAAAATATAGAGATGTTGAACTGCAAAAGGCTTTGATGGCTGTGCTATCAGGCTATATACACTATATGGCCAAAAGTCAGTGGACACCCCTACTAATTATTGAGTTCAGGTGTTTCAGCCACACCCATTGCCAACAGGTGCATAAAATCCAGCACATAGCCATGCAATCTCCACAGACAAACATTTAGAATTCAGAATGGTTCGTAAAGAGCTCAGTGACTTTAAACGCGGCACTGTCATAGGATGCCACCTTTGCCACAAGTCAGTTTGTGAAATTTCCAACTGGCCAACTGTAAGTGCTATTATTGTGAAGTGGTAGCGCCTAGGAGCAACAACAGCTCGGCCACGAAGTTGTAGACCACGCAAACTCACAGAGCGGGGCCGACGAGTGCTGAAGCGCATACCATTTAAAAATTGCCTATCATCTGCTGCATCACTCACTACAGAGTACCAAACTGCGTCTGGAAGCACCATCAGCACAAGAACTGTGCGTCGGGAGCTTCATGGAATGGTTTTCCATGGCCGAGCAGCTGCACACAAGCCTCACATCACCATGCGCAATGCCAAGCGTTGGCTGGAGTGGTGTAAAGCACGCCGCAACTGGACTCTGGAGCAGTGGAAACGTGTTCTTTGGAGTGATGAATCACGCTTCACTATCTGGCAGTCTGATGGACGAATCTGGGTTTGGCAGATGCCAGGAGAACGCTACCTTCCGGAATGCATAGTGCCTACTGTAAAGTTTGGTGGAGGAGGGATAATGGTCTGGGGCTGTTTCTCAGGGTTTGGGATAGGCCCCTTAGTTCCAGTGAAGGGTATTCTTAATAGCTGTCATAGCCGCAAAGGGGGGTCCAACTCCATATTAATGCCCATGGTTTTAGAATGGGATGTGCAACAAGCTCATATAGGTGTGATGGTCAGGTGTCCACTGACTTTTGGCCATATAGTGTATTTAAATGATTATGTGTACAGAGTATAGCATTTATAATACCATACATGTACTACAGAATATATATATATATGTACACACTACCGGTCAACTTTCAGATTTTGGTAATCTAAACTTTTTTTTAACCTCTGGCAGTTTACCGCTTACCTTTGTACCATTTCAGGTTATATACTGGACTTGAACCGCTTAAATTTAAGTAAAAACTGGAAAATGGGGGTGTTCTAAAACATTTGACCGGTAGTGTATATATACAGGTATATATAGACATGTACACTCAGTGGCCACTTTATTAGGTACACCTGTATACTGCTCATTAATGCAATTATCTAATCAGCCAATCATGTGACGGCAACCACAATGCAGATATGTTCAAGAGGTTCAGTTGTTGTTCAGACCAAATATCAGAATGGGTAAGAAATGTGATCTAAGTGACTTTGACTGTGGAATGATTGTTGGTGCCAGACGGGGTGGTGTGAGTATCTCAGAAACTGGTGATCTCATGGGATTTTCACATACAACTCTCCAGAGTTTACAGAGAATGGTGCGAAGAGAATGGCCAGGCTGGTTCAAGCTGACAGGAAGGCAACAGTAACTCAAATAACCACGCTTTACAACAGCGGTATGCAGAAGTGCATCTCTGAATGCACAACACGTTGAATCTTGAAGTGGATGGGCTACAGCAGCAGAAGACCACACCGGGTTCCACTCCTGTCAGCTAAGAACAGGAAAGTGAGG
This sequence comes from Aldrovandia affinis, assembly GCA_029706075.1. NCBI lineage: Eukaryota > Metazoa > Chordata > Actinopteri > Notacanthiformes > Halosauridae > Aldrovandia > Aldrovandia affinis. Next base: position 399,998 of record JAINUG010000069.1, read on the forward strand.
CTACAGTGGGCACAGGCTCACCAAAACTGGACAGATGAAGATTAGAAAAACGTTGCCTGGTCTGACGAATCTCAATTTCTGCTGCGACATGCAGATGATTGGGTCAGAATTTGCCGTAAACAACATTAATCCATGCCTTCTGTCAACGGTTCAGGCTGGTGGTGGTGGTGGTGGTGGTGGTGGTGTACTGGTGTGGGGAATGTTTTCTTGGCACAAATTTGGCCCCTTAATACCAATTGAGCATTGTCTAAATGCCACAGCCTTAAATGAGTCTTGTTGCTGACCATGTGCATCCCTTTATGACCACAGTCTACCCATCTTCTAGTGGCTACTTCCAGCAGGATAATGCACCATGTCACAAAGCACAGGTCATCTCAAGCTGGTTCCACAAACATGACAGTAAGTTCAGCGTACTCAAATGGTCTCCACAGTCACCAGATCTCAGTCCAATAGAGCACATTTGGGATGTGGTGGAACGGGAAATTCGCAACATAAATGTTCAGCTGACAAATCTGCAGCAATTGCGTGAGGCTATCATGTCAATATGGACCAGAATCTCTGAGGAATGTTTCCAGCACCTTGTTGAATCCATGCCACAAATAATTCAGGCTGTTTTGGGGGCAAAGGGGGGTCCTACCCAGTACTAGAAAGGTGTACCTAATAAAGTGGCCACTGTGTGTGTGTATATATACAGTGAGCACTATAATCACTGTATAGTTACAGATATTAACTCTGTGCTAGTTAGTTGTTGGTTTTATTTGTAACTAGTTAAATTATTTTTATATTTCAGATGAATGTGTTATTTCTTTTCATGTTGGTTGATGCATGAATTATTGTGTGATGAGTTTGGGCTGTTTTCTCTTTTGTATTTATAATTGTTGGTTTTACTTGTGATTGTATGTGTTATGCATGTGGACCCCAGGAAGACTAGCTGGGGATGGGGACTAATGGGGATCCTTAATAAAAAAAACAAAACAAAATTCATTGGACAGTGACACATTTTTTGTTACTTTGGTTCTGTACTCTAGCACTTTTGCAGTTTGAAAGGATACAATGAGGTTGAAGTGCAGACTCAGCTTTAATTTGAGGGTATTTTCATCCATATCGGATGAATCGTTTAGAAATGACAGCACCTTTTGTACATGGTCCCCACATTTTAAGGTACTACAAGTATTTTTTGAATTGGCTTCACAGATGTGTTTTGGTAGGCAGGTGTATTCATTTGTGTCGTTAGTGAATGCAGAAGAGAGCTGTTGATGTCTAGTCTTGATTCTAGACTTTGCAATTGCCTTTGGAGATTGTTGTTGGGGTGTGACAACATGAGGAAAACAGCAGTGTCAACACATAAGCTGGCCGTCATAAGGCTCTGAAATGAAAATCAGTCAATCAAGAACATTGCAAAAACCCTGGGCATGCCCAAGTCAACAGTTTTATTCATCATTAACAAGAAAAAAACAACTGGTGCAGGTGTAGATGTGTCAAAGTCTACCATACGTAGAAGACTACACCAGCAGGACTACAGAGGGTACACTACAAGATGCAAACCACTGATAAACCTGAAGAACAGAAAGGCGAGATTACAGTTTGCTAAAAAGCACCTAAAAGAGCCCCAAGAGTTCTGTAACAAGGTATTGTGGACAGATTTGACAAAGATTAACATGTACCAGAGTGAAAGAGGAAAGTGGAGAAAAAAAGGAAATGCCCATGATCCAAAGCATACCACCTTATCCGCGAAACATGGTGGAGGGAGTGTTATGGCTTGGGCCTGTATGGCTGCCAGTGGAATGGGCTGGGCTCACTTGTCTTCATCGATGATGTGAATGCAGACAGAAGTAGAACAATGAATTCTGAAGTCTACAGAAATATTTGATCTGCTCAGATAAAATCAAATGCCTCCAAACTCATTGGACAGCACTTCATCATGCAACAAGACAATGAACCGAAAAACATACTGCTAGAGCAACAAAGGGGTTTTTGATGGCCCAAAAGTGGAACATCCTTGACTGGCTGAGTCAATCACTGGATCTGAATCCATGCATTTTACATGCTGAAGAGGAGACTGAAGGCAAAAAGTCCCCGAAACAAGCAGGAACTTGTTGAACCTCATTGTCATTGCATCCTTTCAATCTCAAAGTGCTAGAGTACAGAACCAAAATAACAAAAAATGTGTCACTGTCCAATGTCAAATGTGTCACTGTATATATACACTACCGTTCAAAAGTTTGGGGTCACCTTCCATCTGGACTATGGCTAATCGGGCATAACGACCTGAAACACACCTTGAAGTTGTGCAAGAACTATCTGGTGAAGGAGGAATGTGAACAACAACTCAAACTAAAGACCTGGCCTGCCCAGTGTCCAGACCTCAATCCCATAGAACTTGTATGGGACAAACTGGAAAGGAAGAGTCAAAGCAAAGCAACCCACAAGTTTCTCTGGGAATTGCTGCAGGAAAACATGTCGGGTGATTTCCTGCTAAAACGTATTAACCGAATGGCCACTGTTTGTGAGGCTATTCTCACGCCAAAGGGTGACTATTTTGAGGAATCCAAGATTCAATTTTCAATATAATTTTCTTGAACATTTCTTTGATGTTCATTTTTTTCATTGTTACATGTGTTTTTTTGTCATTTTCAAGTATTTACAGAAATGTATACAGTGTAAAGCATTGTCAATTATGAGATAAAAATAGTTTCCCAGCAGGTGACCCCAAACTTTTGTACGGTAGTGTATATATACAGTATATCGTCACCTTCTTAAAATAATGGCCTAAGTCATTTTTGGAGGAAAATGATTTTTTTGCCTAAGTCATCTCTTCATGATACCGGCCACCTCTGAATTGCCTACATCCATAATTGAAAAGATTATGCTGTTCCTACCCCGGTAGTATAATGGCCTACGTCAAGAGTGTGACTTAGGCCGTTTTACAAGCTTTCAAGATGGCGGCTGCTTGCCTAAGTCACTTACTCCAGAAGTAATTTGGCCTAAGTCAGGTTTAAAATTGCCTAAGTCAACGGCATGTTCGTAATTGGCCTAAGTAATCTAATCCTCTTATGTTACATAATTGACAGACAACGTTATTTGTTATTTGTTAATGTCAATAGTCATATATTGTCATAACCTTTTTGTGTGAAATGATTAATAAATATAATATATTCTATATTTGGTTCAGTTTATTCTGTTTTTTTAAAAACTTGAAAATATGACATAGGCCATTATTTTAAGAAGGTGACGATATAGTATAATTCTTGTACATTTCATGATTTCTGTAAACATTCAAGCTATTTAACATATGTGGTTAAAATTTATTTTGAATAGGCTGCCGTGTGTAGTGTCTGGTGAGTGAAGAGGTATCAGCCATCAAGCTACCATTGTCTTTGTTTGATATCTACGGAAAAAAAACAATTTGGTCGCAAGTGAGTCGCTGCTGGATTCTGCTCTGCAAGTCTTTCATACACTTTTAGCGTTTCACACAGAGAGGTTCAACATGCTGTTATATTTGAATGCCTTTTTTGGTGATTGATGAGTGAATTGGTATCAGTCATCAGTATCAGATTGGAGGTTTGTACAGCCAGCTTGGTCGTATGTCTGTACAAATAAAGGATAGTGTAGTGAGAGCCGTGAGAGTCCCACTGTTTTGTTTTTTGTTTTTTGTTTAAGGGCTCTGTGCCTTTGGCATTTGTGTCCTTGTTGACCCCCCATCACCCTCTCATCCTTCCTCTCTCCCTCTCCACTATGTTGCCTAATCCTTTAGCTGAAGCACAAAGTGTAAGGTTCAGACATTTCACTGAGAATGAGAATATTTATATACACATGTTCAAGGCCTGGCTGTATAAAGCATCTCAGAGTGCTAATCTTGGATCAGGTTTTCCCTGTCCATATCCTAACCTTATTTATTATGAGCTAAAAGGCAAAACAGCCTAGAACAGCACTCCTACTCTCAGATACATACGGGCCCAAAACCGGATGTTCCCCGATCCAGTTAGTACCCATCAGAATGAAGGGGGGTAGAATAGGTGGGAAGTGTTTCTGGTTTACGCCTAGATCCTCTATAGGTTGAGATGGAGTTTCTTTAACTTTTTCCTCCTTTTTTAAGAGAAAGAATCAAGTGTAACATGCTTTGTTTTGCTGTTATTGTCACCCTGGAAAAGTTTTTCAGCATTGTCAAAAAAGGAAACAGTTTTGATTGTCTGTTTTTGTTGTGTTTAAAGCCCCCCCCACCCCACCCCCCCAAACAATCGGCTGTGTCTTGTCATATTCTGACAGCAGTCTCTGAGCTGTCACTCACACAACCGAAAGATCTGAAGTCACTATTTCTCAAGTCAGTTTCCATAAATAATTATTACCATTCTAAATATTTCAGTATTTTCTTTTTTTCCCCTTTCTTGGTGAAAACAATGATCAGTAGACTCCAGACAGCAAAAAAGTGAGATATCTCTCCACCATTGCCGCAGTTTGAAAGCAGAATGATGTCTATTGTATGTGCAATAGCTACGTTTCTTTTTAAATATGAAAGATAAAACATTAAAAAACTATTTGTTCCTTTCTTTCTGTGAAACACATTTATTATTGACATTACCACAGTGTGGGGCCGTATGGGTTCGTCTGCATGCGGTAATCAGTCCGGGAAACAGGATTGTTCTGATTCAAAAGTTCTTATTTTGCACTTGATAGCAACTAAATGTGTGGAAAATATAAAAGGTCAGATATAAACTTGATTCAATCATTTCCATGTTGCACATTAATAAATATAGCTAACTGGTCTTTAGCTTTAAAGGCTAGTTATTATTTCAACAGTGTCTTAAGTGACTTTCCTGGCAGCCTTTGGTTTACTATATTGTTTTTTTCTCCCAGCTGATCAAGTGAGCCCGTGACAACGGTATGTAAGCCTTTTTTCTTTACCCTGCCAGGCTCAAGTTGATCTATGAATGCGAGGCCTATCTGTTTGACTTTCCTGCGGCGGCTACCATGTTTTTGGACTCGCTGTGCCCAGAGTGCCCATCGCTAGTTACCGCCACCGCAGGAGAGTCGAAGCCTGCAGAGTAGCCTGGCGATCAGGGTAGTAGAGCAGGCAAAAAATCAGGGTTCTTAGCCTGTCACTTGGATTATCATTTTTGTTGCCTTATATGCAGTGAGCTTGCATAATCTCACAGTTTCTGCCAGCCAGAGAAGGGAACCACCAAGGGAGAGATCCAGTGAAAAAAGGCCACTGCATCGGAGCCTTCACTACCTTTACTAAGACTGATAACACGGATGTTTGATCTGCCGTTGCAGTCCTCCAACCCCGCCTTTTTAATATAGTAATAATAATATACGCCATTTAGCAGACGCTTTTATCCAAAGCGACTTACAGTAGTGAATGCATACATTTTTTTTCAGTATATGTGGCCCCAGTGGGGATTGAACCCACAACCTAAGCGTTTCCAACGCTGTGCTCTACCAACTGAGCCACAGAGAGCCACTTTTTGGCTTCCAACCGCTCGACTCTGGAGCAGCACATGGACGTAAGCATAGCATTTTTTTAAAGTCCCAAAAGGTTTGTTTTCATACCTTTTAGCTCGCATGACAGAGCCGCCAGTTCCGACTGCATCGAGTTCAACTTTTCTTCCAGGCGACTGCATTGAGACTGAAAAACCTGTAGTTTATGTGCCCATGGTTCCAGATATGCCATAAGCTCCGACTGAGCAACTTTTACCCCTTCCTTAGAAGGGGATGCATGAAAAGATAAAGCCCTCTTTTTTGGCTCTGACATCTCGAAACCTCAATAAACAATACCTATTTATGAAATGCGTGAGGAGTTCAGGAAAATGAGTAAAAATATGCATATAATGGAGAGGAAGGGATGGAGCCAAGATTCACACCGCCATTTTCCAACAGGTCATGTGGAACTCCCCCGGTTTCCTATATTTTTGAGACTCCTGCACCTGGCTTTTTGGACCTCCCAATGATTTTAATGGCTTTGGGCCTAAATTCCAGGTCCGGTGACAGTGTGAAATGTTGACATACTTAATATTTTTTTTGTGAAAACAAGTCCATGTGCCTATTTGGGATAGTCTTTTTTTCAATTTTTTCAATTGTACTCTCTTCTAGTTCAACTACCCCCCTCTCTCATACTGCAAGTTTGCTGCCACAACTCTGGGACCGGCAGTGACAAAGGCGAACTGAACCGCCTCCTCCGAGACAGAACCCACCAAGCCGTCGACCGTAACTCCGATACACACAGAGCCGCTTGCACTCAGTAAACTCATGCCGGCTTCCCTCCCCCTGGGACAGACAACCAATTGCCGCCACCGAGCAGGACTCTTAGCCAGTGACGGCCTGGCGCAATTTGTGCTCGAACCCAGGCTGCAATGGGCAACCTGCTCTTAGAAAAAGTACCTTTACTGTTTGTGCAACTAAAGGGCCCCTTGTGACAGTCTGTAAGGCTGATGTCATTACAGGACTGTAAAGCTGATGTCACAGAAAAGCAATTTGCATGCAACTTTTATCACTTGCAACTAGATCCACCCTGGGTAGCATTGTGTAACACCCAGTGCAATCTATCTGCAATCTGACTGCAACACTTCGGCAGCACTTCTCACGGTCCTCTTCTGTGGACAGGGCGGTCTATCTGTCTTTATTTTTCATTTGAATACCATTTGTTGGTATCCTATCAAAGAGTGAATTATTACTATTTGGATTTCAGAAGCTTTGTTAAACTACACTATCATGGTTTCTGAAGGAAATAGCGTGGTATTATGTTGTGAACGCTGATTGGCTACCCACCACCATGATTGGCAGGATCGGAAAATTTATGACAATGCCAAAATGTACCCACATTTGTTGGGGGGGCTGTTAATTTCTCACCTTGAATATGGAGCTTAAGAATTTTTTATTTTGTCTTATATTGGCTTCACTGTAATAAAAGCTAGCCTAAATGGAGTGCATGGCTCACCCTGTATCAGAAAATTATCTCCTGAGACAGGACTGCTCATGCCGATACTGTATGGCTTAGAGGACAGGGATACAGTGATACAGTTTTTGGAAAGGGCCTTTCACACCTGTGTGAAGTTGTGGTCCAGTGGGGGAGCTCCCAGGTCTCTCCATCATATACTTACTCTGCTTTGGTTTGCAGCCGAGCATCGATGACAGTTAGACATAACTGACCTCTCTTACCCCCTCATTGTTTCCCTTGTGGGGGCACAAACGGGACTTCCCAGGAAAGGAAAGTAGTTTTGTAGTTTTTCTTGTGCTCCTTGAGACTTTAGCTGGTTTTTGTCTGCCGTTAAGTGAATAGTTAGTAGGAAGGTAATAGGGTTTAACTGCTGTCAGTAAGGGGAAATTAGGGAAACTGAGTTTATAAACTGCCTTCACTTGTGATGTCCTGAGTAATAATGTCATAAATAAGTAATGATATCATCTCTTTCTGTCTCCCTCCACAGGAGAGCAAGGAGCTGTGACCATGTTCCCTCTCTTCCTCCTGGACCATCACATGACCGCAGCAGAGCTGGGCTTCTGGAATTCTGTTGTCGCCATGACTTTTTCCATATGTGGCTCCTCCCTTGGTGGCCTGCTACTCTCAAAGTACAGGTAGAGTGCTGCTGGAATCACCTGGTGTTCCCCAACAGGCCCATAAGAGAGCCTGTGTGTGTGTGTGTGTGTGTGTGTGTGTGTGTGTGTGTGTGTGTGTGTGTGTGTGTGTGTGTGTGTGTGTGTGTGTGTGTGTGTGTGTGTGTGTGTGTGTGTGTGTGTGTGTGTGTGTGTGTGTGTGTGTGTGTGTGTGTGTGTGTGTGTGTGTGTGTGTGTGTGTGTGTGTGTGTGTGTGTGTGTGTGTGTGTGTGTGTGTGTATGTGTGTAGCGCAAAATGCCAAATTTGACAGGGAAGCTCCTCCTACACAGTTCAGCCATCTGTCACTTTAGAGTGCACCATAAAAGACTAAATTCGGACCTGTACCTCTTGAGTTTTGTTTTGCACATCTTGTAAATCGCTCTGGATTAGAGTGTCTGCTAAATGCCTAAAATGTCATGTAATGTTTATACTTTTCTGCTTTGCTTGCTAATTAGCTAACATTGCTACTAGCTGCTCCACGGCTGTTCAAAACAGGAAAATTAACAAACACAAAGACCATAGGAGTCTCCCTTTTATAGCAGATCTGGAATCAGCTCACATGTCCCCAGTCCTTACCCCAAGTATTGAATGCAAAATGAATGAGGATGCAGGATAAGAATATCAGGGCATAATGTTCCTACACCAGTAGGGCAGCAGTTTTATTATTGCTTCTATCAAGATTTGCAATAAAGCAGGTATTCAAAAAGGTTTAGGAATGCTGGTAGGTTTTCATATCCTTAAATGAGTTTAATTAAAAGTAGCAGTGTGCACTGTAGCACAGTCGTTGTGGATTCAAACAGGCAACCAAAGTTCAATGACCCCTAAATTTGTACTGTTGCTTCCTGCTTCACTGTGGTGACAGTATTACCACCACAATAGGGTGTATTGTGAAATTTGGTGATTTCCCAAAATGAACAGATCATCATCATTGTGTAAAATTCTGCTGCCTTTATCACCCTCGTAGTGTGCATAAAGAAATTATTACCAAAAATATTTTCTTCTGACTTGTTGAAGATGAGCTCCGTGTGTTGTGCGCTGCAGTTCTGTGCACAAGCATTGGAACCAGTAAGGGCAGACGGTTGTGTTTCCTCAGGCGTGAGGAAAGGCACACAGTGTGTGATGCAGACGGGAAGCCTCAAACGCAGCAGCCTGATAAAGGTAAAAGGCTGTCCAGGTGTCCTCCGTGGGCTTAAATCCATCTCCACCTGCCATACTAGGCTGTCCATTTTGGCCTGTATGTGTGCCTGTCACTCAAGCATGTTACAAACACATTGAGTACACTGAACATACATGGCTGCAGTAGGGTCTATCCTCAGACACTGCAGAGCCTAAATCCCTCTGGCACCCTCTTCTTGAGACTGAAGTAAACGCAGCCTGCTCTCAAAGCCAAAAATCTGTCTGTGCAAGGTGCAGGACCCGAGGTATCGATTTCCCCGACACGTCGAGCGCCCCCAGGGAGACGTTTTCAGGGCCTTTCTCTCATGCAGAGGCCTTAATAGGAACACTCTAAGACATGCTTTTATTTCTGTCTTCCTTTTTGTTTTAGAAGTAGAAATATATTCAGAAATATAAAGAGTCAGCATTTGACCATTTTTTGTTGGAATATGTTTGAGACTAATATGTACATTTTGGCATAGTTAAGAGTTTTATTTTCTCCTGCATTGTGTATTAGATTAGATTCATTTTACAGTTCTGATGCTAAAGTGAAATAAATGAATTACAGTATGTAAGCAAAACTGTATTTAAAATTTGAGGGATTAACGAGATTTATTAACCGATAAAAGTTTGCATGTTGACCTTAACTACAGCAAGTATGGTACTAAATACAGTTTTTTTGTAATTGTGTGGTGTGCTTTATATATTGCCAGAAGGCAATCCTACATAATATCTTTACATTACATAACTCTCCACACATCTGTCCATAATCTTACATTATTTATTTGGCTCAGAGCAAATATGATGCAATGTAATCTATAAATGACTAGCTCATATCCTTTATTCTCTAGAACTGTAGAATATATAGTCCCTTTAATGACATTAAATACAATTTAAAATTCATGTAAAAAAAAGAAGCTAAATAGTAGCAGACAGAGCCACTCGTCTATCTGTTTATTTTTCCCCCTTATTGTGTTCTCTTTCAGATGTAAATTCTGATCAACCGATCCATGTATTGAGTTTATGCCAGGCGGTAAAATGATACTTTGCAAATATCCCACCAAACATAACCTTTTAAAACGTGTCTGAATGCGCCGTGTTATATAGCGCCGACTCTAAAGTAGGAATGTAAAATTTCACACGCATTGTAACTTTTACCCGACACCGCGCGCTTTCAGTCCAACTTCCTCATCCCTGAGATTGAGTTTCCTATTCATCCCTCATTTGCTTCAGTTTCAGGCTGTTAAAAGCTAATTTGGACAGTTATCCTGCCTGATCTGAAACGCTTGACCAGCCAAAAACTGACCAGCCATAGAGCGAGCTGCATCTGTAACCCGAGAGAGTAAATCTTATCTCACCCCGCGTGCATGTGATACATCAGGAAGACTTTTTTTCCTTCTTTGTTTTTTTTGTATGATGCCAAATTTATTCCTCCTCCTGTTCTTATTCTTCGGAAGTTTAAGACACTGAAAAATACGAAAGTATGTAGTATTGAAGAGTGGGGGGGAAACACTAAAACAAGAAAATAGGAACTGGTTAGTATTTCAGTTGTCAAAACTAAAAGAACGGCAGGGCAGTAGACTCTTGAGCACGATGACGCCAGCTCCTTTTTTATTTAAGCATTTCAATTGTGTACAGTTCCTGTAATAAGGGATGAATCTGTGGACCACTAATGGACAGACACACAGATGGATTCAGATTTTTTATTTTTTTTATTTTGAAGATTGTTGGATTTCATGAGAAAAAAATCTCAGAATTTCAATGACAGTCGTTGAATTATTCATATCCTCCCTTTCCCTCCTCACCCCCCCTCCCCATTGCCCTTTCTCTCTTTTCCCTCTCCTCTGTCTCTCCCTCCCTTCCTCCTCTCTCTCACTCACAGTTTGTGAGTGTTGGGAACTTAAGTTTAAACCTAATCCATGGTGTTCTTAACTCTTAAATATGTAGTAGGCAAAGTTATCCTGAAACAAGAGGGGGATCCATTACAAGTGCTTACACAAGTGAGTGTGTTGAGGTGCAGCGGAATCGCCATTTTTTAAAGGGGACCTCACTGGCATGGAGGAAGACTGAAGCCATGGTTGTTTTTAGGACAGCAGTGTACCACATCTTTTTACATGATTTGATTTCATGTAATAATAAATAACTTTGTTTATATTGCAACTTGCGTCCAAAGTTAACAGCCCAACGTGCTACTCAGTTATTATCCATAAAATAACATGACCACGTGGATCAGAGTGATCAGTTCTAAAATTATTACATAATAACATCATGAATTTTCATTTACTGTGTGCTGCAGATCACAGAAAATAAATGTTTGATAATGATGTATAAGCTGAAATATGCAATATAGAGTTTATAGTGCACAATGTTTAAGCAATGATTTTTGTGAACAATTTATTTATTCAAATTTTTGCTTTTTAAAGAAGGAATATGTGTGAATTATCAATACAATAGTAGCAACATATCAAAAGGTAAGGGATATTAATACATTCAATCTTACATTTGTTTAATTTCAATATCTCATTAAAAAAAAAAAATACAACTATGGTGGTTGGGCGGGGGGGGGTGCTCAAATTTATATTAATTTGTGTAGTGAATCAGTTTGATTAATGTGATTATTAAATTCCTCGTCACAAACATCTCAGCTGCACACAGCCCCCGCGAACTACGTTTCCCCTCCCCCGTTTGATTGACAGCGTCCAACGGTCGTTTTGATTGGCAGTGGGATAAACGGTGGCTGGCTGACAGTGAGTAAGACGTTTGATGGTCACTAATTACCCCATGCTTAATCAGCCTGTCATAGCGGATCTTGTTGGGATATTGATTATCCCGCCAACTCTGCCCACCGGGGGACGGCACACTTTAACTTCAATTAGCACCGAGTGACGGCTGGGAGTTGAGCTTGCTCGGTCTCCTACAGTGTACCTGCCACAAACACAAGCTCAGGTAAAGAACTCAGTTGGATACATCATGCACTAAAATGGGCGCTTAATAGTGTAAAAATTTTCCACACAGGACTGATCCATTTAATAACAATGATACTAACACATGCACACACATTTGATATTTTAGCAAGCAACTGTACATTTCTCATGACTGCATCATATATTTTCCATGCATGCAAGGAGGAAAAATATAAATACAACAGTATGTATTTTGTGAAATCTGTAGATCAATTAAAGTGTCATGTGATTTGTTAAAAGGACAGTTTTTTCAAATATTTTATGTCAAGTAATAAAATGAAAATATTGTGTTAGTTAAAAGATAAGAACATAAGAATACATAATGCCGTTCGGCCCATCTAGGCTTTTAATTTCCTAGCCTAAAGAATATCCAGTACTGCATCAAGCCTGCATTTGAATACCCCAAGTGTTTGTGCCTCAACTACCTGACCTCGCAAGCTGCTCCAGGCATTGACATTGAAATCTCTGGTAGTTTGTTAATCCCTTTTATGAATTTAAAAACCATAATCAAATCCCTCCTTAGTCTCTGTTTGCTAAACTTGAATAGATTAAGTGTTTTAAGTCTTTCCTTGTAACTTTTACATTTCATACCAGGTACCAATTTAGTTGCCCTTCTTTGTACTTTTTTGAGAGCTTCTATATCCTTCTTGTAGTGTAGTGCCCAGAACTGCACTCAGTACTCTAAGTGAGGTCTGACAAAGGCATTATATAACATCAATATAACCTCCTTTGATTTATACAATTCAGTGTTTTCAATGCCTTTTGCTATGTATCCCTTTTTCACCGCTACAGCACACTGCTTAGATGCGGATAGACATTGATCAACTACAATTTAATTGGTCAACTCAAATTGAAAAATGCACTTAACCTCATCATTAGCTTTCCTTTTTCTACTACAATATTAAGAACTGCTTAGGATGACTTTTTGCGTCTTGGGAAATTTTTATTTCAAAGTGCCTTTTAGCTGCCCTTATTTCCTTTTTAGCCTTAGCCCATGTATTACAATAATCAACCTTCTCTCCGAATTGTCTTTTTTATATACTCTGTCTATACAATGTCTTATTTTGTCTCAAAATCTCCCGTAAAGATTTAGCTATCCACTGTGGAGTTTTTCTATCTTATTCTTTGGTACTTTAGCGATGCATTTACACTGTGCATCAACAATTTTTCCATTTTTTTCTTCACTGTTTTGCAATATAGAAGTTTTACCAAATCGATATTACTCAAATTCTCTCTCATTTTATTGTCAGCTTGCCTGAAGAAAAACATTTTACAGTTTGAGGAGGCATTCTTAACTTGCCAAAAAATATCAAAAGTAACTGCACTATGATCACTTGTCCCTAGTGGTTCTTCTTCCTCAGAGCTGCAAATTCTGTCAAGATTGTTCCACAAAACCAGATCCAGTATTGATTTCCCTCTCGTAGGCTGAGCAACAGACTGCACCAAAAAAGAGTCATTAACCACATTTAAAAACTCCTCTTCACATTTGCCCTGACACTACTTCCCAGTTAATAGTGGGGTAATTCAATCACCCATTATTAATGTCTCTCCTTCCTGACAGGCTTGTTTTATGTTTCAATAGAGCATAGTATTTATGTTGCTGTCTGGAGCTGGTGGTCTATAGCATACTCCCGTATTAAGGCCCTTCTCATGTTCTCCCAGTACTCTAATCCAGATATCCTTACAAGGAATGAGGGAGTTAATTCCTGGAATTTCCTGCACATTAAGATTTTATTTCACATAAAGGGCCACACTATCATTCCTGAACAATTTGTACCCCTCCATTTAATATTAATCCCTGTCCACTGACCAAACCCATGTCTCTGTAATTCCAACAATGCCATAACCCCCATTGAACCTGACAGCCTCCAGTTCCATAAATGCATTTTTTATGCTTTTAGCATTTAAACAAAGGACCATCAGTGTATTACTCGCACCTTTATTCTTGTCCACTTCCACACCTGACTGTGCCAAACCACCTCTATTAACATTATGCTCTAAAAGGTTATTAATTATATCCTCACAGGTATTATTTTATTTTGCCCTGTTATCGACCATCTGGGCAGTCTGTGCCTCCCTATCCTTAATACTAATACTAATTTCCCTCCCTGCCCCTCCCCCACCCACCCACCCACCCATTCCCTAGTTTAAATATTCCTCCACTACCCTAAGCATACGCTGGTCCAATGCAGCTGTACCCCTCTGGTTCAGGTGTCCCAGTGCTCCATAAACCTGTACCCCTCTTTCCTACACCAGGTTTGTAGCCACGTGTTAAATAAAAATAAAAATAAGTAGATTGTTATTGAAAGTTGGGGCCATGTTATTTAATGGCTTGGCATTTCATTTCACTTCTCCCTCCCCACCCCACAGATAAAAAAAGGATTTGCTGCCCATGTTACAGTGGTGTATTGAGTGGGGCTCCTTGTATTTGCAGTATCCAGCCCTTGATGATGAAAGCCTTTGTGTTGCGATTGGTCAGTATGGCTTTCCAGACTGTCCTAGTGGGGTTCCAGAGCCACTCCACTCTGCTGAAAGGTAAGCAGTTCATTATTATTAGGATAAATAATACATACATTTGGAAAACGGAAGAGGGTGACTACAATGATGATAAATTAACTATATTGACAAGATAGAGGAGGCACGTTGATCAAAATAAATACCTTATTGGCAGGATAAAGTTAGGGTGATGGTGATGGTGACGACGGTGAGGATAGCATAAAGTTGTTGGGTCTTTGGGTTATCATTTTAATTTGGATATAGCCAGTGTTGTTTAAACAGCATTTTAGGAATACCTACAAAATAGCAGCTGTTGGGTGTGCCTGTTAAATGGGTTGGCCCTGCTTACAATAGGGGGTGGGGGCTTTCTGGTTAATGGGTCTGCCCTGCTTCAGATGAGAGGGGGGTTCTGGTCAATGCATCGGTCCTGCTCCGATGGGAGGCGGGGGGGACTCTGGGTAATGGGTCGGCCCTGCTCCGTGTTTTTTGTGTGATGATGATGTAATCCAGGCCCTATGGGCCATTGTCCCGACTCACCTGTTCCTTTTTGGGGCTTCCTCACTTCCCTGCACATTTCACTGAATAGATCAGAGGCTACAGTTACATTCATTTGTCCACCTGAGGCACCTGTTTCAGGTGTGTGTTGGGGGTGGATTAAAAACTACAATAAACAGATGGGAGACCTCCCTTGTCTTTCACAAGTGTAATGTCATAAAACTTGAAAATGAATTCGGAAAAAATAACGGAATAAATAAAATGGGATGCAGCGTATAAGGTGGGCCTTGTGCATGCAGACTGGGTCCAAATGGCTTGTGTATTTTAGCTGCTGCCCCTCTCCCTCACCGTGGCTCTTAAAAAGCATGAAAATGCACCAAATGCCCATTTTGCATGAGCCCATAGGCACTGTTGAAACACAATCCTTCTTACTAAACACTTTAGAGAAAAACTGTACATACAATACAGTACAGTCATTTAGCAGACACTTTTATCCAAAGTGCATTCAGCTCGAATGAACAACCACTTGAATGAGCTACCATGTCTAAGAACATTATTTGTCATGCAAGCCTCAAACACAAGTGCCAATTACAAGGTAATTAACAAAAGCAAAAAAATCAAAAAAAAAAGTAGCTCACTGAAGATTGTATTCACATTATGCGTTGTCAGCGTTTGTCAAAATTTTCCGCTACGTGTTGTTGAAAGTTGGTTGCTTTGGAGACCCCCGTGTATCACAAGAAGTGGCATCTGTCACTCGGAAACAAGACGGCTGCCCCCCCCCTCGCTTGGCGGTACTTTTGGATGTTTATTTTATGAAAAGGCTTCACTTTGTATCACCACGCTTCTTCCCACCATGCATACTCCTCGATCTCCCTCTGTCAGCGCCATGTGAACCTCGCCGTCGCTCTTTCCTGACACAGACACCAGGAACAAAGACCCCCTGGATTTCTTCCTGCTGCTCAAATATTATATGAGACACCCTGCCTGGCATGAGAGGAATTTCATATCTCTCATTTCTGGATTAGTAATGGAGAAGTCTTGTTAGGCAAAACTAAACATTAGCGCTGAATTATTAAGGAAGCAAGTGGAACTCAAAGCTGCCTCATCACTAACGGTCTTTAGAGGGGATTCATGTTTGGCTGAATAGGACGAGATGGCAGGCCTTCTCCAGGCTCAGATCTGGCTTCTCGCCTGGCTGTGAGTTTGCTGTTTTCAAAACCACATTCCCTCACTTTCTCTTGGCTGAAACATCTGTATGATGGTGGAGTAAACCTTTATGAACACCTTTACTGATGTCTGTCTTATCATGTCACAGAAACACTGTTTTCTTCTTACAGGTTTACACATTTATATCAGTGGGATTTGAAAATGATTTGAAATGAATTCCAGGGAAAGTATTCGTTTGGGCATGCTAAACACACATAGAATTGATGGCCCTTAGAAGTCTGGAAAGAAAAAAACCCAGGTAAAGTGATTGGATGAACTTTACCAGCAAAGCATTTAGAAATCAAAGTTATGAGAGCCCTCACTGCCACGTCCAATCAATCAGACCGTGTCTAAGCATGCATGGTGGTTTCCCAGGTGCAGCCGTGCTGAGTTTGATTGTCCAACATTTTCTCGGGGGCCTCATCACCACCCTCACCTTCACTACCATGATGCACTGCACTCAGAGAGCGGAGGAGCGCATACAGGTAAGAGCCACGCCCGACTGTCTGTCACTCACACCTCAAAAACCTGCACTCAGAGCAGAGGAGAGCATACGGGTAAGAGCCACGCTCATCTCAAACACGTGTGCATCTGTCTGTCACTCACCCATCAAATACTAGCAGCTTCGTATGGTTGCCAGTTGCGACAGGCACGCTCACCAAATTCCCCAAATGGGCATACAGCACACTTTAACAAACTGTTCAGCTGTTTTGACCAGCATGTATTAAACAGTTATCCATTTTTCACTTTATTTAACAGTGTATCAATATTCCCCATATCAGGACTATAGGGACAGTTTACAGGAGCGTTTACTGTAAGACTACAGGGATAGTTTACGTGAGCAGTTACTGTAAGACTACAAGGATAGTTTATGGGAGTGGTTATGATATGACTACAGGGACGGTTTACGGGAGGGGTTACTGCAAGACTACAGGGACAGAGCACAGTTGGAGACTGTGGTGACGTAACCACGCAGAACAGAAGCTGCTTATCAGCAATACATCAGTGGCTTTGTGGAATAACTTGTCTGTCCTATACAGCATAAGGGCCCAGTTTTTGGTAAGCTGAATAGATTTCGATCTCCCCCTGACTTTGACTTTGACGGCCTGTTCCAGAGAGACCCCTGTGAGATTAATAAAATGTTGACATAATTCCTTTTGTCCTGTTAAAATAGGGCACTTTTGCCTTCAGGTGATCATTCAGGTGGTTTCAGACAACAGGCAATCAGCTGTGAAGGTTGTAAATTATGGTTTGGGGGGGTACAGTGGGGGGGTGGAATCATTATGTTTTTCGGTCTGTATGTAATTAAAAAAGCAAGGTATTATCGTATAATGATGATGGTGGTAATAATAATAATATTAAAATGAGAGGATGACCTGTAGGTTAATTAGAAATTTCTCACGACACATATAGCTGTGTTTTTCTTTTTTCCCTGCTGAGCATTTTGAAAGGTGGTGTCAGATGACTGTAAGGAGATATAGGCTGACTGCATATGAAGGCTCAGGGGACTGACACTGAATATGTTAAACAAGTTAGTCAGAATAATGACACTTTTACACCGGTTGCAGCACCATGAAATAGCCTAGGATATCCACCCCCACCGTCGCCCCCCCACCCCCACGCTCCTCAATATTCGCGGTCACTGCACCCACGGCGTGTGTTCCCATAGAATGTTCTCACACCACCGTTTCCATCCTTCTGGAAAGAAGTGTTATTAGCCGTTCAGAAATTACGCCGTTAGCAGTACATGGGCTACACGCCAAAACGAAAGTCCACTTCCTGTAGCTAAAGTGAGAGCTCTGACAGTATATTCTCTCTGACGGGTCTGTGGTGATGAATGATATCGACTGAGCAACCGTCAGGGTCACCAAGTGCCAACAACAGTGGGAGAAACATGACAACAGACCAATTACTCTGCCTGGTGCCGCCTCTAAAAAGTGGGGCTCATTACATGTGTTTTTTTTAAACTCTCTTCCCTCTGGTCAACTTGGAAAGCTACACGACCCTGCTCCGTGTTTTAAAACGGCCTCGCCTCTCCTCGCAGACGGAGGCTAATCTACAGACGCCTTTTTATTTGCACTCTCCAGAATCTGTGCTGATTTCACCTCTCCAGAGTCTGTGCTGATTCCCAGTTCCCGAACATCACGGCCCCTTGCGAGAGATTCACACTAAATCCAGCAAAGAGAGTCATAGAGGACCCCACAAACATCCTGTTCCCTGAATATGGCCCTTTACCGTCCGATAGCAAAAGAACAGCTGACTTCTTATGTAATTGCTCTTATATGATTGTGTATTTGATTGCTCTTATGTGATTGTCTGTGATTTTCATCTGTATGATTGTGATCTATGTGATTGCTCATGTATATTGATGTTTTTGGGCATCCAAGAGAAACTCCTGAAAAGGCATTATTTTAAATTCAATTAAATTCTAAATCTCCAGGCAACGCACTACAGTTTCCTGGCAACCCTTGAGGTGCTGGGGAAGCTGGGCTTCAGTGCTGTGGCGGGATGGGTGGTGGATGCGGCGGGGTTCCAGGCCAGCTTCCTTCTCTTCCTCCTCCTCTCTGCTGCTGCTACGCTCCACGTCTGGAGCGCTGTGGACATCGGGGGCCCCAGGAAGTAGCTGCGGCGATGCACTTGTGCATATGAATGGGTGTATGTGTGTACATGCATGTGTTAATGTTTGTATGTGTCTGTGTTTGCATTTGCGTGTTAGTGAGTAGATGTTTGTTTGTGTGTGAATGAGTAATTGTGTTTTTGTGTTAGAGAGCTTGTATATGTGTGTTTGAGCATGTGTGTGAGTAAGTATTTGTGTGTGAGCCTGTGTCCTGTTTGATCGCGTTGTTGGTTTGGAATCAATCAAGTTCACTGGAGATTTAACTATGTGTTTTTGAAATGTTTCCTGTTGTACCAGCAATAAATTCATTTTCACAAATAACAAAGAGAATGCTGTGTGTACAGTGAAATATACATACATATACAGTAGGTAGGTAGGTAGATAGATAAACCACAGATAGGTAGAGGGGTGCAGTTAGTGGAACGGAAACCTCTTGTTTTAAAGCGGTGCAGAAAAGACTATGTGCTATGTGAGAGAAGTGATGCCAGTTTCCCAGCATGCTTTGCAGCCACCACCTGGCATTTGCCGGCAGCCACGAGCTCCCCCCGATGGCCCTAGCTTGGAGCCTGCGGGCTATGCACCACATGGCTCGGTGCTCCTCGGCAATGCCGTGAGGAAGGAGGCGGTCCTCAAAGCACAGCGCTTCCGCTGTCACATGACATGCGCTATGGCTCACACTGAACAGTCCTAATACAATCGTTCCTCATGGGAATTTGTGCATCACATTATTACTGCTTGCATGGAAAGTCCACTTTGGCCTAGTTTTAGTCAACATTTGTCCTTTACTTTTACTCAAGATTAAATGCAAGGGCTTGTTTTTGTCCCAACCTGCACGGATTGGCGAGTTCAGAAATTGCCCTAATTAGCTTGTGAAATTAACTGTTCGTTGGTTAAATCCCCATCAGTCACACTGAAAAGTTTTAAATATGGCCTTCGATGCTGGTGTTGCCAACATTTCCTCACTGGAATCTCACTAGAGGGAAATTACCGAGAGAAGAGCTGGGAAGACCATTATGTCATGATGCCATAATGCATATGTCGCAACATCCTTCATTGTGATGTATGTATGTAAACACATTTGTCTGTGCACAAATAGTGGCCCACCCTGGAGATAC
This sequence comes from Aldrovandia affinis, assembly GCA_029706075.1. Classification (NCBI taxonomy): domain Eukaryota; kingdom Metazoa; phylum Chordata; class Actinopteri; order Notacanthiformes; family Halosauridae; genus Aldrovandia; species Aldrovandia affinis. The sequence continues at coordinate 419,633 of JAINUG010000069.1, forward strand.
AAGGCTGTTTATAGCGTGCAGTGAAATTTGGTTTCTGTACTATTTAAATTAATTCAGTTCGCACAGTTCCCAAACTGCTCTTTTAGAGCGCAAGATTGAATCATTCAGACATTCAAAAAGATTTTATTTTTACATACAATCTATTTATACTGTTGTATTCATACATGTTTATACAATGGTTGTGCCCCACCTGGGAATGGAACTTCTTACAAGCCCAGTTCCCTAAGCATTATATCACGTTGCTGCCATGTTCAGCCCGAAAAGCACAGTATTTCATAAAGGGGCGTGGTTAGCAGGGATGATTAGTCTGCCTGACTGTCACTGGCTAATTTATATGTTGGATGACATTATCATGTTATTACATACTATTGTGCTGTATTGTTAAATGCATGTACTTTTTTCTAATGTGTTTGTGTTTTGTTTTTTTATACTTTTATTTTTCTGTGGCTATACACATTTAATGCAGTGCATTAGATATTAGTTTTTTAGTATTGTAACAATGCTTTTTGCCATGTTCCTGACAAATATACAAATAAATGAATAAATTAAAACTAGCATGCTATGTGCAAACCAGCCCTAGTCCTGCTTGTGGCTGCTGGCTGCACGTGTGAAAGGAAGGAGGTTGGGTCTGTGTAATGTCACAGTACACCTGACCTACTCAATAGCTTTCACATGTCTGACAAGCAATTTAAAGGGGATTACCGAGCCGAACATGCGCTTACAATAGGACCCCACTTTGCGTTCGTAGACGTGGCATTATGCACTTTATGAGCAGGCGGGGAAGACCTGGGATCAGCGCTCAGGCTTGTCAGCGATCAGTGTCAGCACCACTGTCCCTGTACAAAAGAGGCGTGCAGTGCCGCGGCAAGACTGTGCTAATGCGCCAAAATTGCCAGCCAGTGAAGGGAACCCCCTGCTCTCGAACCCGTGTGATGTAATTTTATCTTCACTCTGTGCTAATTACACTGCCAATTAACAGGGCCTCCACACCAGTCACTGTTCCATTTCATTCATTGCCTGGAAGAAAAAAGAAAGCAACCGTCAATGTTTTCCAAACTGTTGCTGCAGTCAGCACTTTGTCTTTGTGACGCCATGGCTTTGGCTTGATTTCTGTGGCACCGCTCGCAAATCTCTGCTCTAACCACTTCAGAAATACATCAGAAGCCTTATGGAAAAACCCCCAGGTCTGGCCCAGAGTTGCCTGGTGTGAGCAATTCTGACGCAGACGTCTGGGGAAAATCACGGCGATCGCAGTTGGACAGCAGCGCAGGTGTCTCCTCAATGTGACTTTGTGTAGATGGAGCGGTGTAGTATAATGGTTAGGGAACTTGGCTTGTAACGAGAAGGCTGCAGGTTCAATTCCCAGGTGGGGCACCGCTGTCTTACCCTCGAACAAGGTACTTAACCTGAATTGCTTAACCGGAACAAACTAAGTTGTTCCGGTTAAGAGCATCTGCTACACATGCCTGTAATTTAATAATATAATGCTTTAGCTGCATGCGTGGGTTCTGTCTTGATTCTCAGTTGGAGGCCGCATTGTACTGTACTTCTGCTGACGTGCAGCTGTGAAACATAAGCCATCCCACCCTCACCCCACTCCAAGTGTGCATGCATGCAGATTTGGAGTGCGTCGCCACATGCAGTAGCTACCCCACCCCTGTGTGACTGGCGGGGTTCGAGAGACGTGCAGGAGGTGGGGGGCTGTCCTCTGTATACCTGACTCATCCATTAACTGATCATCCCTTCTGGAACCTGCTGGATTTCAAATCTGGACTTTTGACACATGAAATGGAAAAATATATCCACATCATTTTTTAGGCTTATTCTACACTGTATATAGGATTTAGGCCTATATATTTTTACAGCCTTTATATTGTGTATATCTGATTTAATACAGAAATTATTTGTGTTTTTAGGCCTGTGGCAAAATTGAATCAAAAATATGCTAGTCCTTGTTGAATTTCATATTTTGTCATGTATCGCACAGCAGTAATTTATTTTAATACTAACCGTAGCACTTCTATTCAGGCTATCTCTCTGCAGTCGGACTTAAAGTCTGTGTTTCGGTTGCAATCAGGTAGTCAATGTTTCCAGGAAATACGTTTGATTTTCAGAGAAAAGCCTTGCAACCTTGAAGTTTGGGGTGAGGGGGGGATCGTGTTGTGGCAAGAAAAAAAGGGAAACAAAAAAGGAGAAGAAGATGTCTAGTACATAGCCTAAAGTGCTGATGGAAAAGAGATGTCATGCTGTTTGCTGTGGTCTCGCAGAAGTGCAGCACTTGAGCGAGGTGTCCCGAGGATGCTGCATTTCCATATCTGAGCCAGGGGTCCATCTGCCTGTGATTCTGCCACACTTCACACCCACAGTTCTGTCAGAGAGTGCGTGGTAAAATGTTAAGCTCTTCTGATTTCCACCGTCGTCCCCTGTGCCTCTACGCACATAAAGAAGGTGACGCCGACAAGAGGAAAGGACAGCGCCGAGCAGGAGAGTGGCGCTTCCGTATCCTGGAGCATCTCAGGCTCATATTTTAATAATTGTGCAGAAGGATACACAAAAGCAATCACAACAGTGGTGTCAAACAGGTATCACAGTGAATGGGGCTGGAACGGGACAGACGCTCGATTGAGGCCCTGCCAAGGCAGAGCATTAATCACATAGTCACGAGACGGGGTGACAATAAGGCACAACCCACACACACACCAAAAACACCAGCGAGCTTGCGCCCAGTAAACTGATTAATAAATGCATTAAATAAAAGACGGGCCTGCGATTTTCCGCCATGTCTTGGACCGTATTCGGTTTCCGTCACAGAAAACGCAGAGATTGCAACATGTTTTAATCTCTGCAAACAAAAGCGTTTTGTCATTGCCCGGAGGAGAAGGTGTCGTTTTTGCACTGGTCTTTGTGCACCAGCCTGCAGAATGGCTCGCTGGGGCATTGTCTTTCTGGGAAACTTAAACCTGAGGTGCAGAGTGACTGGCTATCGCAGGCATTGGGTGTCCGAGCGCTTCCTCCCACCATATTTAGCTTTGTTTGTTCGCAGAATAAGACACACAAGCTTGTCTCCAGATGAGATCTGTTTTCAAACTCCTGCGTTTCTCTTCCCTTATTATTCTTGTCTTCTTTGTTTTGTTTCTTCTTTGTTTGTTTTTTTGTATACCTTTTCAGGGCAGATAGCTGTCGTGATACTTTCTTTGAAAAAAAAAAAAAAAAAAATTCACCCCTGGTAAAATGACTTTGTGCAGGTGCACTTAAAAAAAAAAGTTCAACAAATATGTGTTATTAGTTAATAGTTAAATACTTTTTTCCTGAAACATTTTATGAGAACATAAGAATACATAATGACAAGAACAATGACGAGGCCCATCTAGGTTCATCACGTCCCGCTATAAAAAATATCCAGTACTGTATTAAGTCTGGACTTCAATACCCCATTTGTTTCTGCCTCTCCTACATGACCTGGTAAGCTGTTCCACAGATTAACACCTCTCTGTAAAAAAAATTAAAACACCTGTGTCCTCTTGGTCTGCGAACTGAACTGAACTTTCACTTGTAGTTCACTTTGTTAATCCCTTCTTTGAATTTAAAAAACATAAATCAAATCCCCCCTTAGTCTCCTTTTGTTAAACTTGAATAGATTTTATTTCCTTGTAACTTTTCATACCAGTCACCAATTTAGTTGCCCTTCTTTGTACTTTTTCAAGAGTTTCTATATCTTTCCTGTAGTGTGGTGCCCAGAACTGCACACAGTACTTTGTGAGGTCTCTATCAAAGGCATTATATAACATCAATATAACCTCAGTTGATTTATACTCAGTACCTTTTGCTATGTATCCCAGCATCCTGTTGACATGTTTCACCTCTACAGCACACTGCTTAAATGCAGATAGACTCTGATCAACTCCTCCTAAAAATATTCCTGTATTACATTTTTATTTCTCAAATGCATAACATACACTTAATAATGTTGAATGTCATCTGCCATTTATTTGCCCACTCCAGGAGTTTGTTTAAATCATCTTGTTACTGATTACAAACTGTTTGCTAAGTCCCCACATTTTGTATCATCTGCAAATGTAACTATTTTGCTACTAACATTATTGAGATCAGTTATATCAATAAGGGAAAGCAGAGGTCCCAGCACTGATCCCTGCGGAACTCCACTGCCCACAGCACATAGGTCAGATACAACTCCTCTTTGTATTCCACCTTGCAGCCAATTATGAACCCACTCTGAAATAACTCCTATAATTCTATCCCTTAATCCCTTATTTTTCAGGAATAATTCCAATTTGTCCCTAATAATTGGGGCGTTTGGTTGATCTGGACAGATAGTACCTTAGGAGATGGGCAGCCGACTCATGTAAATGGGTGCTCTAACCTCTGGTTCCGACAGATCATCCTAGCTCATGTATGGCTCCTCGGAATTGCTAGTGTATGGCAGTGGCCACACCCTGGTTCCTAACCTCGGGTGGTTAGCAAAACTACATAAGTGAACCTGTATGGTGGATTCCTGCAGGTGAGGGATGTCTCCCCTCAGTACACGAAGACTGCAACGGTGGAATAGGCAGGCTTGGTTGTAGACTGAATCACCCGGTTATGATGGCGAAGCAGCAGTAGCCGTTCAATCGACTATGTGGCATTCCTTCGGAGCGTCTATAGGAGTGCCGATAACCCGCTGCCTTGCGGTGCGTGGCATTGGTTTGCCAAAGACTAGCAGAGTCAACTGTACCCAAACCTCAATAGTTCTGGCATCACACTGAGTATTCAGCCACTTGAAAACATGATGAGTACAACCTACAGCTCCAGGGTTAAAGCCCCTGCATTGAATCTTCCCACTCAGGAGACTATTGACACTCAGTCCCATGACGACGGCATCCAAAACCCTCCTGGGAGGGCCTCGTCTGATAAAAATAGTCGCCTGAAGGGACTTGCTAGACCAAATAAAACCATCTTCCTTAGTCAGCTAAACTGTCGTAGCCTTTCTTCTCTGTCTTCCAGAGAAGAACTTAACAAACACCTTTGTGACTACAATATATCAGTTGCCTGCATACAAGAACACCGTCAAATGCATGGACAAGACGACCCTGACATCCTTGTATCTAGCATAGGGTCTTCAACCATTTTTACTTCCTCTGCAACGTGGAACCTACATGGTTCTGCCATTGGGCGTATAGCGATTACTGTCAAAACATCTTTGCTCCCTCTGCTTATTTCCATCTCTAAGATTAACAGTAGAATAATGCTCGCAGTCTTTAAAGGCAATCCAAAGACATACGTTGTCTCCTGCTATTCTCCAACTAACGTCAGTGACGAATCATCTATTACCCATTTTTTTGAGCATCTCAATGAAACTATCGCCTCCATTCCCTCCTTCTTATCGGTGGCGATTTCAACGCCCATGTAGCAAGGAAGTTTTCCTACCACCCTGTTACTAACTGAAATGGTCCGTTTCTCACTGAATTTGTTAACCAAAATAACCTTATCACCAATACAATGTTTCAGAAATCGTCAAAGAAACTCTGGACTCATTGCTCACCTAATAAGTTCCTATCACAGATCGACTTCATTCTTTGTCGTAAACGATGGAGAAATAGCATCCAAGATTCCCAAGCATATTCCACCTCTGATCCGTTCGGTTCTGACCAATGCATTGTCTGTGCTAAGGTTAGGCTCAGTCTTCGTTCTGAAAAACAATCTGCCCACTTGAAGCTAAATTGGGCCTCCATGACTACGGATCAAAACCTTGCATCTGCAAATGAGGACCATATTTCAGATGAGTGGTTCTCTATGGAAAATTGGGAAGTCACTGAAACGCCTCCAGTCACTAGCCCAGTTAACTTAGCTAGCACATTTTTGATCTCCTGTTAAGTCCAACCTGAGCCGTCAATGCAGCTTAGAGTCAACAACATACTTAGTACTTTTGACAAATGAAACTTGACTTGCATTGGCCCAGGTATGGAACACTGCATCCCAAAGTGAAGATCGAATGGCCTCATGGAAGCTTTTTGAAAACCTTCTGAACTGAAATAACAAATGTTCAAGTCTTGACCCACTTTTGAAAAACTTTTCTGTAATACAACCATCCCTATTTTGGAAGGAAATCGCAACCGGAAATTGCCCGCCTGAATGGGGCATCTCCGGCATTGTGCCAGTTCCGAAAAAAGGTGACCTGACCATCTCAAACTATCTGAGAATCAGTCTAACTCAAACAGCTGCAAAAATCTACATCCGTCTTTTGCTGAATCATATTCGTCCTGAGTTGGAAAAGGTCCTTCGCCCCAACCAAAATGGTTTTCGGCCTCTGAGATCAACTTCTTCACAAATCCTTGCTCTCAGACGAATAATTGAGGAAATTCAAAATCATCAGAAAGAAGCTGCAATAATCTTCATCGACTTCTGCAAAGCATTCGATTCTATCAACAGACCCACGATGTTTAAAATTTTGAATGCTTACGGAATCCCGGAGGAGATTGTAAATACCATCAAAATTATGTACGAGGATACAAGTGCAGTCGTTCTCACTCCAGAAGGCGAAACTGATTCATTTTCCATCAACACTGGCGTTCTCCAGGGTGATCCACTTGCCCCCTATCTATTCATCATAATTTTGGACTACGCCCTGCGGATAGCAATAAACGACACTGATGGTCTAACTCTGACTTTCCGTAGAAGTAGTAGATATCCTGCTCAACACCTCTCTGACCTAGATTACGCTGATGACATTAGTCTGCTTGCTGACACCCTTTGAGATGCAGAATCTCTCCTCCACAAAGTTGAAACTTTCTGCAAGTCCATTAGTCTCTCTCTTAATGCAAAGAAAACTAAGTACATTCACCTCAATCCCTCCACCGCTGGCAACATAGCACTTGATGGCAGTAAGATCGACAAAGTTGATGACTTCAAATACCTGGGCTCCTACACAAACTCGACCTACGATGTTGAATGTAGGAAGGCTCAAGCCTGGTCTGCTCTCCACTCATTGAGGAATGTTTGGCAATCTTTAATCCGTAAAAGCTCCAAAATTAACATCTTTAAAACATCCGCAGAGTCCATTCTCCTCTATGGGTGTGAGTCTTGGGCCCTCACCAGCAAGATCACTAAGTCTATCGATGGTACCTACACACGGATGTTGCGTGCTGTCCAGAATGTTTCCTGGCAGGACCACCTTCCAAACTCCGCCCTGTACGGTGCCCTCCCCTCCATCTCAAGTGTCATCAGACAGCGTTGTCTTCGGCTAGCCGGACATATCCTTCGGCACAATGAGCCAGCCAGTCGTGTCCTCCTTTGGACACCAGACTCTCCCCGTCGTTGAGGTCGATCTAACATCACCCTTAAATCGTCCATCGAACTGGAGACAGGACTGTGCGGATCTCTTCGTAACGCAATGCTTGACAGGGAATGCTGGATGAAGCTCATCAAGTCATCACAGATGTGAATGAATGAATGAATGAATGAATGAATGTCGCTAATAATATATTCCACTATTGTACATGAGATGCAGATTACACTGACGGACGATATTGTTCTTTTTAACATTTTCTTTTCTAGTTAAGCAATTCCTGGAATACAATTTATTTCATAAAATGCCACCATGAAATCATATGACGAATAATACCACCTGCAACATCAAATCTTGTTTATCAAGTAATGCAGACTGAAAAATAATTTCTGAGGAGCACAAGGTGACTGCTAAGAAGTTCTCATTTTCGTTATGAATTATGAAGTAATGTATAGTTCAAAATGAACTTCAGTGACCTACAGGCCCCACAGCGACCTTCAAAAATGTTCCAACCAGCCACCAAATCACCTGTCTGAAAATGTGAGCTAGAACAGAAAATGGCCCCCATTTTTGACAGCCATTTCAGCCATGTAGGGTACAGTTGAGCAGGGAATCATAAAACAGTCCTGCTTTGTATTCATTTAAACGAAACCTAATCCAGCTCCCGCCCCATCTTTTCCTTTATCCCCATCCCCTCACCCACCCTCCTCCAGCACAGTGTCACCATCAAGCTAGTCAATTCATTTAGCATTCCATTTGTAATGTGGTTTTAATAAGGTGACTGGAAAAAGGGGGGTGGGGTGGCACCCACCTTATACAACAGGTACACAGTGAACTATGTGACTCACTTTGGCCCCCCTGCTCTAAAACCTCATACATGGGGTTCAACTGAACAGCCTGTTAACTCCCACACTTTTGTGGCACACCCCTTGGGCTGGATGGAAATACGTTGGTAGCGTTGATTCGCAATGAAATGCAAAGTGTCATGGTTTTTTTTCCTTGACAAACACACTTCAGCTAGTTCAATGATATTTCCAAATATTGTTGTATTGAAAAATGCTTACATTCCTTGCAATTTGAGGTTAATGACAACTGTTGAGTGCATCCCTGGGGACCTGTACTATTGGGAAAAATGATCCCACTTTACATTAAATGGCCCTAATACCCATGTAATTACACGGTAACTACGAGTAGGTACTGTGTAACAACTACAGTGCATCCGGAAAGTATTCACATCGCTTCACTTTTTCCACATTTTGTTATGTTACAGCCTTATTCCAAAATTGATTAAATTCATTTTGATGGAATGCCCAGAGATGTTTGTCCTTCTACCAGGTTCTCCCATCGCTGCAGAGGAACTCTGAAGCTCTCTTAGAGTGGCCATTGGGTTCTTGGTCACCTCCCTGACCATGTCCCTTCTTGCCCGGTTACTTAGTTTGGCCAGACGGCCAGCTCTAAGAAGAGTTGTGGTGGTTCCAAACTTATTCCATTTCACAATGATGGAGCCCACTGTTCTCCTGGGTGCTTTCAATGCTTTAGCAATGTTTTTATACCCTTCCCCAGATCTATGCCTCAACACAATTCTATCTTGGAGGTCTATGGAGAGTTCCTAGGACTTCATGGCTTTTTTTACTCTGACATGCACTGTCAACTGTGGGACCTTACATAGACAGGTGTGTGCCTTTCCAAATCATGTCCAATCAATTGAATTTACCACAGGTGGACTCCAATGAAGTTCTAGAAACATCTCAAGGATGATCAGTGGAAACAGGATGCACCTGAGCTCAATTTTGAGTGTCATAGCAAACGGCGTGAATACTTATGTACATGTGATATTTTCATTTTTTATTTTTAAAACATTTGCAAAAATTTCTAAAAAACTTTTTTCACTTTGTCATTATGGGGTATTGTGTGTAGAATTCTGAGAAAAAAAAAGAATTTAATTTTGGAATAAAGCTGTAACATAACAAAAAGTGAAGCGATGTGAATACTTTCCGGATGCACTGTATGTATGTATAATGTTACATTGTACATACAGTTATAAAAACCTGTTTGCAGATGTATTTGTAGTGTTATTTTCTACTGAAGTCAAAATGAAGTTCCCGTAGTAACAATTATAAGTACTAGCTAGCTAATTCATTCTCCTATTCCTCCATAATTATGAGATGAACTTCAAACATGCAAAGTTCAACAAATGTTGAAATACACTGTTTAGATAGTAAGTACAATGTAACAATGTATATATACAGAGTAGTTACACTGTACTTACTTCTGTAGTTATAGTGTACTTACACAGGTTTAGGGCCACTTAATGTGAAAAAAAGAACATGTGTCCCAGAGTTTATGGAACGAGTCAAAATGTGCAGGCCCTGAGTGTCTGTGTGATAACTGGAGGCTCTTACAGGTGTGTAACAGGTATCCCAGCCACTCAGCCTCCAGATAGCAGCCCATGGCTCCCTGCACATACTGCTCATGCCATCTGTTTCTGGTGACTGTCTGTCACACGCCGGGCAGCACAACCAGGATTGGAACAGGACAGCAGGATGCAGGGAATGGAGTTGACGGCCTGCAGACTGGATTTTATTGTTCTTTCTCCAATGGGGATAGGAGGGAAAGAGAGCACATATAAAATAAAATTACACAAAATAAAACTTCAACCTTCCCCTTCATGTTCTGGTCAAAAATAATAAGTCAGAATAATAGACTAAATAAAAGTACGCCTTTCGGCAAAATACGAACGCAGAGATGTTCGCAACTTTTCAGTTGCTTTTGTTCCGCCCTCTGATTGGCTCCCTCCCTGGCCTTCTGCACCTGTGTTGCAACCACCTACTGAGAAAGAAGAGCAGTTTTAAGCACACTGTTTCACTAAGAAAATTCCACACAGGTGTGTGCGCTGGCTGCCCTGCTAGTAGGCATGGCCGTTAATCACCCTGATACCCCTGTCCAGACCGATGCCTCCGACACTGTCCAAGGCCACATTGCCGTGCTCACTCCTTGCTGGAAAGACTAAACTCTTGAAGGTGGACCTACACCGGTGGGAGCAGCCACACAATGAGGAATTTGTGTGAGAGATGTTTAATGAATAAATAGTATATAATGAATGCAGTTCATTTGTATTCATGTGTTAAAGGGTTACATGAATTAATTAATATAACCCTTGTAACCCTAATTAATGTAACCCCCTAACCTCTGTAACCCCTAACCCTGTAAAAAGTTTTTTTCCTGTTTAAACCAAGTGTAACAGTTTCTCACCATTTTAGGTAATAGTGATTTAAAAAAACTAATTCGCCCATGTTAACTGCACTGTAAAAACTTCCACAAGCAAAATACAGAACGTGAATAAAGGGGTAGCATTAGAATCTGTGTAACAATGGGTGACCTTGTACACATGTTCTACAGAGGGTTCCCTTATAAAACAGATATTTGTAGAAAGAGCGAATAGCAGCCGTAGCTGTATTCAGTTTCTCATTAAGTTAGAAATCGAGTAACGCAGCAATGGACTTACGTTGTCTCCGGCTTCCCTCCCGCCCGGCCATCCACTTGAGCTTGATGGATTATGTGAAACAAAAAATGTGTCAAAGTGTTTAGAGAGAGTGTTTACCCCCAACAAAAAGAATAAGACAACAGGACCCCGTGTTTTACAGTTGGATATAATGCAGGGGGAATTATTTTTTGTTGGGTTTGTTTAGGGTTTTTTTCACTGAATAAATTATTTTATTAAATAAATTGAATAAAAACATTGTAGAGGCGCACAGGGCCCCTCTGCAATTTAAGCATCTTCTGCTTCCTCTGGCTATAAGAGAGGGATACCAGTTTCACTCTATTAACATTCTAAATTGTTATGAAATATTATTAAATCATAATTTTTCATTTTTTACTGTTTTATCGAATCAAGGTACATTTGATTATGTATTGTGTTTGGAATAGGCTGCAGTGAGCTAGTCTCCATGGCAGCCTGAAACCATGTGGATAATGGAAGATAAAGGTTTAGACAATCAACAGGTTTGTTCTGAATTTATGAAAGAAGATATTTTTATTCAACACATCATACTGTTAGAGAATCACCCAAATGTAGCAACTAATGACGTTGCTATGGTGTATCTATGATGTAACAATGATCAACAATGTGCCTGTTAATCATAAGTTATTTGACTGTTTGCCACCGCCTGCCAAAAAAGGGTAGCATTTCAAAAATAATAGCCTTAGAGAAACAAATACATGTATCATAGAATATAATTGTTCATATTACAGCATATTTTTGTGTGATGCACCTGAGTGTAAAACACCTTGTTTGGCAGCATGAATCGACAGTTACAAGATCTGTACTTTAATTCAATTGCTGGAAATGTAATGCCTGCGTAGTGCCTGGTTTCAAGAATCATTTTTGTCTAAGTCAACATGATCTTGGCAAGCAGTTTTTTGAGAAAACAGAGTGCTTGTTGCAACCTCATCTTTCTGTGTGTATAAAGAAAACACCAAAACAAAACAAAGACAATTTAATGAAATAAACTGGAGGAGCAGCAGATTTAACACAGACTGAAGATTTGTAGCTCAAATATCCCCTCTCGAAAGGGAAAATAAACATGCAAAAAAAGTGTAACTTAGCTTCAGATTCCCGGCACACGTATTAAAGAGCATTACGGATTTGTGACAAATATGCACTTTGTTCAGTCTCTATTAGCAACAAAGAAGGATTTGTTCAGTTGTCACTCTGATAGGTTTTAGGCTTGGGGTCATGGCTGGGGTCGGGGTTAGGGTTTGGTCGTGCGCCTGATCCAATAATCTGTCTGAGAGCTTTCTTTATCCCTGATAAGAACTAAATAAACCAGTCAACAATAAACATAATATGAAATATTAATATTTTATTAATGTGTCATGTCACATGACACCCAGTCCATATGGACTAATAGACACACTCAGCATTGCCATATTTACAGAACAATACAATATTCATCAATAGCCTTATATGTAAATACAGATAGATATGTACAAGATGACCACTAAGTTAACCACAGTTTGAACAGGGAATACACTCGTTTTTTTCCTTGTAATATGAGAGAATAATATAACTGTTAGCCACATGGGTGGGTCTGGCCAATCACTTTTTATTTATATTTTTTGGAACAATTTTTCCCTCTCTCATTTTAAACTGCACTTTGAAACTGTTGTGCTTAGTTTCTACACAATGCAAGTGACCCTGCAGCTGATAACCTTGCCCAGAAGTCAAGTAGTACTGCAGGAGAGCTAGCGCCGATTGGAGGCTCACTGGTGATAGTGGTTAGCCTGTGGGCTTTGAAGGTAATCCAGCGGTAACCTGAGGGACCCTGGTCCCCTGGTGGGATGAAGCCAATTCTGTCCTGCTGCTGCGGGCTTGAACCTGAGATGTTTCGGCCCCAGGTCATCTCTGCAAATCAGAATCAAGTTCTCATTTCACCTACCTGGTTAAATAAAACTAGATGAATTTTCAATGAATTTAAAACTGAACATGTATGTATCAGTATCGGCTCAACATAAAATATTAAAGAGGAATTGTATGCGCAGCAGCTACATATTTCACATTAACTCACTCACTTCAATCAAATGGTAGAGTGCTACAACCTGTTGCGTTTCCTATAATTCACACATAGAATAAAAGTTGCGTGTGTTTCTCCTTTTGTTTTTGGGATAAATCAGCCTACGAGTCCCCAGCTGTTCTTGCTTCTGGATTATCAAGGCTATGTCTCTCACTGAAGCACATTGGGTTCTGACAGCAGCATGGATAATTCTATTTATTCACAGACTATAGTGGCCGTCTGAGGTTGCCAGCAGAGATAGCTCCCAAAGTTTGTATGTAATTCCTCCCCGTGGAAAATAACATTACCAAATTAAGTTTTATCACCACCACATTTTCAGGAGTAAAAGGCTATGTGGTGTTTAAAAGGTGTTTTATCTTTTAAAATGGACCCTGGTGCCAGTCATTGAACCTGAGGCATATTTTGCCAAAGAGCAGCATGATTTTGTTTAGAAAACGTATAAATAATTATGTTTTGTGGGAGCTAATTACATATATATATATATATGTCCCTTCAAAATCTATACCCCTTCTAAAAAATGTCACCTTCTGTTTCCTTACGGCCCGAAATTAAAGCATATTAAATCTGACTTAGAATCCTACAACTTCCAAGTGAAAAAAAATCAGATAAAAAAAAAAAAAAAACTAGAATAACTTGGATTGATAAGTCTACACTCCACTGAGTTAGTACTTGGTAGAAGCACTCTTTGCTTGAATTACAGCCATGAGTCTGTTTGGACATGTCTCTACCAGCTTTGTACAGCTAGATTGGGCAATGTTTGCCCATTCATCCTGAAGGAACTGTTCAAGCTCAGTCAGATTGCGTGGGGACCATCGATGGGCTGCACTCTTCAAGTCATTCCACAGGTTTTCAATAGGATTTAGGTCAGGGCTCTGACTAGGTCACTCTAGGACATTCACCTTTCTGTTTTTTAGCCACTCCACTGTTGCTTTAGTGTGTGTGTGTGTGTGTGAGCTTTAGGTCATTGTCATGCTGAAAGGTGAACCTCCTTCCTAATTTCAACTTTCTTGCAGAGGGAAGCCTCAAGAATTGGCTTTCCTCAAGAATTGTTCTGTATTTTGCTCCATCATCTTGCTTCCCTTCTATCCTGACAAGTGCCCCAGTCCCTGCTGACGAGAAACACCCCATAACAGAATGCTGCCATTGCCATGCTTACAGTAGGAATTATGTTCTTTGGGTGATGTGCTGTATTGGGTTTTCGGCCAAATGTAAAATTTTGAATTTAGGGTAAACATTTCTATCTTGGTTTCATCTGACCACTTTTTGCCACGTGGCTTCAGAATATTCAATGTTTTTTTGCATACCTTAAATAGGACAGAATGTACACTTTTTTGAGTAGTGGCTTCCTTCTTGCCACCCTACCATACAGACCAGAATTGTGGAGAGCTTTCTGTATTGTTGACACATGCACACATTAACCACTCTTTGTCATAAAGTCCTGTAGCTCCTTCATAGTTGCCATTGGCCTTTTGGTGGCCTCTCTGATCAGTCTCTGTCTTGCTCGGTCATCCAGCTTGGACAAACAGCCTGATCTAGGCAACGTCCTGGTGGTGCCATGCACCATCCACTTCTTAATTATGGTATTGACCATGCTACATGGAATATTTAAGGCCTTTGAAATCTTTCTATACCCATTTCCTGATATGTGTCTTTCCACAACTTTATCCCAGAGTTCTTTTGAAAGCTCCTTGTTGCTCATGGTGGATTCTTTACTCTGAAATGCACTACCCAGCAGTGGAATCCTCTAGGAACAACTGATTTTATTCTGAACTAATCAGAATCACTACAATTGAACATATGTGGAGGCCAATTACCTCAGTGTGTGATTTGGAAGGTGATTGGTTACCTCTGAGCTAGTTTACAATTGGTATGATAAGCAGGGTGTAGAGTTATCGATCCCATTTATTCTAGTTTTTAATTTTTAATTAATGTTTAGATATTTTTTTTCACTTGGAAGTTGTAGGGTAGAAGGTGGAAATATAGGTGGAAAAAGTGTGTATGTATGTAATTTCAGGCTGTAAGGCAACAAAAGGTGACATTTTTGAGACAGGGTGTAGACTCTTAAAGGGGCACTTTATATATACAATAGTAATAACAAAATATCATGATAATAATGTATATAAATATAATCTGATGAAGATGATTATGATTATGATGATTAGAACAATATTCATGGTGATGGTGATGGCAGTGGTGAAGGTTTGCCTCCAGGCGGACTGTGTAGATAGAGGAGTGGCGGTCGGAAATGAAGTGAGAGGAAATCAAAGCCCACCCATGCAGGGTCCTGACATGAGGGGATGTGACAAGCTGCCAGGTCATTTGCTGTGGACTGTGAGTCACTGCCACCAAGAGTCCTGCTCGGCCATGGATCATTATGGCCACAATGAGCGACATCTTTCTCTCTCTTTTTCTCTCTCACTTTTCATTTATTTTTATTAGTTTTGATGGCTCCGTGAGATGCTAGAGGTCAAAACTTGGAAGAGAGTGTTTGTGAGGTTTGTAAGGTTTAAGGTGGATTGAACATTAAGGGCCCTATTTTGGTGAATTAGGACGGTGTTGGTAACGCAGACGCAAAGCGAAGACGGTGGCGCTTTAGGGCGTGTCTAACGCAATTTAGGTAATTTCGTGATTTAGGACGATAGCGAACCTCCGGCGCAGTTGTAAAAGAGGTTGGATTAACTTTGAAAAAATACATGTGGGTGTGGTGGGGGTTTGGTTTCATAATGGCCAATCAGAACACCTATTTTCTATCCCTTTAAATACCAGTGCGCTAACGCTATAGCAAATTGGCAATTTCCTGACATGGATGACAGTTTTGCCCGGCTGTGCCAGGAGCGCTTCTCAAAAGAGGAGAGCGAGGAGGTGCGGAAAAGTTGGTGCGCGAATCAGAGGGGGAAAACAAGGCGCACATTAATTTGTTATTTTCATGATTTGAGTTTATATTTTGAGACCTACATTGTTAAAAGAATGTGTTTTATTTTACCATCTCTTTTTTTCCTTATTTGTAGGCTTTCCAACGTAAAAAACAACGTTTCTTTTCTTCTAACTTAATGTAATTGTCAAATGGAAAGCAATAAAAAAAACTCACAACTGCAACTAGGCCTGTTTCATTTATGTTCGTCATGCAGTAGGCCTACATGCATCACCCTGGAGTGTGCATCACAAATCACCTGGATATTAATGGAGTGGACCCCCTTCCGATTCACATAAATGATACCGTGATCAGATGGTGTGCACAAATGCACGTGTGCAGTCAATGACACCCGAGACCCCAGGGAATCCACATTGCGTATAAAAATCCTGTTTAGTTCTCTGCTGGCTGTTGGGTGTAGGAAAAGTAATAAACTAATTTGCATGTTGGACAAGACTGGTAGAAACTGCATGTACAGCCGAACTGATAGCCGTCTGGCTAAACCCAGGGTATCGCTCACGGTATCACCTTCGGCGTCCAATTATGTACTCCATTTTCTGTAGTGCAAATGGAAAGAATAAAACCCTTTCACATAAGAAAAACAATGTGCATACAAACATATATTTATTTAACAGGTGTATCTTACTGAACGGGAGCGATGGATGGCCTGCTGGCTTCAGTCTTTCATGTCCATGCATTGAATAACCACAAGCTGTGGTTGTGTTGACGGGATAAGGACCCAGACGCAGACCAGGATCAGGCAGAGAGGAACGTTTAATTCAGGCAAGCATCAAAAACCAATAGACAGAGTAGCGAAGACACAAAATCGAAATCCAAGAGAGTAGTCAAAAAACAGTCAAAAAAGTCAAAAACCAAGAAATCTGAAAAGGCAAACAAACAGGATCGGCAGGCAAACTCGTAAGTAAAACGGAAGGAGTGTCTCGGAATAATTCAACAGACGCTGGCTTACTAGTAATCGGCACAGGGAATGAGGATCAACATTCTGACAAAGAGTGAACGTAAACACGGAACTTAAATACAAGCAGGGAAGGGAAACACAATAGGAATCAGGTGTGACTGGGAGGAGAAAAGGGCAGGAACACAGGTGAGAACGATAGGAATCACTAATACAATAATAAGGGGAAACAAAAGACACGGACTGGGAAGCACATAGACACATTGAAAATATACGACCTGGAAGAGCAGGCAGACACGTGCACAGTTCGAAGGGGAGGAACGCATAGACAGAATCTGCGTGCAGATGAAACGAAAAGTGAGAAGCGTACAGGGATAGGACAACGAGAGAGAGAATGATAGCGACAGATAGAAGCGTGAGATAATTAGTAATTAGTAATGTTAGTAACTTAATCTAAATCCCTAATGTTAGTAGATTAGTAGGTTAGTACTATATACACTATCGTTCAAAAGTTTGGGGTCACCTTCCATCTGGACTATGGCTAATCGGGCACTCCTTCATTCTTCAGCAAGATAACGACCCGAAACACCTTGAAGTTGTGCAAGAACTATCTGGTGAAGGAGGAATGTGAACAACAACTCAAACTAAAGACCTGGCCTGCCCAGTGTCCAGACCTCAATCCCATAGAACTTGTATGGGACAAACTGGAAAGGAAGAGTCAAAGCAAAGCAACCCACAAGTTTCTCTGGGAATTGCTGCAGGATAGCTGGGAAAACATGTCGGGTGATTTCCTGCTAAAACGTATTAACCGAATGGCCACTGTTTGTGAGGCTATTCTCACGCCAAAGGGTGACTATTTTGAGGAATCCAAGATTCAATTTTCAATATAATTTTCTTGAACATTTCTTTGATGTTCATTTTGTTCATTGTTACATGTGTTTTTTTGTCATTTTAAAGTATTTACAGAAATGTATACGGTGTAAAGCATTGTCAATTATGAGATAAAAATAGTTTCCAGCAGGTGACCCCAAACCTTTGAACGGTAGTGTACATCTAACTAATATATACAGAGTGTTTTAGAAAGAAAGAAGGAAGTAAACGAGATAAGAAACTAAGACAGAAAAACCGTAAAGTTGAAATCCCCGAAGTGCAATGACAAAGACAAGGAGTGGAACTCGAACAACAAGGAACACAGACAGAACGGTACAAAAACAAACCGAACAGACATGGCAAAACATAACAGTGGTGAAATAGTTTTTAGCTTAATTGATTACGCTTACAAGTTACCCATGGATTGGACGATTTGCCTCAACGTGGGGGGAAATTCACAATATTCACTAAACATTCTCATGTGATTTCGGATAACCTTATGTTCATATGTGCGCATCAATAAAGTCACCAAATTCCACAGAGTGCCAGCGTTTGCGGTAAGAGGTGGTCTAGTTGGACGTTAACGCAAGCTCATTATTTGACACCAAACTTGCATAGCGCCCGACTGTTTTCATTGTCACACCCCCTATTGCGCTGCCCAACCCATAGTCGGGCAAACGCCTTCATTGCGCACCACAAAATTTCCAAACTCGGCGGAGATGGGAAATATTCTGTTTGCGACGGACGAAACTGGCAATTTGCCAGCGCTAGGGCATAACGCCGCTTAACGCCGGCATGAAAATAGGGGCCTAAAGCTCGGATTCAATCAGCATTTGTCCTTAACTTCAACTATTTGCCCAATCAACATTTGTCCTTAATACAGGCTAACACAATTAAATGAAAAGTGATTGCCTTTTTTCTTCACAAACATCAGTTTGCCAAACACTTTGCATTTAATCATGCCTGTAAATTAAAACCAAATGTTGACTGAATCCAAGCCTTAGGGCTCTAGCTAATCATGGATAGAGGCACATTAAGGCGTGTCCTTGTCTGTTCCTGTACTTTCATTACAAGAGATGGTAGTGCATCTGCAGCACAGTTGTAAAGGAGGTTGGTTTAAGAACAATACATTACCTGTGGGTATCTTGAGGGTTTGGTTCAGTATGGCCAATCGGATCATCAGCTTTTCCCCCTTTAATAACTTTTCCACAGGGAACTGGACATTTTGTCATGTCTGATGAAGAGCAAGTGCCATAGCTTGCAAAGATTAAGTTATGAGACTTGCTTTCACTACAATAATATTGAGCACAGAATTGGACAGCATATAATAGTAAACTAAGCTAGGCTGAGCAGGTGTCCCACATTTTGATAAGCATCATTTCAGATTTCTCTCACTTCTTTAATGTGATTATTGCCACAGTTTTAACCCCATAACTGTCATCTACATCACATAGTACATTCAACTTTAAATATCACTGTTAAATGTACCAAAAATATGGACATATGCACAGATCGGATGGAATCTCTTCTTTTCAACAATGCATGCCAATTCACATCAACCTCAATGCCGCAAATGAAATCCTGTCCCGATTCAAGGCATTCCATTGGAAAAAAAAAACTTCTGTTGTTGCTAATTGTCCCCTAGGCAACAACATGTTGTAGTGTGATTCTCAGTGTCACAGAAGTGAATTGTGCCAATTGGGGACATTAGGAGACACTTTCAGCTGTCACTTTAATATCTGTTTTGTGAAAAATAACAATGCATAATGGTTTGGGTGATAGAAACAGGTTTTATGGTCATCAAAATGTTTTAGTACATTTTCCAGTTTTAGTATGTTTTACAATTTGGCCACCTTGGATAGGTTTTGGGACACTTGGAGACCAGCAGTGACACCACTCACTAAAAGGCCTCTAATTCATGAGTTTTGGGGTCTAGAAGGCATGCACAAATAGCCACAGGTATATCATGAATTGTAACTCATTTTTGCTTTTCAAACATGAGATGCTACACAAGAAAACTATAAAAGGCTACTTTATTGTATGTTTGATCTTTGGTCCATTGGGATGTGTTGTATTCACATGGTATTTGCCACACACCCCTATAAACAACAACGTGTTTCCTTTCAAATGATACCAAATGTAGGCATGTGGCCATCACAGTACTTGAGCTATGAACCGTTATATTTTGTTATGTCCAAATAGGTGTCAGCGCACAACATAGGGGGTGACGGTTAAGGGGTTAAACAAAGTACAAAGATTTCTGGATATAAAATATGAATATTACAGCCCACAGTTCAACAATAGCATCAGCACCCCGGCTCAACAATATCATCATCAAAAAATAGCTTCCACACTTTTCTATTCCCCCTCTCCCATCCCTAAATGTCCCAAATTTGGACTGTTTCAATCTGGTCACCCAATATGTGATTGTGCATGCGTGTGATTCAGTTTCTTTTCTCAGTAGGAAATGGTATACCCTACTCTAGTTGTCCAGGATGAGTTTAGCTAATTTGTGTATTTTCATCTAAAGGCCTCTACATGCTTCGGCGTAACTTGTGCGACTTCTTTGCCGCTTGCGCAATGCAACAATGTCGCAAGCACTCTGCAATTTATACCTCTACAAAGGCTATGCGCAGCCAATGCAACATGGTGTCCATACACTTCTGTACACTAGTAGGCATCAATGTATTGAACAAGTTCGGTAAAGTTTTCATGAAAGCAGGGAAACTCCTGTGCCTTCGAACTTCTTCAGCCAATCTTTCCTGAAGCTGGTTCATTTTATACTGTGTCGAACAAATGATGCTAGCTATCTATATCGTTAGCTAATGTTAGCAAGCTTTATTTGGCCTTGATACCAGGTTGCTAGCTAGCTAGCTAGATAAATATATAGTTTTGCTTAGCTAACGTTAACATAGATATATACAGGTATGGTATGCAATTACTATCAACGATGTCTATCACTGTATTACTGCACTGATCTCTTGCGCGAACAATGATTGTTCTTACCATGTATTAATACACATCTGGTAAGTCGCTATGGATAAGAGCATCTGTTAAATGCTTAAAATGTAAAAAAATTATGAACTATAACTATGACAGCTCTGCCTCCATTCGCTAACCAACCAATCAATGATGCGCAACATCTACATGAACTGTTGCGCTGTGGTCGCGAGTTTGATTTTTGTGCTAGGTACGCAGACACCCTCTGCAACCCCCTCTGCGTAGGTCACAGAGGTTGCATTGATGTTGCAGAGCCCGGGTTGTGTTGCTGTCGCTCAAGCATGTAGAGGCCTTAAGCCTCCGATATTAAAACCTGTTTATTAACTGTATTAACTACGTTTAATTGATGTGATGCTCAGCTCAAAAGGTCCCTCCTTTCCCATGCTCTCTGTCTCTCCAACCTCCAAAATCACAGTATTGGTGCGTGATATGCCGTCCAATTATATTCTCCATTTTATTGTAGTGAACGTTTAATATTTAACATAACAAAACCCAGTGCACATACATATTGTGGTGTCCCCGGGTGTTGGGCGACACGCACGGATTTAAAGTTTAAGAACAAAGGAGGCAGTATTCAACAACAAAACAATGATTTAATAAACAATTCTTGACAAACACAAAACACAGGGTACAAACACAAAGTCCATCCTTTCTCTTTGTCAGTGTCCAAAATCCAGTTCCGTTATTTTAATAAACTTCCTCAATCAATCCAAGTTCATCATAAATTAAATTTGATGGTTCTCAATTTCCTCACAAACACTCACCAACTGTTCCTACTCCTTTCAATGGGTAATGGGATGGTCTTCAGCTCTCATCCCGTTAACTTGGCTCAGTGTGACTGTGGTCTGCTGGGAAATGTGATTTGTTGAAGGACCCGGCAGCCATTTTCTTGCAGCCCCTTGGGCTGCTATATATATTTTTAAACTTGTATCATATAAAATTTGATGGGTGTAGAGATGGTCTCCCTCTCATTAAAGTGCAGTGAACTGCTCCTTACAACTACAAAGCTCAAATACCTTTAACTTAATTTAATAGTAATTTATTGAACAATTTGCCTCAGAGTGAGGTGAAATACAGAACTATTTATTTATACAGAACATCCACAAACGTCTTATGTGATTGGGGATTTAATTGTAGGGTAACCAGATTCAAGTAGTCCAAGCAGGATGGATTGACTGGACACATCTACATTTTATATCCGTAAAAATCTGTACTTTATTTAAAATGCAGTGATAATCAAAGGTGAGAGAAATCTGAAATGATGTCTATTGACATAGGGTGATGATATTGTTGAGTGGGCTTCATATTCGTTATGTTATTATTTTATAATGCGGGTCACCCTACTTATTTGCCCTATCTGTTTATATGTGCACATTAATAACATCACCAGACTAGCACATAACGCCCTGCGTTTGAGTCAAGAGGTGGTCTGGGTGGATGAAAACACAATAATAACGCATAATATGGCGCTACCCATCCTATGTTGATTCAAACGGCTTTATTGCCGACCACAAAACTACCAAACCGGGCAGAAGCGAGAAATATTCAATTTGTGATGGCTGAAACTAGCATTTGCAATACTGTCCAGGTGCGTTTTCACTACCGCCCTCCCCAAACTAGAGCCCTTAATGTTCAACCCACCTTAAACTTGAAAAACACACTTCTTTTTATTTCTCACTTTCTGTCACGGCCCACATCTATATTCATTCTACTGCTTTGCGAGATTAAGAGGGAAGGGCCTGCTTAATCGCTTAGCCTGTGCAATGAATATACCAGAATACCGAATGACATGCTTCATCTTGCATTGATTTTATGTCACCCTCAAAATATTTTTTTGTGGTTGTTGATCTTTTTATCAATTGATGCCAAAGTGATCAAAGTGTGATAGCCCTTGCTTTCTTTCCAGAGGAAGACATTAAAAGTAGTTCATTCACCTCTCCAAAGTTTCTTGGAATTGAATCTTATAGAATACAGACTGACATTTTTAGCCACTTTTCACCATGGTAAAACATTAAAGTAACTCCTTTCCAAATATTTCCAACTCCCGCCGGGTAAGAGATTACATTTTACACCGCCATACATTCTTTACTCACTTAGCAGGCTTCCACCTTGCAGGCTGAAAGGACTCTTTACAAGTGTTATGAAATCTATTGGTAATCAATCATTTTTAAATAAATAGATTTTTTAGTTGAACCATTTCAGTCTTGGGATTTTTGTTTCCCAGTGGGGAAAATCCCTGCTTAAACATAGCTTCCGTTGTGCTTAATGTATGTATGTATGTATGTATGTAAGTGATTCAAGTTAAGTGCCTTTTTTAGGAGTGTAACTGTAAATTCAACTTTACATCTAAAGATCTCATATTCACATATCTTTCATTCCACACCTTTTATTTTACACAAACAAATAACCCGTAACTATAATTACTCTAACAGAAGAATACAAAGTAAAACCAAATGACAGCATCGCTTTAACGTTGGAGGAGGATTCTGAGAAGGCTTTGGTGGGGCAGGACCCCCCGGCCCCCCGACCCCCTCCCCGTCATGTAGGGGTGGAAGGAGGATGTACTGCTGGGTGATTGGCACAGGGTTTAGTCATCGAGTGATCACACACACTCCACAGCCCCCTGTCCCATTAATCCTCAGGATTGTTGCAGCTTGGATCACAGGATCACCATGCCAGGACTGGGGATGGAGGGAGCAGGGGAAGGGTGGGGGGATGGACAGAGCAGGAGAGGGGTGGGGGAAGGAAAGGAGGGGCAGGTATTTAGGGTGTGCACCTACAGTAGGCTCCATTTCTATTCATACCCTTGATAAAGATGAACAAAATAGATCTTATAAAATAAGATCTATATAAACTATATAAGTAATGAGATATATTTAATGCAAAAAAAAAAAAAAAAAAAACCTACATTACTAATACAATTGTTAAGAAAATAGTATTTTGTTTTATTAATCATATTCACAATTATTCATAGCCCTAACTATTCTTTTAAATTGAATCCCTGTTTCCCTAGGGTATAAAAAGGAGGGAACACATGTTTGAAATACTGTGGTCAGCCATCATCATGGCAAAAGGCAAAGAACTCCCTGAAAGCATCAGACAAAAGGTTATTGACCTCTACAGATCTGGAGATGGCTACAAAAACAAAAAGTTAAAAGATACTGCTTTCCACTGTTGTGTCAATTTTGGGGAAGTTTAACACTAGAACCGCCAGGATTCGTTGTATACTTAGAACCGCCAACGGGTAAAATTTACCCGCACAGCTTCGGCCACTGTGCATTCTCGGATGTGCTGCAGCATGACACCATCACACAGACACAAGAACACACTCAGTTTGTCGTCAATGTTTCGCCTTGCGTGTGCTGTAGGGCCAGCAGACTCTGTTAGAACATTTTGGGACTGCTGTCTCCCTGAGCCTGCAGCAGGCTCAATAATCATCCATGCTGTCCCATCTTCCCTTATCTCCTGCCTCTGGGCTGGTAATGATGGCCCCGCTGCAGAATATTGATAATCATAATTAGAATTGTGCAAAGCATAGCCTAGCCTACTATTTACAGTTTGTTGTAGCCTAAACCTGAGTAGCCTATTAGTCTACATCTTTTCATGTGATGAAACGAGCAGGTATTGCGCAATATCCATACCTGGCAATTCAGCGCACACCCTCGCAGTGGAATGCTGGGGCTGCAATGGTGGTGAAGCTGGCACTGTTGATGAGAAAACTGTTTAGACTACTTTTTGTGCATAATAGCCTAAGTTACAAATACTTAAAACTAGTAAATGATTCTCATTTTAACATTTGTTTTTAGCTAGATTTGAGAGTAAATATTTAGAAATAAGCCTCTGAAATAATTAGAGAGGGATTAGAGTTTAGTACTGGCACTGAAACAATGATGTGAGATTCGATACAGTAGCCTATTATAACATGTATCTGTCACAATAGTTACATTACGCTATTGATAACTAGCTAGCTATAGGTACAATGGGCCTCATGCAAGAACATTTTCGTATTTTTATCGTATCTTTCTCATATTTTTTTTCGTGAGAGAAGGGAGATTGAAGTGCTACTATCTGAAATAAGTAACCGAAAGCACATACTATTTAAGAGCGTCAACAGTGGAATTAAGGGACCTGTTAAAACCAAGGAGTGGGAAAAATTACTTGTACAGTTAATGCAAACATAGCTGACGTGTTAAATAAACAATAAATACTTTACCTAAATAAGTTTGTTCATTTCTTTTTATAGAGTAGAGCATACCTCAAAGTCGTGCAATTAGTTGTTGCCTAATTCGTATGCCATCTAGCTGGTTTGGTCCTAATGGGTGGTCAACTGGCATGTCCTCTGCAGGTGCTGGATCCGGCAATGCATGTATGATGCTCGTTGTAAGCGCGCTCCTGTCTGTTCTGTGGGTTCACTAGAGGTGTCATGAGCCAGGAAGCTAAGGCATAGCCTTGATCACTTGGAGAAAATAGTGAATTTCAATTCAATGAAAATAGTCCGTTTGCATGGCAGAAAATAACAGTTAATCAGTCACTTACCAATAAGCCACCCATCTCCATGAGCACCTTGTGCAAGACGCATCCTAATTCCACTGTTTTGCACCACAATGGATTCGTGCGCTCCCCCAGGCCATTGAGCAACGACATTCAGCAGGTTGTATTTAGCATCTGATATAAGTTGGACGTTAATGGAGTGATACTGCTTGTGATTGAGGAAGGGGAATGGGTCAGGCGACGGCGCTTTAATGCATACGTGTGTGCAGTCTATTGCTCCGATGATGTTGGATAGTCCAGCGATGGCATGAAAGACCCTCTTGATCTGTACTTGTTGGATGGCGGTGTATGGGAATTTGATGTACCTGGGTGATAATCTGATGAGGGCTTTGATGAACGGGGGGAGTGCATGACAGAAGCCTGGGATACACCTGATCTGTCCCCTATCTCCCTTTGGAACGTTCCTGTGGCCAGGAATCCGAGGGTGGTTAATACTTGGAGATGTGGTGGAATAGGGTTGGATCTGCATGTCTGTCTGCTGAGTTGCGGCTCCAACAACGTACATATATGTAGAAACACAGCCTGTGGTAACCGAAAACACGACACTAGCCATTCGCCTGTCTCTGAAAATAGATCAGCGTGCTCTCTAAAGACTCGCTCTCTTCCAAGGGCCTGACACTTTAGGGCATCCAAAAGAAGCAGGTAAGCCATGACGTTGCGCATGGTAACACTTCCCATTGGCCTTATATGCAGGGACCAATTCGTGCGCCACTTAAGTCGTTTTGCAGTTTGAGATGTTTATATTGATATTGTAGTATTATACCATAGCCTCAATAGCCACAATTGAAACAAATGATAATTATATTAATGAATTATGAATGTTATTATCCTACAATGATTATACATTATGAATTCTATCATTTATTGTGTAATTTATATATTCAAACTCAACAGTTCTTCTAAGTAACAAAATAGACACAATCCATTAGTCAAAAACAAAGTTGTTTTGCTTTGGAGAACGGCAGGCAAATTGTACGTATGTCTCGTACGACAGCTCTGGACCACTCGTAAATCTTGTTCGCACCTAAGAGAAAATTCTAACTACGAGAAAATTGGTGAATGCTGCAAATTCTCGAAATCACTCGCAGAGTGACTTATGAACGAATTTGTGCGTAAAAGTGGTTGTTGCATCTGGCCCAATGAGAGTGAATGCCTACCTTGCGCAAGTTCTGTACATATGCCCATATGACACTGCAGGCATAACAGGGACAGGATCCGATCGTCTTGATACTTTCCTTCGAGGCTCTGGCTCATTGTCAGATGATCCATCCAATGCATCTTCCTCGCCGACCCACGACACATCGCTCAACCTGGAGACTTCCCCACCATCAGCAATGTACATGTAGCAATGCTAATGCATCTCCTGGTTATTCATGCATCTTTTTCTTCTATCCATATTCATATTATTCACAATTTTTTGTGACGGCAGAAAAATATCAAACACTTTGGAGTAAGTGTGTGTTAAGTTGATGAAATATAGATAAATATCAGACCACGCCAAAATCACAAACCTTCTCTGAGCTAAGCACGGACCTCAGGGGGTTAAAATAGATGGAACCATGAATGCCAGCATGTACCAATGCATGTTCCTCTGCCAGGATGCCACACCTTAGCCGCAGCTGGACCTTCCAACAAGACAACGATCCCAAACATACATCCAAAGAAACTAAGAAATGGTTGACAGAGCACAAGATCAATGTCCTGACGTGGTCATCTCAGTCTCAAGACCTGAATCCAATTGGACATTTGTGGTTTGAACTAAAAAAAGCAGTCCACAAAAGTCTGAAGGAAGAATCTGAAGGAACTAGAACAATTTTGCATGGAGAAATGGTTGAGGATCCCCCCCAATAAGTTCCATAACATTGTACAACACTACAGAAGGTGACTACTTGCTGTTACAATGGCCAAGGGAGGAACCACAAAGTACTGATAACAGGGGTATGAATATTTGTGATTCTTGATTTTTCTGGGAAGAAAGTTACAATTTGTGATCCGTTAGATTGTGGTTCGTACCAATGCATTATTATTAAAGAATATAATTTTCGGAATTTTTTGAGCATAAAATATACCTCACTATTACAGAGTGGTAAGCTAACCCTTTGTTTGGAATAATACAAAGTACCTTCTCTCTTTAACTGAGAGACCACAGAGTGGAAAACTAACCCTTAGTTAGAAATACCGGCTAGAGCGTAATAATGGTTTACACAGAAGCGTTTGTATGAGGAAAACGCAGAACTTAAATAGGAGGCGGAATGAACACTGATAATCCACAGCTGGGCGTGATCGGAAAACACACCGACGAAAGACCATATAAGGAAGGTGGCTATAACAATGATTCCTCACACAAAACCAAAGAAAACAGGTCATCACATGGTCAAGCGCCCTCCAGCAGCTGAGCAAGGTAAAACCGTGACACATCTATCCATTCTGACTGAAGAAATCAGTCATGCCCTCATTGATATTACATGACTGTAGGATATTTATTATGCACTGTATTTGGTTTTGCTGATGATGTCTGTTAATACATTTACATTTACAGCATTTAGCAGACGCTCTTATCCAGAGCGACTTACAAGATGTGCATTAATACATGGTAGGAACAATCATAGTTAGCGCACAAGATCAGTGCAGTAATACAGCGATAGACATCATTGCAGGCGTCTGCGTACCATACCTGTAACACTGGGAAGGAAAAGGTCAGTGTGGGGTTTTTTTTGTGGGGGTTAGTATAGTGTAGAACAAGTAAACAGTGGTGATGACAAATTAACTAGATGGACAGAGTTCAGTGGTAGTGGAGTCTGAAGAGGTGGGTTTTCAGTGAAGATTGCAAGTGATTCCGCGATCCTGACCGATTGCGGAAGGTCGTTCCACCAGTGAGGGATCAGGACAGAGAAGAGACGAGACCGTGAATGACGCATCAATTGTCGGGGAGCCCTTCGCAGAGAGGAAGAGCAGCTCTGTCTTCCCCAGGTTCAGCTTCAGGTGGTGGGTGGACATCCATGCGGAGATGTCAGCCAGGCATGCAGAGATCCGTGCCGGGACCTGGGTATCAGATGGAGAGAAGGAGAGAAAGAGTTGAGTGTCATCGGCATAACAGTGATAGGAAAAACCATGAGCAGAAATAACAGAGCCAAGTGACTTGGTGTACAGAGAGAATAGGACAGGGCCTAGCACCGAGCCCTGTGGGACTCCGGTAGAGAGGGTGTGGGGAGAGGAGAGGGATCCAGCCAGGTAGGACTCAAACCATGTCAACGCAGATCCAGAGATTCCCATCTCGACAAGAGATGAGAGCAGGATCTGGTGGTCCATGGTGTCGAATGCCGCCGACAGGTCGAGGAGGAGGAGGACGGCATTCTAAGGGATTGGGACTTAGCCTCGTGAAGAGCCTCAGTGACAGCAAGGAGAGCAGTCTCTGTGGAGTGGCCTGCTCTGAACCAAGATTGGTTGGGATCAAGCAGGTCGTTCTGTAAGAGATGAGCAGACAGTTGATTATAGACAGCCCGCTCTAATGTTTTGGAAAGGAATGGGAGGAGAGAGACAGGTCGGTAGTTTGAGATGACAGCAGGATTCAGAGAGGGTTTTTTGAGGAGGGGGACAACCTGAGCGCATTTGAGGGAAGAGGGGACAGAGCCAGAGGAAAGAGAAGAGTTAATGACATTGGAGACAAAGGGGAGGATGTCCATAGCAATGGACTGGAAGAGCGGGGAAGGAATGGGATCAAGAGGGCAGGTGGTGGGACGGTGGGAGAGAACAAGTTGAAGGATGTCTGAGTCAGGAAGGGGCGAGAAGGAGGACAGAGGGGTGGGAGGTTTAGGTAGCAAGATGGGTGAGGGAGAGTTAGGTGAGGGAGAGGTTGGGGGGAAGGAGTTGCAAATGTCATCGACCTTCTCGTGAAAGAAGGATGCAAAGTCATCCACGGTTAGAGAGAGGGGGGTGGGGGAGAAGGAGGATTGAGGGGGAGAGAGAGCAGAGGTTGCGACAGACAAGGACAGTGGGAGCAGGTGAAGATGGTTTAGGCACAGAGGGGAGGGGGAGGGAGAAAGACAGAAATACTTTGCTGTGGATTTTTTTTAGAATATCAATATATTACGATAATTTGTAGGCTGTAGTGTGAACTGGATTAATGTGACAAGTAGTTTAAAAAAATTGATGTAATGCAGGTTTGGATGCTGAAGGAGTTGTAGTTACTGGGTTAGCTCGTGTCTTGGATTCTCGGTAGTTCCGCAGCGTGAATATGCACTGAGCAGTTTAAACACATGAATAATGTCTACCTACACATTTCTGTCTACATACTAAAGAGATAATCAAATGCAAATGCTCGCTAACCTGTAGCTAACTGTTTGTGGACAAGCACATTTATATAAATACTGCTACTGTATCTGCCAGGACGAAATCCAGGGCGTTTTTAACTCCACATGAATAATGCATGTTAGAAAAGAAAACGCATATTTCCTCATCATTTATTATTCAATATTTCTTGGGGAATTAGATATGTTTAATTAAGTGCACTGGTTAAGCCTTAACATTATAAATGGCATATATATATATATATATATATATATATATATATATATATATATACACACAGACATCAGGCTCTCTCTAGGAAATATATCTCAGGCCTTATACAGCGTGGACTTCACTGGTGGAGTTCTGTTTCACTGCCATTTCTAACTAAGAAAGACCACAAGAGGAGATGAGAAGTGTGGATTTCCTTTGATGGAACCAGGCGGAAACTTCAAGGATTACTCTTAATATTATGCATATAGATACAATACAATTACCAATTCAAAACCCAGCCCTAACATTAAAAAAGCGAACAGCCACACAAAAAAGTCAAAATAAGAGTGTGCTTGCTTTCAGGTGAAGCTTGGGTGTTCGGGAAGCAAGGCCAGGGAATGGAAGGAGTGCTTGACATTGATGCAGATTATTCAGAGGGAGAAAAAAATGTGGTTAGCAGAAATGGTGGTAAGCCCTATCCATTCTGGTCTGGGACATAATTTGATTTTCATCCAGTTTGTGGTGATGAGGAGCGAGCAGTGCAGGTTATTGATAATTGAATTTCGGGCATCGGGAATGTCATGGCCATGCTTGATTTGCTCATTCCTTGGCAAAGTCAAAAGGTGAAAGTATACACCAAAACAGCTCGGTGTCCCTCTGTGAATTTGTCTATTGTGTAGAAAGACATTTTATTCTACGCTTAAACCAAGAAAGGCTGAAGGATTTAAAGGGAAATATACAGGTAACTGCCAAAATAAAGGAAACCTCAACACAAAGTGTGTTAATAGGGCGGTGGGCCACCACAAACTGCCAGAACAGCTTCAATGCTCCATGGCATAAATTGTACAAATGTCTGGAACTCTATTTGAGGGATGCAACACCATTTGTCCATGAGAAATTCCATCATTTGGTGTTTTGTTGATGGCGGTGGAAAACGCTTTCTCAGGCGCCACTCAAAAATCTCACAAAAAAGTGTTAAATTGGGTTGAGATTTGGTGACTGAGACTCCCAAAGCATATAGTTTACATCGTTTTTATGCTCATCAAACAATTTAGTGACCACTTGTGCCCTGTGGATGGGGCATTGTCATCCTGGAAGAAATCACTCCCATCAGGATAGAAATGCTTCACCATAGGGTGAAGGTGATCACTCAGAATGGCTTTGTGTTTATTGACATTTACCTTGTCCTCTGAGGGGTTGAGTGAACCTAAACCATGCCAGGGAAATGCACCGGACACCATAACAGAACCACCAGAACCCTTCACTTACTCATGTGTTTCCTTTATTTTGGCAGTTGCCTGTATCATGGTTTAATATATTTTCATATACTGTATACAATACATTCTCAATTATTCATTCCCACAGGATTGAGACAGAGATAGCAGGCACAACCTGAGAACAGTATTCTTTATATGTATAGTGGGTATAAAAAGTATTCACCCCCTTTTTTACATTATGTTCTCTTACTTCATGGAATCAAAATGATTTTAATCGGGATTTCTTGCCACTGATACAAAATACACTGTAATGTCAAATAAAAAAATCTATTCTAAAGGTTAATAACAAAAAAAACAGACAATAATTGATTCCATATGTATTCACCCCCTTGACTTAATACTTGGTAGAAGCACCTTTAACTGCAATTACAGACATTTATTTACATTTTAAGCATTTAGCAGATGCTCTTATCCAGAGCAACTTACAATATGTGCATTAATACATCGTAGGAACAATCATAGTTCGCGCTGTGAGATCAATGCAGTAATACAGACATCGTTGTAAGCAGCTGCATACCATACCTGTAACACTGGGAAGGAAAAGGTTAGTACAAGGTAGTAGTTCATTTTTTTAAGCTGTGAACCTATTTGACAATGTAAACTTCCAAATGCATAGGCTTTACCGTTTTATTATGGCAGTTGGCTCAGTGTTTGGTTTAACTACCAGAGAGAAAGAAAAACCTACTATAATGTATTCTACTTGTACTGTATAAAGTGCTTTTCATCTCAGGATTTCATAGTGCTTTACAGCGAACATGGAGGGAGGGGGAAGGGGGGCTCCGTAATGCATGGCAGCCATTTTGTGTCACCTCTCATGAGTTGGGCTGGAAAGGGAGAAGTTATTCAGTCAATTAACAAGGTGGGTATTTAGAGAGCCGGATTGAGAGAGCTGGGTTGGGAATTTGGCCAGGACCCCAGGGATCTACTCTTTGTGATACAAGCTTTGACAGAAGGAATGAATCTTTTCATTTCATTTCAGGCATTTAGCAGACGCTCTTATCCAGAGCGACTTACACAGTTTACATTTCTTTACATACAACCCATTTATACAGCTGGATATTTTTACTGAAGCAATTCAGGTTAAGTACCTTGCTCAAGGGTACAACAGCAGTGTTCCACCTGGGAATTGAACCAGCAACCTTTGAGTTACAAGTCCAGTTCCCTAACCATTACACTACCCTGCCACCTGTCAATCACCAATCACCTGTTGCCTTTGGCTGATGGTCCCGATGCTCCAGTCACACAATCCTACAGTCTGTGGATTTCAGCACCGCTCAGATCCATGGCCATGGAGAGCAGAAACAAGGGCTTGGAAGAACCACCTTTTTGGTCATGCACTGGAGTTGTCACAATGACCCTGTTGCCATGGCGAGGCCTGCGATGGCGGCCGCCCCTGTGAGTTTGGTGTCGTACATTTGGGGGTTCTCAGGACACACAGCCAAGCTGCTACCCAGCTAACCTGTGATCAAATACAGGCCTTGCAACAAGAGACACAATTCACTCGCTGAGCTAAAGACCAAAGGTCCCCAGCTAAGGAAAATAATGGCACGTGGACCGTAGGGTAGGGTGATCTCACCTCCTACAGCAGACCGGCACATGATCGCCCATGCTACTGACCTCCAATGCACTCTCAGTGGCGGTTTGTGGTTTTGGCCGAAGGTGGTAAATTGGATCGGGTGGTGGTGGGGTTTATCAGTGGCACGAAAAGTGACACGAGTCACGGTGGCCCTGATGAGGAAGGAAAGTGAGGACGGAGAGGAGTTGGAAGAGAAGAGATTGCCTTACATTCCACAGTAATCAGAGTAAGTGCTGCGGTGTAATAATGGACTCTCCAGGCCAAGAGTTTCACACAGCGATCACACAGATCCAGCGGAATAAATAAAAAAATCCAATGAATTGTCAATGCGTCAAATCCTGAAATTCCTGGTGTCATCTCACAAGAAGGCGGCTCCCAACATTAAGCCATCCACTATCTATGAGCCAATCATTACACAAGCTCACAGTATTACTGCTGTCTAATGTAAGAAATTAAAACTAAATTACTTGCAGGTGTGATGGAGAATCCCACATTGATTCCATGGACAGAGAATGTACCGGATTTCATTAGGGGAATAAATCGGGTGATTTTTGTTTGAAAAATGTCTTCCCTGAAATGCCATACATTAATAAATGATTCTGTTTACTTTAACTGGTTATTAATTGGTGGATATATACACTATTGTAGTAAAAACAGACTCCACCCTGACATCTCCGTAGCAGCAACATTTTCAGGATAATGATTAAATGCTCAAATTGAATATAGAAGTATCAAAGTTCAAATCCATTAAGCGGAATAAAGATGTTTTGTCTCATAGTATATCTAAGAATATATATATATATATATATATATATAATTTTAATTATAAATGATAAATTATAATAATATAATTTCAATAAGTTAAAGAATATTTCATCATTTATGCCTGCGGGGATCAAGATGTACAATGTAAAAACCCAAATAGGTTTATCATCATTTCTTATTCTACATTTCCAGCATTTTTTCATCCTTTTAAATTGTGAAATTGGTATAACACATGTGTTTTTGTTTTGCTGTGGCCCATATAAACACAATAAAAAACAATATTTGATCTAAAATATTGATGTATGACAACTGAAATAAATTAAAAGGACTACATTTTAGGAGCCAAGACCAACCCCTCTTTCTAGTGCTTTTTTGTTCACTAATTAGTTGCTTGAGCCCCCGAGTAGTTTTACCAATATATGTCATTTCAATTTGAGCATCAAATCATATAAATCATAGGCTAAATTGCTTTAAAAAAGGAGACATTGGCTTAAAAGATCATGGCATTAGTTGTTTGGTGGTGTGGACATCTGGACAAGTGATCTTTAATCTGTCTAAATAGTATGTGCCCAAACAAGAGTCCGCTGAATGAATAGTGTTCCGCGTCCAGACAGCAGACAACATTCGCGGTGTGTGTATATGCGTGTGTGTGTGTGTGTGTGTGTGTGAGTTAGTGCAGATGAGTGGTTGAGTGAGTATGTATGTGTGAGAAGTTAGTGTGGTTGAGTGAGTGAGCGAGTGAGTGTGTGTGTGTGTGTGTGTGTGTTGTGTGCTTGTGTGTATGTGTGTGTGTGTGTGTGTGTGTGAGGAGTTAGTATGTGTATGTGTGCTCATGTGTGTGTGTATGTGTGTGTGAGGAGTGTGGATGAGTGGTGTGAGTGAGTGAGCGATGGCGTCTCTGGTTGTCATGTCGTTGTGACAGGCTCGGTGCATTAAATCAATGCTCCTAATGAAGGGGGAATTTTTGGAGCGCCATCACCCTGGTGTTGCCGCAGTTAAACAAACCGGGTTGGACAGCGGTCCTGGCAGTGATGGCAAAGCTGTTTAATTGTGATAATCGCGGACCAGTAATTTAGAAGTCCACTCGTAACAAACGTGTGTGTTGTTGTATTGGGTCGGACAGACGTGTGTGGCTATTAAAGACCCGTTTATCTTTGGAATTAAGACTCGGGTGGGATCTTGTCGTGCTTCACTCCCTAAGGGCTGTTTGTGAGACTTGTGGGTGAGACTATGAATGCTTCTAGATTATTTTGACTAATTGTATTGAATTGTCATTGGTGGAAATTCAGGTAGGGCCCGTCTGAAGTATTAAAGAAATATAACTTGCATTTGTCCTTCGGGATGATCACAATGCATTGTTTATTGAGTAGAAAAACACACACGTATACGCATGTGCATGTTAATGACATGAGATGAATCTTCAGTAAAGTTGGGAGGTCTCCTTTATCTAAATCCCATTTTACCCCCCTCTCACTACAATGTTATTGGGTTATAATGTCTTCTCATAACTCACTAACTGATTTGAACCAATCAAAAATGCTCTGGCAGATAGCTCCATCCCTTATGGGGTTCATGAAGCCTCATTCCACCGGTGCTAGCTTTGGTTTGGAAGTGCAGGTATGTATGACTGCAGAGTGAAAAGAGGCGGGCAGCAGAATGAACTTTAGCTTGTCTGCACTCACAATCAAATAAATGAAACGCCCTCATTCGCAATTTTGCGATGGGAAACACCCATAAAAACAGGCACAATAAGATGCTGACAGAAAAATAAAACGTATATTTACAGATCAGAAAATAGTGGTAATGGCCAATGAGGTACAGTGACAAAAAAGTGACATCACAACAACAAAAAAATCATCAGACATAAGAAGAACTTTGCCATAGCCGGCAGGGAATTTGATCTTTGGGTGCATGGCTCTAGTTCCTCCTTTATATCCTTCAGTAGTGCGATTAATGTGTGGTTGTGTAACCTGTAACGCTTCACTGTTTGCTCTTCAGTTAATCAAAAGAGGGTCATTCTTGGATGAAAACCTTTCTCCAGAAGAAAAATCTTCTGGCTCTGATGACTGGTTCCATGTTTGGGAGAGAGAATGCCTTATTGACATACCTTTTATAGAAATTGAGCTAGGCTATATCAGCACTCAGTAAAATACCACCTCCTTTCAGGTATTCTTAAAATTCACACACAAAGAGGAGAGTCACAATTAAGACAGAATATTTAATTGGCCTAATTTACAAAATATCCACGCTGTTTTAGCACATTGACTCCAGGTATACATATGCATGGACAGATTTAACTATGTATCTAAAGGAAAGGAGCAGTGGCGTAACCACTGCAAATGACATCGTAATGGTGATTTGACCCATTGTGACCATTTAGTAAATCCAACGTAGATATTGTGACCTTGTAGCGTCAGATTTTTGAACGCAAAAGAAGTCGCAATCTTTTAGTAAATCTGGCCCTGAGAGCGGCTGGTCACATTGTCTCATGCACACAGCAGTGCAGTGCGTTCTGAAACTCATCCATCACATTATACATTTTCCCAATTAAACCGGTGGTGAATAGCCACTGGGCTGTGGCTAAAGTCTAAAAGCTGGCTGCTGCAAACAATTTAATTCTGAACAATAACTTTACTGAAGCAATGGGTTGCAGCAGTACAGTTTGTTCAGCCAATGTCTTAGCTGTCTTACCTGTACTGTTGTTCAATAGGTTAGTACTCATGCTAATGCTTGACTAATAACGAGGCCACCTCACCAAAGTGGATCCGAGACCATTCTCCAGAATCTTCTATGCCAGACTTTTTTCTTATGTGTGCAATGACTACAGTCTGATGCCCCTGACTGTAAACTCTGATCCACGACTTTTTAAAGGTAGAACAGGTACATTTTCCTGCAGGGTTTTCATTAGCCTGAAGGACATTTTTTTATTTTCTGTACAGGCGAGGCCTCATCAGGAGAGGGAGAGATGGCAATTGCTTTCTCAATCTTCTCATCCTGTGCGTCCTTTACTGATACAAAAGGTTTAAACATTCTTAAACTGAAAGTGGAGGTGCACCCCCCCACCCCACAATGCAAGGTCAATACTTATTGTTTATGGAAAACAAAAGGATAAACGTGATGTCATGTCTAGACAAAATGCTAATTCATTTGGAGGAAATCTTGAAAGCAAGCTTGGCTGTACAAGAGAGAGAGGAAGAGAGAGAGAGGGAGAGAAAGAGAGAGAATCCCTGCCATATAAAAATTAATCTGAATTAGCTCTAATCCACAATTATTCAACTGATTGCCCATGGCTGTCACTAGCAGCAGGGAGCTTGGGCGTCCATCTGTGTCTGTTGGAGTTTGCCCTGGTCCAATCCTGTGACCGCGTTCTGGCCAGAGTAATGTATAGCACAGCTGTCATAGACACTGACTATAAAACCAGCCATGCTCCACCACCCCTGTAGGATTAGGGAGAGAGGAGGGGGGATTAATAAAGACCTTTTACTGTAACAACCCCCCCCATCAATCTGGAGGAGGACCCCCTCCCCAAAACAAAACACTGTGTGACCAACCATGCGAACAACCAGCATACACTTCTTTTGTCTGCCTTCACAAAACAAGTATGAAAACAATAGGGGGGGTGTAACAATGTATTTAAAGGAGGAAACATATGCAGTATGTTTGGCTGATATAGTATTAGAATTAGGGCTGGGACTTTAACGCGTTAATTTCGATTAATTAATTACAGAAAAAATAACGCGTTAAAAAAATGTATGCATTTTAATCGCATTTTAATCGCACTATATTTTTGCACTCCAGACACCACGGAACGTTTCTCAGTGGACGATCATACCGATGCACAACGTGCATTGAGTGACGTCAGACAACAAAGCCCCACTCTGAGTAGAGCGTTGTAGGCTAACATGGAAGAACCAGATGAGACCGCGTTGTTTGGCCCGGTGGATGGGATATTTAGATATAAAAAACTCCCTGATGGAAGTGTGGATAAGAGAATAGTTGTGTGCACATTGCAGGGGCGTCGTTTTGGTATGGCAAGGTATGGCACTCGCCATACCTTGGCTTCTAGCCAAATTTTCTATTTTAAATCAATCTGAAATAGCCTACGTTTTGTCATTTTATGTGATTTTATCCGCTCCACAAAGGTAACTCAAAATCCTCCCGGCTCCTCCTCACTTTGAGTACACCCCACCACCCAGCCTATAGATGGCAATGTAGTTGAACGGGAGATAAAGGTTGCTGCTCTGGCTAGTAACGTTACAGTTCCTCAGAATAAACAAGCCACAGACTAACGTTAGCATTAAAAGCATGTCCGTTATTCTCATTCATTCAGGTGGGTTAAACAAACTGTATAAACGCTATAATACTGTTGATTCAAATGTAACATATTCATGAACAAGTCCATGTCATGTTGTGTCAATACGAACACGTTCTATATGTTATTTTAGTGAAAAACCGGACTTAACTTCACCCGCGATTGTGAAGCTAGCTAGCTAGCTAATGTTAACGGGTACAATCGCATAATAATCGGGTAACAATTGGGTAATAATTTATGTATGTCATGGTTATTAGATCTCAGAATCTAGTCAAATAGGTTTACTAGTTACATACTGTAGTTGTCTCCTTTGTTTATTAATGTTACCTAAATATCATATAAGTACATTGTTTAGAAACAACTCACCAAAATTGACTATTACACAACTGATTTGACAAAAAAATCCTCCGAGGGGGTACCCCCCTTCACACCCCATCCCTTGCCATACCTTGGCTTTTGACGAAATTACGCCACTGGCACATTGTGCAACAAAGAATTTGCATATCACCGAGCACTTCAAGCCTACGGTATCACCTCAATGCTAAACATTTTGCAGCTAGCGTGGAAGCCAGAGCTAACGCTGATCAGGCTAACGTTAGTCCTAGTACGAGCAAGCAGAGTCGCCAACCCACACTCGACCAGATGACGGGGTTCAGAGCCAAGATGAGTAAGACCACGCCTAACAAAGTAACCAACTCACTGGCTCACTGGTATGCCGTGGACTGTAGACCACTTTCGGTGGTCGAAGATAAGGGGCTAGAAAGGTGCTACAGATTGCGTCGTCTGACACAATTTATGAACTGCCATGCAGAAAGACAATTTCGAAAAAATCCAGCAGCTTCTTCCAAAGGTCCTTTGCACTATCATATTCCTAAAATTGCTGCACTTTGTTCAAAATTGCACTGGTCTGTGTAGTAGCTAAAATAAACAAGATTTTGCTGCTTAAACGTATGTATATGTCTATTCATTGATTCACTCGTATACCAAAATCCATTTGAATTGAAAAATGTTGCTTCTCGTGTCAAATATTGATATGCGATTAAAATGCGATTAATTTCGATTAATTAATTACAAAGCCTCTAATTAATTAGATTAATTTTTTTAATCGAGTCCCACCACTAATTAGAATATTATGCCTGTAGTGTATTAGTGAAATAGAGCCACACATCTTTGTGGCTCTATTTTTAAATAAAGAAACCTCTGTTGTAGGCTCTTGGATTATAAACTATATGGAAACATGCTGTGATGTGTCATTTGATATGCATTCATTACTCCTGTAGAAATGATTAACAGTCATTTCATACATTAATGTTCAGTCTTCACCCTGGTGGGCTCTCATTGTATCATAGAGAGCCTAAACAAACAGGGAGGAACCTTGGAGGATATTTATAGTTATTTGTATATATATATATTTTTCTATTAATTTCAGTTTTGCTCAGGGTATGAATAAACAGAACTGGAGCCTCTCTCGCCTCTCTCGACCTGGGACGACCCTCACTGAAGGGTCTAAATCTTTGCACAATAGTCACAGTGAATATGAACATAAACCAGATAGAGATTTCAAAGAAACAAATACTTGAGCATCAAGAGAATCACATTGCTCTATTTGTGCATGTACGTGTTCAGAAAACCAACAAAGGCTGGGATGATAGACTGTGACTTCAGCACTATATCACTTAATTTGTCTGAGAGGTGATTGGGTGCAGGTGTGGTGAGTTGACTGTGAAATCAAGTGTTTTAATTGATCATTAAGAGCCAAGTAACAACGAAAAACCTAGCAAGTCTTGTTACTTTCCAGAACCAAAGTTGCGGAACTCCACTTGTAATGACTGATTTTGTAATGAGCCTTTCTGCAGGTTCATCCTGACGTGACAATATTCCAACAAGACAACAAACATACAACACATATTGCTGTAAACCAGGCAATGGCTTTCTAGAGAGATGAGAATGTAGCAGCTGTTTCCTGACTCACCAGACTCTTGTCAGCTGCGCAGATGAGAGATGAGCCTGGAGGACATGAGGGGGTCCAGGGACCGTATTCAGTCAGCGCTTCATTTAATGCTGATCTAGGATCAGGTTTCCCCTCTCCGTATCCTAACCTTATGACATCACGAGCTGAAAGAACTGATCCTAAACCAGCACTCTGAGACACTTTGTGAGTACGGGCCTGGGGCTCAGAGAAGGGCGAGGAGGCATGTGCATACCCATGCTTGGAGAAACGAATGGGATTAGATCCCATAAGACAGCATGGCACTGCTCCCAGCGGTGCCCACATATGCTGCCCACCCATGACTCACTGTGGACACATTGGAAAGCAATTACCTGTGTAATGAGGTTACCTGCGTTGCGTCATATATGCTCAATGAAATGTCAGCACACCGCTTATAAAAAAGGTTTTCTAACTTTCCAGATCACGTGTTACTATAGTTTTGTACCAACACTTTTGATCCCAATAACAGATGAATCAACACATTTCTTTTATTTAATTTTTGAAATTTTGTTTAGGATTTTTCTCTGGATACCTTCCATTTATTTTGATTAACCCTCCCCCACGAACTCGCCGTCCATCTCTACAGGACAAGCTACTCTCCGATCTCCGGTGATGATCCGCCTCCTTCTAAATGGAATTCACCAACCCCTTTTCTGGAGACACCTTTACATGCTTCACAGTGAGTTTGTGCCGACCAGTCTCCCCCCTCCCTCAGGAGTGGCCTTCCGATCGGGGCTAACGGCCAGGGCTGGTCTGGCAAAGATGGATTTCGAACCGTTTCCCTGATAGGCAGCTCACACCCATACAGGACCAGCCAAGTATGTGTTCGTTAGACCCCTATGCTATCCACCAGGCCTTAATCAACACATTTTGTGAATAAACCCAATTTGATCGCATTATCCTGTAAATATGTTTATGTTTAAAGAGTAAAAGACAATGACTGAAACTTTCTCCACAGGCCATAGCAGTTACGCATCCAACTCGAGTGAATTCCATATAGATTATTTTTACGGAGATGTTCGAGAAAAGGCTGAGGTGAAAAGATCATGTAACTCTGTAAGCTTGTGGGTTCTGTTCAAACGTATACCTTTCCATAGGACCCCATCATCACTGATTAAAGTTAGTTAAGGAGGCTTGTGACCAGCAACTTCAAACATGCAAAGTTCAACATTTAAATGTTGAAATACAGTTTTTACTATTTTAAGTAATGAGTATGTAAGAATTTAAGTAAGTAATTTTATGTAACAATGTATACATACTGTACATACAGTACCTACTTCTGTAATTACAGTGTACCTACACAGAGTTAGTTACACAGAGTGGGACCAAACTCATTAGCTACCTTACTGGTAAATCAACATTTACCAGAGAATCAACTTCTGGCCATGGTCATCCCTGCCACAATCGGGGCACAGATCGAGCCAGCCTGCCAGCCAAAATGTTTCTGCACCTGAGCCCATATACGTAGAGACTGATGGACTAAGGAAGTGTGGTGCGATGCGATAGGCATTGCCGAATACAACATAGCTGAGAGGGATGTTGGCGGGCTGGCATCGGCCTCCATCTGTTGGTGTAAGTTTGAAGCCAGTATGCCAATGCTCTCAGGTTACTTGCCCAATAGTATATTGGAAATGCGGTAAAGCCATACCACCCACTGATCTAGGTCTCTGTAAAAAATCCTTATGGATAGGAGGTGGTTTCTTATTCCAAATAAAGTCAAAGATAATCTTATTGAGATGCAAAAAAAAAGATTTGTTGATAAAGATTGGTATAGTTTGGAACAGGTATAGGAATTTGGGCAAAGTGTTCATTTTAATTAGATTAATTCTGCTGGCTAATGAGAGAGGATGTATAGACCATTTGTCGAAAGCCACCCTCGTGCGCTCCAAGAGAGGAGCAAAATTAAGCCTAAAGAGGTCAGAAATCTTTTGAGCTACCACCACACCCAGGTGGATAAAGTTGTCAGTGGTCACCTTAAAAGGATAGGAATTAAAGGAGAATGATTGTGCAGGACTCCACCCAAGATGGCACTAAAGACAACTAGATCCCGATCAATACTCGATATAAAGCCCCGAATTCGAAAACTTTGAAACAAATAAACACGTTTGAAACTGAAATGGAAAGGGGAGAAAGAGCAAGAAGACAAAATTCAAACAAAAACCTGGCAAAACAACCCAAATTGACCAAAGAAGACAGAGACATGGCTGACACTGAGAGTGAAGCAGAGGAAAGCATAGGCCTAGAGGACGGAGCGGCGGATGCAATTTGTTCTGGTTTGAAAGATATAGTCTGAGAAATTCATGACTTTAAAACTGAACTGAAAACAGAGTTTAACGCATTTAAAGAGAAACTCGAGGACTTTGGGAGGGACATTAACCAAAAGCTCACCGAAACAACGCAAGAGTTAGCATCACAAAACACAAGAATTACAGCAGCCGAACAGAGAATTGACGAGCTAGAAAACTGGAGCATGGAGGTAAAAGATGCCCTTCTTCAATCACTGAAACAACAGAAAATACTTCAGTACAGGCTGACAGACCAAGAGGGACGAAACAGACGGAACAACATCAAGATATTTGGCCTGAAATAGGGTGCAGAGGGTAGCTCTATCTCTCAATTCATTGAACAACTGCTGAAAATTTTCTTTACTGACAGAAACAGAGCAGCAAATTCAGCGAACTCACTGAGTGTTAGCAGCAAAACCCGACTCTGACAAACCTCCAAGGTCTATCGTGGTGAATTTCCTCCAATTCACAACAAAAGAAATGGTGTTGAAGGAAGCGTGGAAGAAAAAAATCCAGCATCAGGGGCGGGCGTTGTATTTCGATCATGACTATGCCACAGAAATAATCGAGAAGAGAAAGGAATACATCGGAATTAAAAAAGCTTTGAAAGAGAGGGGAATCTGTTTCCAAACACCCGTCGAAAATCAGAATTCACTGGGAATCCGGCCCGCGGACATACGAAAGCGCACAAGAGGCTGCAAAAGAGCTGAACAGAAGAGGACTCGAAGCAGAGATACCGGGGAGGGGCACGGCCAGGAAGGGGGTGGAAGAACAGCTCCAGCAAGGAACATTGTGGCAGCGGGTTGGAAACACGGAGGACACTGCAGTGCAAGCCAAACAAAAGTTGCATGAATTTCAAAGGAAATAATGAACACGCTAGGTATGTAAATATATATAAGTGTGCTCAACCTAGACTAATACTGATTGTAATACTGACTGGTTATACT
This sequence comes from Aldrovandia affinis, assembly GCA_029706075.1. Lineage (NCBI taxonomy): Eukaryota > Metazoa > Chordata > Actinopteri > Notacanthiformes > Halosauridae > Aldrovandia > Aldrovandia affinis. Next base: position 462,388 of record JAINUG010000069.1, read on the forward strand.
TAAAATGGTCATTATATTTGAATCTGAAGGTCTTCTTTGTTATAACTGATCGGGATTTGAGTAGACTATAATTTTCTGCTAGTAAGTTCATGTGTAAGAGTTACCAGACCTTCCTAGCGAGGGGCCCTCGTAGGAAATGGGACACTCCCCTCGACCCACGAATGCACCGTGGGAGGCATGCGCACGATCGTGTGCCCATTTTTGGAAGTTCAATTGTTCCTTATTTGTTTTTAAGTTGCTCTATGTTCCTAGGGCAGCGATTAGTTGTCATGGTTACGATATGGTTTCATGGGAAGTTTACAACCTTAAAAAAACATGAATAATATCTCATCAGTATCAATAAATGTGAATGGGCTAAATAACCCAATCAAAAGAAGCAAAGTAATTCTAAAAATGAGCGGCAGCGTTCTGGACTAGTTGCAGTGGCTTGATGGTGCAGGCCGGAAGGCCTGCCAGCAAGGAATTGCAGTAGTCCAGACGTGAGATCACCAGGGCCTGGACCAGGAGTTGAGTGGTCTCTTGGGTGAGGAACGGTCGGATCCTCCGGATGTTGTGGAGGGAGAAACGGCAGGTCCAAGGGATCGCTGCAATATGGCTCGAGAAGCACAGCTGTTTGTCCAGGGTTACCCCAAGACTCCTGGCAGACTGGGACGGAGACACTATGGAGCCTTCCACGGTGATTGACGCATCAATCATCGGGGAGCCCTTCGCTGGGAGGAAGAGCAGCTCTGTCTTCCCCAGGTTCAGCTTCAGGTGGTGGGTGGACATCCATGCGGAGATGTCAGCCAGGCATGCAGAGATCCGTGCCAGGACCTGGGTATCAGATGGAGAGAAGGAGAGGAACAGTTGTGTGTCATCAGCATAACAGTGATAGGAAAAACCATGAGCAGAAATAACAGAGCCAAGTGACTTGGTATACAGAGAAAATAGGACGGGGCCTAGCACCGAGCCCTGCGGGACTCCGGTAGAGAGGATGTGGGAAGAGGATAGGGATCCTCTCCAGGCCACCTGGTAGGACCGGTCAGCCAGGTAGGACTCGAACCATGTCAATGCAGATCCAGAGATTCCCATCTCGATGAGAGATGAGAGCAGGATCCGGTGGTCCACTGTGTCGAATGCCGCCGACAGGTCGAGGAGGAGGAGGGCAGAGCTAAGGGATTGGGACTTAGCCCCGTGAAGAGCCTCAGTGACAGCAAGGAGAGCAGTCTCTGTGGAGTGGCCTGCTCTGAACCCAGATTGGTTGGGATCAAGCAGGTCGTTCTGTAAGAGATGAGCAGACAGTTGGTTATAGACATCCCGCTCTAACGTTTTGGAAAGGAATGGGTGGGGAGGGAGTTGCGAATGACATCGACCTTCTCGTGAAAGAAGGATGCGAAGTCATCCGCGGTTAGAGAGGAGGGGGGGGGGGGAGGAGGAGGGGTGAGGAGAGAGGAAAACGTAGAGTAGAGTTTACGAGGGTTAGAAACTGAAGATTGAGTTTTGGAAAGGAAAAATGCAGACTTAGCAGAGGAGAGGTTAGCGGAGAAGGCAGCCAGGAGTGTGTGGAAATCAGTCAGAGCTACAAGGGATTTTGATTTTCTCCATTTCCTTTCTGCCGCTCGCAGTTTCAGTCTGTTAGCCCGAATGGAGTCAGTTAGCCAGGGGGCGGGGGGTCGGAGGCGTGCAGGTTTAGTGGATAGAGGACAGTGTGAGTCAAAGGAGGAGAGAGAGGAAAGTAGGGTGGACGATGCTTCCTCAGCAGGTAGCTGAGAGAAGGCATCAGTAGGGGGAAGGGAAGATAGAATAGTAGCAGACAGGGCAGCGGGGGAGAGAGAGCGGAGGTTGCGACAGACAAGGACAGTGGGAGCAGGTGAGGATGGTTTAGGCACAGAGGGGAGGGGGAGAGAGAAAGACAGAAAGCAATGGTCAGACACATGTAGGGGAGATACCGTAATGTTGGGTGAAGATCAGGTCCAGTTGGTTACTGGCCTTGTGGGTGGGTGGGGATTCAGCCAGGGTGAAGTCGAAGGACTGAAGCAGGGGGAGGAATGCAGAGGACTGAGAGGTCTCCAGTGGCAGGTTGAAGTCACCGAGGAGCAGGACGGGGGTGCCATCCTCTGGGAAAGCGCTGAGTAGGGCATCCATCTCATCTAGGAGTTAATGTACATGACCTCTACCATGTACATTAAGGAGAAATGGGAGAAGGAACTTAACACTGACATTACAATGGAAGAATGGATTAACATGTGCAAAACACAACACACCACTACAAACTCAGGAACAGGGAGGGAATTTGGGTGGAAAAATCTGACCCATTATTTCATTACACCTCAAATAAAGAGTAAATAAACCACACACATATATTTTGGGAATGTCAAAAATGTGTACTCATTTGGGGAAAATGTGCATGTCATAATGAAACACATTCTGGGATACACAATACCTAAAGAATGCAAGGTTATGTACTTCGGAAATATTAACGATTATGTCATTAGCGAGGACAGATATCTAACCAAAATCGTATTGATCGCAAATAAGAAAGCAATAACAAGAAACTGGCGTAAGATTGAACCCCCTACTATAAGGCAATGGTTAGAAATTGTAAGAGAGATTTGTACAATGGAAAAAATGACATACCAGCTCAGAGTAAAAGAAAATGTGTTTGTTAGTAAATGGAAGAAATGGATGATTTATCATGATGATACTGTAGAAAGTGCTCATCACAGATCAACCGATACATAAATTCAAGATACTACATTTGTATACACCCTTTTAACCCCCTGAGGTCGGCTGGATCGGCGCCGATCCAAGCAGCAATACAAGTATATTACTATTTCTAACTTCGCGATATTTTATCATACACACGCTGCAAAAACATTGACAGAAACCTTAGAATCGCGACTTTCCGATTTGAGCACTGGCAAATCAAATGGGATTTTAAAATTAGCTTAATTAGACCAAAAGTAAACCTTGCTTTTTACTCTGTTTTTACCTTTTAGTAACGTCCCCCTTCTATTGACATGTTAACGAGGTGCTAATTTCGGGAGGTGCGTCGGGCCATGTGTGAAAACACCGCATAAACAACACAAACTGAAGAGGACAGTCTGATATTTATTTTATTTCGCTTGTTTTCAAATACTCGTGAAAATATATATAAATTCCGCGTCTTGTGACTACATATTCCGCATGTCGCAATGTAACAAATTGCAATAGGCACAGAAAATACTTTTCAAACAGCCTAAAATGTTATAAAATATATCGTATGTCTGTGTTTACGCTTGCAATCTGCCAGCAACAGTATATTCACGAGTATATTTTCAAATACTCGTGAAAATATATGAATTCCGCGTCTTGTGACTACATATTCCGTATGTCGCAATGTAACAAATTGCAATAGGCACACAAAATACTTTTCAAACAGCGTAAAATGTTATAAAATATATCGTATGTCTGTGTTTACGCTTGCAATCTGCCAGCAACAGTCTATGCTATTGATTTTATTTCGCTTGTTTTTTTATTTTTTTACATCTTGTCTGTGTTTACGCTTGCAATCTGCCAGCAACAGTCTATGCTGATATTAATTTTATTTAGCTTGTTTTCAAATACTCGTGAAAATATAGCCTATGAATATCGCGTGTTGTGACGCCAAACATTCCGCGTTTGGCGTGAGCCAAAATGAATATTCAGGTATTTAGCATTTAGCCCTCCCACAGCCTGAAATAAATGTGACCAGTTCTGATAAAAACAGGTTTTTAGCTATTTAGATCTCAGATGTGCTAAACTATTTTCACACCCTTACATAACCAAGACCTTGGTGAACAAACGCACATTGGCAAAACAATTCGTCACTATAGTTTAGTGTGTGCTTTCACATCTTTTGTGACAGCAGAAAAATTTACTATTTTTAACTTGTGTGTTTGTAGATCTATTTACAAGCTGCATATGATACTGACCAAACTATTGATGGCATACAAATGTAGCTGTGATTGTCCTTCAAATAAAAATATCAAACACTTTGGAGTAAGTGTGTGTTAAATTGATGAAATTGAGATAAATATCAGACCATGCCAAAATCTAAAAACATTTAAAAGCTTAGCACGGACCTCAGGGGGTTAAGGATAAGGTGATACCTGTAACTAGAGCCCGACTGATATGGGATTTTTGGGAACGATGTCGATTCTGGGGAGTGGAGAATTTCTTTAGGAGCCATCAAGGGAATTTAGTCAGGGCAGCTGTGTGCCGCTGCCAATCCAGCAGGGGTGGGTTTAAGCGGAAAGCACAGCTCTCCTGCATTGTAATTTGTACACATCTTAAGAAAGTGAATAATGAAGAATGGATGGTAATGGAATGAAGGATGGAATTTGACTGCAGGAAATGTGGAGATGTGTTGTTTGGGGCAATCCTATATGAATGACTATCGGCATATCGGCTGACATGTACGCCAATGCCGATGTATCTGCGACAGGCCAGTATCGGCCGATAATATCGGCTGACGGATATTGCGGTCGGGCTCTACTTATAACCATGACTGTTTTGATGTGTTTTTATTTGTATTCTATTGTTTTTCATATTTCTTCTTTTATCCTATTTTGTGCCCTTCTCTGTTCTCTCGTATTACTGTATATGTGATATACCACAACAAAAACCCAATAAACATGAAAGTGTTAAAAAAAAAAGAATGATTGTGCAGCAGCGTTGATAGGAAAGAGCTCACTCTTTGAAACATTAATCTTAAACCCAGAGGGCCCTATTTTCATACCGGCGTTATGCCCTAGCGCTGGCGAATTGCCAGTTTCGTCTGTTCGAAACGGAATATTTCCCGTCTCCACCGAGTTTGGCAATTTCGTGGTGTGCAATGAAGGCGTTTGCACGACTATGGGCTGGGCAGCGCAATAGGGGGTATGACTATGAAAACAGTCGGCGCTATGCAAGTTTGGTGTCAAATAATGAGTTTGCGTTAACGTCCAAATAGACCACCTCTTAGCGCAAACGCTGGCGCTCTGTGCAATTTGCTGACTTTATTGATGCACACATATGAACATGTTTTGTGAATATTGTGAATTTCCCCCCACGTTGAGGCAAATTGTCCAATCCATGGGTAACTTGCAAGCGTAATCAATTAAGCTAAAAACTATTTCACCACAGCTCATGGTCATTCAATGCATGGACATGAAAGACTGAAGCCAGCAGGTCATCTATCGCTACCGTTCAGTAAGATACACCTGTTAAATAAATATATGTTTGTATACACATTGTTTTACTTATGTGAAAGGGTTTTATTCTTTCCATTTGCACTACAGAAAATGGAGTACATAATTGAACGCCGAAGGCGATACCGTGAGCGATACCCTGGGTTTGGTAGCCGGTGTTTGCCAGATGGCTATCATTTCGGCTGTACATGCAGTTTCTTCCAGTCTTGTCCAACATGCAAATTCGTTTATTAATTTTCCTACACCCGACAGCCAGCAGAGAACTAAACAGGATTTTTATATGCAATGTGGATTCCCTGGGGTCTCGGGTGCCATTGACTGAACACATGTGCAGTTGCGCGCACCATCTGATCACGGTATTATTTATGTGATACTGGTATCATTTATGTGAATCGGAAGGGGGTCCACTCCATTAATATCCAGGTTGTTTGTGATGCACACTCCAGGGTGACGCATGTAGGCCTACTGCATGACGAACATAAATGAAACAGGCCTAGTTGCAGTTGTGAGTGTTTTTATTTATTGCTTCTATTTAACAATTACATTAAATTAGAAGAAAAGAAACATTGTTTTTTAAGTTGGAAAGCCTACTAATAAGGAAAAAAAGAGATGGTAAAATAAAACTCTTTCTTTTAACAATGTAGGTCTCATAATATAAACTCAAATCATGAAAATAACAAATTAATGTGCGCCTTGTTTCCCCCCTCTGATTCGCACGCCAACCTCTCACACAAGCAAATCGCTCTCCTCTTTTGTGAAGCGCTTCTGGTGCAGCCACGCAAAACTGTCATCCATGTCAGGAAATTGCCAGTTTGCGATAGCGTTAGCGAACTGGTATTTAAAGGGATAGAAAATAGGTGTTCTGATTGCCCATTATGAAACCAAACCCCCACCACACCCACATGTATTTTTTAAAATTAATCAACCTCTTTTACAACTGCGCCGGAGGTGCGCTATCGTCCTAAGCCACGAAATGACCAAAATTGCGTTAGACATGCCCTAAAGCGCCACCGTCTTCGCTTTGCGTCTGCGTTACCGACACCATCCTAATTCACCAAAATAGGGCCCAGAGAGTTTGTTAAAGTGGCCTAGAATAGTCATAATGCGGGGTAAAGTATTCTGAGGATCAGTTATATATAACAATAAATCGTCAGCATATAATTATGTTCCCTTCCCCCTCTAGATATGCCATGAATCTCAGGTGAGGAATGTAGTGAGATCACTAGAAGCTCGATGGCAATTGCAAATAGAAGGGGGGAGATCAGGCATCCTTGCCTCATGTCACATTTTAATGGGAAATACTGGGAATTAATATTATTGCTGCGCACTGAAGGTGTCGGGGACTTATATAGCAATTTTACCCAGGATAAGAATTTTGGACCAAATCTCTCTAGACTGAAAGTGGTAACCCCACTCTCTATCAAACTCTATTAAACGCTTTTTCACCATCTAGAGAGATAATTACCTTGGGTAATGGTTGATTGGGATCTGAGGAATACATGATATTTAAAAGCCGGCGAATATTTTAAAAAGAGAGGCTTTTTATAAAACCAGCTTGGTCTGGAGAAATAATAGAAGGTGGGACTCTAGGCGATAAATCCATCAGGTCCTGGAGATTTTGCATTTTGCATATTGTAAAGGGTTGATCTAATTTCCTCCATAGACAGAGGTTCTTCAAATTGTTCCATGAATGATTCACTTACTTGGGGTAAATTTATGCTCTGAAAAAGCAAGTCAAGTTTAGATGGGTCATGTACCACCTCAGAAGTATAGAGAGAGGAATAACATTTCTTAAACTCATTATTAATCTCCTGCTCATCATTATAAATCTGACCAGGTACATCCAATAACAGAAAAAAATATATTCATTATTATTATTATTATTATTATTATTATAAAATCCATAAATCGAGTCCGATAAAACTCAAAATATTAGGATGGAAAACAAAAACAGTCATTGGATACAGCCTGTGTATCAATAGGTTATAGCCTTATATATATATATATATATATATAACATATTAGAGACTTACGTGAGGGATCAACATTTCACACGAGAAACCGGCGTCTTCTTGTTTTATTTACTTCTCAGTGGAGGGACGAATCCGTGTATTGAGGAAATCTTCCACATCTGCAGACACCTGTACAGATGGTTACAGACCATATGTGATGCCTGCCTGTTTGAGTTATCACATTTGTGTCTATTGTCATTTACAGCGTATAGTTTATAATGTTATTTACCTGTGTTGACAAGTCCAGGGCAACAAATCACCAAGAGTACAAAGTGTTTTCGCTGCCAATCATGTCCTTTTTGCATTAATGTTCCTGTGTAGAACATTTACCCCAGGAATAGGTCACACTGGTGTAAAAATAATTGCAGTGTGAAAATATGGTATTTTAGAGAGGAAGTGCAGATCGATTAGTAACAGTGCTCCCTCTTCATAACACTACCAATGGGCATGATTATCGGCAAGTCACAGTTTAAGTTCAAAACTGTAAATTTTGAATATTGAAAGTATCATTTTACCTGAAACTCTAATGTGACACACGGTGCTGCCGACTGGGAGCAGACCCAGATTATGGCTACTCAGAGGTTTTGTTTATTGACAGACACTCCCAAGATAAATCAGAGATATGATCTAGCGAGTCATCCTTAGTTTTTTGTTATTCTGAAACATTTGTTGAGGACAGCGCAAGCAACTCAATGCACCGGATTTGTATAGTTGGCCAAGTGGTTCACAACATGTCAAAAGTTTGATTACAAATTTGATTGTCCATTAACATTTTAGTAGCCTAAAAGATAATTTTTTACAACAGAATGTGGTATGGCCAGTGGCAAAATGGCGAAACCTTAGTAAATATCTTTTGACTATAGCTACCTTAAAATGATATGGACAGCACTGTCGGAAGACAGGCTTCATAAGAATTGATGTTGCAGTAAGAATTGCAGATGGATTTTCTGCTGAAATGACTGCCAAGAAATCTCACAGATCTGCAACTCTAGCTAGTTATCAACCCACATTTAATACTAACTACTTATTTTGCATCTATGTCCCACAATAACATGGCTAGTTACAGTTAGCTAGCAAAGTATGCTAGCTAGCTATGATTGGCTTTGTTGCTAGCATTAGCTAGTTGGCTAGCTACCCGGGCTAATATAGCTACTACTATAACCTAATAGTTAGGTCCGCTGAATTAAGGAACATTAACATTACCTATCAACCGTTACTTACCAATCTGATGCGAAGGAATATAAAAATTCAAGTAGCCTACCGATAGCTTCTGATTTCTCTGTCTTGCCTCTAGCACATATAGCTGGCTAGCTACAGTCAACTCCAAAATTATTTACACTTTTAATAAAGATGAGAAAAGAAGGTTTTATCAAATAATATTAGTCTTCTGTAGTGTTTTATGAAATTGGTGAAAATGATCTTTGATCATTCCTCCATACAGAATCTTTCAAGATGCTTCAGATCCTTCGGTCTGCACATGTAACTTCTGTCTTCAATTCAAGCCACAAATTTTGAATCACAAAAAGCATTATCACTATGTTAAAAAATCAAGAGTCAGATGCATTGCATTGTGTTTATAGCCAAAAGCTAACTACAGAAAACGAAAAGTATTTATCAAAAACAAACAAACAAACAAAAAAATGCACAAACACGTACAAAAAAATGCATCTACTTTATGCAGAAAATAGAAATAAAAAACTAAACACAAGCAACTGTAAATTACATAATATGTAAGAAAAAGTAAAAACCTGAATTCAAAAGTTATTCTAAATTAACAATTCTTAACAATTCTAAAAACATTATTTTGTCTGAATGCTTTGCATTGTATTAATAAGGCTGATCTTTTAAACCTTTATCAATTATATGAATTAATTCATGTTTATGTTTAGCCATTATTCTTATTGCATTGCTGTTGTTGTTATCTTTATTGTGTAATTATTACCATTAGTAATATTATAAAGTAATTATTCAAATTATAGTATGTTAAAAAATGTAGATGTCATTATAGAATTATTAAGCTGCATCAATGTGCTTAGTATTTACTATTTATATTTGTATATTTATGTATGTTTATCTTATATATCTGTCTGCTGTAACTTACAACTTACACTGCTGTAATACACCTCTGTCAGTTCTCCCCTTGTAGCCTTGTACCCTAGTTTTGTTGTACTGTGCTTTTAGTGTCTGTGTAAAAGTGGTTAACTTTTGTGGTCAGTTAACTATTTCTTGGTTGATTTTGAGGTAGACTTGGGTTCATTGTCTTGCTTAAAGATCCATTTGCGGCCTAGTTTCAGCTTCCTGGCAGAAGGAACCCGAATTTTAGTCAAAATATTTTCGTACTTGCTGGAGTTAATGGCTGTGTCTCAAATTGCGTTCTTGTGTCCTGCGTTCTTGTGTACTTGTAACTTTGACGTCACCACTCTTCTGACCATAGCAAGAAATACATCTGGCACAGGTTACACTAGAAGCAATGGTGTTGGTAGAAGTTACCTGTGAGCTTATTATACAGTTTTGTGGTGAAGGGATGTTGGTATTGATTGACTTAGAAAAGAAACAGGAAATGCTTACCTATATGTATTTGCAGGTTAACATGCGATTATACATGGTTTTTAGTGGCTAACGATAAGCCATCTCCAGTCAGTAATATATGTTCGCAGTTTTATACTATTGCTGCGTTTAATTTATAGCTAACTTAAAAAACTAGTTAACGTTACATCTTCAAGTGCTTTCTTCTTGATACAGTAAAGGTTTTCATTTTACGTTGGGCTTAAATAGTTTATAAGTTGCAGCTGACCGACTGTAGCTTTGTTTTTATTATTTGAGTAGTCTATTTAATATTTAATTTGCCCCAAAGATTGCTCTCTACGTTGCCTTTTGTTAATGACTCTCTACCTAATGCCAACAATAAAGTCAATCATATTTATAACATGTACTGGGATTTACTTATCCATTACTGATAAGTAAGTCAGCTTCTTGTTCGTGACACAGCTTGTGACACTATTGTTGGACATCAATTACTGGTCATTGCCAGAACAGAAAGATGGGCATCATTTCAACTATTTTTGTGGTGGCTTTCCTCTACCTTATGTATGAGGAAGAAAGGAGGGATGCTGCGATGAGGAAAGCGGAGTCAATATGCTATCATTTAGTTAACGTTACATCTGATACATAGCTATGTTGCTGTAGGAACCTTAGCATTTCAGCTAGCTGGATATGTTCGAGAAGTTACAACTGAGCCACAGTTAGCTAATAGTTAGTAGGCAAATTAGTCATCAATATGACACAGTCAACCTAGTGTGCATGTTCCTTTAACATATACAAACCCCAATTCCAAAGAAGTTGGGACGTTGTATAAAACATAAATAAAACAGAATGTGATCATTTGCTAATCCTTTTTTGACATATTTTCAATTGAAAACAGTACAAAGACAATATATTTAATGTTTTACCTTATCAACTTAATAGATCTTTGTAAATATATGCTTATTCTGAATTTGATGCCAACAACCCATTTCAAAACAATTGGGACAGAGGCAACAAAAGACTGGGAAAGTTGAGGAATGCTCAAAAACACCTGTTTGGAACATTCCACAGGCAAACAGGTTCATTGGAAACAGGTGAGTGTCATGATTGGGTATAAAAGGAGCATCCCCGAAAGGCTCAGTCGTTCACAAGTAAGGATGGGGCGAGGTTCACCACTTTGTGAACAACTGCATGGGCAAATAGTCCAACAGTTGAAGAACAACATTTCTCAACGTAAAATTGCAAGGAATTTAGGGATTTCACCATCTACAGTCCATAATATCATCAAAAGATTCAGAGAATCCGGAGAAATCTCTGCACGTAAGCAGCAAGGCTGAAAACCAACATTGAATGCCCGTGACCTTCGATCCCTCAGGCGGCACTGCATTAAAAACCAACATCATTCTGAACACTTCTGAAAGCCATTGTCAGTTAACACAGTTCGTCGCTACATCTACAAATGCAAGTTAAAACTCTACCATGCAAAGTGAAAGCCATATACAGTATCAACAACACCCAGAAACGCCGCCGGCTTCTCTGGGCCCGAGCTCATCTGAGATGGACTGACGCAAAGTGGAAAAGTGTGCTGTGGTCTGACGAGTCCACATTTCAAATTGTTTTTGGAAATCATGGACGTCGTGCTAAAGAGGAAAAGGACCATCCAGATTGTTATCAGCGCAAAGTTCAAAAGCCAGCATCTGTGATGATATGGGCACACCAGTGCCCATGGCATGGGTAACTTGCACATCTGTGAAGGCACCATTAATGCTGAAAGGTACATACAGGTTTTGGAGCAACATATGCTGCCATCCAAGCGACGACTTTTTCAGGGACGTCCTGATTATTTCAGCAAGACAATGCCAAGCCACATTCTGCATGTGTTACAACGCAGTCCAGACCTGTCTCCCATTGAAAATGTGTGGCGCATTTTGAAGCGCAAAATACGACAACGGAGACCCCGGACTGTTGAGCAACTGAAGTCGTACATCGAGCAAGAATGGGAAAAATTCACCTACAAAACTTCAACAATTAGTGTCCTCAGTTCCCAAACGCTTACTGAGTGTTGTTAAAAGGAAAGGTGATGTAACACAGTGGTAAACATGCCCCTGTCCCAGCTTTTTTGGAAAGTGTTGCAGGCATCAAATTCAAAATCAGTGAATGTTTGCAAAAAAACTATAAAGTTTATCAGTTTGAACATTAAATATCTTGTCTTTGTAGTGTATTCAATTGAATATAGGTCGAAAAGGATTTGCAAATCATTGTATTGTGTTTTTATTTATATTTTATACAATGTCCCAACTTCTTTGGAATTGGGGTTTGTAGATTACTGTAATTATGGGCTGTATACATGAATTCCCTCCCAGAAAATGTGATTGTACAGAAATTTGCCCAAAAAAAGGAACAAACAAAAAAACAGCACAACTCTGAACACAACAAAAAATGTAGCATGTTTTGTTGATTTTTTTGTTCTACCTCTCCAAACAATCAAATTTTTCTGGAGGGACTGAAAATAGTGTTGCTGTCAATAACGATACTGCCACACACAAAATTCTCAAAATGTACAAAATAAAAAATATTGTTTTATTTATTTTAAATCTTTTTCAAGAACAGGTTTTTTTCCCCAAAAAATGTCTTACAGTGAAATGAAATATATTCAAATAAGCAAAACAATGTAATGTAAATAATATTGTTACAGCATACACATACAATAAGTCAACAAAAGCAGGTAGTAGGGGTGTAAAAAGAAATAATCAAAAGATAAATAATATTTTCCACAACATCTCACTGGTCATCCAGTCTGTCCTCGCTGTTCGGTCAGATGCTCTCGTTCATATCATGCTTGATGTTGTCCCTGGTGATGCATCGAGGGAAAACCCCTCCTGCCATGCTGCAACCCTCTCTTGCAACATTCTGCTGTGATGTCCAGCATTCATGATATCCAGCAGAGCCATGTGGTCTTGAGGCCAGTGGTCATAGACTTCCATAGGTGATATTCCACACTGAGAAGAATGCCTCAATCGACTTGAGGGAGGGGAAATAGGGTGGGGGAAATTCCATCAAAATCCTTTGGTTGGCAGCAAACCATTCCCTGAAAAGAGCAGAGTGGTGGCAACTGGCATTGTCCCAAACTACAACATCATTGGGAAAGTCACCTCAAACTAGCTCTATTCCCTAATTAAATGTGTTGCTGCTGTGGGGTTTGCACCTATTGTTTTAAGAATGTAGACAGTGTTTCAGTGTGTAAGCGATTAAGAAAATAAATGTAATACAGATGTATTTTTGTTGGATTTTATTTTAAATAATTATAATATATCTTTTTGGAAGAAATATTACTTTAACAACATTAAAAATAATATTTTTCTGTAAGTACAGTAACTGTATTAGTATAAAAGAATATGATGTTCCCATTTATGAACATACAATACAGTCTTCTTTGTTAATCTATCAAAGAAGTGAATGATTTTTGAGGGTATGTATATATTGGATTCCTACTTATCCAGTGAATTTGTTTTACAATAATGGAAAAGGAAAAACATGTGTGTAACATGTGAGGGATACTTTGGAGAGATTTGGAGAGGTTTTTGGAACCATAAGAGGACACCACCAGTTTTACTGAAAATTGAAATATTTCCCAAGTTTTTATTCAATCAAACTTTTGTGCAGATGTTGCTAGTGAATCCATGTCATGTATTTTTTAATCTTTCTTCTGCAAATATATCAGTTGTGTTCAAATTAAGACTTTAAAATGTAAAGAAAAAAAAGTAAAATGCATGTTTTATCTGTACTTTCTCTATGAGCATTGGACTGTCCAATTCTCACAATGATCTGATATAGATCACCATACATTTCAAAGTGTTTCGAAGCGTCTCTTCCTATACTACTTTCTCCACATCTAACACCATGTGCAACCTCCCTATCCCAGCCCATGTCTCCTTTTCTTGATTTCCTGGGAGAAGAGATGAAACTCACAGTCGCAACCTCTCCAATCTAATTCACCCTCACAGATCCACCGGTGTCGACATCGTGGTAGCAGGCGGGCTATGGAACTGCCAGTCTGCTGTCCGGAAAGCTGATTTAATCTCAGCTCAGGCCTCCTTACTCTCCCTGGCACTCACTGAGACATGGATCACTCTGCAGAACACAGCCACCCCTGCTGCTCTCTCTACACCTTCTCCCACACTCCATGATCCACAGGTAGAGGTGAAGGGACAGGTATACAGATCTCCCCCCGTGGAGATTTGGTATTGTTCCCCTTCCTCACTTCTCATCCTTTGAATATCATGCTGCCACTGTCACTGTTCCATGTAAATTACACATTATTGTTCTTTATCGCCCAGCAGGTCCACTGGGGGGTTTCCTAAATGAAATGGATGCCCTACTCAGCTCCTTCCCTGAGGATGGCACTCTGTTCCTACTTCTAGGCGACTTCAACCTGCTGCTGGACACCCATCAGTCCTCCGCATTTCTCCCCCTGCTTCAATCCTTTGACTTCACCATGGCTAAATCCCCATCCACCCACAAGGTCGGCAACCAACTGGACCTTGTCTTTACCAGGAACTGCACCTCACCCAACATTGTAGTATCTCCTCTGCATTTGTCTAACCACTGCTTTCTGTCTTTTTCCCTCCCCCTCCTTTCTTTACCTAAATCTCCTTCACCTCCCCCCACAGTTTCTGTCCTTTGCAACCTCCACTCTCTCTCCTCCTCAGCCCTGGAAGCTGCTGTTCCCTTCCCCCCATTGATATCTTCTCTCAGCTACCTGTTGAGGAAGCCTCATCCACCCTACTGTCCTCTCTCTCCTCCTGCTTTGATTCACTTTGTCCTCTCTCCACCAAACCTACTCGGCTTTGACCCCCACCCCCTGGCTAACTGATTGCATTTTGGCTGACCAACTCAAACTGTGAGCCGCAGAAAGTAAATTGAGAAAATGCAAGTCCCCTAGGGCCCTGACTGACTTCCACACTCTTCTGGCTATCTTTTCCTCTAACCTCTCCTCTACTAAATCTGCATTTTTCTCCAAGATTCAATCTTCTGCTTCTGATCCTCGCAAACTGTACTCTAGATTTTCCTCTCTCCTCATCCCTCCTCCTTCCCCAACCCCATCCTCTCTCCTCACCTTGGATGACTTTGCATCCTTCTTCTGCAAGAAGGTTGATGACATTCGCAACTCCTTCTCCCCAACCCCTCCTGCACCTAACCCTCCCTCACCCATCTCGCTACTAAAACCTCCTCTCTTACCTCTGGCTCTGTCCCCTCTCCCCTCAAAAGCGCCTATATCATCCCCCTCCTCAAAAAACCCTCTCTGAATCCTGCTGTCATTTCTAATTACCATTCTGTCTTTCTCCTCTCATTCCTTTCCAAAACACTAGAGTGGGCTGTATATAATCAACTGTCTGTCTATCTCCTACAGAACGACCTGCTTGATCCCAACCAGTCTGGGTTCAAGGCAGGCCACTTCACAGGAACTGCTCTGCTCACCGTTACTGAGGCTCTACAATTTGCAAAGTCACAATCACTCAGCTCCATTCTCCTCCTCGACCTGTCAGCTGCATTCGACACCATGGACCACTAGATCCTGCTCTCATCTCTTGCCTACCAGGTGGCCTGGAAAGGATGCCTCTCCTCTCCTCACACCCTCTCCACCAGAGTCCTGCAGGGCTCAGTGCTAGGCCCCCTCCTTTTCTCCCTGTACACCAAATCACTACCAGGTCATCTCTGCTCAGGGTTTTCATATCACTGTTATGCTGATGACACTCAATTCTTTCTCTCCTTCTGAGACCCAGGTCCCAGCATGGATCTCTGCATGCCTGGAAGACACCTCTGCCTAGATGTCCACCCACCACCTGAAGCTGAACCTGGGGACAGAGCTGCTCTTCCTCCCAGCGAAAGGCTCCATAGTGTCTCCATCCCAGTCTGTCAGAAGTCTTGGAGTGACCCTGGATGACCAGCTGTGCTTCTCGGGCTTCTCCATAACATCCGGGGGATCAGACCATTCCTCACCCACCAGGCCCTGGTGATCTCACGTCTGGACTACTGCAGTTCCTTGTTGGCAGGCCTACTGGCCTGGGCCATCAACCCACTGCAACTGGTACAGAATGATGCCGCATGTCTGGTGTTCAATCAACCCAAGTTCACGCATGTTACCCCTCTACTCACCTCTCTGCACTGGCTCCCCATCGCAGCATGCATCAAATTCAAATCACTGGTGCTGGTTTATCAGCCGGCTAGAGGAACTGCTCCCCCCTACCTCCAGACACTCATCACATCCTACACCACAGCCAGACCCCTCCACTCCACCTCCCTTCCCTCTGAGCACCCGGCAGCTGCTCCTTGTGGTCTTGTCAATTCTCTGTCCTGACCCCTCGGTGGTGGAACGATCTTCTGCACTCAGTCAGGACTGCAGAATCACTTGCCATATTCCACAAGAGACTCAAAACCCACCTTTTCAAACTCCACTACCACTGAATTCTGTACATCTAACCAATTGTCGTCACCACTGCCTACATGTTCGATACTGCTTCTCGTAATATGTGTCATTGCTAAAAACTTTTAAAAAAAAAAAAAAATGACTAACCGTTTCCTTCCCGGTGTTACAGGTATAGTATGCAACTGCCAACAATATTGCCTATTGCTATATTACTGCACTGATCTCTTGTGCGAACAATGATTGATCATACCATGCATTAATGCACATCTTGTAAGTTGCTCTGGATAAGAGCATCTGCTAAATGCTTAAAATGTAAAAATGTAATGTAATGTTTCCTTTTATATGACGCCAAGAGCATGTGTTTGCTCCTCATACTTCATACCTTAGGGCAGCTCAGCAGAAATGGGCAAAAATGAAATGTTCACCTAATTGAACTCACAAACTGTGTTTGTGAAGAAAAAATAAATCAAATTTATTTGGAATCAGATTCAAGGACAAAAGTTGATTGAATCAAGGACTATTCAGTAAGGTTTGAAACAACATGCACTTCAGACAGTAAGTGCGAGGTTGTCATGTGATCAAAACTACATGTATAATATTGCACATATGCTGGCTCGTAATATAAATGGGTTTTCTCATTGTTACTGCATAGTGACAAAAGAGGACAGTTTTTAAAATATTTGAAGTGTAATTTTATTCAGTCTATATCTTACTCTTAATCATTTTCCTATTCTTTGTGCATTTATATTTATGTTTGTGTGCGTATGCTTGTCTGTGTGTGTATGTGCATGTCCGTATGCATCATGCACAGTGTGTGTGTTTGCATAGGCTGGTCTCTGTATGTATGTATGTGTGTGTCTGCATATACTTGGCTGTGTGTGTTTATGTGTGTGTGTGTACGCGTGTGTGTGTTGGTACGTTTATCTCCATGTGTGTGTGTGTGTGTGTGTGTGTGTGTGTGTGTTTGTATGTGTGTGGGTGTTTGTGTATGTGTATGTGTTGTGTGTGTGTGTGTGTGTGTGTGTGTGTGTGTGTGTATGTGAGTGTGTGGAGTGTGTGTGTGTGGGGGGGAGAGACAGAAGAAAAAGATAAATTTCTACACTGAGCCCCCCTCCTTCTCTGCCCCTTGTCTCATCCTCCTCCTCCTCATCATCGCACTAATAGCGGAGGCCGCTGTCACCGAAGCTGCCCATCCCATGTCTGAAGCCCCTAACCATTTGTGACAGCCAGCAGCTCATTAGGGGACGGTCATTTTGTTTCCGTGTCCGTGGGCTCCCGGGAACCCCAGCTCGGCTGAATGGGCCCCAAACAATACCCCCATTTGTCAGGATATGGGCCTTCCTCTGTACCAGAGGAGATGGTCAAAGCCTTGCCACATTTTTACCCACACAAAGACATAATTAATCAAATGGGAAAATGGTTGGAGAAATTGCTCCGTTCTGTACTGGTTGGAGGTTTCCATAGAAACTACGGCTTTTTTCCCCTCCTCTTTTTTTGCGTTCGTTGCGGGGCTGGAGAGAGGAGTGGATACCCCTGAGCTCAGTTATACCCCAGCAGTTTAAACAGCCCCTGTTAGAATCGGACTGACGTGCATTTTAATATTATGAAATTGTCACGGTGTGTGAGTTCAATCCAAACTCCTTCACACACACACAGACATACATACAGACGTTTTCTTTCCATTACTTGATGATGCTTACATTTTGGCCATTTAGGAATGCCATAGCCACTGTTAACCTTTATCTCGCTGTGGTCCTGCAAGGGGGATCCTGCCTAATATTCAGGAAAATGTATATACATTGTAGTGAATAAAAACACACACAAACACACACACAAGGGACTTCATGCATGTTATTATTATTATTACATTTGTATCATTATAGCAATCTGATCCTGCCCAATATTCCGCATACATACAGTGCCCTCCAGAATTATTGTATTAAATAAACAATACAGGTAATAAACTATATTCTATGCTCAAAACAATGGGAAAATGATATTGTTTTATACTAATACAATTGCTCAGAGAACAATATTTGGTTTAACAAATATACAGCTTTAGGTTTCCCCCATAAAGCTGTATCACAATTATTCACACCCCTAATAATTATCTTAAATAAATAAAATCCAATATGGCCTCTCATGGCATTCCTTTTCACTGGGGTATAAAAATTTAATAACACACATTTAAAATCTGTTTGTCATCCATCACACACTATAGCCTGGCTCTCTATTTTTCAGTTCCTGTCTGTCAGTATTGTTTCAGGTGGGCTGACAGACAAATGGTCCAAGTAAAAATGAATTTCCCGCCATAGCAATTGCCCTTAAGATACAAATGTTTGACCTGTGTAACATTATGTTCAAAGCATTTAGACTAACTGTAACATTTGTACTGACAGTTATCTGTAATTTTCTCCTCAGATTCAGTCAGTCTGTCATTATTAAAATGCTAGCTAGCTAACATAGCTATCTAGTGAGGCTAATAGATAATGGCTGTTGCAAAACAGCTACCTAGCTAGCTAACAGTAGCTATAAATACTGGCTAGCTAACTACTGTATTCTTGTTCTCGTAATTTGCTTGCTAAGAATTGAATCATGATAACAATGTCATCACGAATTTAGATGCATTTTAAGTTACAAGTTAATAGCTTCGGTAACATTAGCAAGCAAGCTAGCTAGCTATCTGTGTTAGCTAATGTTAATGTCAGCTAGCTAGCTAGCAAGTTGTGCCATGGTATGCATTTTGAGGGCTAAAATCTATCATCGTAAATTGCTTGGCAAGCATTGTAGTAATGTTAAATCATGATAACAATGTCATCATCAATGTATGTGCATTATAATTTGTTTAGTTTCGTAGGTAATATTGCTAACATTAGTCAATGCTGTCCAGTAGCTAGAGATAAAGATTTGTCATCATAAATTGATCTCCAACTAGCTAATGTTACTACCACTACTGTCCTTATACATCATAGTATCATGCCTCAGTACAGTAGATACAATTTATCATCATAAAATGCTTGGCCTGCATTGGTATAATGATAATATCAATGTAGTTATAATGTAATGGTCAATTTAAATACATTTTTTAGCATCTTTGCTGCTAATGTAAGGTATGCCTGCAACATTTTCCCCTTATCATGTTTTGCTGGATAGCTAGCAAGGTTACTCAACATTATGGTATACTTTTAATAAGTTGATCAATCAAATACATTTAAGCTTTGATTATTCTTTGATACATAATGCATTTTTAACAACTACATGGGAAACCAGGTTTTTGAATCTTTGCTTTGCATCTTTGTTTTACATATTTTAAGGTGAGACACGGCATGCTTCTGCTCATCAATTTTCAGATTTTTGATATCTTTTTTAACATCATAAAAATGGCCAAACTGTTCAAAAATATTTTTAAAATAGTTTATTTTACTATATCTGTTCTACTTCGTCTTCAAATTTATCTTAACTTTAGCAAATGTTAGCATATTTGCACAAGTTATGGCTCTGCAATGTTTGAAAAAAACATACAGTGTAATACATTGTTCCCTGTAGCATAATGTTAGCAGATCAATGTATGGTCATCTTCCTTGTAGTCATGACAATTAGTGAACAAACAAATGGTACTCAAAAAGACATGATCAGTTAGCTACTGCTAAGAATATCTAACGGGGAAGGTAAGTATCATCCTATACCTATACCAAGGTGCAAAATTGACAAAATGGAGAAAGCTCCAGATTATCAGGATGACAGACCAGCCACACAACCGTGGCTTATAATGCATGTGTCGCGTTTGAATGAGCTATGTGCAAACTGCATGGGAATCGGTCTACATAAAAATATAGAAACCCCAAAACCCTTGGTTTTGTAGCCGTCTGTTAGAATGTAGTGAATGCAAACAGCAGATTTTTAATACATTTTGTTCTTAAAAACATGCAGAAAATGCATTTTTAATACCTGTATGGGACAGTGGGGTAATCCTGAACACCTTTTCTTTGGGGTTAATTACAACAAAAGGAGAGAGTGATTTTCTAAGATTGATACATCACTACAAAGTTCAAGTCATGTGCTAACTAGAAACATCAAAAGTAAAGATTTAAATAGCCCAAGAAAATTGCCACAAAGCTTTCAAATCATAATACTGTTTTCAATGACACAAACAAGTTCCCAGCCATAAATTACATTTATCATAAATATTACCTGCGCAGAGGTCTCAGCATCAGCAGATATCCCACCCACCCCAACCACGGACTGTTCTCCCTCCTGCGCTCTGGGAGGCGCTATAGGAGCCTCAGAGCCCGTACTACCAGGCTCAGAAACAGCTTCTTCCCCCAAGCTGTCACCCTCCTGAACCTGGCCACCCACTGACTTTTTGCACTGTCATGCCAATGTTACATGTTTTTGCACTGTCATGTCAATGTTACATGCCTTTTTGCACTGTCATGTTAATGTTACATGTCTTTTTGCACTGTCATGTCAATGTTACATGCCTTCTTGCACTGTCATGTCAATGTTACATGTCTTTTTGCACTTTGTTTATTATGTTTGTCATGTGTATTATGTATTATGTTTTTTTGCACTGTTGGTGAAGCTGCAGCCCTCTTTTCATTTTATTGAATTGAATTGAATTGAATTGAATTGAATTGAATTGAACTGAATTTAATTTAATTTAATTTAATTTAATTTAATTTAATTATCAGCATTTAAGATAATCAAAGTATCAACTGGATGCTGTGAAAAGTAATCCTGAGTGGGCATGGGGTAACAGGTGTTCGGGATTACCCCACAAGTACACTTACAGGTTTTCATCCCTTTTTGTTTTAGCCCACATTTCAATTATACCTAGTGTATACCTGTTCTTCAGAACAAGAAACTTTACATAAAAGCATACAACAACTTTTGTCGGCATTCCATCAACAACTACAAACATAGAAACAATAAAAAGTCAGAAGTGTCGCTTACCCATTTAAAAAAGAATTCTGGTAGAAAAAGAGAGAAACCGTTGGATGTTTACATCTCTTGAAGTCAGTGCACAAGTACACATTACTTTGTTTTAGCAACCCCTTCTCCCTAGTAACAGATATTGAGATGTTCGGGATAACCCCGCATTCATGATTTCCCCACTCTCCCCGACATATTATTTTCTGATGCATAAAATGAAAAAAGGATGTATCCAAAATCTGTTGTGTAAATACTTTTGTCTCTAATATGTTGTCAAAATGGAATAAAAATTTTAGTTTTTCTCGATAGATTTGGCACATTTCTCCAAACTGAGGTCAATGCTTTCAAAACAGTTAACACAGCCATCTAAATGCTTGATAATTTTGCAAACCTAATAGTATGTTTTCATTGTTTTCACACAAGTGACAAAACTGCATACACCATTTTGCCAAACATTACAAACAAAACTCTATTTAAAGTTCAAATTTCATTTCAATTTTCCATGATGTCACAATAACATAACATGCTCAATTTCCACCATATTGATGTCAGGTGGGTTAGTAAAGCACACAAAACAGGAAGGGGACATGGCGGAGATAGGGTAGGTAGAGGAAGATTTAGAGAGCGGCAGAGGGCAAGTGAGAAGAAGAGTCTCAAATTTTAAATCATCAATACCTCTACCTTCTTATTGTGAAATCAAACATTTTCAAATATTAACAAATTTCCAAAATTGGATAAAAATAAACAAATCATTTCATGAAAAATTAGGGTTAAACAAATAAATCAGTTCATGAAAACAGCTAACTTTCTGATAAACACATTTTACCATTAGTACTTCTGTGTGGATATAGCTGAATATATTATCTAATCACATGTGTATAGTCTCATCTCATCTCATTGTCTAAGCCGCTTATTCCTGGTCAGGGTCGCGGGGGGGCTGGAGCCTATCCCAGCATGCATTGGGGTGAGAGGCAGGAATAAACCCTGGACAGGTCGCCAATCCATCGCAGGGCACACATACCATTCACTCACACACTCATACCTACGGGCAATTTAGACTCTTCAATTAGGCTAACGTGCATGTCTTTGGACTGTGGGAGGAAACCGGAGTACCCGGAGGAAACCCACGCGGACACGAGGAGAACATGCAAACTCCACACAGAAAGGCCCCGGCCTGGATTCGAACCCGAGACCTTCTTGCTGTGAGGCGACAGTGCTATCCACTGCACCACCATGCCGCCCATGTGTATAGTGTTGATGACAATATTTGTTAGTCATAAAGATATTATCTGAAATTACTGTAAAGCAGTACTTAATTTTGCAGTGGGATTGGGCTCATCTCATCTCATCTCATCTTCAGCCGCTTATTCCTAGTTAGGGTCGCTGGAGCCTATCCCAGCATGCATTGGGGCGAGAGGCAGGAATACACCCTGGACAGGTCGCCAACCCATCGCAGGGCACTACATACAACATTCACTCCCACACTCATACCTACGGGCAATTTAGACTCTCCAATTAGCCTAACGTGCATGTCTTTGGACTGTGGGAAGAAACCGGAGTACCCGGAGGAAACCCACGCGGACACGGGGAGAACATGCAAACTCCACACAGAAAGGCCCCCGGCCTGGATTCGAACCCGAGACCTTCTTGCTGTGAGGCGACAGTGCTATCCACTGCACCATGTGTATAGTGTTGATGACAATATTTGTTAGTCATAAAGATATTATCTGAAATTACTGTAAAGCAGTACTTAATTTTGCAGTGGGATTGGGCTGTTTTGCTAAATACAAGTCTGTTTAGGTGACTGTTTTGTTAACTGTTTTGAGAGCATGGGCCTTTGTGAGGTATGGGATAAGGACCCAGACGCAGACCAGGATCAGGCAAACAAAACAGAATCGCTAGGCAGGCTCGGGGTAGTCAACAGAAGGGGTGTCTCGGAAGGAATGCAATAAACTCTGGCTGTAAGAAGGGTAGGCTCAGGGAATAAAGAATCAACGTACTGACAAAGAGAAAACGTAAACACTGAACATATATACAGGCAGAGACAGGAAACACAATGGGAATCAGGTGTGACTGGGAGGAGAGAGGTAGGAACACAGGTGTAAACAATGGGAATCGATAATCTAATAACGAGGGGATTCGCTAATAGAATAACGAGGGGAAACGAAAGACACGGACTGGGAAACATACAAACATATATACAATAAACGTCCTGGGAGATCAGGCAGACACGTGCATAGTTAAAGGGGAGGAACGCAAAGAGAGAAGCTGCGTGCGAATGAAAGGGAAAGTGAAAAGCTAATCAGGGATACGATAATGGGAGAGAGAATGAGCGAAAGTTAGAAGCGTGAGATAATTAGTGATTAGTAGTGCTAGTAACTTAATCTAAATCCCTAACGTTAGTAGATTAGTTGGTTAGTAATATATACATCTAACTAATATATACAAAGTGCAATCTAGAAAGTAAGAAGGAAGAAAACGAGATAATAAGCGAAGACGGAAAAAACCTGAAATGTATAAACTCCCGAAGTGCATGACAAGACAAGGAGTGGATCTCGAAATAAACGGAACAAAGACAGACAGGGACCAGAACGTGACAGAACGATGAAAATGGAATACAGAATAAAGAATAATGAATAATGACTGATGAAAAATAAACAAAGTACAAAAACCAACAGAACAGACACTCGGAACATAACAGCCTTAGTTTGGGGAATGTGCCAAATCGATTGAGAAAAACTGTAAGTCTGGCTTTATCCAATATCTAGATGTTTGGTTTTTAAATAAATGCTAAGTATTTAAAATTATGCATATTTAATGAGATGTTGCCTAATATGCATATTCAAATATACATTTCTAGAAAACTTGTAATAAATTTTTTTTCATCATTATGTAAGTAGTCAACTGGCAAAGTTTCATGGTGATATCTTTTCATTCTTTTTTTCCCTATTCACCAAAAAAATCCACCAGACCCCCCTAGGTGGGTTCCCCCAGTGAATTCTAGCCACTGACAGTGCAGCCTATGGCACACACACACACACACACACACACACACACACACAAAATTTAAACCAAAGAATTGGAAGTTAGCAAGAACAGAAGTTATTTTTCCAATTGTAAAAAAAGTAACAGGCATTTACCATTATCAGCTTTTTTTTTTAAACGGCAACACCTGTCAAAATTAGCTAAATACATAAAATATATAAAAATATTGCAACACAATAAAAATAATATATAAATATCATCATACTATATAATATACAAATAATAAAACATTTTTAACCAAGACAAAATTGCACTTCTTGCAATTGTCTGCCCTCATTGCACAAAACTTTACAGTGCTCTTTAGTCAGACAACACAGTTATAGGTTATTTTGGTTGGGCCAGTCATTGAAGCAGTCCCTCTTTGCTACAAACCACAAGGGCATGTCACATGACATGAACTTGATAACTGTCAGAGCCGACACTTCTGCCTGCTAGCTGACTGGTAGGTACTCAGTGGTCGTACACGGGATCCTGGCCATCGAACCGAGTGTTCTTTGGGGCTTTTGGAATTGTAAAACTAAATAAACTAAGAGAAAAGTATAAAGTTTTCCCAAACTCTGAAGTGCGTGCGCTCTCTTCAATTGCGTGCACCTCTGTGAATGTCTACAATATCAGCATGACGCAAACTGAAGGAAACCTTATGTTGTGGTAAAGGGTATCCCATTGACTAGAGCCCTGGACCAAATTCAGCATACATGGAGGAAAAATAGCTAATATCACCATTAAGGCTTTCTGTGTGGTTTTGTTCTGGTTCCAAAATGATACATGAAGGGATGCTGGTTTCACATGTGACAAATCCCTATTTTCTGGAGATATTTTCAAGTGAAACTTCAGAATACCATCTGCTTATAGAGTGTTTAATACAATATTAGTAGCTACATAATAACACAAGGTTACAATATGCAGTACTGGGTTGGGCATGCAATCCATTGGAAGTGCACATTGGAAGCGTGTGCGAGCTGACGTCAATCTGGCCTCTATTTCCTCCTGTTTAATAACAAATTAACTAACATTTACTAACTGCATTAAACATCAACCATGTACAGTGTCTTGTTCATTGTGAATCATTAATAACACAGTTATTAATGGTTTATTAGGCATTTACAAGTAGATCATATAGTACAGCAGGATTCAGGTGAGAATCCCTGACAGGACACTGCAGTTGCATCCTGTATAAATGGATGGCCTCTTAGCAAAGACATTATCTAAAATTGATATTTTAAAGCACAGTTAGGGTTGTTCTGTTAAGAAAGAGTATTTTGGGGAGCAAGGGGTTTTCAAGGAGGTGAAGTTCACTTGCTGAATGTCGGGAACCCTGGTCTTCCACTACCACTGATATTAATTACTTGGAAAAGCTTCAGACCTCACAATTCCTTTTACAGTGCTATGCACACTGTCACACTGAAAATTGATCAGGATCAATGTGAAATTGATTATATCCTGTTGAAAGATAAGGGCACACATCAAGGGCAAAAGCTTTGAGAGGGATCAATAACTGTACATGAATAGTGTAGTGTTTAAATATTGTACTGCCTGGGTCTGTGTGCATTGAGTTTCAGCAATAATTTGCATTCCTTTAAAACAGATGCAATTAAAGATGACTTAGAGGGCAGTTGGGATACATTCAGGAAAGATATGCGAGAGGTAAACACACCTTGCATAGTACATCATAATAATAATAATAATAAAATAATAATAATAATAATAATAATAAAGGGAATGCCCATTGTATTCTAAGCCGCTTGTTGCAACCCCCGCTGTCAATGCGGGAGAACACAGACAAGCACATGCTCTCCTCCGAAACATGTGATGACAGCTGTCACTTCTTTTCACACCGCAGTCTACAAGTTAAACTTGCACAAACATGAGTCGGAGGAAGACACCTCAAGCGCAGCTTTATAGGGGCAGACTGTGGACGCCCAATTGACCAGCAGGGGTCACTAGTGTGCGACGAGACATAATCCGGCCTACTGAATACCTCCCTCCTTGGGCTACTGCCAATTATGCATCGCTCCAAGGGGCTGCTGGCCACACACTAGAACAGTGCCTTAGCAGCATGCCACCCAGCAGCTCTTGTATAAAGCTTTTTAACGTTCTCAAAGCAGTTGAAGGAAAACTTTTAAGACATGTGCCCTGTGACAGGTCTGTAAATTAAAATGAATGTTACTACTTATCGCTACGATATTACAAGGTCAATCGTGACACGTAGACCTCTGCTTTCCTCGATTTGGGGAGGATGATCCCGACAAACTATACAATTAACATTAAGCACATGTATATGATATACAGTATAATGCAGACATTTGTTTGCCCCTGTCCCTGTAACAGCCATATAAGAGTCGAAGTGTTTAATCTCTAGGACCCACGTCATAGAAACCATCCCATGATGAGCCTGCTACCCCGAGATTCCAGACTTTCGCTGTGTGCATACAATCAAGCTACTATAGACATTCCAAGTCTGATTGTAGTTCAGTGGCATCAAAACTTAGAGCATTTGCTGCCGGCATATGATACAGCTACTAAAGTAATTCAAGATTTTATAGAGTAGTGTTATTGGAACTTAGAACATTTGCTGCCTGTATACAATACAACTACTAAAGACAAGTCCTTTACCCTAGGGATGATGCAGGACTGACCACGTAGCGGAGTGGGACTGATGCCGCACCCCATGCCAATGGCGTCCGGAGCGTTCATTAAGCGAATTAACTCCCCAAGCTTTCTACTTCCTTTATACACATTTGACCAGCCTCGACAGTAATCCATCCATTCCTGTTGGTTGTTCTCTAAATGGTTGTTGAAATGACGGGACCAACTGCACACCTTCAAAATAACGCCAGTTATTTACCATATTCTGTATTTAGCCTGTTTACTGAGTTTATTGCAGGACCCTGGAAGCGGGAGAGGATAGTGGGTGTCCCCCACTGTAAGTGTATGTGGGTTTCACTTCACAGGACAGTCTAAAAATCCTTTTGATAGCTGTTAGTTCCCAGGCCAGCCATTTGTCAGGTGATAGTGTCACGGTTCCACGTATTCATGCCATGTTTTATGTTTCATTTATGTCACGTTTAATTTCATGTCATGTCTTGATTCTGTTTTCATGTTACGTTTCTGTTCATAGTTTAGTCATACACTTTTCCATGTTCTTTCTGCAGATCTTGCGTTCATGCTTTCTCTCTCTCTCGCTGTCGCTCACGTTTCCTTATTGTTTCCCCTCCTTGTCTGATTACTAATTTACTAACGATTAGATAGGTTTATTGTTTCTGCTAGCATGATTGGCAATTTGGTAACTCTAATTGCCAATGTGCTGGAGATTTACTAACTCACTAACCATGTGTGTTCATGTCTATTTACTAATCTACTAACGCTAGGTCAGGATAGGATAATTACTAACTACGACTAATTATCTTGTTACCTTGTCATGCTCTCCTCAGCTGTTTTCTGTTTCGCTCTGTTCTCAAGCTAAGTGTCTGCACCTGTCTACACCTCCATATAAGCTCAGTGTTTTTGTCATGTCCTTGCGAAATTGTTGCCTATATTTATATAGCACCTTGAGCATTACCCAAGTCTGATTTCTTGTTACGATCCAAGCCTGTTTTCTGACCATTGTTTCTGCCTGCCGTTTTGTTACCACTGCCTGTTTAGACCACGAGTTTTTTTGCTGCTGTCTTTTGTGCCTTTGCCTCGGCGGAGCAGACTTCTCGTCTTGACTCTTGCACCGTCCCCTGACTACGAGCCTGCCTACCGTCCTCCTGTACTCTGCCCCGCTGACAGCTACTCTGGTTTATTTTGATTCTTTGCATGGTTTACCGAGTTCGAGACTGCCTTCTCCTCGGTACTGTACTTTGATTATTGGCTTGATTTTTTGGTTATCGGACTTTGCTTTTGTTTTGACTACGCCTCCTGAACATTCCTCGAATAAAGCCCTTGCGGGTCTTTTATTTTACGCCATTGTCTCTGAGTCGTGCATTCCGGGTCCAACCCTCACGCACCCGTCACAGAACAATTTCGCCCAACATGGACCCTGCTGACTCAACCGCCATGTTCCACGCTCTCCAGCATCAAGGCGCCATCGTTCAGCAGCACGCCCAGATGAAGGAGCTGTGCGCTGAGATGAGGAGACTCGCCATCGCGGTTCAGCCACGCCTCATGGAACAACCTGCTAAGCCGCCTGCACCTCCGCCTTCCAACCCCATGGAGTCTGGCAATTCCGGGAGCCACAACAACCCGGAGAGATTCGGCGGAGAACCGAGAGATGCAAGGCGTTCCTGTTACAGTGTGACTTTGTGTCCGGCAGCAACCGCAGACCTATCACGATGACGAGCGCCGGATCGGCTACGTGATGGGGATTCTCAAGGGGAGAGCCTTGGACTGGGCTACTGCTGTGTGGTCCGGGGTTCACTCTTCGTTACTCAGCCTTTGCTGAGGAGATCCGTAAAGTCTTCCAGCATGCATCTAGCGACCAAGAACCTTCCAAACGCCTGATCGCCCTTCGCCAAGGCAAGAAAAGTGCCGCGGACCATTCGATCGACTTCCGCACTATCGCTGCTGCTACCCACTGGAATGATGCGGCTCTAGCGGACCTGTTCCTGGCCAGTCTAAACGAGGCACTCCAGGATGAGTTGGCGCATCAGGAACCGATCACTCAGCTAGACCCACTCGTCCGTGCCGCCATTCGTTTGGACAACCGTTCCAGACAACGCCGGACCGAGAGACCGGTTCTGCCCGGTCAGCCGTACCCTAGGCAATGGTCAAGTTCGCGACCTGAGGAGAGACAAGCTGAGGGAGTCGAGCCCATGGATTTATCTCGTGCTGGCATGAAGGTCTCACCTGAGGAACGGAAACGTCGGAGAGAGACCGGTTCATGTTTCTACTGCGGGAGGTTGGGACATTCTCTAAAGCAGTGTACCTACCGGTCCAAGAAACCTGACTCATTGGTGGATGTGAGGTCCTTAGCCAAACAGGTGAGGACTGCCAGGAATGACCTCGTCCCACCCTTCCTGCCTTGATCTTACTTCCAGGAGACAGATCCAGGTGAACGCGTTGGTGGACTCCGGGCTGACGCCAACCTCATGGACGAAGTGATGGTCAAAGAACTGGACATTCCCATCCTTCCACTGCCTCACCCGAGAGTGCTCGGTCTTTGGATGGTAAGACGTTCTGCCACATGACCCACATCACAGAACCTATCCATTTGATAATTTCAGGTAACCATCATGAAAAGATTCAGTTTCGCATCATCCGTTCTCCCAATGATCCGCTCATTCTGGGCTTACCCTGGCTACAGAAACACAACCCCGTCATTGATTGGAGTTCAAGTCAGATTCAAGCCTGGAGCCGTGAGTGTCACCAATCCTGTCTTCAATCCGCACCTGCACCAGCTGAGGGCGCACCCACTCCACCCCAAGTCCCCAAGCCTTCCTCGAGAATGTGCCCACCCCTTACCACGATCTGGGCACAGTCTTTTCCAAGACGCAGGCACAGATGCTTCCCCTCACAGACCCTATGACTGCGCGATCAACCTGCTACCCGGTTCCACACTTCCCTCAAGCCGCCTCTACAATGTTTCCAGACCAGAGAGGGAGGCCATGGAGAAATACATTCGGGACTGCCTAGCCAATGGTCTTATTCGTCCCTCCTCTTCACCCGTGGGCGCTGGATTTTTCTTTGTCCAGAAGAAAGACGGCTCTTTGCGTCCCTGCATCGATTACAGGGAACTCAACAACATCACAGTCAAGAACAAGTACCCACTGCCATTGATTGACTCCGCTTTTCACCCTCTGCACAATGCCACCATCTTTACAAAATTGGATTTACGCAATGCTTACCATCTGGTCCGCATTCGAGAAGGGGACGAATGGAAGACAGCATTCAACACTCCCTTGGTCACTTTGAATATCTCGTCATGCCTTTCGCCTAACTAACGCACCTGCTGTTTTTCAGGCGCTAGTCAATGACGCCCTAAGGGACTTACTGGGCCGACACGTGTTCGTCTACCTGGATGACATTTTGATTTTCTCCAACAATGTCAAGGAACACGAGTCCCATGTACAGCAGGTTCTCCAAAGACTTTGGAGAACAAACTGTTTGTCAAAGCTGAGAAATGTGTTTTCCACACTGACACTGTCGAGTTTCTCGGTTTCATCTTGGAGAGGGGACAGATCAGGGCGGATCCTAAGAAGATTCAGGCGGTCACTGACTGGCCCACACCTACCACTCGAAAACATCTTCAACGCTTCTTGGGATTCGCCAACTTTTATCGGAGGTTCATCAGGAACTACAGTCAAGTTGTCTCTCCTCTCACCAAGCTCACGTCCACTGCCATGCTGTTCCGATGGAGTCCCGAAGCAGAAGGGGCGTTTTCTAAGATTAAGAAGATGTTCTCCTCCGCACCTATCCTGGTGCACCCCCCCCACCCGCCAGTTTGTTGTGGAGACTGATGCTTCCGACTCTGGGGTGGGAGCCGTGCTCTCTCAGGTTTCCTCTTCCGACAATCGTCTTCACCCATGCGCCTTTTCTCTCGGAAGCTTTCACCGGCTGAGAGAAATTATGACGTGGGTAACCGAGAACTCCTCGCAGTTAAATTAGCACTGGAGGAGTGGAGGCATTGGCTGGAGGGGTCAGAGAAACCGTTTGTTGTGTGGACCGATCACAAGAACTTAGCTTACCTCCAGACTGCTAAGAGACTGAATTCTCGCCAAGCTAGGTGGGCGTTGTTCTTTGGCAGGTTTAACTTTTCACTCACCTACCGCCCGGTTCGAAGAATGTCAAGCCGGATGCCCTGTCCCGGCAGTTTGACACCATCTCCGAGCGAGGCGCCTGAGAACATCCTTCCTCTGTCCTGCAATGTAGCGTCGGTAACATGGAGAATCGAGTCTGTGATCCAGAGGGCTCTGCGAGGGGAGCCCGATCCCAGGTCCATTCCGGGCAGACGTCTTTACGTTCCCTCAGCTGCTCGGACGCAGGTCCTCCAATGGGCTCATTCATCCCTCATGTCTTGCCATCCTGGCTTCACCCGCACCCTGGCGGTCCTTAAGAGAAAGTTCTGGTGGAACTCCATGATTTCGACACCAGACGCTTCATCAAGGCGTGTACCACCTGCGCCAGGAGCAAGGCCTCACACCAGGCTCCAGCTGGACTGCTCCAACCTCTGCCTGTGCCCAGCCGACCTTGGAGCCACATTGGGGTGGATTTCGTCACCGGACTCCCCCTTCTGAAGGTAACACCACCATCCTCACCGTCGTGGACCGGTTCAGCAAGGCGCGGCACATTTCATTCCCCTGCCCGGATTACCCACTGCCCAAGAGACCGCGGACGTCCTGGTCAAGGAGGTCTTCCGCATCCACGGCATCCCCTCAGACATCGTCTCTGACCGTGGTCCCCAGTTCATCTCTCAGGTCTGGAAAGCTTTTTGCTTGGCCCTTGGAGCCACTGCTAGCCTCTCTTCTGGATACCACCCTCAGTCTAACGGTCAGACTGGAGGGCCAACCAGGACCTAGGAGCGGCGCTACGTTGTGTTTCCGCCAAGAACCCCGCTTCATGGAGCAAGATGCTCACTTGGGTGGAATACGCACACAACGCCCTGCCCTGTGCCGCCACCGGTAAATCCCCATTTGAGATCTCCTCGGCTACCAACCACCTCTGTTTCCCGACCAAGAGGCCGAGATTGCTGTTCCCTCCTCGCCACCCACATGAGGCGATGTCTCAAGATCTGGAAGGACGCCAGGGCTGCGCTGTTACGCACGGCAGACCGAAATCGTCGCGTCGCAGATCGCCACCGCACACCAGCCCCAGTTTATAAGCCTGGCGACTCCGTCTGGCTTTCCACTAAGGACATCCCCTTACAATCCACTTCCCACAAACTACAACCCACATTCATTGGACCCTTCAAGATTCACAGCATCATCAACCCGTCTTCTGTTAAATTGTCACTACCTGCTTCCCTTAAGATTCATCCTACGTTCCATGTTTCATGTATTAAGCCTGTTTCCACTCACCCCCTTTGTCCCCCCGATCCCCCACCCCCTCCTCCCCGTATCATTGATAACCACCCTGCATACACAGTCAGGAAACTTTTTGACATTCGCAAGAGGGGTCGTGGTGTCCAATACCTGGTTGATTGGGAGGGTTATGGCCCAGAGGAGCGTTCCTGGGTCGCCCCCAGTCTCATTTTGGACCCCAGTTTGATCAAGGATTTTCACCGTGACCACCCAGATAAGCTCGCTAGACCGCCAGGAGTCGGTCATTAAGGGGGGGGTACTGTCACGGTTCCACGTATTCATGCCATGTTTTATGTTTCATTTATGTCACGTTTAATTTCATGTCATGTCTTGATTCTGTTTTCATGTTACGTTTCTGTTCATAGTTTAGTCATACACTTTTCCATGTTCTTTCTGCAGATCTTGCGTTCATGCTTTCTCTCTCTCTCGCTGTCGCTCACGTTTCCTTATTGTTTCCCTCCTTGTCTGATTACTAATTTACTAACGATTAAATAGGTTTATTGTTTCTGCTAGCATGATTGGCAATTTGGTAACTCTAATTGCCAATGTGCTGGAGATTTACTAACTCACTAACCATGTGTGTTCATGTCTATTTACTAATCTACTAACGCTAGGTCAGGATAGGATAATTACTAACTACGACTAATTATCTTGTTACCTTGTCATGCTCTCCTCAGCTGTTTTCTGTTTCGCTCTGTTCTCAAGCTAAGT
Organism: Aldrovandia affinis; assembly: GCA_029706075.1. Taxonomy (NCBI): domain Eukaryota; kingdom Metazoa; phylum Chordata; class Actinopteri; order Notacanthiformes; family Halosauridae; genus Aldrovandia; species Aldrovandia affinis. Next base: position 495,224 of record JAINUG010000069.1, read on the forward strand.
GTCTGCACCTGTCTACACCTCCATATAAGCTCAGTGTTTTTGTCATGTCCTTGCGAAATTGTTGCCTATATTTATATAGCACCTTTGAGCATTACCCAAGTCTGATTTCTTGTTACGATCCAAGCCTGTTTTCTGACCATTGTTTCTGCCTGCCGTTTTGTTACCACTGCCTGTTTAGACCACGAGTTTTTGCCTGCTGTCTTTTGTGCCTTTGCCCCTTGGAGCAGACTTCGGTCTTGACTCTTGCACCGTCCCCTGACTACGAGCCTGCCTACCGTCCTCCTGTACCTCTGCCCCGCTGACAGCTACTCTGGTTTATTTTGATTCTTTGCATGGTTTACCGAGTTCGAGACTGCCTTCTCCTCGGTACTGTACTTTGATTATTGGCTTGATTTTTGGTTATCGGACTTTGCTTTTGTTTTGACTACGTCTCTGAACATTCTCGAATAAAGCCCTTGCGGGTCTTTATTTTACGTCATTGTCTCTGAGTCGTGCATTCCGGGTCCAACCCTCACGCACCCGTCACAGATAGGTTATCCCCAGATCACAGAACAACAGTCAGGGAGGGAGAGAGCTGGCTATTAAAATCATACAGCCAGCAATTTCCAACCCTACACATTAAAGGGGGGAGGCTCACCTCAGTCTCCACCAATGTGAAGCATGGCATCCATTTTGTGCCAGAGCTCTGTGTCCTCTGATGCATTTACTACATTCCTGTCACCATTAAATCAGAGAACAGAATCCAATTTCTAAAACAGTGTATTGGGATAGTGGTACAAAAACTTGAAAGGTAACAGTTACTCTGGAAGAAATATCTGCGAATAGGCTGATCAGAGTCTGAAGTAATTATCTTACATTTTCTATAATTAGTCAGCTCACACATGTTCTCATGCAGAAGCCTGCTATAATTGTAAAACTAACTTTTTCTGTGAAGTTGCCTGTCTTTACAGCTGGCTGTATAAATCAGTAAAGAAGCAGTGTCTGTCTTCTCATTCTCATTTTTCCACTTTTAATGTGAGATGCCCATAAAAGGAAGCTACATCTGATCAGTATCCTTTTTATTGTATATTTTTGTTTTTTGACAAAACAAAAATATAAAACATTTTCTCGGAAGGGAAGCGTTTGGTTGGACATACTGTATTGAGCGTGAGTGCGGTATATCGGATTCCGACACGTTTCGACAAATACTTATTTCATTCACACGCCAATGTTCCGTAGTTACTTTCATCAGAGAGTAAATTTGCCGCTCTTTAAACGAGCTCCAATTCTATCGCGGTTTGCTGGTCTGACGGTTTCGTCAGCCTGCATGTAGGTCAGTGTTAGGTTTATGCCTGTGTGCGAGCACCAGTTCACATCAGCACTAGGACAGAAGCTGTGTGTTGCGGGTCTCCAGAGCCACGGCGCTCGGATGCGGTTGCAGTCTGTGGCACAATGCGGCTCCGCAGTGGTTTGAAACCCCCAGAACGCTCAGTTGAGCGTTGGACCTGCTAGAAAGCAGCCTGTTTCTCCCCCGTGGGTAAACTACTGCACCGCCAAAACAGCAGCTCCTTAACAGCTTGAGCATTGAGCAAAAAATGTCCTCATTTTTTTGTTCTTTGAATTTGACATATTTGGCACATTAAGTATTGGAGATTAATAAATGAAATGTAATGAACTGACATGAAAGAAACAAACTCCATTAGTACAATGCGAGAAAGTTAAAAGAAAATGTAAAAAAAACTTTCTTAAACTCCAATTAGCTATTACTTTCTATATTCATCTGAGAGTATTTTTCATGTTCATTTATTCAAACAAATATTTAATTATTTAAGCGATAAAAGACTTACAACTAAATCAAAACTAAAGTTTGTGCCAATAATCTTACTTCTGAACTTCTAAAAAGAGGATCATTTTAAAACAAATTTATTGGTCATTTAATTTAAATACTCATCCAGAGGGTATTTTTGTACCATTGAAATAATCATAACAGTGGCTCCCTTTGCATTTCTTTGCTCTTGATCCAACAGCAATGGTTTGGAATATAGAAATAAACTAATGATTTCTCTCGGTGGAAGTGATCATCTGCAAACTTGATGGACACTGCAAATGCTTCACTTTTATTTCAGTGGATATGCAAAGGTAATTTTCATTACATTTATGAATCACGTTCAGTATACAGTATGTACAGGTATCATAGCCTATATTCATATTCATGTTTACGCGTATGTATGTATGTACATGTATGCGTGTGTGCACTTGTTTGTGTGTGTGCGTCTGTGTGTGTGTATGTGTGTGCATGGGTGTGTTTGTACTGTATGTGCGTTCACATGCAAGTTTGTGTATAAGTGTGAGCGAGTTTATGTGTGCATGTGTTTACACGTGTTTGTATGTGTGGATGTGTGTATGCATGCACGTGCAAGTTTGTATGTGTGTGTGTGTGTGTGTGCACATGCGTTTGTGTGTGTGTGTGTTTGTGTATGCATGTGTGCAAGTGGGTTTGTGTGTGCATGTGTGAGTGTGTTTGTGTGTGTTGTGGGGCTTGAACCCACAAACATCCACTGTCACTAGATGTGTTGGTTTGAAATCCACACCGCTGTTTCCAGGTGCAGGGGCTGGAGAAATTACACAACAACATTTGCGTAACAAATTCGACCATGCAGTAAATGCACAATACATACCTACTCCCCTCCACATGCTCCCTCTGTCTCTGCTGTTATTTATTTATGCCTGAGTGGCTGACTGATTGCCATTGGCTGCTCACGGTGTAATTGAACCCTGAGAGAGCAGAGGCCATAACAAAGTGATCGAGAGCGGGTTCGAAGGCTCTCAGGGCAGCTGTATGTGCAGAATGTGGGGCAGAGGAATTGATTATGTAGCATTAGCATTATGTAACCCCCATTCACAAGGCTCACCGTATCTATTGTTGCCACATAAAAAAATTCAGCAATGGTCTTCACTGGCATAGTTGTGTTTTTTTAATATATATTTTTAAATCACCCAATTACTTCTCTGCACTGTGAAATGAGCTCATGACTCACTCCTTTGGTCTTTGTTAGAGTGGATGTTTGGCAATGTTGCTGATTTCAGACAGATGGACAGGTCTCTCTATAAGGAACAGGGACCAAAAACTGGTCCATACCACTGGTGAACCAACAGCAGAAGTCACTGGGTTGTACCATCGGGGACACAGCAGGGTGAAACTGGGCCATAGTCCTGGAGAGACCGGGCTGTACCACTGTGAGGAAATACTGGAACAGTACCACTGAGGACCCAGTATGGATAGAATGCCTGGATAGCACAGCAAATTTCAAATGAAACAAAAATACAAGACATTATGTACAAGACAAACCATAATGCCCAAGGTCCTTTCCCTAATTAACAACATTTGCATATATTTATAAGGCCTAATAAGTATTTCTCAATAGTTTGTTTTCCCTTAATATGAATATTTCCTTTTCATATCATGCTACACACATGATAACTATTTCAGATGATCAGAATATGTCTTGTCTCTGGACCCAGGGCCTGAGATGTAAATGATCATAACTGCAATATGAATATTAATACATTCATTTTAAAAATAGGTTAATTTAAAAATTTGACAAATGGAACACTTCTTAATTCACACATGGTAACAGATGACCATCACTGAGGGTAAAGCATTAAATATGTCCATTTTGTCTTCACAATTAATGTCTGATGGTAGCTCACAGATTAAAGGAGCACTCTGAACAAAATCCATAATTTCATGATGTACTACTACATGCCTTGTCAATCCATCCACATTTGGTACTATTGATCATTTTAAAGTCTGATTCTGTGTGAGCCATGAGCGACCAAAAGGCTAATATAATGGGAGTGGATTGTCAAATAATCCACAAAGACAAACTACACACCAAAATCGCCCAGTCTCACTGTAATTCGTGTTGTATGGCTCAGCTAGCTCTGGGAAGTGAAAGGATGGGTTCTGAAGAAGCAGAATATCAGACAAATATTGGTGGTGCAGACACTGTCTCCAAAAGCCCATTAAGGACTAATGTTTGTCCTGCCTGCAGTGAGTGGGATCTGGCCAAAGCTAACTTAGAGGACATTTCAGCTGCTGTAGAAGAGACAAACATTGATATCCCAAGGTGTTTGACAAACCATGCAAGGTTTGATGCTCATTTACATTTCAGACTGCTAAAGACATTTTACAGCATACCTACAATAAACTGGAAAAGGCTATCTAAACCAGTCAGATTGCTAGCTTTTGAACGAGTAACTATCTATAATGTTTTGTAATGTAGCCTGTTGTGTAATGTTATTATTTTCATTGCAAGCTAGCTAGCTAGTTATGAAAAATCGGAATGATACAAAGCTAATGTTAATGACTTATCTAGGTAGTGTGGTGTGGGTAACAGGGACACTACCCCTTCCCACTTATGCAGGGAAGAAACCTGTGCTGTCACCCTCCCCAACCTGAAGCACCTGCAGCACTGAGGACAGTGCTTGGCATCCTCGCCCTCCATTCCACTATGAACAGTGCTGCCGAGGCTCATTATTGAAAAATCATATGGGCTTAATTTCCCCAGTGTGGCTCAACTGGTCGGGCTAACGAGCTCCAGCCCTACAAAAGCAGCTGCCACAATCATTTGAGGACTTTAACTGCTCCAAGCTCTAACTCTGTGGTTTCTTGCATATTCTGGTGAAAAGAGAAACTCCCACGGCCAAACCACAGACTCCGACGAGATGCTTTCCAAACCTGATCCCATGCACTAAAGTGTCCCCACCACACACGGACCCTTTGTGTACCACCACGTTCAAGACTTCTAAGTTTGGACACTCCACTTAATTTTCCCCTGTTGTTAATAAACCTTTTTATTTTCATTGACTGGACAAAAAAATAAAAATAAAAAATAATTTAACCAAACTTTTCATTGTTACAACCAGAGGAATGGAAGACCTCCTTCGGGCCCTCGTGGAGTCCAATGTCAGTCAGGAGTGGGCCTCCCAGGTCCACACCTGGAGACCTCAGAGACCACACACCAGAGACCCTGAGGAGCCCTATGCTGCGTGGCTGAGCAAGCATGCTGGTACAGGGGAGGATGCAGGGGAAGCCGACAGTGAAGGTGAGCACATTCCTGATCTCACCCTCTCTGACTTCCCTGCCCAGGTCCTGCCCCAAGGAAAATTTGGCACTGTCCAGCTGCAGGACAACAAGCTGCAGCATGCATGGAGCCAGGTCCATGTTTTGGAGGGGGTACAGCAAGGACCGCCGCTACAGGGGAATTTGACCCTGCACAATGGTATACTCTACTATCATGGCCACAATTGTGGAGAATACCAGGAAATCATGGTGAAGCCACAGTTATATGTGCCTCAGGTGCTCACCCTGGCCCACACCCACCTACTAGGGGTTTGCCTGGGTCAAAAGAACACCCTTAACAGAATGACTGAGTGGTTCACATTGTCACCGTGACATACAGAGGGTCTGTCAGGCATATGTCGTATGTCAACGGATGTCCCCAGTGAAACATCCTGTACCTCTGGTACCCCTGCCCATAATCAAGACCCCATTTCAACACATTGGGCTGGACCTGATTGGGCCCCTCCTGCATTTAGCTCAGGGTCAGCAGTGCCTGCTGGTGATTCTTGACTAAGCCACCCACTATCCCGAGGTGGTTCCCCTCTGGACGGAAATCTTGAAAACCATCGCCCGGGTGTTGGTACAGCTGGTGAGTCAGCTGGGGTTACCAAGAGAAATCCATCGTGATGGAGGTTGAGAGGTTGATAGCCCTGGTAGTCATTGAGGAGGCTTGCAGTCTTTGGTCCAGTCCCATCACCATGGTGCCTAAGCTCGATGGCTCCCTGTGGTTCTGCAATGACTTGCGGCTGAATGCAGTGTCTGAGTTCAATGCTTACCCCATGCCCCGAGCGGACGAACTGATAGAGTCCCTGGTTGAGTCATGCTTTATTACCACACTTGACCTCACTGAAGGTTATTAGCAGGAGCCCCTCACCAAGACCGCCTTCTCCACACCCCCTGGGCCAGTTCCAATACCTGGGAAAAACACCTGCAACATGTATGCCAGGTGCTTGAAACCATCCACTGACCTGCCCTCACAGCCAACCCCACAGCACTGCCCAGAGTGGAGCACAGTACCTGGGTTACACTATCGGTCAGGGCTTACTCAAGCCACAAAATTAAATTGCAGCTGTGCAAGACTGGCCCGGACCCAGCACTAAGACACAGGTATGTGCATTCCTGGACCTGGTCTGGTACTACCATCAATTTATTCCCAACTTCTCCTCCACAGCCATGCCTCTCTCAGACCTAACTCGGAAGGTGCAACCAGAGCACCTGACCTGGGGACCACGAGAGGAAATATGGGTCAGTTGCAGTATCTGGGAAGAATACTTGGAGCACGTATACCAGGTTCTCAAAGCCATCCACTGACCTGGCCTCACATAAATATGCCAGTTTGTAAATATGCTCATTTTCTTTCACTATCAACATGTTTTTTATCTCCTTGCTTGCTGCTAACAACACTTGCTGCTTTGCTACTGCTATCAGTCTTTATTTTTTTATGCAAAAAGTCAATATTCATCTTTATTTAATTCTCATAATGTCAATGTATGGCCAATAGTGGACGATTGACTTCCCATTATATTTGGCATTTGGATGCTCACAGCTCACAGGGAAATGGACATAAATGCAAAAGTATCAACGGTGCCATGTGGATGGATCGACAACACATATAGTAAGTAGTATATCATAAAATTATGGATTTTGGTCAGAGTGCTCCTTTAATAAATATGGACATATCACGATTGTTATTTAGGCATTCTTATTAATAAACATTCTTAATAAGGACACTCTAAAAATATAGCTGATGTCTGTCTAAAGACTTAGAATTTCCCTGATTTACCTTTAATTTATTTTGATTTATTATTATTTTCTTATTCCTATTTTTATTCCATTAATATACACATTTGATTTCTCCCCCTGTTTCTTCCACACGATTATGAGTTTGTCTGTCACTGAAATTTCCAAGGGAAAATGTTAAGGACTCAAAGTTCAGTCATTTTGAACAGAGGCCTGCAAATTGAAATACGTGCTGAATAACCAATTATTTCAGATATTTTGAAGCAGGAGAGAAAGAAAGAAACAAATGATGAGTAGTGTAGACAGGTGTCAGAATGAATCACACAATTCTCACGGAATTTTATGAAAGCCTGGAATATATATGTATTTATATATTTGTGTTTATTACGTGGTATGTTTTTTTACCAATGTGACAGGAAGTGCAGCAGGGGTTTCTGAATCGAGGAATCTTGCGGTCGTCTGATATTTCCTCCAGCAGAGTGTCTCTGTGATGAGTCAGTGTCTCAGCCCTAAGCTAGACACTGAAGGGGGTTCTCTTCACAGAATGGTAAAATGCACAATTCTCTTTCTTTTCTCCTTTCAAGAAGTGTTCAAAGTGTACAGCATTATATTCATGCCAAAAATGAACCATATTTTGTCTGACATTTTCACTTTTTTCAACTTCTTTTTGTTATTTTTTTACTATGTAATGTTAACCATGCATGCCACCTCAGTTGTGTTGATAATGATGTTTCAGTGGTATGTTCTGCAGTTGGACCAGAAAATTCAGTCAAAATTCTGAATATAAAACAACTAAAACAACAACAACGCTAGTACTGAACAGCCACTGTTCAATGACTGCAATGACACTTATGGCCTTTTCATGCTCTGGTAATAATATAATTACTGAGGGAGCCACTCAGTCTGTCTGCCAGCCAGTCAGTCGGTGACTGAGATTTTTTTTTAAAAGCTGTTTCCTCCTGCTGTAGCTAAAACCAGAAGTTGCTAGAATGACATTTTACATTTACATTTTAGAATTTAGCAGACACTCTTATCCAGAGCGACTTACAATTAAATGCATTTAAAATGGCAAGAATAATCACAGCTAGTCAAGAGATCAGTAGGACAACAGTTAGTACTTTTAAAAATAAATAATATATTCAGTGGATGTGTAGTCTGACAAGGTGGTTTTAAGTCTCTTGTGGAAGATGGCCAGAAATTCTACGGTCCTAACTGAGTATGGATCAAGAATTACAAAACAAAATACAAAACGTGAAAATGTAAAAATGTAATACAAGACATTTTTTGCGATTCAACCCATTTGTAAAGGCTGTGTGAAATAAAAGTATAGAAAAAAACATATTATATGCAATAAATATAACAGTAAAACATTTGAAGCAAACATACAAAAGCAATTCAAGAAAAAAGTTATTTTTTAAGCACAAAACCTGCTACACTGGCCAATCAGAATGCTCCATGCTTACACAAAGGCAGCTGTATTGAGTAGAAAAAAAACAAAACAAAAAAACAGAAACAAACTAACAGAACATAAAAGACCAGGAAGGAGAACCTCAGCCTGTTCTAGGCCAGCCACTGCCAGCCACCTTTTAATAAAATGTCTATGGGAGAATAAGAGGGTAATAAATGTGAGATTAGCTGAGAATATTATGCCCCCCCCCCCATGTAAATCCAGTGTAATGCAATACAGCCTCTTGTGGGAATCTCACAGGCACAGTGGCGATGTGCTGTTTGATACGAGCCAAGCGGATGTCTGGAAAGGGGGAGGGCAGAGAGGTTTGGAGATAGAGTGACGGCCCACACCTTCTCTCTCACTGCTCTAGAATAACACTGACGTGGAACAGCTCCAGTAAAGTAATAATAGGGGTGGAAATGGGTAGTATAATGGTTTAAAACCCATGCAAGTGGGGCACTGCCATTAACATGACTGAACCTCAGAGCATCAGTAAAATATCCAGCTGAATATTTAAAAATGTAAAAAATGCAAGTCGCTCTGAATAATAAAGTCTGCCAAACAAATAAATTGAATGAATTCAATCATATTAATGTGGAATAGGTGTAGTACTAGGATATAGTAATGATGTGGTATGGATACAGCAACGGGGAAGTTCAACAGTCTACAGCCAGCCATTTCCACACTCCACACCAGAATTGATTCCTGTCAATGTTATTTGATACGGCATGCCAGCTAGACATCATTATATGACCATTTGTAATATTTTCCAGGCTTTTCCACTGCAGTTTATATTGCCAGCTAGCCTTAGCTGCCTTCGTTACTGAGGATGTATTTATGCAACACGGGTAGAAAGCTAGTTTAATTTTAAAATAACTGTTCAACCCAACAATGGCTTACACAAAAAACTGAAATAAAAATCTTATCTAAAATCTGAATCAAAATCATGCACAGTCAGAATCCAGTACCAGTATACAAAACACGTGTATTTGGGTATCAGATGGCTACACCTGGGTAGCTTGTTCTACTGTAGCTTATAATAATACATAGGCTAGCTTGCTAATGTTAACTAGTGGGTATTTTGTGAAGTCATGCTCCTATTCTGAGCCAGTATTGTTGACCAAGACAGCCTGGGGGTCCGAAACAAGATGGAGCAGTAGCAGTGTGAAGATTTGCATCAAGTATATATATATATACAGTAACAGTTATATTACTGCTCTGGAGATGAGGCATATTATATATATATACATATATATATATATATATATATATATATATATATATATATATAATATGCATCATCTCCAGAGCAGTAATATGACTTTTACTCAATGACACATGCTGCCATTGTTTCACCTAGGGATAATCGTGGCTCGGATAAACCTATTGGGTACGATCCAATGGGCAAAACGTATGCGCTACCCAATGTGAACAGTGAGGCAGAAAATATGTAGATAGTCTGCTCGCTGATTGTAATTTTTTCCCCATCATTTAGTAGAATATTGACAAATTGTCTGGAGGTCTTCATTATAATTCCTGTAGGTTTAGTTGTGGAAATGCTGGACAGCACAAAAGGGTAGCTGTGCTTGGAGGAATTACATATGGATGTGTTATCTGTGGTAATTAATCATACAAACAAAAAAACAAACAAACAACACAGAAAAAGGTAAATTTTTCACTGCATGAGGCTGCCGGTTGCCCGCTGAGTTTGTATTGGATCAAATGGCGAGGTGGCGAGAGGAAAGGAAATGACAATCATATTCGCTTGTCCTTTCCTCATCCAAAAGCAGCTTACTGAGCTTAGGGTCAGAGAGACTCGGGAAGCTCAGGCTTTGTGGTAAGGAGAACGTGACGGAAGCACCCATTGGATGGAACCCCTGTCAATCAACAGTGCAGGCCAATCAAGCATGGGCAAATAATGATTTAACAGGACGGGGGTGTCTTTAGGGAGCCAGGCAGAGCCCACAGTATGTACGTACACATACAAAGCTTTTCATCTGAGAATAACACTAATGATACTCTGAAGATTGCAAAAAAAAAATGCACACTCATTTTTGTCTGTTTTACAAAAAAAGAGAAAGACCAAGAAATAAAATAGAAATGTGCAGCAATAATAATAGAAAATATTTACAGGAGAGAATGTAAAACCTCCAGGGGCTGATGTGGGGGCTATAAAAAATAAAAAACACCCCCCTCTGATGCGGGATGCTTTGTCTCCAGCCTCCGCCATACTGGACCAGGGAAAGCTTGCAGATAACAGTAATCTTGTACTTGCCAGCGTGTTGTTTGTAATTAGTGGCTGAGCCTCTGGGCCCCAGCCCCTAGTGGTGTCTCCTCCCTGGATGATCTCAGGCCCTGATCAACTGATCTTCACCCCCCACTTCACAACACAAACCCCCAGTGTTAAGAAGATTGGTGCTGGGAGCTGGGATGGAGGGGGAGGGGATGGCTAGGGAAAGGGGGGCGCTTGTGGATGGTCACCCTATTGTATTTTTGGACATGGGGTGAGGGCTTAACCTCCTACTGGGCATACAACAGAAGAAATTTGATACACATGAAGAAAAAAACAATTATAGCAGAGGGTTTTGTGTGTGTGTGTGTGTGTGTGTGTGTGTGTGTGTGTGTGTGTGTGTGTGTGCATGGGGCAGCATGAGGACTGAGGAGCTGGGGGGGAGGGGGTATTTTTTTAAAGACCTGAGCTCCCCTGCTGTACCTTACGATCCGGCAGAGGTCCACCCTGAGCCATATGTTTGTGTTTCTACGGCGATCTGACGGAGGTGATGTAATCACTACGGACTGCTACATGCATGTGAGAGAAGGGAGTGGGAGAGAGAGAGGAGAAAGGGACAAAGGGAGAGGAAAGGAGAGAGAGGGAAAGATAGATAGGGGGAGAAAGGGAGAACATGAGGGAAAGAGATAGAGAAAGAGGCAGAGGGGGGGAGAGAGAGAGATAGACACGGGGGGGTGGGTGAGCAAAGATGAGAAAAGTGCACTTTAACAGTGCGGGGCGTCGGTTGGGCCCGCGCTCTGCTGAGGCTGATTGCTTGTGACAGGTGTTGTAGGCGCTCGTGATAATGGATGTCTCGGACGCAGCACAGAGGAGGAGGTGAAAGGGATTTAATTCCCGGAGAAAGAGGGTAACATGGACCATTATTTAATTACGGTCTAATATGAACCACTACACCCCACCTCTCTCACACACATAGACTTTGCTAAACTCTCGCCCCAGCTGCCCCCCCTTGAATCCCCCAGTGATCTTGTGGGCTGGGCTCATCCTTTCTTTATTAATTGACAATCCGGGGCCTTTTCCAAATCCGCTGGGGGCTACTGTAGCTTTTCCCATACGGGGCGTTCTGTTACCGTGGGGGCCTGTATGCCTCTTTGCCTCTTTGCATTTCGAAGAGGATATCTGATCCCGCCACGAAATATGTTATTTCATGTGAATGTTTACAGATCGGAGCTGAGGTACAAGTGTCCGGGGAGAGGTGGATGGTGCTAAGGTGGACGGGCAGGGTTTCAGGCTGCTGAAAGAGTTGTCTTGATTGTTGGTGGATCCCCTGCTATACATTAAGGAGCAATTGTTGAAACATAATGGTGTAACCTTTATTTGCACCTTTGTGTAACCTAATTACAATGTGCAGGTGTGTCGTGACTGTTTTAATTTTTTTTGTGCTGTATATGCATATATAGTATATATAATAACTTCCATAAATTGCTTTTTTCATAAGAAATGTATGTAGAAAATACAACTGCAATCTCAATTCCAAAAAAATACATGCATACCCTTGTTTTCCATTCGACAGGCAATAACAGAGCAGTGTGTTCCGTTTTGTCTGTGTGTCCTCCCCCAAACCCCCCATTTTAGAGAGGCAAGGTTGGGAAGCATGTGTGTGGACGCTGGCAGTGCCCACAGCTATACCCCCCCCCCCCCACATCCTGGGTCTCGTAACCATGGCAGCACCCGGAGCTACTGTACAGCCCATCGCTGATTCGGCCGGGGGGTCTGGATGACTTCTGTCTGCCTGCCCAGGCTGAGCCCCCCCTGAACTCCCTCAGGCCACGAGGCCCCCAAACCAGCGCCTCCTCAGTCCGCTTCAAACGTTAAGGTAGGCATGCAGGCCCATACTCATTTAACACAGGCCAGGTGCGTCCCCCTTCTCTTTCTTTTGAAGGTTATTTGGGCTGCAGACTGTTAAGGGAAATATTACTCAGGGCTTGGTAAACGGTATGGGTAAGACCATAATGCAAATGGGACAGATGAGTACATTTATTCATGAGTGTGTGTGGTTGGTGGGCAGGTGAAGCAGTGAGAGCAAATTAAAAGAGAGGACAGCTGGTCAGGGGAACATCAGTATCACAGAAGTACCTCACTAGAAGTACACACACACACACACACACAAACGCACTTTGAATGTGCATGCACACACACACACACACACACACACACACACACACACACACACACACACACACACATACACACACGCACACACATCGGTTTGTCTGGCTGTTTGCAGAAGGTGTCTTATTCTTATTCAGTGACAGACGGCTCTAAACGTTCAGCTTTTACTTATCACCAGAGTTTAATCACATCTCAACATGGAGCTCTCGCAAATCCTCATACATCTCTCTTTCTCTCCCTCCCTCACTTCTTCCTCCCTTCCCTCTTGAGAGAAGCTTAAATAATTCAATGAAGATGCACACATGACCAGCAATCGCAGGGACTGTTTGGGAATCTTGAAGCAAATGAACCATAATGGTAAGAATGAAAACCTCCAGGGGAATGGGAATTCATTTGAATGTCCTTTCAGATGTTAAATGTTAATTCTCTTGGTTTGATAATTATAAATGTTAAACATGCCCTCAGTGAAAGGGAGCAGAAAAGACTCCAGCCCTGACATTTACATTATGTGGAAATCCAGGACTTATGGCTGGCTGTTGTAAGTACAGTATGCAAGATTGTTCATACACACAACGTGGAGAGTTCATTGTAACGCTGATAACTTGGTGTCATATCTGCTCTTTGTCTCACCCTTTTATACACATTTTTGTAAAATTCTCTGGATAAGAGCTTCTGCTGAAAGATTAAGGGTCAGATTTAATAAGGAAATAGGCACAGTGCAATGACAGTCGCGGCTATTTTGCGTCGCAGATACCGACACATTACTGTAATGACCAACTTTCTAAGACAGGTTCTAATCACGCAATTAAACAAATTAAACACCCTCATTCACAATGTTGTGGTTGGAGACAACAATAAAAAAGGGTCCTAAACAATATGGCATGCTTACACATCCAGATCACAATGCACCAAGAAATGGATACGGAGCACAAGTAGCGAGGGAACCACAAAAAAAGACAACTTACATTTACAGATCAGGAAATAGAGGTAATGGCCAACAAGGTAAACACACATGTAAACATGATGTAAAGAAAAGATGGCATGATGTTAGGCGCTGTCCAAAAGAAAAAACTTTCCTACAACATAATGCGGGAAAAAGACACAGGCAGTGGTCCAACCGAGGAAAGAATATTAGAATATGAATAAATAATATAAATGGATAGACTTGTGATGGTAGAAGGCCACAGAGCATCTGAAAGTAAAACTGTATTCATGATTCTATATGCTACTGACCGCATACAGACAATAAGACAATTGTTCAAGTTCAGAACTGTATTTTTATACTGACTGCTAGCTGATGACAGATTGGTCAATAGAAATCCTGCGTCCTTTCATGTAATTTTAATTTCAAGTTCTAGTAAACAATGTCCATGCTATAGGATATATATGTAAAATTCTGTGTTCCTGAAAATAAAGCTGTTGGGATTATTTGTTTTGCATTGCTGGGACAACAACTAGTACCTCAGAAATCGCAATCCAAAATGTGAATTGTGAAATGCTTAGGTGATATCAGTGCTCAGCAAAATACTGCCTGATTTGAGGTATTCTTAAAATTCTTACGCAAAAAGGAGAGTACCAATTAAGGCATGCTTTATAAATCAGACAGAATACTTAATAGACCTAATTTACAAAATCTCCACCCTGTTTTAGTATGTTCACTCCAGGTATACATATGCATGAACAGATTTAACTATTTATCTAAAATGATAAAAGTGACTTAACCACTACAAATTACATCTTAATAGTGATTTGACCCATTGTTTAGTAAATCCGACGTAAATATTGTGACCTTGTAGCGACTGCTTTTGTATTCAAAAAGCAGTCGCAATCCTTTAGTAAATCTGGCCCTGAATGTAAATGTAAAGTTCCTCAAGCTAAAATGAAGGAGTTATATAATTTTTCCTCCTTTCTTTGACAGTTCACATTGGAGTCATTGAAGGTACTGGGTATATTTTTTTATGTTATGTTATGAAATGAAAGTTCATGTACTGTGAAGCATTTGGCTAAATTTATAATAACTAACATGCATGTCTTTGGACTGTAGGAGGAAACCGGAGTACCCAGAGGAAACCCATGCAGTACCCATGCAAACTCCACACAGAAAGGCCCCAGGTGGGATTTGAACCCGGGACCTCTTGATGTGCAGCGACAGTGCTATCCACTGCACCACCGTGCTGCCCCTAAGTGCATAACAAGTGTAAAAGCACCTTCTCAAGAAGATTCTAACATCTACAGACAGTTTCATTCACACAAAGTGTGAAGCACCTTCCAGTTATACAGAATGTTTGCCCCACAATGCCTTTCTCACACGGACGCTCACAAACACACTTCTGTTGACTCGGTTCATCAATCTCATTATAATTCAGCCTCTGGCATTTTCTCTAATGGGGGAAATTCAGTCAATTTTTCGTGTAACTTTATTTCAAAGCATCAAAATGGTATATGTTTTTATACATTAATTAAACTGTTTTTCTCTTTGATTGAAACTCTTTGATTCAATAGAAGTCTGTCATAGAAGAAAACAGTACACCATATATAGTATGTGCCCCAATATGTTCTGATATCAAGTTTTGATATTCATAAATCAGACGTTTTTAATTTAACCTATTATTAATAGATTATGACTTAAAACAATATATGCAAATGTCCTTCTTATATGCAAAAAAAATATCTATATTTAAATTACAGTACCAGTCAAAAGTTTGAGTACACCTTCCATCTGGATTATGGCTAATAGGGCACTCCTTCATTCTTCAGCAAGATAACGACCCAAAAAACACCTTGAAATTGTGTTGAACTATCTGGTGAAGGAGGAATGTGAAGCACAACTCAAACTAATGACCTGGCCTGCCCAGTGTCCAGACCTCAATCCCATACAACTTGTATGGGACAAACTGTACAGAAGAGGCAAAGCAAAGCAACCCACAAGTGTCTCTGGGAATTGCTGCAGGAGAGCTGGGAAGACATGTCGGGTGATTTCCTGCTGAAACCTATTAACCGAATGGCCCGTGTTTGTGAGGCTGTTATCACGGCAAAGGGTGGCTATTTTGAAGTAATTTATTTTTTTTTGTAATTCTCAAGTATTTACAGAAACTTATATGGTGTAAAACATTGTCAATTATGAGATAAGCCTAGTTTCGAGGAGGTGTACTCAAACTTTTGACTGGTACTGTATATTCATATAATTCATAATTCAATATTGATGTTGAATTGGTATTTGCTACCATACCATATCTTGGCACGCATGTTGTGAGATAAGATGAGTCAGATTTTTTAAATTTTGGGTGGGGGGTGTCCTTCCAGAGAGAGTTAGCGGGGACCGTCACTGCTGCCCCTACGCCCCTCTGTGAATCCCCCATAACACTCTTGTCTCGCCCACATGCCTCAAAGGAGAAGTAGTGGCTACATACGAGGCTCTTGTTTTCACAGGCTTTGCATGGATACTGTTTCTGAATTGATCTTTCACATAGCTGAATAACCGGAGCGACGGTGGGAATCAAAAGGTAACCTGAACAGTGGTACGTATTACTTTCACAGCACAGAACAAAAGCAACATTAGTGGAGAAAACACTACTCTTTCGCCCATTATCCAGATCCTCTCTTTTTTTAAAGTGTGAAAAGAGTGTATGTCTATTTGTGCTGTGTCTGTATGAGGGATGGTCATTTTGCTCTCTCTCTCAGTCTCTGACAGTCTTGCACAGAAACAAGCAAATGTGCACTCAGTTACACACACACACACACACACACACACTCTTAATCCTTATCATTACAACAGCCATGCTTAGTGCAATCAGGTCTTGTAATCAAACCCACAGCACCTGTCTCATTGAAGCGATGCTTCCACAAAAGCCTATTTCCACAGCTCTCACAGTGCTGGTGTGTGTGTGTGTGTGTGTGTGTGTGTGTGTGTGTGTGTGTGTGTGTGTGTGTGTGTGTGTGTGTGTGTGTGTGTGTGTGTGTGCATGTTCTTCCAAAGTGTTATCAAGTTATCTTCCTTGTACTAATCTCACTCTCCATGCCTGTGAGATGAAAACCACCAAAACACATTGATTGCCTGCTGAGGTGTTTCAACCGAAAGAGATGATGTTGATTCCCTACCCCTGACTTCTCAAGTACACAATGCAATGTATAATGTCCATTAAATGATGAAGCTCAGTTTTTGAAATGGCTGTGGAACCTACTGTCTTTAACCAGTGTGGAGATGTAACTCTCATGGAAAATACATTGCCCTGACCTGAGGAAAAAGGCCCCGCAAATACTGAAATTCACAAATGTTTAAAAAGGTCAGGGGAATGGGTTTTATGTGGGTTTCAGTGCTGATGACAAGAAATTGTGCTGGTTTTACCATGTCACACTACGACTTTTGTCAAAAGTGTAAAGGGTCCGTCCAGGTTTTTGATAGAAATGATGCCTTATTGAGTAATGTTGACAGGGTGACAGAGTTATTTTAGCTTCTGCTCCTTGGAGACCTGTTATTTGAGCAAAGTAAAAACAGCAAAAGCAGCTTCAGTGAGCCACAAGATCAGATAACAGGGATGGGCTTGACTTGACTGATTGCATCAGAAGATTGATGGGCTTGACAGCCCATGGCCATGATGCTGTCTTACAGTTTTTCTCAATTGTTTAAGCATGTTTCCTGAAACTATGCCTCTTTTTCTCAAAACTATGAACTCAAAACTCAATCAGTAAAGCATTTTGGCAAAACTCCTCAAACCCTCTTCTCAAAATGATACTTTTTAACCAAAATGACAGACACATGCATCAAATGAATAGACTCTACTGGGGAACATTTACACACTGTGGCGATGAAAATACTGCTATGAAAATCTTAACGTGCAGTATCACTAATGCATTTGCAGTGTTATGAACTTACAACATATGTGCAGAAGTCTGTTGTAACAGATTGTTACTGTATGAACTCAAATATAAAAGGAACACATAAATACAGTACCAAAAATAGAATTTTTTCCAAATTACAGTTCTGTACTGTAAAAAAAATACTCGTCTTGTCTCATCTGTGTCTGTCCAGGCTAATCATTGTCATACTGAAATACTATGATGACCCGGATCACATTGTTTTGTAGCACCATATTGACGATAGCTTCTCTTGCTCTGCTGTGAAGAGACATTGGGCCAGATGCAAGAACCACTTTTACGCACAAATTTGTTCGTAAGTCAAATAATTTACGAGAATTTGCCGCATTCACCAATTTTCTCATATTTAGAATTTTCTCATAGGTATGAACAAGATTTACGAGTGGTCCAGAGTTGTCGTACGAGTCACACGTACAATTTGCCTGCCGTTCTCCAAAGCAAAACAACTTTGTTTTTGACTAACGGATTGTGTCTATTTTGTTACTTAGAAGAACTGTTGAGTTTGATATAAATTACACAATCAATGATAGAAATCATAATGTATAATCATTTTGAGAGTATCCTGTTTGACAATTGTAGGCCTATATTTGACTGTTTACTTTTCAAATTGCAGTTGTTCATAATTCATTACAGTTTTTCTCAATTGCTTCCACACTAAAATTGGAACTTGAAACGCAATCACTGAAACCTGAAGCTCATGTACCAAATCCCTAAACCAAGTCTGCAAAATTGCAAGCACAATTTCTGCTTTACACTCAGTTTTCAATTCTAAATCCAACTTTTTGCAAAACACTACACACAGTTCTCTACATTAGGCACAACATTCAAAATGTAAATCTCTTATGTTCCTTTGGAAAGCAACGCCAATCAAAATGCCAAGCTTTATTTATCAATTGGCAACACCCACTCCTCACAGGTTTAAACACTAGTTGCTTAATTGTTCACTTAGAAATCAGGGCCGGTATTCACAAATAATTTTATCTTACCACTAGGAGGACTCCTAAATCGAAATAAAACATTTTAGTTAGGAGTCCCACCTTAAAACCTATTCACAAAGCTGCAAAGACAAACTCATACTAAGGAAGTCCTAGAATTTTCAAGCTAAGAGTAAGGGCGGGCTTTACGTCGTTGCTATGGATGACGTTGTGTCTCATGAACGAGCTTACTCAGAATGCCCACAGCGATTAGCTGATATAGGGGATGGGTCTCTGCCCACGATTTCAACCTAGAAGATAAATTATATGCTACTGTAAAGGGGTATGTAGGTCTACCTGTTCCTGTTATATTCTAGTGGTGTAACGGATCGCAGTTGATCCGTGATCCGTACGGATCAACCCCCACGGTTCGGCACGCATATGATCTGCGGATTAATAGCTAAATTGAACCATCATAGAGAAATACAGTTGTATGTTACGTTTTAAAGTAACAATTCCTTAAATCTCGATGCAGAGTTACAGTGAAGAGATAGACAACCATGTATGTTTTGGTTTGCTTTGTTTTTCATACTAAATGCCTTTCTGGGAGGCAGGTTTTTAGAAACGCGACCGAATTAAATAAAATTTTAACATTAGCGATCTTTTAATTTTGCATTAAATTAATTCAGGCATAAGACCACCCTAGTTAAATCGCCTAAGGCGTACTGAATCTAAAAATTGATTTTGTGAAATTTTCGAATAAAGATTTTGTGAAATAACTTAAATTGGTGCAAACGCGCCTTTGGCCCCCGTTATTTTTTTTTTTGCTGATCCGAAAAATGATCCGATGCACCACTATTAGGCTATATTCTAATAAAGATTCTAAAACACAAATGTAGGCTACGTGTCACTTATTTAACATGAAACCAAGAATACTGACTAGTCAATTGGTTACATGTCTGCATCTCGTAAACAATCAGCGGGTATCTAGCCTATATATAATATATATAATATTATACCCTCGCGATTGAGGCGGTACCTTTTTATGAGCTCTGTATCATTCAATATCTCCAGTGTTGACGCGATTGCGACTACGACAACTTTTACCCTTAAAATGCTTTGTGAATACCGGCCCAGAGCTTTAGCACTATAAAAAGGCTACAGGTGAGCTCTCTTTTGGAGGGAAATTAACATCAATGGTGAAGCAAGAGCTAGAGGTCAAGAAGTGAGAGTGAGAGTGAGAGTGAGAGGAGGACGAGGACGAGGACGAGGAAGGACAGTTGTCTCAGATGAGATCAGGGCCACATTGGTTGACCATGTGCTCAACCATGGATTGAGTATGAGGGAGGCTGGGCAGAGTTCAGCCCAACCTGAGCTGCTACATGGTTGCATCTATCATCCGTACATTCATAAATGAGAACCGGTAAGTTACCTACTATCTACACTATGCTACTGCTCTTTATGTATGTATACTGTAGTATACTGCAGTCCAACATATCAGTAGGCCTATGTTACTCAGTGATTGTTGGCCAATGTTACAGTAATGTCATTTCATATCATATTTTTGGATCTTCTGCAGAATTGAGAGACGACCAGGCCATGGTGGAATACACCAGCCATTCACACCAGAACAGGAGACCGCTATTGTGAACATGGTGGTGGCAAACAATACCATTAGATTACAAGAAATCCAGAACCACATAATTGCAGACAACACAATATTCAATAAGATTCACCAGGTGGGCTTGTCTACATTGGACCGTGTATTACAGCACAACCAAATCCAGAAAACAGGTCTACAGGGTGCCATTTGAGCAAAACTCAGAGAGGGTTAAAGAACAGCGCTATGAATATGTGTAAGTGAGTACTATACTGTGAATTTACTATCATATCATATAATATATGGACACATTACAGTACTGTAATCCAGTGTATTGTGCTTCACCATATTGACTGCTCTAGGTCTATTTCTCATATTGTCTTGTTGTCTGTTTCAGAGAATCTTGGAGCTGGATGCCGCTGAAATTCAGCACGGTTATATTTTTTTTGAGGAGGCTGGCTTTAACCTAGCCAAAAGAAGGGGACGGGGACGGAACATTATTGGCCACCGTGCCATTGTGAATGTTTCTGGACAGCGTGGAGGGTATATCACCATGTGAGAAGCTGTTAGCTAGCAAGGCGTCCTCCAACAACATGCCAACCTTGTTCCCTAGAACACCGCCCATCTCATCACATTCCTGGACACACTACATGGCATCCTCATTCCAGCTGAGCAGAGGGGTGAACCAGAGTAGCCCAGGTATGTTGTCATCTGGGACAACGTGAGTTTCCACCAGGCTGCTCTGGTTCGCAACTGGTTCATAGACCACCCACAATTTATTGTTCTATACCTCCCACCATATTCTCCATTCCTAAACCCAATTGAAGAGTTTTTTTCGGCATGGTGATGGAAGGTGTATGACCGCCATCCCCTTGCACGCATGCCTCTTCTCCAGGCAATGCATGTGGTGAAGTTGATGTGGGGGCTTTCGGCGGCTGGATCCGTCATGCCAGAAGATTCTTTCCCCACTGTTTAGCCAGAACATTGCTTGTGATGTAGATGAGGTGCTGTGGCCAGAGCAAAATAGGAGGCAGGATGCATTTATTTTCTTACATTTTGCATTTGTTTTTGTGTTTTTGTGTTTAGAAAAAATGAGCCACTTTCATTTTTCATTTTTTTTTACAGAAAACCATTTATCTTACTGAATGTTTTTCCTGGTTTTCTCCTGTTGGGTATGTAAAGTGCTACATACAAAACACAAGTGTTCCAAAATACTGCATTTTGGGAAAAAATATAAATGTTTTGTTACTGTATTGCATTTGTGTGTGTTTATTTAGTAGATATACATTATTGACAACCTTTTACAACCGGCTACAGTGAAACATTGAAAATGCAAAAGGCATAAACCTACTGATAAGATATTCATAGTCGTGTTTTGTGTTGAGCACATCAGTGTGTTGTTGGTTGGTAGAAAGATCTATTCATATGATGGCGTGTGTGTCATTTTGATGCAAAAAGAACATTTTGGAAAGAGATTAAACAGTTTTGAATGCAGTGTTTGCTTTTGCTAGAGATTTGTAGAGTTTAGCATTTTGTGTTTGAGGTTTTGTGTTTTGTGTTTAGAGTTTTGAGAAAATGAGCCAAAGATTCAGAAAACGTGTGTAAACAATTTTGAAAAACTGTAATAATGTGTGTGTCTATTGCAGATTAAGCATTCTGAAAATCCTTCACTCAGCATGTCATGCACATGCCAGTTAGGCAAACTCCGCGAACAACAACAGACGCGACATTGCTTCTGATTGGTCCAAAGAAAAAAGGCGGGCCCATGATTCCTGTCAATTTTCCCTCAAGAAAGTGGGAAAAAAATCATTTTCCGGTAAAAGCAGAAAAGAGGAGTCAATTATCACAGAATTCAGTGCATACTGCCACTTACAGTACTGGGGAGTTCACTTGCATTAGCTCAAGCGAAACCGAGCGTAACCCCCTATAGTATGAAAGCGTTTCGCTCGCAAAGTTCGATTTTGACTTCCCTGACCCCTCGTGAACATCAGTTCACTGCAAGTATGTCCTCAGCATAAAGATTGTAATTCCTGTATGCCTTTACAGACACCATTGCATGGCAGAGCTGCTATGGAAGCCTCAAACCCTGGTGGGTGAGGTGAATTATCTGACTCTCACCCCCAGGCAAAGCCCTCATGATAAAAGAGGGAATATAAAGGTTTTTAAGTGTGCCGGGTCTGTTTTACACGAAGGCCGTCTAGACAGCGCTAAGCGCTATGCATGAGCGGAGTACTTTACCCGGCTGTGAACCAAAGCCTATCCCCCCCTACCCCATGCCCCATTCAACACAAATTTCCACATGATCAGTCAGACTCCCCCACGGGTATGCTCTTCCACAGAGAAAGGGGATGTATTGCTCTAAGACATACATACACACACACATATATATACATAAACATCGAACAAAAAGTTAGGAAATTTGTGTTTGGTAGATTATTATAGCTCTGTTGTAACAATGCTTCTTGGCAATAAATTGTATACCGTTGGAAAGCCTGTTTATTTCCCTTTTAAATGGTTCCCCATTTGTAAGGAACATGCATTTGTGGGATGAGCAGCACAGCTGAGTATGTGGGTTGCGCCCATGAAAAATTTGCCAAATCTTCTCTGCCAATGCCAAACAGCTTATTCTGTTGTTGCTATTGACTCTTGTTTTGAGCTTCCGGTACCCCCAGGTGCTGACAATCAGGTGCCTGATTGGCACCTGATTGGCAGCACCTGTGAGCATGGGTCCTGCTACAGTGGTCAATTGGTGTCTGCTCCAAGAATCGGCATGCCACGTTTGTTTGATCTTGATAGGGCTCATGCGATAGGGCAACTTCAAGCTGGTGTTCCGCAAAAGCAAGTTGTGGCATTATTTGGAGTGATCCCTAGTACCATCTCCAAACTGAAGGCCAAGTTCCATGAAACGGGGATGTCAGAGACAGACCGCGAAGTGGGCATCCCAAGAAGACGACACCCCAAGAAGACCGGTTCCTCACCCTTTCAGCACTTAGGAACCGTAGGCTGTCTTCTACAGATTTGCAGTCAAGGTTTGCTGGTTTGCAGTCAAGGTTTGTTTGTCTCAGCCCAGACAATCCGGAACAGACTGCACGTAGCCAATCTCCGGGCTCATAGGGCTGCCAGGAGGCCTGCCATGACTGCCCTTCACCATAAGGCCCGTTTGCGCTGGTGTCGGCAACACCTGCACTGGAACCTGAACATGTGGAGGAACGTTATGTTTAGCGATGAGTCCAGATTATGCCTACGGAAGTTGGATCGTAGGGTCAAAGTGTGGAGAAGGCGGGGAGAACGCTATGCTGATTGCTGCACCAATAGAGTAACACCTTTTGGTGGAGGCAGTGTGATGGTGTGGGGCGGCATCTCCATCACTGGAAAAACAAGGCTTGTCATCATTGGAGGCAATCTCAATGCAGAGAGATATCGAGATGAGATTCTGCAACCAGTAGCAATCCCATATCTCCACAGTCTGGGACCGAACTCCATCCTCCAAGATGACAATGCTCACCCCCACAGAGCGGGGTTTATCAGAGACTACCTCCAGAATTTGGGAGTAGAGAGAATGGAATGGCCTGCCAACAGTCCTGATCTCAACCCAATTGAACACTTGTGGGATCAGCTTGGGCGTGCTGTTCGTGCTAGAGTGACCAACACAACCACGTTGGCTGATTTGGGACAAATCCTGGTTGAGGAGTGGAATGCCATCCCACAGCAGTGTGTGACCACGCTGGTGACTAGCATGAGGAGGAACAGCAACAGCAGAATAAGCTGTTTGGCATTGGCAGAGAAGATTTGCCAAATCTTTCATGGCCGCAACCCACATACTCAGCTGTACTGCTCATCCCACAAATGCATGTTCCTTACAAATGGGGCACCATTTAAAAGCGAAATAAACAGGCTTTCCAATGGTATAAAATGTATTGCCAAGAAGCATTGTTACAACAGAGAAATAATCTACCAAACACAAATTTCCGAACTTTTTGTTCGATGTTTTATATCCTATAACCTAACCTATCCTAACCTCCAAAATAGTACACAGAGTAAACCATACACCATTTGTGCATGAAATATATTTTAACATGCACAAACATACGAATAATCAAAGGTACCATCTTTGATTTTAGATTATTATTTTTTAGATTCAATTTATTTTTGATTTTTGATTACCTTATTGATTACATTTGCTGTTCCTGGGCTGTAGTCCCATGTGCCTCACTGAGATATTTGTCTGTTGCTTTGAATTGTAATTTTCATTCCAGGAGTATGCAGCTAGTGAGACTTTTATGAATATATGTTTATGCATTTTGTACACTTCATAAATATGCTTGGTTTGCATTATTGATACCAATGTTTTAAGACCAGAACCCTGGTCCTGACAGTAACACATTAGATTGTGGTCTCTGACCATGCGGTTGAGTTGATGAGGCTCTTTGAAAAGAACTTTGGGGTTCCAAGATTTGATACATCCATTATTGATGATGTCCTGATGAGATTAATCAAGCCAGTAGAAAATGTGTCTGCCTTTTTCCCATGTTAAAACCAATAATTGCAATATGACATACTAATCGTTGCGTTATGAATATTTAAATATAATGGAAATGTTAGTTCCATATTCATGACAGTGTTTTATTTTTCATCTAGGGGTTTTCATTTATGAACTCGTTTATGAAATCACGAGGCAGATGCAGGATTAAGTGTGATGAGTCTGCTCTGATTCCACTTACTGTATTTACAGGACACAAGGCTTGAAATGTTGAATTAAATGCAGGCTTCATTTAACTTTTGTATAAGTTATTTGGGTAGCACATTATTTTAGAAACAATAGGTTTCTCCTCTTGAATTAAAAATATATTAAAAATATAACCTTACAAAGACAAACATAACCTTATTATATTTTAAAAAAATTTTCCTGTACATTTTACAGTTAAACCAACTTGGTCCCATGGCTGAAAAGTAAAGCAAATCTGGTCAGTTCCTCCAGCTACCAAATGGCTCAGACATTAACCATTAACACTTCAGCGGACGTGGAATGCCTTAACATTACATTTTTTATGTTTCAGCCATGAGTCCATGTTGTCTATCTATCTGTCTAACCATACATATTTATTCAAATGTAAAGGACTTAAAAAATATATATAACAAGGTTATGTTTGTATTTGTATGGCTATATTGTTCATATATTATAATTTTTTATGTAAGAGGGAGGAAAGACCATAAAGAACATGAGAATAATGGCACACTGGTCTTTTGATGAACAGCTTTATACATTTTTATGAGATGTTTGCATAAGCTCTGTTCAGATAACTATTATTAACTTCGAATTTTACCAAACATGATCTATGTGTCTAGACTGTAGGGTGTTGACTGGTTATAATATGAGAACAAAATGGAGATGGTTTGTCTTGCATTTTCCAACCCTGATACCACTCAATTTTAGTATGTCTCTGTTACTTGGTAATAAACCCCAGCCATTGGGTCTGTATGGCTTGGGCCGGCTAGTTACAATACAAGAACAAAATGGAAACAGGTGATATTGCATTTTCTAGCTCTAATACTGTGGAGGACGTCGGTCTCGGCCACGTGGGAGTGGCATGGTTGCCTGTGTGTTTACATGTTAACCTGTGACTCCCACTGTCTCTCCCCCATGTCTGGGGGGAGAGACAGGAAAAAATGAATTAAAATCCGGTCCATAGACTGACAAACTCCACTCCATTTCCTGGCTGCTCTGTTCCCATCCAGGGTTTGTTTCGTGGCGTGTGACAATTTGGTTCTGAAACCCGGGACAGAGCAACACCCCTCTTGGCTGTCATGGGGATTCCCCCCACCTCGGTCGAGCGACTGAAAAGCAGCAAGATCGGGGTGGTGAAGCCGGAGGGAAAGAAGCTGGAGTGGCCGGAGTCCAGTGAGGACACCGCCCTATAGCCTGGTGCAGGGGGGAGAAGGGCCGAGTGTCTCAGTATGCATGGGTGGGAAGCACTTGAAAGGTCACTGGATATGTGTGTGCCTGGGGAGGTTCCAGGGGAACTCTGGAAGAAGAGGCGCGGTGTCCCGTAAGTTAAAGTGATTATTTTAGTTTGTTATTTTAGTTTGTTGTTCTTACCCGAAAGCTTTGCGGCGAGTAGGGTGAAGATTTTGTGTTTGTGTTTGTGTTTGTCTTTGTTATATGTTAACCTGCTACTCCCACTGTCTCTCCCCCATGTCTGGTGGGAGAGACATAAAGAAAGAAAGAAAATCTGATCCGTAGACCGACAAACTCCACTCCGTGTCCAGACTGCTCTGGTACAGATAGTTAACAGCATTGATGTTATTACCATCTTACATGATAATACCATCAAAATGACATTTCTAGTGGATAGTACAAGTTGCATGGTAAAAATCACACAGTTATTTGAAGTAATTATGCTGCAGCAAGTTTGTGGTTCTCTGTCGCTCAGTTGGTAGAGCATGTTGTTGGCAACGCTTAGGTTGTGGGTTCAATCCCCACTGGGGCCACATATACTGAAAATGTATGCATTCACTACTGTAAGTCGCTTTGGATAAAAGTGTCTGCTAAATGGCATATATTATATTATATATATCAGCAACTACAGTTTGCCTAACCAACTAATAACAAGGAAATTATCTTTCTTGTTAATGATACTAATTAATTACTAATTGCTACCATATTTGTACCATGTTTTTATGTTGTTATTATTATTCTGATCTCTAGGGTCTCCTGGGTGGTGTAGCCGTCTGCCCCAGGGAGGGGGGAGGGAAACCAATATGAGTTTGCTGCATATAGGAGTGGCCCTGTGTGTACCAGAGTTACGCTTGGCGGGTTCTGCCTCAGAGGAGGCGGTGCATTGCACTTATCACTGCCGGTTTCAGGACTGCGGCAGCGAGCTCTCAATACGAGGGGGGATAGTTGACTACTAAATTGGGAGAAAATTTGAAAAAAAGCAAAATTCTGATCTTTAAAGCCATTAAATATAAATTGTACACCCATTTGATGCTGATAGGAACAAATCAGGTGAAGTACTGTGTCAGATTTCCCAACACTCAGGATTTCAACAACACATATTTTATATACCAACTAGATGTTTGGCTCTGTGTGTTGAACAATGACTATAGTGATCAGAGGCAGAGAGAAGTTTCATAAACCCTGTAACGGATGGAACAACTCTGAGCTATCAGTCACTAAATAGCTTGAACAAATCAAAAGGTTTTTCCTCTCCTAAGTAAAACACACTGATGGGTTCAAATTATTGAGCTAATGATAGCATATGGTAGCTTTGTCCATTTCGGTGTCCTGAAACCTCAATAATCTCCCATCACTAAGTGAAAGTACTTTCATTGCCACAGTTGAAGGTCAAAATGTTCTGACTGCCTGGAACATTGCAAGGGGTTGTGGTTTAAGGTAGAACATCCATAGGTAGCAGAGCAATACAGACATCACTGAAACCTCCAGGACCACCCTAGACAAGGAAGTAGATCTGATGGGAGGAACACAGGAGCTGATTATCTGGGCAGAATATAGAGTATCTGTGTTAGAACCCACAGCCTTCAGGTTCCGTGGGTCCTAACTACTACACCACTCGCTGCTCTTGCTCTTTTTGGCTTTGGACCAGTGATGAAAGGATGCATAAAAATTTGTTTTAAATTAGTAGTTAAAAAAAGCTAATTTTGGAAAATATTTCCATACCCGCATTTCAACGCAGCGCACAAAGACCTATGCTTAAGCAGTTCCATATCTTTCTGTAGAAACGGATGTCTTTTCTAACTTTCCTAACTAAATAAATTCTCCACTCTCACTGATAACTGACGGTTGCTGTGTTCCGCTTTTATGGCTTGCCAAAAGAAAAGTAGAGAACGGCAGTTATTTCAGTCATGCTGTGAAGTCTCTGACCATGCCCCCCGTATATTTAATCAAGGCTATAAACAGAACAATGGCACACGATGCACCTACTTTCATCTCTTAATTAAGAATCGTAAGGTTGTGGGTTTGGCAGCAGAGATGAATCCGTTCTGGGAGTTGGCTGCAGGGTTGGGTGGGTCTGAGGGCTACCAGCCTCTAAAATCGGGTCATCTTATTCATGTGAGGCTTCGCATGGGTGCCAGCGAACTCCCTACGACTTAATTATTGATCCTGTGCTACTGTTACCTTTTTGATCTAGTCCCTAACCTGATATCGCCCCCGAATCGTTCAACACCAGTTTTCCCCTACCTGCTACATACAGAAAATTAACGTAAAACAACGTATTGGAAATAATAACACAGCTGAACAACAGTACTTATTAAATGTTCTGCACTGAAAATGACTGGGCATGGATGTACAGAAATTCTGAAATGCTGCATTGAGGTAGAGCACCTTGTACATAGGTTTAAAGATTTTGTAACATCTACAGTGGTCTTGTCAGTCAAAATAAGTCAGATAGACCTGTGCTACTGTGTTTTCATTTTAGGTGCATTGACCATGAAGTTTCTAATTGGGTCACACTCAAAAAACAATAAAGAAATATTTTCACACTCTTTAAAGTGTTTTACTTTTTTATTTCTCATGGCATAGAGCAGAAGAAACATATTTTATGCTGTGAAAACTAAAAAAGGAAAGGTTTTGAGAATCTGTATTATTTTTTCAGATAAAATACATTTCCTTTCAGCATACTGTGTAGCACATGTATACACATTGTCGAAAAAGGCTTATTGTTATACAACTTTAAGGATTTCAGTGAAATTCAGCCTCTGCCTTTAAAGTTCTGTATTTGCTTTCATTACAATGGCAAAGACTGACATAAACACACGGAGGTTATTTCAAGATCCATCAAGGCTTTTTGAAAAAATACTACATGAATGTGATTTTTTGCCCCTCTACCTCATGTATACATCAAAAACTATAAGGGCATTTTTCGTCTGCTGCTCTTCTGAAATGCTCATTCATTTAACCTTTTCCTTTACAAGTAGATCAGTAATAATTTATTGACCAAAAGCAAACCACATACATTATTAAGCAACATAGAAACATACAGAAGCAGCCAGACATGCAATGTGTGCATTCCAGCGTAAGAGGAAGAAATGTGAAACGCGTGTTCAATAAAATCTGATAATACAATATATGATTTGCGTTGACATTCATATTTACTTAGCAGTGTAAATCATTTCTGTACATGTTTCTAAAATATTTTTTTGTGATGGTAAAGGGTGCTGCCAGAACTACATACTCAGTTATACTTCCCAAAACACCTTGTAAAAAGATTGTGTTGTTTTCAAAATATGACATAAATGTGTGGTTTGTTGAGATTCAAAAGCAAAAGCATTGAACAGAGCAGGCTGGAGAAATTGGTTTTGATTGGTCAGCAGCAGTGGTCCATGGTGATCTTGCTCCAATTGTAGCTGTCCTGAAGTACTCTGATATGTGCATGATCTCACCACCTCTGGAACAGCACTGATGAAGTCACGCTGCTGTGGCTCATGAGATGACACAACAAAATCAATGTTCAGAACTATCACCCCCCAATGTGACACTGGCTCCAATGGCCGGAAAACATCACCTGCCCCTCCCCGCCCCCCACTCTGCCTGTGCCAAGATGCAGTCAAATCTCAGAACTTAGCGAGGCCTAAGATTTGATGATCTGGGTTTGACCTGGGATCTCCTCTTGATGTAAGCCTACCAATAACCCTAACCCTAACCCTACCAAAAAAGATCTCTGCTGGATGCAATAACAGTACAGAAGCACCTGAGGGTAAATACAGTGCTTTCAGAAGTTCAAGGGGGAGACAACATTGGGGTTTTGAACCTATAACCTCCACCCCCACAACCAGCCACTGCCCAAGGCCAAAGAGACAGAGTCCACCAATCAGACGGCCATGGATATTTCACCCTACTGTGTGTCAGGCTATGGATGAGAGCTTTTAACCATAGAAACAAATGGCTTAAATTGATCCACTCATCAAAAGCAGAAGTAGGTAGGAATGAATCACAGTGGTTTCTACCTAGTTTTTACCTAGGGTTATACAGGGTAAGAAACCAATTCCACAAGATCATTCCAAGTGCACGTGAAAGGACTGGACAAAACAGATACCAAAAAACTGAATGAAATCAATGTAGTAATTCTAATGTCAATGGTTTCAATGTTCTACTCTATGAACCATCAGCTGACTCTAAACTAAACGGCAGTTCGAACACAGTTTCAATAATTGCTATTGATCATTGATAGCCAAAACTCACTAAAGGATGTTTTATGAAGAACAAAACTAAAACTGTAACTAACTCTTGAATTTAGATTTTACAGTTAGTCAAAATCGAGGAAAAATGTTGACTGAACCCCGGCCTTATTTCAAGACTTCTTTTGTCACAGTAGCAGTCCAGCACACACACACACAGCATTAACACTAGGACTGCCAGGATTCGTTGTATACCTAGAACCGCCAACAGGTCAAATTTACCCGCACATATATTGTGCATTGATATGGCTAAAAAGTGTATACTATCACTGCAATAACACATTTGTTTCACAAGTGAATGTCTAAAATCACGAAATAACAATGCTTAATCATCCGTTGTGTTTTAGTCGTGCATTTGAACAAAGTTGTTTGAATAAACTAAAATGACAAAGAAATACGAGTTAATCAATTCAACAAAGTTGTATTTCTTCATAAACACCATCGATGGTTACAATGATACAACACTATTGATGCAATGTTTATGTAGGCTAACAAACTGAATGAAATAGCTGTACATTGGCAAAATATAGGCATCAGGCAAATTAGGCTAAATAGCCTATAATATAATACATACAAAACAATAAAACAACAAACAGAACAAAGTCATGTGTGAATAAACGAAAATCACAAACAAATCAGTTAATCCATTCAACAAAGGTTTACATTTATCAATAAACATTTATGACACAAAGCATTACCAATCGACAGGATAGAAATAACCTCAGTGAAATAGGCACCTTAAGCAAACTGAACAAAAAATAAGAATTTTCCTTTTACGCTCTAAATCAGGGGAGGGCAATTCCGGTCCTGGAGGGCCGGTGTGTGTGCAGGTTTTTGTTTCTACCAATTACCCTGGCTCAATTAGCTAATTAGTTGGATAGGCCAATGCTGGTTCACTTGTAGATTAGACCACAGTAACATGTTTCATATGGGAACACAAGAACAGTCTTCAGCTGTCATTCATGGGCTTATCAAGAAATGTAGCTAAAATGTCAGATCACGTAAATGATTGGGGCTAATTAAATAATTAAGAGCAGAAGTTGGCATGAAATCCAGAAACGGATACGACCCTCCTTGCCCACCCCTGCTATAAATCATTGGTCTATTCACAGTAACGCAAACACTCAAAACCATGACTGCTATAAATCATTGGTCTGATTCACAGGTCCTGATTGTAGACCATGACTAAATTAGTTGAATCACTGGGCTAAAAAAAGCCATGACTGTACACTTTCCACATACTGCATTTCATAATCTTTGATGACAAGTAGATGCCAATGCCATTAGGCTACATTGCCCACTGGCACTGAAGCAATGATGTGAGATTAGATACAGTAGCGTATTATAACACGTATCTGTCACAAGAGTTATGTTACACTATCAATAACTTGCTAGCTAGCTAGCTAGTGCAGACATTAATATAATTGAGTTATTGAGATACGTTACCTTATTGATAACTAGCTAGCTATGGGTACAATGAGAGTGAATGCCTACCTTGTGCAAGTGCTGCACATATGTGCATAGTTGACACTGCTGGTATAACAGGGACAGGATCCAATCATCTTGATACTTTCTTTCAAGGCTCTGGCTCATTGTCATGACAACCTGGAGACCTTCCCACCATCAGACTCCCCATCACTCATAACATGTAGCAATGGTAATGCATCTTTTTCTTCTATACATATTCGTATTATACTATACTATTTATAATGAGCTAACTAGGCAGCAATAGAGGCCTGTCACAGAACACGCACGCTATTTGTAAAGATGGCTTTGTTCTACCATTCAAAGGCACGAGAACAGTGGAATAGGATATAAAAACTTAATACCAAAAATAGAACAATCAAATGAAAATAACACGCATTGCATGGCAACTAAAATGCACGAACAAAAAACGCACAAAAATAAATGCCCTTATATCTTTACATTGCCTTCTATGGTGGACACATTTTACCCCGTGGTGGTTCTAGGCATAAATGCCTCAAACTTTTTTTTGTTTGTTTTTTTTCTATAACCTTCTTACATTAGGAGTTGCTTAATAACACAATTTTAGGAAAAGTCAAGGACTGGGAGACTTTTTTTTACTGAAACAGAGTTGGTGCATACAATTGAAAAACAGAAATGGGTAAATTTTACCCCATGGTGGTTCTAGTGTTAAAGAGGCCAAACACGGGGGAAAAATTAACTATTTTTAACTTGTGTGTTTGTATAATCATATACGATCTTTGGAAGGACTCATACAGAGGGATAATCATATACGTTCATATACATTCAAGTATGATTGTCCCTCCTTTTTATGCAAATAGTGAATATTTACAATCAGTTCCTTCCAGGGCAGGGCAGGCTATAAAAGATTCTCTCTTCAGCATACATGTGCAGTAATATTGTTGCAAAACATGCATTGGTAATGTGTACAGTAGGCTATGAAATGCAAAACTGAAGATGTTACATAAAACAATGGTGTTAAGGATCCTGTGTGACAGATGATTGGCCATGATTGGATGATTTTGGGGGTGGGGTGGCAGAGGGGCTGCCATTTGGCGTGATAGGAACTGGACCTCTTCCACCCATTGGGATTAGGTCATCAAATCCTTCAAAGCATCATATGTAGTGCTGCAGTCCACATCTCTAGTTAATGGATTCTGATTGGACGGATCGTGGGATTGTTAAAGTAATCAGTGGTGGCTGATGTCAGTGATGAAATCGCAATAATAAATAAGAGCTATGCCACTGCGGTGTGTCATCATTCAGTGATATACAGTATCATTTATCATAGTATTAAAAATAATCAATGCTGGTTGAATTCATTTGGTGTAAAGGGGGGCATAATACATTATGCTATGTTAATGACAGAATTGTAAAAGAAAAATTAACACATACATAAATGTCGGAACACATCATTTTAAAACAGACGCACGCGCCCTCGACTCACTGTATTTGAATTATGCATTAAACTTCAAGATCCTGAATTTAATTGGATGACACAATCTGCCTCCTGTCCCGTGGAAAGGTTACTCCTGCCTGCCAGAGTGTCTGGAGGTGTTTATGGTTAATGCAGAAAGGTTATTAAATATACTTAAAACGAAACATACCACGGTAAGGTTTCCCCAGCCTGATAGTACAGTCCTGCACCATAACACCACAGTTCATGGGGAGTCAGATTGACGTGAAGTTAACCAGTGCAGTCATGCTTTTACAGTGCTCTGTGCACTGCTCTTCTGCCAAAGCAGCATGGCCCAGCATGAATGTAATCACATAGCGGTCCCCGTTGTGTCCGTGTGTATGTTCGAATGTAACATGCGAAATGGGTGATATGTTAGTAATGCAATGGAAATGAAAATAGGCTGTATATATATCCTTCCCTCATCCTTTGGATGCAGCCGTGTGTTTTCCCAGCAAAGTGGATCATTACAATCATCTCATGATACTCTCCGACACGTTCGGCATTAAACTTTCAGAGACTGACGGCACACAACCCGGGAAACACACTCCATTAGAGTCCTGAAAGAGAGGAGGAAAGAGTTGTACTCATGGAAGAGTCACACAAAGGTTTGATTGGAGTATAGACAGTGTGGGGGGGCTATGCTTTAGACCCTTCATTCTTTTTCTAAATTCTCTGTGACCCGTTCCATGTGGTCAGTGTGTTTTCATCCAGGTTTATTTCTCTGTCTCGTGCATCTCCCTCATGCTCAGCGCAAGACAAGGGGGAATGGGGGGGGGGCAGGGAGGGATTTAGGGGCTGGGGGGGAAGGATGGAGCATCATCACAGACAAGCCTTGTAAAACCACTGACACACTGATGTTTGTGTGTGGTGGTGGTGGGGGTATGGGTGGGGGGTGAAAGAGAGCTGTCTGGGTCTCTTGGGAAATCTGCAAAAAAATAATGCTCAGAGCTTTTATAGCCCCCACCCTTCCCCTTTTTTTAAAGTGAATACCTCAAGGCTTTGTGTAATAATGAAGGCTTTTCCATGAAAGCATTGTGATACATTTTTATATGTTTTTCTTCGGGGAGGGGGAGGGGCTGGAACATGTATTATGGTACAAGCATTAGATGACAGGACGGGGTGCAGTGTGGTTGGGATGGGGTGGCCTGGGGGCCCCTATCCTCCTGTCCCAGGCCCTGACTGTCAGATAAACCCTTTTAGACTGGAGAGCAGCTCTGTCAATAACAATACATCAGTAGGCCCGAACTATGGAAGACCCCCTTTCTATTCCCAGTCCGGGGCTTTTCCATTAGTGTTACCACCTGCTGGGATTGTCTTCCCCCCAAACCCCCACCCTCCAACTTCAGCCCCCATCTGTAAGGCTACAGGAGGACAGGAAACGAGACGGGGCCATGTTTATTCCTCTCCTTCTCAACCTCCCCCATGGCTCACCCCCTCACCCCCCGTGCGTGAAGACAGTCACTGCAACGCAATTACTTTAATTGATTGTGACTTATTCATTTACATTACAACTGCGTGCATATCCAATCAACAATGGTATGCTTCTCTGTAGAGGGACCTTGGGGGTCTGGGTGGTTAGGGTATTTTGGGGAGGGGGACGGGGGGGGGTGAGGGTGAATTTACTGTGAATGCAGCAAACAATATCTTCAGTCCTATGATGGCATTCTTTTCTGCCCATTGTTACGATGGAACCCACCGTCAACACAAACAGAATGTAAGTGGTGAAATCTCTCATTAAAGCTCAAGTGTTGCTTAATAGCTTCCAGTAATTTCGTTGAGATAATTTGACAGTTGTGTTTTCATTATCAATAGAAGCATTATTATGTTAATTTTATGAGGCTTTCTTTTTTCCTTTTTCAAAATCAGATGTTTGTTTTTCAGATAAAGAGGTGTTCTTTTGTTATTGTTTTTTTACAGTTCACGTGCCAAAATTAATCTAATTTAAATGTTTATCATGTAAGTTTGCTTCCAGCAAAAACATAGAAAGGGCATGGCTTTATTTAGTCTCATATTTGTAATTCAAATTGCTACCTGTGTAAATAATTAAGAACATAAAGCATTACCACTTCAAAACCACAAGACACTTGTTCAGCACATAGAAAATATACAGTAGAGATTATCCATGGAAAACAAATATATTCAAAGGATTGCACAGAAAAGAAAACAGCTCTAAACAAGTATCTCTCAACTAAAATCATAAAAAAATTACTTCAGAAGACTGATATCACATTTAAATAAATACACACTCACTGATGTTTACTAATTCACTGATATTAATGTAATAGCATATTACCGCTTCCGTAATTATGTCGTTTCTGCTTTTGTGGCACTCAGGTGCTTAATGTAATTAAACAAATTAATTATATTAATTTAAGTTGTTCTGAAATGCTGGTGGCTGGCTTCCCTCTTCATCTCGCAAGGTCACATAACTAACGATGTCAGCCTTGAACTGCACCTTCCTCCCAGTCGTAACAGTCGAGGGTCACATGTTTGACTTCACAAGGGGTTAGGGGTTAAAGGTCAGAGGTCAGGTGATGTCTGATGTGGCAGGAAGACCCAAGAGGACCCAAAGCTGCCATCATGAGCAGGCAGTGTTATACTCTCTACTGCCATCTGGCATTTCAATTTTTTTATTTTTTATTATGAGCAGATGGGGCTATATCAATGCAGTAGGTTTGAGGTAGATTTAGTAAATCAGTCATCAGTCTTAAATCTTGATTTCATGTTTATGATTAAATAACATGAGATGTGTTGAATGCTTGCAAACTAGTGGCATAGTGCCTATTTGGATGACCCACAATCAAGCTACAAACCATAAGCATGGCAAGTTTCTGCAATTTCTCTTATGATGCTAGGTCAATAAAAGTTTTAATTTAGAGAAAATCCCAAAAAGAAGATTACATCCTGAATTAGAGAATTACAGTCGTTTAATTAGGAAAATGTTCATATTCCTTATACCATCACAGATGTGAGTGCAAGCCCTGTGTGATGCACGTCAGGTCTCACCATGCCTGTTCCAACACCAAGCACAATGACGGACGTTTCAACCAGATACATGCAGCTTCGGGAGATGCTTGTGAGAACTGTTTGAGCTCAGGCAGTGGAACTCATCACTCATTCATTCTGAATCACAAACACCTCAACTGGAAGGATATTGAGGTCACGGTCTCCCACTCATTTCAGGGGTCACAGTTTCCCACTTATTTCAGGGGTCACAGTCTCTTGCTCAGTGTTAACCCCCTCCTTGATCATCTGTGCGTTTTCTTTATAATCAACATGATGTATCAGAGCCATCCTCCGTTGTGTTTCTGTCCACATCAACCTCGTTACTTTCGGAAAGAGAATATCTAATTTAATTTTCCGAGATCTTATTAAGCCGTGCATAAACGCAGGTCCCAAGGTGAACTCTAATGAATTTAAGAAAGAAGAAGAAAAAAACATTCTATGGGGACAACCAAATATTGCGCTGAAATAGGACACTGTGTTTGTTCTAAAGGAATTAAAACTCTTTCAGCTTCAAAGTTATACAAAGTAGTACCAAAGAGGATTAACACATTGCTTTTCTTTTTCGTTCTTTTTTACAGGAATGTGTACAAGACTCAGTCATCTCAGTTTGCATACTTAACACTTAACATTATTCCTAACAAAATAGTGTGTTTAGGAAGGATTAAGAGTTGTTCATTTGCTTAGACATCGTAATCCAGAGAGACTCAATTAGCCAACATGTTGTACATTTATAATGCTGGATCTGAGCTGAGGAAATTCAGTACAAGGAACAACTTTCTCCAGCAGTGCCACCCCTACTGCACTGTACCATTCGAACCCGCAACCTTCTAATGGCAGGGTCCAGTTTTCTGACCACTGCATCATAGTGCAGGATTTGTATCTGGTAGGATTCATCATTAAGAAATTATTAAGAATGCTGGAAGATTTCATCTCAGCGTTTTCCTTTTTTTTTTTCAATGGGTGAAATGTTCACAGTTCCATCATGACACAATGCTATATAACCAGGTAGGACTGCTTTTGCTAAATAAATAATAATAATTCTAACTGGAAGTACTGATGGGATTTAAAAGAAATCAATTCCCTGTTTAAAATCCTGGAACGCCAGACCGATACACACCATCATGATGCGACGAACAATAAGGTGTGTGTTCCTTCAAAAGAAAACTCCTCCAGAGATGCCTTTGTGAGCCCAGGTGAAAGAAAATCCTTTTAAATGCGCATTTAAAAGGGAACGGCCCAGTGCCTACCTCCTCCATATAAATTTCAAGCCTACAATAACTCCCAGATATGACTGAATAATAGAAGGTTCCCATTGACTCATCCCCACCGTGATGTTGCCAAATTTATTCCCAAAACAACGGAGAACATGAAATCCTAAGCTAACGCTGGGTAACAAAATTTCCTGTGATTCAAAGCAGCTGTTTGGTTCTCACGCTCTATTGGGGTGTGTCCGATTATTAGAAGAAGACTCCTCCACTATGGATTACATAGCTGAACTCTGATTTACCTACTAGGGTCAATTCTGTTCCACGTGACCATGGAGTAAGATATCTATTCATTGCATTGAACTGGAAGCTGTGTAAAGAAAAGAAGGAAAATAACTTTCCTTTGGAGTTACTAATAAATAGTTTTCCTGTCTTCTTCTTTCTCAATGAATTACTTATCTTCATGAATAGCAAGTGTGTGATTGGCTTTAATTTTTATTTTTTTTTTATTTTATCTTAAAATATTTTTTCATTTGCTGCTGCTTGGTATGCATCTTAACCCTAACCAATAAGAACAACTCATGTACCAAACATTCACGTACACATGTTTTATGAGTGGGGTTTTTTCAGCTTTTTATTATTGTGCTTTTTCAACCAAGTTTTTCCTTACTCTCCCTTTTTTAGAATGGACAACCATCCCACACCAACTCCATAGACAAAGACAAAGACTGCTGCTTGTCACTCTGCAGTCTGGCAGCTGAACTGTGCAGCCATTGTGTTGGAGGACCGTGCATTTTATACAGTAGGCACAGAGAAATGCTGTTGCCTGATCAACCACAGAGGGCATGATGAGGTAGGGAATGCCCTACTGACTGAGACGTTCTCTCCCTGGGTGATGCTATGGCCAGTGTGTCGCCCCCATGTTGGGCTTCCAGCCGCAGTCTGGCACGGCAAGGCCAGGATAGCGTTCCAGACCACCGAGGGCATCACTGAACAGAGACCAGTGGTTTAGCTATACACATAGTCCCAAACAGGAATTTGATCTAAAACATGCACAAATTTGATCTAAAGTGATCATGATTATTTTAATATAGTCTCAGTGATTTATCAAAACTGAATGTGGCCTGGAAATACTCCTCCCCTGTACCAACTTTTTTTTATTAATCAGCTGTTTGCATTCACAAATGAAAAACTTTGTTCCACTGCATGAATTTATTATATGTGTGTAATATATATACAGTATATCAGTGGCGGCTGGTTAATTTTTTGGGGGTGAAGCACTCACTGTCTTTATATGTGTATAAACAACATATCATTTAGCAGATAAACCCAGCATATTATGTCCATTAGCTTTTATTCAAAAGACATGTAACTGACATAACAATGTCTCTTCTTATCAAATTACTGGTCAAAGTATTTTATTGGGGGAGTGAAGTTGATAGTCATATTTGTTTGTATAGGTTTCAACAAGGCTTTTTTTCACAGCTAATTTTTTTCTCCTCTTGTTCTTCTGTGTACTTTACCTACCTAACTAGCTGCCTGGCGTTGGGTCTGCAGCTTAAAAATACAACCACACATTCTTTAGTATTGCTCAGCACTGCTACCTTGCACTACGGTTTCTCCACATTTGTATAGATCAAAACAGCACTGCAATCCCCAAAAAGTTGTGATTTGTTACTTACCAAGTACACTCTCTGCATCAGCTGGATAGGAGGTGAATCGTGAATGGTTGAGATAGGTGTCAATCATCTTCATGTCACGAATGCGCAAAGATTGTGCATCATTTGAAAGACTAGGTGAAGCAGTGCTTCACTGGGTGGGCTTTAAAACGTGTCATAAGCCATAATTGTCCAATAAACTACGTATACAGTATTATGTTGCATTATATTGAATTGTACTGTAATTAGTGAAGCAGAAATCATTCTGCTTCACTGAAGTACCTTTTAATAACCTTAGGGTGGTGCCGTTTTGTACGATACTTTTTTTTTTTTAAGTGCAACTTTTTTGGCTTGATTCATAGAGGAAATAGTCGTTGTGGTGATACTTAGGCATTTAAAAAATATGTTTTATGTAATGTGTTATGTTTTTTTGTCTGTTTGTTTTTAGGTGAAGCACTGCTTCACCTGTTGTCTTATAGAAACCTCCACTGCAGTATATATATATTTCTATATATGACCATTTCTATGACTGAGATAAAAGAGGTTCTGGAAGTACAGTGCATCTGCTTACAGTATTACAGTATTGTTTGCACAGGCTGCTCAGGTGGTAGTTTATTGCTTTCTTTGCACTTTATAAAAGCCTTTGTGTATTGGACGCCTACAGTAACAATAAAGACTGCCTGAGAAGGGGAAACCAAACATGATTTTTCCTTCCCCAAAAATAAAATGTTCCTGTTTCTGTACTGTATGAGTAGCATGTCTGACACACATTGTCAAACTACCAAACCCATTAGTAACTTTGTCTTTTTTTTTTTTTTTTACCCCGCACAAGGTCATTAATTGCAGTGGGGACCTTGCTAAGCGCCAGCATTGCTGATGGGTGAAAACCTTATTGTTAAATGTATTACTGCACGGGTGTCTACAGAGATTGCCTGCTTGATTGCTTCATAAGGGCTCCATGGCACACAGCAATTAAAATCTATAGACCTCTAGACCCTCGGACGCTGGGCAGAGACTCTATCCGCATGCTTCGATTCCATCCACAATTTCCTTCTTTCCCAGTTGGGTGAAATTTGGAATTGACAGCACAATATATATATATATATATATATATATATTTTCCCATTTTCCTGTTGGAGCCTACTAGATGAAAAGTTAATGATTTCCTTAGCCAAGAACATCTGTAATGGATAATTGGTAAATGCAGCAATAAAGAACGACCATGCCCTTTCTGGTACCACATCTCAGTTGTGCCAGGCCGTGTCCTCGGGTAAAGAGAAAGAAAAGTATGTTGTATTCATTTGTCAGACAAATGTG
Source organism: Aldrovandia affinis (assembly GCA_029706075.1). Lineage (NCBI taxonomy): Eukaryota > Metazoa > Chordata > Actinopteri > Notacanthiformes > Halosauridae > Aldrovandia > Aldrovandia affinis. The sequence goes on from JAINUG010000069.1 coordinate 535,636, forward strand.
GGTCGCTTATGATGAAAGGCTGGGCTGGAAACCTACTGAACAGCAGCTGCAACAACAACAAAACTGTAATGATTGATGAACATATTAACCAATATCAAATCAGTCTTCCAAGAGGGTCAACTGCCAATCATGGCAAATTTATACCTTCAAATGAACAAAGGGGTGATATTTACATATACATAAATGATATAAAGTGATTATATCATTAATGTACAGTGAGTATGTAAGACAGTGCCAGGTGTGACCACTGTGTCAGGTGGTGAGTGGACAGAAAAGAGATATAAAAAAGATAGTGGATTGGCCCAGGGCCGTTTATTCCCCAGGTGCAGGGTACAAAAACAATACAGAACAACCTTCAAAAAAGCCAAACCAACAAACTCAATTGACAGCGCTACCCCACTAGCTGCAACACTCTCCTCTCCGCACAGAAAATGGTGCCTTTATAATGGCCTGACATAGACAATGAGCAGCAGCTTGCCTGATTACAAATCAACCTCAGCTGTAAGGCTGCTATTGTCTGAAGTCCTGCAGGTTTCTCAGGCACAGACAGAGGAGGAGCAGCCCTCTCCACTCCTCCCCAACCCCTCCAGGTGACACAGGGTATAAAAAGTATTCACCCTTCTTTGGCACTTTTTACATTTTATTTTCTTTCTTCATGGAATCAAAATTGATTTTATTTGGATTCCTTGCCAATGATTGAGACAAAATACTCAAAATAGACAAAATATACAGAAAATATAATGTCAGATAAAAAAAAACGAATTAAAATTAATTACAAATAGAAAACAGACAATAATTGATTGCATAAGTATTTACCCCTTTTGCAAAGGTGGACCGGTCCCATAGTTGGTTAGTGCATTTCCAAAAAAGAGCTTCAACACGAAGACGAAAGAACATAGTATAAGAATAATGCACATTAACATGGAACACAGAGTGATGTAGTGCACATTAACATGGCACACAGAGTGAAGGGTCTTGATATAGCGCACATTAACACATTAACACATGGCACACAGAGTGATATAGCACACATTAACATGACACACAGAGTGATGTAGCACACATTAACATGACACACAGTGATATAGCACACATTAACATGACACACAGAGTGATATAGCACACATTAACATGACACGCAGAGTGATATAATGCACATTAACATGACACACAGAGTGATATAACGTACATTAACATGACACACAGAGTGATATAACGCACATTAACATGACACACAGAGTGATATAGCGCACATTAACATGACACACAGAGTGATATAGCACACATTAACATGGCACACAGAGTGATAGCACACATTAACATGACACACAGAGTGATATAGCACACATTAACATGACACACAGAGTGATATAGCGCACATTAACTTGACACACAGAGTGATATAGTGCACATTAATATGACACACAGAGTGATATAATGCACATTAACATGACACACAGAGTGATAAAGCACACATTAACATGACACACAGAGTGATATAGAACACATTAACATGACACACAGAGTGATATAACGCACATTAACATGACACACAGAGTGATATTGGACACAGAGTGATATAATGCACATTAACATGGCACACAGAGTGATATAGCACACATTAACATGACACAAAGAGTGATATAACACAGATTAACATGACACACAGTGATATAACACACATTAACATGACACACAGAGTGATATAGCACACATTAACATGACACACAGAGTGATATAGCACACATTAACATGGCACACAGAGTGATATAACACACATTAACATGGCGAACAGAGTGAATGCTATATGTGTATGTGTGTGTGCGTGAGTGTGTGCATATGTGTTTTTGTGTATGTGAAGGTGTGTCTGTTTCACAGAATGTATGTGAGTGTGTGACAACAAGAGTGCCAATGTGTTTTGAGTGCTTGTGTATTTATTTTATTTAATGTGTGTCTGCATGTGTTTGTATGCATGTTTTTCTGTGCATGCATGTTTGTGGGATTGTGTGTCAGTTTTTTATTTTAGTTTAGTTTTTGTGTGTGTTTTTATGTGTGAAGGAATTGTAGTTTTTTCATTTTCAATTATGCTTGGCTGACATTCATATTCTCTGGAAACAAAATTAAATACTAAACATAGATACATAAAAGACAAAACATAGTGTGGACTGAGGTAAAGGGCTAGATGTGTCTGGGTCATCTCGTTAAATTAACTTAAAAGCAGAAATGTATGAGAAATTAATTAGATTAATTATTAATTATTAATAGCATAAAAAAACACTGGGGAATGCACAAGTTAAAGATGATGCATGCGTTAATACAGGTTTCAACCTTTTCAACCCTCTGAGCCGGCACATGACACCAGATTTACATAATTCCCTTGCCGTTGAGACCTTCAACTCAACAGCAGGTTAAATAAACAGCACCCTCTGAAATAGAAAAAAAACATGAAATCATAAAAATTAATTTTCATTTAATCAGTGTCCCAGTTTTCCAACTAACTTCACATTAGCGGAGGAGTGATCAAATGCGAAATCAGAGACCCAGGTTTCAAATTTCAGCAATAATGACATTCTTATCAGCTTCAAATTAGTTTTAAAATTAGACTCAGAAATAGAGGTTCTATTTTCGACTTTGCTGGAGGCCTGTGGATCCCCCTCTTTCCAGTCTCCTGGCTTATTCCCTTTCTCTTGTCCTGATTTTTTATTTTGCAAATATTTAGAGAATTTAAACAGCGCAATTCCCCAAGTAAGTTTCCCGAACAATGACACAACTCACTAATAATGTGGTGACTGCACCTCATCAATAAGTACACAAATCTGAATATAGCATGCATTTATAGGCTAAACAATGATTAATGTCATACAGAAGCATGTATTATCATGCAGTGCTCACCTCTCTTACAGCAATGTATTCATAAAATTATGACAAAATGGTAAGTTAAAAAATGGTAATTTTTTTTTTTTCTTTGTCTTACATGACATTTGAAGCAGCTAAATATCACAGTGTTGTATGGCCCAAAAACAGACATAAGACAATACTAAAATGTGATGGTGTGATTTAACTTAAACATATAAATGTTTAATGAACTGACAAAGACTGAAAAATAGAGTGAGATTTTATTGATTTATGATAATTGAGTTTCTGTGTATTTTCATCTATGAACATATTAAACTATTAAATTGATAGAAAGATTAGGTGTGCCGACTAGTCGTAAAATACAAATATTGTTCCAACTTTGGGCAATTTTATGACTGTGATTAAAATATCACAAAAAAGATAGTTGAGAATCAAAGATAATGGAAAGCTACTTAATCCAGTGAGTCAGTTGTATTCATAATTTTAATTGGATAGTGCTGCCATCAGTCAATACATGAACACTGTGGCCATGTCTCACATTACATACTTCTGCTTTCTCATGTACTTGTAAGAACATACTTCCAGGTTAACTAAAAAATAATGTACTGAGAGTGCAAGAACAGAGAGTGATTTGACTAGAACCAGTCACTGAAATCCAAGGTAGCAGCTAGCCAGCTATATTACAACAAAAGAATACAGATTATTATGCACATTTGTGGTGAAGGGTTGTTGGTATAGTTTGATTTATAAAGTAAACAAATAAATGCTTACTGGTGTATGTAGTTTTGTGATTTTTAAAATTAGATTACATGTGATGTCTGTGACTAATGTTCAGCCATCTCCAGTCAGTAACATACTGTATGTTCAGTTATATGCGCCATACTGAGTTTTGTTTCTAGTTAGTTAGCTCACGTTATGTTTGCAAGCTTGTGCTTTCTTGAAGCTACAGTAAAGGTTTTCATTTTAAGTTGAACTTAAAATAGTTTAGAAGTTGCAACTGCCTGAGTGTAGCTTTGCTCTCATTACTTCACTAACCTCTCATCTCATCTCATCTCATCTCATCTTCAGCCGCTTATTCCTAGTTAGGGTCGCGGGGGGGCTGGAGCCTATCCCAGCATGCATTGGGGTGAGAGGCAGGAATACACCCTGGACAGGTCGCCAATCCATCGCAGGGCACTACATACACCATTCACTCACACACTCATACCTACGGGCAATTTAGACTCTCCAATTAGCCTAACGTGCATGTCTTTGGACTGTGGGAAGAGTACCCGGAGTACCCGGAGGAAACCCACGCGGACACGGGGAGAACATGCAAACTTTACACAGAAAGGCCCCCGGCCTGGATTCGAACCCGAGACCTTCTTGCTGTGAGGCGACAGTGCTATCCACTGCACCACCATGCCGCCCTTCATTAACCTACAATGCAATATTGCATTCGCTCTAAAAATGACTCTGTACTTTACTTTTTGTTGTTAATGACTCTGTACCTAATGTCAACAATAAAGTAAGTAGCTACGTTAGGTAACACATCATCTAGCTGGTGAGATAAGTAACGTTAACCTGCTATCTAACCTGCTAAATGAACTAATTCTATCTGTACTAGGTTAGGCTAATTTAAACAGAAAATATTTATTTTCAGTATAACTAAGAATATCAGAGGACTGTTTGTAACGGTTCCTGCTTGCCGCCAGAGGGCAGCATTGGTTTTGCATTTCTTGTGATTGTTTAACTGTTTGATTCTCTTGAGTATCCTGAGTTATTCCACCTTTGTATTGTTTTACCCCTTAATTGTTTGATTGTTTTATTATCTTGAGTTGTTTCCCCTGTGTCTCATTTCGTGGCTTATTTAAGTTGCCTGTTTTCTTTGTTCTGGGTTCTGGCTTGAATGTGTGTTCCTTTGCCTCTGTTTAACTTAGTTCTCATGTTGATTTTGTTCTTTGTTTAATTAAACAATCAGTTCGATTCCTGCCTGCTACCTCATCTCTGCACTTGGGTCCTATCTCCCTTTCTCTGCTTTAACAAGCCAGAGCCAAAACTATGGATCCAGCGGTGATGGAGTTCAGCTGATTTGTGGGGTTTCTCTGCATGTGGTGGAGATCTGGGTCTGTCCCGCCGATGGCGGCCAGTTGTACGGGCGTTTGGGGTAGAGAGATGGAGGGCAGGCTGGTTTTTGAGGTCAGGCTGTAACTGTAACAGTTCCTGCTCACCACCAGAGGTCCACTCAACTCCTTAGAGGGCAAAGTAAACATCAAATAGAAAGCCATGGTGAGTGATCACCTTCATCCTGTGGTGACGTATTTCTATCCAGATGGGAGTGGTCTTTCCCAGGATGAAATTGCCTCCATTCACAGGGTACAGGTGATCACTGAATGGTTTGATGAGCATGGAAACATAGATATATAGATATACATAAAATATAAATCATGCCATGTCACCAGATCTCAACCCAATTGAGCACTTATGGGAGATTCCAGAGCAGCGCCTGAGACAGCATTTTCTACCACCATCAACAAACCACCAAATAATGTAATTTTGAGAATTCCCTAGAGCTCCAAACACCTGTAGAATCTATGCCAAGGAGCATTGAAGCTGTTCTGATGGCTTGTGGTTGCCCAACGCCCTATTAAGACACTTTATGTTGGTGTTTCCTTTATTTTGGCAATTACTTGCACATCTCCATAAAATTAACTAGATAGCTACCACTAGCTAGATAATTAGTCAGCTAGCCAACAATACATTTGATAAATAGATATATTACTGTAGTAATATAGCATTTCAACTAACTTAGCTATTCTGTTGTTAGCATTTCAGCTAGCTATAAGGCAAGTTTGTTAACTTTATGTTAAATCACTAGCTAGCTTTGTTGATATGTATTGATATCCAAGTTGTGCATAGATGCACAACTTGTCTGGATTAGATTACTGGGAGATCACGAGAAGGGCCTTAATATAGGAGTATGCTATAGACCTCCAGCTTCAGACAGTAAAATAAATAATATGCTCTTTGGTAACATAAAACAAACCTGTGCTGAAGGAGAGACGATAATTATGGGCGACTTCAATTACCCCTCTATTAATTGGGAAGTAGTGACAGGTCAGAGTAAATGTGAAGTGTAGTTTTTAGATGTGGTCAATGACTGCTTTTTGGTACAGTCTGTTACTCAGCCTACAAGAGGGAAATCAATACAGGATCTGGTTTTGTGTAAAAATCCTGATAGAATTTGCAGCACAGAGGTAGGAGAACCACTTGGGGCAAGTGACCACAGTGCAGTTATTTTTTATCTTTTTTGGCAAGTTAAGACAGCCTCTTCTAACTCTAGAATTTTTAATTTCAGACGAGCTGACTTTAATAAAATGAGAGAGAATTTAAGTAATATAGATTGGGTAAAACTTCTAGATTGCAGAACTGTGAATGAAAAATGGATTGCATTTAAAAGGGTTATTGTAGATGTACAGTGTAAATCCATCCCAAAAGTAAGGAAAAATAGGATGAAAAAACTGTCTCCGCAGTGGATGACTAAGGGCCCTATTATCGTGTCGGCGCTAAGCGGCGTTATGCCCTAGCGCAGGCTAATTGCCAGTTTCGTCTGTCACAAACGGAATATTTCCCGTCTCCGCCGAGTTTGGCAATTTCGTGGTGCGCAGTGAAGGCGTTTGCGCGACTATGGGTTGGGCAGCGCAATAGGGGGTGTGACAATGAAAACAGTTGGGCGCTATGCAAGTTTGGTGTCAAATAATGAATTTGCGTTAACGTCAAACTAGACCACCTCTTAGCGCAAACGCTGGCTCTCTATGCAATTTGGTGACTTTATTGATGCGCACATTATCTGAAATCACATGAGAATGTTTTGTGAATATTGTAAATTTTCCCGCATGTTGAGGCAATCCAATCCATGAGTAACTTGCAAGTGTAATCAATTCATCTAAAAACTATTTCAACACAGCTTGTGGTTATTCAATGCACGGACATGAAAGACTGAAGCCAGCAGGTCATCCATCGCTACCGTTCAGTAAGATACACCTGTTAAATAAATATATGTTTGTATGCACATTGTTTTTCTTATGTGAAAGGGTTTTATTCTTTCCATTTGCACTACAGAAAATGGAGTACATAATTGGACGCCAAAGGCGATACTGTGAGCGATACCCTGGGTTTGGTAGCCAGTGTTAGCCAGACAGCTATCAGTTCGACTGTACATGCAGTTTCTTCTGCATGACGAAACAGGCCTAGTTGCAGTTGTGAGTTTGTTATTTATTGCTTTTCATTTAACAATTACATTAAGTTAGAAAAAAATAAACGTTGTTTTTTAAGTTGGAAAGCCTACAAATAAGGAAAAAAAGAGATGGTCAAATAAAACACTTTCTTTGAACAATGTAGGTCTCAAAATATAAACTCAAATCATGAAAATAACAAATTAATGTACGCCTTGTTTTCCCCCTCTGATTCGCACCCCAACTTTTCCGCACCTCCCGCACCTTGTTTTGAGAAGCGCTCCTGGCGCGGCATGCAAAACTGTCATCCATGTGAGGAAATTGCCAATTTGCTATAGTGTTAATGCACTGGTACTTAAAGGGATAGAAAATAGGTGTTCTGATTGGCCATTATGAAACCAAACCCCCACCACACCCACATTTTAAAGTTAATCCAACCTCTTTTACAACTGCGCTGGAGGTGTGCTATTGTCCTAAATCATGAAATTACCGAAATTGCGTTAGACATGCCCTATAGCACCACTGTCTTCGCTTTGCGTCTGCGTTACCGACACCGCCCTAATTCACCAAAATAGGACCCTTTGTGTTTTTCCCCCCACTCATTTAGACTAACAGCTATAGAAACAACTTAAATATTTAGTCAGCATACTCTTGGTAATGTTATAAGCTATTACTACCTTGTGACCTTGATTTGTACTGTAAAGAAGAGAACTTGAGAACTGAAATCTATGCTACATGTCTCCACTTATTTGCCCCTGGTGAGATGAGTGGATTATTATGTTTTAACTTGTAAAGTGTTATCTAACCCAAATTCTCTCAAAGAATCCTACGTTTAGATGCACTCATAAGAACAGTAAAATAATTACATCAATTATTCTGACTAAAGTCATTTCGCATCTTATCTCATCTGGGGTCAATTTAATGTTAAATATTTGGTTTGAGGTGTGTTCACTTTACTTGACTTCATAGACATTTAGCTCCCTTTGTTGCTGAAAGATGGGATACAATCTCAGCTAGTGTATAGGGGACAAGGAGTGTCTAAGGAACAGCTGAACTTGACTGTCAATTGGAAATAAATTCAGGTGAGCGTTCGCTTCTCAGAAATGTACATTTAGACAGCAAACCATCGCATTATGGATCAAGTCATAGTATATTCATAAGACAAATGAAAAAACGAAAAAAGCTTTGCTCAATTCGTGCTGACAGTTTACTCTATAGCTAGAAATAAATGTCATTTCATGTACTTCAGTTTTTTTCTGAAATACATATGACTGTGATGACATAAATAATGGATACGACATGACTATGACTATAGCGAGGTATGCACACCCCTAGGAAAGATAGCCATATGAATATATTCCTCACAACAATTGCAAATCTCAACTGTTACAGTGACGGTGTAGACGGCTACCTATCTGCCAAAAGCCTCTGTGCCACTGTTTCATTTTCCACAGAAATGAATACAAATAAATAAATAAAAATAAAAACACAGCGTTGACATTGAACAGGACACTGGCATCGCTGTCCGTTTTTATTACATTTAATTAAATTGATCTAATTACCCAGCTCCTGGTGATATAAAAAAAAATGGATGAGCAATCCTTAAATCCTTAAACCCTTAATTTCATAACACAGGTGGATTGACGGGACAGCTAGCTCCAGTCAATCATGGCTCTGTGGTTCTCTTTTCACACAGTAAATCGGCTTTCAATCAAATTAAAGAAATACACAGAAAATATAAACAGGATGGAAAATAACATTTCATAAATGTCTGGCAGCATGATCTCCATATGTTGGGAAGCCTGGTATGAATTTTAAATCTAACTGGGGGAACAGAAAATGTTGTTTTGTGAAATGTGTGGACGGGGCACCCCTGTATTTTTTTCATGCGATTTTGTAAAATGTGTGTCAGTGTGGGGATGGTGACAGTGACATTGCCAGAGGGAGTTCAGTCATTCTTGCGTCCCGCTGCTGCAATGTGTCACCCACCACCCCAAACCCCCACCCCTCAAACTCAAACCCCCATCTGACTCCCCTACACAACCCACTAACCCCCATCCAACCCCCAAAAAAATCCAGTCACCTGCCATGCCAACTAAAATAGATTTTTACCTACTTTTGGGACAGGGGCAATCTGTTTTGTCATCATCAAAATGGGTGGCCACTGGCTGACCTCGGCCATCCAGGTGAGACCAGGTGAGTCTGATTCTGATGATGAACCATCACAGGAAGCCAGTATCAGTGGAGGTCATTGTTTGATGTTGTGGTCAGTGCGGTGAGCAGTACATACACTTTAATAATATATTGGCATGGGATTGCACAATAGTGCTGAAGGGGCTGGAAAGCGTTGACCGACCAAAGTCATTGAGCAGCCATGGGTAGGGTAGCAGCGCAAAGGTCATTTCTGTTTGCTTGTTTGTTTTAAATGTCCTTTTCTCACATTGGAGTGCAGTTCCTCAGGTGCAGATACATTGATTGTGAAGCGGGAAACATTTCAAGGACACTGTAGCACTGCTCTCTCAAAAGAAGTTGAGGTGAAAGTGTGTGGCTTGGCGTATCTAGCAGTTACCAATTGGTCTTACATTGGTGTGTCTTTGATACATCTTGCCAAATAAAATGACCTTAATTTAAAATTCCTAAAATTCTGTTTACTTTTTTTTACACTGAAATCTGTTCTGTTTTCTTTAAAAATATACTATTAAAAATATATATATCAGTACATTTATTCACCATGTGTATCCAGCTGGAAGTTTTCTGTAAGAAATAGTATAAGTAAGTGAAACACGGGGATAGTCTTTTTGTTGGATGTGCCCAAGTCACTCAAAGTAAAAAGCAGATCATGCTTGATACACCTGGCCACTTTCTTTAGGTTTAACAGAACAAGCCTTAGTGCATTGAAACTTGAAATCAGATGTGTTAAACTGTACACTAAAGAACAAAAACAATGTTAATCATACAATCAGCATATTTCAGACCCAACATCTATCTCTCTATCTCCAGCATTTTAAGCATTTAGCAGATGCTCTTATCCAGAGGGACTTACAAGATGTGCATTAATACATGATAGGAACAATCATAGTTTGCGCAAGAGATCAGTGCAGTAATACAGCTATAGACATCATTGCAGGCAGCTGCGCACCATACCTTGTAACACTGGGAAGGAAAGGGTGAGTGATTTAAAAATATATATATATTTAAATGAGGAGTAAGCAGGGATACATAGTGTTGAGGAAGTAGGCAGTGGTGATGACAATTAGCTAGATGTACAGAATTCAGTGGCAGTGAAGTCTGAAAAGGTGGGTTTTGAGACATCCAGACAGTAACGTACAGAGTCATCTCTCCTGCAGTATCAGATAAATAAATAATTAAATAAATTAAATAAATGACTTACTTCTTAACTTAAAAAGACCCAACAGTAATGAGAAAAAAGAATGAAATAAAGAAGAAAAAAATGGGGTACAGATGGGAGAAAAGAACTCACCATAGCTGGAGAGAGAAAGGGAGAGAGAGCATGTGGGAGAGGCATGATTGGAGCAAGGGAGGGAGGGGAGGGGAGAGCGATGCTGGCCATTTCCAGTCAGAGGAGCCCGTGCCTCGGGGGTGTCCCGGCGATGCCGCCCCAGGGCCCCTCTCTGCCCCCTGCCCCTAACGTCTTCTGACGGATTCACAGCGCAACAACGCATAATTGACGTTCTAGTTAACAGCAGCTGATAAATGACCTTGATTTCCTCTGTGCCTCAGACTGTGCAGGAAGGCAAGGTCACTAAAGGTTGACTCTCATCATCTATTTAAAGCCGTAAACCATGGAGGAATAGGAGAAGATAGGGCCGTGTCGTATCCAAACCGCATGCGCTGCCTTCTGGAACGCGGTCACAGTCCAGACATTTTGGACTGCCAATGGTCCTACAGAGAAGTATTCACTTGATGGCACAACAAAAACAGCAACAACAAAAACAAGATATCACCCAATAAGGAGAGCTTTAATTGTAGCTTTTGGTCACACATGCACGTGCTGTAAATGTAGCACCATGTAGCTGCTACACATTGGTGGGGGTTAAGGGGAGTTTTCCACTTCACTGTAAAGTGCTTTGAGATCATGAGATGAAAGGTACTATATAAATGTAGTCCATTATTATTAATTAAGTATGCACACTTGGTTTTCTGTCACACAAAAATATGTCGGGGGGGGGCGAGAGGGGCATTTGTAAGTGTACCAGAAATGTGTTAATTTGTTCCATTTGATTCACATCTATGAGAAATGTGATTGGTCTTAAGATGGAAAGTGATAATGTTATTAATTCATCAGAATGAATCCATTGAGAAACCTGGTTGGATCAATTTACCTCATGTAGCACATTTTATTGGTGGGCAGATGGCATGCCAAGAAATACAGAATGCTCACTCACTTATCATTTTTCCCGCTTCTTCTTCAGTTTATTGTAAATAGCTCACTGGTTTTGTTACTCTGGTGGTGGAAGAGGGCCTGTGTCCACAGATGAGGCAGTTGTAGTGAGTGATGAGAACTGTCTGTAGCACACTCCCCAAAATAAAGACATAAATAAAGGTACAATTAGGTTCACAAAAAGGTAGGGTAGGGTAATGTACCCTTATTCACACTGGCAGCCATATTGGAGGCTTAGGGTAAGGGTACAATTATGTTCTTCTGACTAAAGATACAATTATACAAGCATTTGTACTTTAATAGGTACAAACTATTTTCTGACATTGTAGAGCAGTCTCCAGTAATGGGTGTGGGCGCGGTGGATCAGGCTGAATTTGGGGCTGAATAGCCACTGTGTGGCAACTGATGGTGAAGAAGCAGAGGTGCGGGAAGACGATAATCTTTCTGAGGTGTCCAATGTGTCAGACCTTGAAAGTCAGGTGGGCGAAGGGTACTCATTGCAGGAAATGAATGATTTTCTTGACAGTACTTTTGGTAAAACTGTAAAGGTAGTGTTTTTTTCCGAGATGAGGATGAATTTGAGTCATCCATTGTTACATTTCAGAAAACTGTTGAATATGACATATTAGGTAAGAAGAAGATATTTAGGCTGAAAAAATACTAATTATTTGTAGGGGTAAGGCTTTAGCTTGCCAAAAAACATTAATATGGAGTGGTCACAAAGGGTGCTGTCTATACCAGTGGTTCCCAAACATTTCCATACAACGGCACACCTTTTCTCAATAAATAATTATATGGCACACCAATTCTTACTTAACTGAATTGGGCACTAAAGTTGGATATAAAACCTAAATTATTAAAGCCTCCATCTGATACATTTATTCAGTAATCAAAATGCTTTACAATGAATACCCTATCATCAGTTATACATGTGAAATATAATATTTTCTATGATTCACACCTTTTGTAAATGTGAACTGTAACATCGATTTCAGCTATATTGAGTTAAGCATCTGATTTTTTTTCATTACTCATTGTGGTAGTTCATATTTGTAACACAATAAAAAGTTTACTCTGAGCCATTAAAACAACAATTCTGGAATGCTTATTTTGCTAAATCGATATAGACATAAAAATGTAAATAGTGCAAGTAGCATTTTACCTGAAACTTTAATGTAACACATGGCCAGATTACAGTCTTGCTTTATTGACAGTTGTATCTGTTTTTGTTAGTTAAAGAGAAGGTTAACTCACTCTCATAGTGGAGAAATTGGTGCAGTACAATAACTTGGTCTGGACACAGAATTGCCTACCCATGAAAATCAGAATGTCAAGTACTGTAGCGCTAGTAACTGTTATTGTACTGTCTATGAACATTGTTTTTTTCTTGTGGTTCCATTATTTCTGACACAGGATGTTCTTGTTTGTGATTGATTCTTTTTGTTTAGAATTGTTTAATACTATTTCATGAATAAAAAGTAAAAGTGAACGTTGACCTGTAATCATTCAGCATTTTGCAGGCGTATCTTGTTTCATGAAAATGCAGCAAAAATGCATTGTCAGGCTACCATGGACAATTATGCAAGTTGTTATATGGTTGATTTTTTTTATTATTTGCAACATTGTTCAGGCACAATATTATGAGGCTGAAGCTAAAGGAAAAAGAGTGGTATCTTACATCATATTTCAGATGGCAGTTGTTGTTTTTTTGCATGTGCAGGTTAATATTATTTAGATGTATTTAATATTTATTTATATTTTCTTACTGCAGTGACTGAAATTCTCTGTGTTTCACAGCATACCTGGACAACTTTCAAAGCACACCAGTTGGGGACCATTAGTCTAGACAACCCTTTCTACGCTTGCTGTTTTTTATTCTTATTGGGGTTTCCCTTCTCATGGAGCTTTTGAGGGTAGGCTCTCTAAATCTCTAAATGGCGGTACAAATACAGCTAAGCGAACTGTATAAGAGCGTATTAAGTAGATCAATCTACATGTTACCTTTTTGCAGGAATAAAAGGTTTGCATAGCGATAGCACTAATGAGATAGACTGGGTTATGGGGTGGGAGAGAAAACATGTTCTTAGCCATGGGTCAAATATTAGAGCAGTTTTATTTTCGCTTAAGCTTTAAGTCTGGCAGGCAGACAGACATACAGGGGTTTGTTGTTTTGTTTGCCAATGTGTATGCTCTTACAAGGGGAAGGGAGTGTGTGAATTTATTTAGTAAGCTTAAGGAGGCTCTGTGACAGTATGATGGTGATTTGTATAGTAATGGATGGGGACTGGAACTGTACAGACTTTACCCTTGGTAGGAATTGTGAGAAGCCTTATCCTTAATCTAGTGTAGTGCTACCTAATGTAGTCTCACATTATGACATTTTGGAAGGAAAGGAATCAGGCAGCTAGCTCATTGGTTTTCAACCTTGGTCCAGAGGGCCCACTGTGTATGTTGGTTTTCATTCCAATAAATCTCTTGATTAATTAAAGGTGTTGAAACATGTGTTTAGGTTCCATAATTGTGTGCTGAGCATTTAGGACTTCACTGATTTTAGTTTTAGGTCTATCAATAAATCAATGAAAAATGTAATCTCAATTTAATTTCAAAATTTACCACAGCACATTGCAGAAAATGAAAGCAATAGTTGTCTGCAAGCTAATCTGACTGATTAAAAGTTTTTAAATGAATATTGAATATTGATTCTTTGCAACAGCTTGTTATGCTTCAGAAATTGCAATCATGTTTGGAATAAAAACCAGCATACACAGTGAGCCCCCAGGACCGAAGTTGAAATCCACTGAGCTAGGCAGTATATATTTAAGGTTAAAGGTATCAGATTAAAGGGCTAGTGCAGGAAGACTGGATAGATATAAGCGACTTGTGTTTCTCACCAGGCATTTTTGCAGGAGCTGGGGGTGTTGAGGTGGTTGAAGCTGTTTGATGGTGGGGGGGGCTACTTTTCCATGCCAGTGATCATGGGGTAATGGGTTTACTCTAAGTGTTTTTAGTTTATTTACCTCTTTCTTTGTCTTTGTTTTGGGATGGGAGGGTGGGGGGGCAGATAAGTTTTGTGATTCGTTGTAATGGTCTATCTAAGGCCTAGGATATGTAATTGATTGTGATTGCCAGGTCGGAATTATGCCAATAAAGGCAAATCTCTCTTTCTCTCTCTAGTCCATTGTACAAATATAGCCATGGCCAAAGTAGAGTTGTCTTTGTTGCTGTTGCTGTTATTGTTAGGATTGTGGTTGGCAGTGATTTGTTTCTGTTTTGATGTCCATTAATCATTGTCAAGGCTAGTTAGGTAATCATATTATCCATAAAACTCTTTGCAGACAAGAGGTCTTATCTTAAATTTACCATTCTGTTTTCACCTTCAATCATCGATCCATGAATATATCTATAAAGGAGATTGTTAGAAAAGAGACATTGAATGAGATTGCTTTTGGTTTATGCTGTGTGAATGGTACATCATGAATAACGCATTTATTCCCTGATACATGTGTTTATATTGTATTACAGAAGCCGTCTTTGAAATAAGCACACACTGCTTATTTCTCTGAGCTGTTCTCTGTGACTCTCTTTGAACACATTTTATTTATGTATTTATTTTTTCCAAAACAAACTTACATTTCACCATCAAGCCTGGATTTAATCAAAATGTGTCCTCATCTTAGATTTTTCCTTCACAAAGTTAAATTAGTTCAGTGATCAGTGAGACCTCTTAGTAACAAGAAATGGTATGGGCCAGTCTGTCCAGAAATTTAGAGTTGTGATTTGATTAGCTAGGGTAATCCAATCAGCATAAAGCTGATGTTGATACAATGAGCCGACAAGTTCAAAGGATCATATAAGAACATAAAATACATAATAACGAGAATGGCCCGTTCAGCTCAAATAGGCTCATCATGTCCTAATCTAAAGAATATCTAGGCTGATGGATAGCGTAGCGGTCTAATGCACCCATATTTGGCTGGTCCTGTACGAGTGTGAGCTGCCTATCAGGGCAAAACCATCTCTGCCAGACCAGCCTTAGCCATTAGCCCCGATTGGGGTGGCATTTGGCTATCCACCCCAGGAGGAGGGGGGAGGGTGAGCTGGCATGAGTTTGTCGAGGAGCAGAATGACGTCCGTGGTCGGGTTCCAAAGGCAGATCTGCCGGCAAGGGAAATTGGCTTGTTACCCAGAGGACGGGCGGCGAACTCATGGGGAGAGGGTGAATTGAGATAAATAGAGGGGTAATTGGCAAACAAATTGGGAGAAAAATAAAAAATAGAAATAATTTTATTTACAAAATAAATACAGAATATCTAGTATTGCATCCAGCCTGGATTGAGTGCCAAGTGTTTGTCAAGCTTTTCCAGGCATTTACAACTCTCTGTGTAAAAACAACTTCCTAATATCTGTGCAGAATTTGCCTTAATTTCCACCTGTGGCCTGTTCTGTTAACTGAACTTATTAAAAAATATATTTGGTAGTTCACTTTGTTAATCCCTTTTTGGAATTTTAAAACCGCAATGAAGTCCTCCCAAAGTCTCAGTTTGCTAAGCTTAAATAGATTGAGTGCTTGAAGTCTATCCTGATATCTGTTACCTTTCATACCAGGTACCAATTTAGTTGCCCTTCTTTTAACTTTTTCAATAACTTCTTTATCTTTCTTGTAGTGTGGTGCCAAGAACTGCACACAGTACTGTAAGTAAGTTCTGACAAAGGCATTATATAACATTAATATAACCTCCTTTGATTTATACTCAATACGTTTTGCTACTGTATGTATCCCAGCATTCTGTTGGCATTTTTCACTGCTGTAGCACACTGCTTAGATGCAGATAGACTTTAATAAACCACAATTCCTAAGTCTTTCTCAAATGGAACACCTACTAATTTCTCCTCCCATAAAATACTCATGTTTTATGTTTTTATTTCCCACATGCATAACTTCACATTTAAGAATATTGAATGTCATCTGCCATGTTTCTGCCCATTCTTGGATTTTGTTTAAATCATCTTGGATTAACCTTTGTCGATTCCAAACTGTTTGCTAAACCCTCAAGTTTAGTATCATCTGCAAATTTAACTATTTTGCTACCAACATCCCTATGAAGATAATTTATGTAAATAAGGAAGAGCAGAGGTCCCAGCACCAATCCCTGTGGGACTCCACTGCCCACAGCACCTAGGTAAGATATGACCCCACCTACTGTTACTCTTTGTATTCGCACTTGCAGCCAATTATAAACCCACTCTGAAACAACTCCTGTAATTCCTACTGAATTCATTTGAATAATGAGCCTCTCATGTGGTGCCTACTGCAATTCCTTGCTGGCAGGCCTCCCGGCCTGTGCCATCAAGCCACTGCAACTAGTCCAGAACGCTGCTGCTCGCCTGGTGTTCAACCAGCCGAAGTTCACCCACGTCACCCCTCTACTCTCCTCTCTGCACTGGCTCCCCATCGCAGCACGCATCAGATTCAAGTCACTGGTGCTTGCTTTTCAAGCGGCCAGAGGTACTGCTCCCCCATACCTCCAGTCACTCATCACTCCCTACACCCCGCCCAGACCCCTCTGCTCCGCCTCCGCTGGCAAACTGACTGCCCCATCCGTCCGGGCGCCTGGCAGCCGCTCCTTGCGGTCTCGCCTCTTCTCTGTCCTGGTCCCTCGTTGGTGAAACGACCTCCCACAATCGGTCAGGACTGCGGAATCACTTCCAATCTTCTGCAAGAGACTCAAAACCCACCTCTTCAGACTCCACTACCACTGAACACTGTCCATCTAGTCAATCTGTCATCACCACTGTTTACTTGTTCTACACTGTAAAAAAAAAAAAAACCCACTAACCTTTTCTTTCCCAGTGTTACAGGTATGATATGCAGACGCCTGCAATGATGTCTATTGCCGTTTTAATGCACTGATCTTGTGCGCTAACTATGATTGTTCTTACCTTGTATTAATGCACATCTTGTAAGTTGCTCTGGATAAGAGCGTCTGCTAAATGCTTAAAATGTAAATGTAAATGTAAATGTGCCTTGTCAAATGATTTTTGAAAGTCCAAATATATAATATCATAAGCCTGGTTCAGGTCAAAACACTTTGTAGCCTCTTCAAAAAAGTCCAGGAGGTTTGTTAGACATGACCTCCCCTTGAGAAAATCATGTTGGCTCTCCCTTAAAATACTATAATTTTTCAAGAAGGATTCCAACTTTTCCCTAATAATACATTCCAGTATTTTATATGAGATGCAGGCTAAACTGACAGGCTTATAGTTCCCTGGGTCAGTATGGTCTTCTTATGTATTGGAAATATACTACATGCTTCCAGTCATCTGGTATTGCATAAAAATATCTGTCAATGGTTTATATATAATTTCCCCAAGTTCTTTGAGTACTTTGGGATATATGCCATCAGGGCCTGCTGCCTTATTTGTCTTAGGTTTTTGTAGGCTCTTTCCAGACTCTTTTGCCATTGCTAGCTAACAATGGTGAAGCTAAGAGTCTGAGTGCAGGTTATACCAAACAGTTTTTGTGAGGGAAAAAAATAAGGCTTGCATTTATTTTTAAGTCAAAGTTAAGGATGATGATTGAATCCAAATCTTAGATACACTAAACATTGAATAGAGCATAATTTATCCCCTTGATTTGTTTTTGAGTTTTTTGGTGAAGGTCTGTGGTTTGTCCAGGTAAGGTAACAGTTTACCTGACTTAGGTGTTATGAACCGCTAAAAATACCTTACTGGGTCCAAGTAATGACCATAACCCAGTCACCCGGAGACCTCATAAAACCTGACGTAAGGTTATGAAACATGTAATTATATGCGTTATGACACTAGTGATATAACTTCAGGTTTCCTATAAAAACTCATTGTTATGAGTCAGTTTTGTATGCATGCTCATGATTATATTTATGATGCATTATGAGCGGTGTATTAAGGCATAATGAATGCAACCCTCTTCAAGTGTTACCCCAGGTAATTCATGAACATCCAAGCTTCCTCACAGTCTTGCAGATTAGCGCTGAAAGTTGAGGCATTTTCTCCATCATGAAGTGATCATGAAGTTGAGCCCATAAGCACGTCACTGTCTTCAGATTCCCGGAGTGAAATGGGTTTGCATGTGAGTGTTTATGCGAGTGTGTGTGTATGTACATGTGCATATGCGTGTGTGTGTTTGTGTTTGTGTGTAGAGTAATAGTTAAAGGCTTTGTAAATAGGAGTAAGTCAATGTCTTCACCCATGCTGTTTGCTGTGGCCAATAAAGTCTGCAATATTTAACTTCCCTTTGAATTCCACAGCATGTCTCATTGTCTGTGCACTGAAAAGATAACATTAGTATTGCATCTTCATTTGAATGGTGCTCTGTATAAACTTGTGCTGTTTTCTGGTTTATTTTCTTTTTTTCAGAGGGAATAAAGTTGTGCAGGAAGTTACAGCAACTCCTGTGGCTTGGGTGGTAGAATAATTTTCTTTTTAAGTATTTTTTATTCATGTGTTATTTGTTTATGTGGATAAATTATTAAAATTTGCTGCATTTTACAAAGGTTCTAGTTTGCAGTTAATTATTTCCTTTTTTCCCTCCCTATGGGTTTTGTTTGTAATTTTCTTGAATATAAAAATTGCATTATTCATGTTTATCGGCAGCATATATTATTTATGTCTTTCTTTTTAGGTGCTTACATCTTCACAATATTTTTTTCTCACTCTTGAGCAGAACAAAATAACTGATTAAGGAGGGTCATGTTCTTTCTAACCGTAAGGTTAAGGTGTTCTCCAATCTCACCGGGTTCCACTGGACACTCCATTTTGTGTCTGTAAAGTCGTTTCAATCTTGAACGTGTGAATGTTCTTATTTAGTAATTTATAGATCTGGGAATTTGGTGCGCATCCAGCCCGAGTCATAAACTATTGATGTGTCTAATCCTTTAGATCCTGCCAACATGATAATTATAATCTGTAAGACAGAGCTGCAGTCCTTTTTCTTAGACCACTTATTTTCCAAGACGTTTCATTTATAATTCCAGCTTGGCGACAACTGAGACTCCTCTCATTTCCAGTAAACTAATAAACATTTTCATCACATTAGGAAGCGATACATCCCGCAGTGCAAACATGACTCCACTACCCCCAGATTGCTGGGTACATTTTTACTGTTTTTACCCAAGAACCAGGACTAGTCATTATAGCTAAACATGTAGTTCACGTCACAGATAAAGTCTCCACACTCCCCACTACTCAATAAGCATAGTTTTTTTTACATTTCATGCAACTTAAAACCAAGTTTTACTTTTCTCAACACATTTAAGTCTCAAGTTGAGTTTAATTAAGAAAATCAATTTATGAGAGGTAAATTTAGGAAAATCATAAAAACATGGTTTTAGTAAATATCCGCTCTATTCCTCCTACATGTCTAGAAGTAATAGTTAGATTTTTTGGAATACTTGCACCATCACTGTGCATCCAATCAGTATACAGGTCAGGGATTACTTGGAATTCAAGTGTGTAAAGATTGAAATAAAGTAATGGTTTATCCAGCTGGCATAAAGAACTGTGGTGGCATTACCCTCCTTTACACAGAAAAGAGAGGGAAGTCCTGACACACCAACTTCCTCCTCAGGTGCAATAGAACAGAATAGAATAGAAAGTACTTTATTAATCCCTGCTTTGGAAAATGTATTGCCGCCTGTAGAAAACATGCATACATGTTTAAAAATATTTAAACATGTATGCATGATTACGGTGTCTCCAGAATCTCCCATAAGTGTGCAATTTGGTTGATATCTTGTGACTGAGACATGGTTTACATCATTTTTATGCTCATCAAATCATTCAGTGACCACTCGCACCATATGGATGGAAAATTATCATCTTGGAAGAGACCACTCCCATCAGAAAATAAATGCTTCATAATAGGATGGAGGTGACAACTCTGGCTTTGTATTTGTAGGTAACGACAAGTAGGAATTTAGGGTGTGGGATAATTAACTATACATTTTCCCCTTTTAACAGGTTACCCCTTTGAAAGATTAAATGTTGTACACGTATTAAAGATATTTAAATTAAATTATATTAAAGATAATCATTCTAATTTAAACCTCCAAATGTGTTGATAGGTCCATTGGGCAGTAACTGGTGAGAATCTGCAAGTCAAAACTAACTCCAAATCAGATTAAATATTAAATATGTTTATTAAATATCCAAGACATTACACCAGAAACAAAAAATATACATTCATTTGTGAGTGTAGGATCACTTTAAAATGAGCTAAAAATAATACATTAAACAAGAAATGATATTGAGAATTACCAGCAGAGAGAGGGAGACCAGATAAAACCAGACCTTTCCAAAGAATAACCAAACTCCAGCTTCAGCACAAAGCAACAAAAGAAAGGAGGGAAAATAAAATACAGAACACACACAACCAAGGAGCCACCACAAAACAAAACAAAAAACTATTCTTTGCTCCCAACTCAAACTGGACTTGCTCAACCTGCCACTGAAGAACTAAAAGTCGAGTCCCCCTCTCCCGTCATATAATTAAACTAACTTTATCCTGATTGGATGAAGTTAGAGCACTGAAGGTGTCAAGTTCATTTCTGGCAATGACTGGCTTATCTAATGATATTTTTCCTAATAGTACTTCTAGGTTATCGAAAGCAGGGTTAAGCACCATGATATTATTATCAAAACATTCATTGTTAAAACCCTTTTGAGGGAGACCAAACATGAATAGGTTATGAGGTGCTTCTGCTTAATTATTAAATACCTCTAACAAAAATGGGAAATGTACTCCTGCTTTTGACAATAGACTTGTGTGTAGATGTTTGTAAACAATATTTGTCAAGTTCAACCAGAAATAGAAGTGACATTTCCAGGCAAAAAATATCGCTACCATGTGACAAAGCCTATCATGGCACCTCTTTTGTCTGGTGCGGCCTAGAAAATTTAAATTCAAACCTCAGAAGCCTCAACGACTATTACTTACTTACTTTAATTCAACTTTAGGAAACTCCAAATTGACTGTCTGGTTAAACTGATCACACTGATGCTGAAAGCCCACTTTCCTAGGTGCTCTGATGTAATAAAACCTGTCAAGTGGTAACACCAGAATTATGTGTTTTTAGGTCAATCACCCATCAGCATCTTTTAGTTGCTAAAGCAGTTTTTTGATGTTTTGGGAGGGGAGAGACAGACACCAGTTGGGTCGCAGAATTGTGTAGGACACATATAGAATGTTGTACAAAAATAAACTCTTGATTAGTGGCCACATGTAGAGTTATGGAACTGGACCTTGGTGAGGAGGGTCTAAGGTTAGCATCTTTGGTGGCACTGTTGAACTGTCCATGAACTCTTGAGGAAGGTTCTGGACCTAATTTGTAGGTCAGTAAGTCTCTGGGTTGCACAGAGCTGACAGGGGGAGACGCAGTGACTGAATCACAGCGAGAAAGGCAATCTACAGATAAATAATGTAATGTAGTTTATCTCTCTATATCTAGTTATATCCCCCAGTGGCTAGCGTCAGGAGCTGGTTTGTATACAAAACAAATCAAATGTATTCTTTCCGCAGATATTTAACATATGCCGGTCTGCATTAATAATTCAATATTTTAGCTAAATTTTTAATTGTTTGTGTTTTCCTACTCTGGGTGTGTGTGTATGGGTGGGGTGGGGGGGGTACACACAAAGACAATGGAACAAAACAGTGTTGTAGTGTTAACTAAATGCACATAAACTGAAGGCAATTTACCGCAGAAAAAGACCGACGGAGAGCTTGTGGAGAAGCTGTCAGCAGCGTGGCTCTTCACTCACGCACGTCTGTCACTCCACGGTATTAAATATCACCTGAGGCATTTTGTGAGTCTGAGTGTCACAACATGTAGGCCGTCACAGTTTGAAGGCACACGCAATCGCTGGCTGCTGTAGGGGACATGGGTTCCGACCCACTGAAGGATGAAGCACTGGAGCACTACGAACAGACAGGAGGAAAGTTATTTATTTTCTCTTGCTCTCTCTATTCTTTTCTCTCTTCGTCTCATATACTGACTAATCTGCAGTTGTAAACTATCATCTGATTTCCTGCAGCTGGAATTTTCCTATTGGCTGTGGAAATACTATTGTGTTTTTTAATAGATGAAATGCTCACGCACACATGCACATGAATGATTTTTTTGCTTTTGATTACAATACGAGCCCTCTCATTCTTTATATGTAATTTTCAAATAAGCATTTGAATAAAACAGAACAAGAAATATATATGTACATAGTCGTGCATATGTTGCAGCCTGATTACAGAATTAAATGATGTAAAATTTGTTCTGTACATGAATTTTATTATTTGCTGGAACACTCATTAATCAATAATAAACAGTGTTGGGTAAGTGAATTATGTGTTTGCAAATAAATGTATAAAATAACAGTTACAGGGCAAATAAAGCATTGCTTTACCTTGAAATATCAAGAAAATCTGATTTCCATTCAAAATATATACCAGATGAATTCAGTGCTCTCTTTCCTGGATAAAATAATCTCTTTGCTGCAGCATATCCATTCTTCTTCAAATTAATTGCACCCATTCTGTGCACTTAAATCAATACCACAATGATCAGCTGGATGCAGCCCTCATTTTCCCAAGCTGCTGTGTTAAGCATGCATGCACCCTTTCATGTGTAAGCACACACACATTCATACACACATTCACATTCACATACACACACACGCAAACACACATACATACACACACACATTCACATACACATACATACATGCAGGCAGGCAAACACACACACACGCACACACACACATACATTCACATACACATACATACACACACACACACAAGCAGGCATATACACAAACACTCACACATGCACACACACACAAGCATACACAAACATACACACACACACACATGAACACTCACTCAGACACACATGGTCCATACACACGCATACACAGCCATATACACGCACTGATGCATACACACACCAGGCTTATGCACACACAGATGCACACACAATCACACACGTGTGCATGCATGCACTGATGCGCTACATTATTTCGCCGCTGAATTGTGAAGTTTCCGAGTTGTGCCAACAGGATATGTCCATAATTCACAAGCACCTATTATTTTACAATGCAATAACTCTTTAGTTATCATCAGATTAGTTGTGTCATATTAGTATATTTTTCCTAAGGGGGCTGCTGAATACCTGTGCACAAACATGATGGAGTTACAAGCACAGCCTGTACCAGCACACACATTTGCCTGATCCAAGATCAGTGCTTTGTGTATTCATTGACATTGACATACAATGTGTGTGTGCATGTGTGTATATAACTGCAGTGGATTCAGGAGCCCTTGAAAGCGCTGTTGAAAAGGTTGCAAAGCTTCCCCTGACCTTTGACCACATTCTGCTTACCAGTAGTTTCAGGAAGAGGCAGATCAGTATGGTACACAGGGAACATGGCTCTATGGCAGCTAATGTTACAGTATGTATGATCGAAAGGGATATACTTGTCCCAGAAACCTGGCCCAGGTGTCTGTCTGCTACCTCCATCCCGGTGACCTGGAACAGTGTCCGCACTAGCCGTAAGAATCACGCTATGTCAACACCACCAGCACAGTGCCCCCTGTACCCCCTGCCCCCCAATGTTGTCTGCTGTCAATAAAATTGGACTCTTGATTGGAGCATTGTTTTTTTAATTTTTTCACCTTTGCCTCTGGCCTCTCTGTTGACCCCTCATGTTCTGGCATGCTTTGGCATGTTCTGGTGTGTTTTTACATGTTCTGGTGTGTTTTTACATGTTCTGGTGTTTTCATCAGCTGTTGAGGTGTTTTTGGTTGTATAATTATTTATGAAAACTTGAATTAATATTAACATTAATAATTATCATGAAAACCAGAGCTAAACTTGGTTTCACTTCATATAAGTGGAAATACTAGTTTATATTTATATCTGTAGCATTAAGTACTGTCTAATGTCTATGTTAAGCAGCAAATAATGTGAAAAATAAGTTAGTACACAACAAAATGTTGAAAACTTTCAAATCACTGAACATTTATTATGTAGTTTAAATAATAATTTTTGATTGTGTTGGGAATCTTCTCCCTTTGTGGAATCAAGTTAGCAAAGGTCAACCGTGCTCTCTCCAGATGGGCCTTAATATGTCTGCTGCATTCTCTTGAAGACTAGTGGCACAGTGCAGCCACATCAACAGCAAAAAAAAAACCTTGCTCGACTAAAGCTTCCTACATTACTAATGCAATATGACTCACACTGAAGTTGTGAACAGAGACAGGGAAATTAATGACACTTATTTTGATTACTCTCCCTGCCACTGGGCCAGCGACACAGACACTGTGGCCATGCCACGATAAAATGCTCTGACAGATTTCACATGTGCGATAACTTCCTGACTATTATGTCTATGTCCGTGTCCTGATGTTCTTGAGTGTTAAATAAAAGTATGTTTTTGGTGTCATGGTTCTGCATCTGTTAATTCAACTCTAGAAGAATTTACATGAGTCTAGAGGGAGTAAGAATTTACTCTGAATCAGAGTAAAATGTACTCTCTATGAGTTGATTTAACACTGAACATTTTGCTGTGTACGGATCAAATGGTGCTTGCATGATATCTCCTGACTATTGTGTCTCAATTCATATCATGCATTGTTAAGTGTTCAATGAAAGTATTGAGGTTTTTCCAAAAAGAGGCATGAGTCTGTGTTTTTTCCCCACATCTGAGTGCCGTGCCTAGATATCTTCCCCCAAGCTCCCCTTGCCACTTGAATCTGTATCTCTGACGTGAACAAATCTTTTACAATTCTTTTTTGTAAAAAAAACCCCTCTAAAGTGTCAAACCATCAGTGGTAATATTGTTTTCAGATATTTCATTAGTGCTACCTGAAAAAAGAAACGGAACACAACTGCGAATTTCCAATGGCAGACTCTAAAACGGCAGTCAAAAATAATTCCTTTGTTTTTCAGAGGTTGTTCAACAGAAGCATGGGTTTTGTCTGCAGTTGTGCATATTATCCTTGTTGGTTTAGAAGGAAATTGGGGCCTGTGCTTCCTCACTTGGGACACCTGCTGCTGGTTCACCCACTAATAAGCATGATAAATGTTTTAGCCTTTGATCAGTGCTAATTTAACAAGTGCGCTTTGAAACAAAGACTTGGAGGCACCTGGGGCTTAGAGAGTATGTATGCAGGAGAGATGATTGATTGCTCTGTCGGTATATTTGCATTTAAAAAAAAGAAGAAATCTTTGTCAAACCTCTGGGTTGCAGCCATAACAACTGAAGTATTGCTTTAATTATTATGTGGAGGTGTACAATATGGAGGAGACAGAGTTTAAATCCCTAGGCAGTCACCCTCTGCTCTTACCCCATTTTTCCCAGCAGCCTTTGCTCCCCACATTGAACACAGGACCACACCATCCCTCGACCGAGTGCTGATAATTATTAATTCGAACAACATCTCCTCGGTCTCGTTAATAAGGAGTCCCCTCATGGCATTCCTGAATCTGATCCTTGATCAGCGATCAGCCACTTGAGTGTTGTTTGAGCTGCTTGTGTGGCAGGCCAAGTGCTGACCTAGGTCAGCAGAGCGAGAGAGAAAAGAAGATGGCCTCCAGAGCAGAGCAAAACCAGAGGTAGAGTGAAAGCTGGATTTATGTGCTGGCTGGTTTGATACCCACGCCCAGGGATGATGTTATTACGGGTTTCCTAGCAACCCATTCTAGTAACCCCCCATTTTCTTTTAATGATAATGAACCCCCTTTTGGTAATTGCCTTATTTAGTTTTGCAACAGAGATCAATTATTTTTCTTTTAATGGTTTTGGGAAGGGCACACACAATGTTATGTAACTCCTTTGAAAAGAGCACTGGACGTGATGGCTTAGTCTTAGTCACTGTTTCTTCCACGAAGGGAAGTGACTGTGCCAGGAAGTGGCACAAACAACAATAGGAAATACTATTGAATAAACATCACTCGTCAAAAGAAAAAGACATTGTAATATGCTGACCAAGGGTTATACATGATTCCTTAATCATTTATGCATTAGTTCTTTGCAAAATGCTGTATGAAATATGAATGGTCTGTGCTACACTTGAATATTTCATGGTGCACAGGCTGGAGGAGAGGGCAGCAGCCAAAGAGGAGAGAGAGAGAAGGAGACCTTTAATACATCTTTATTAAGCCCTCTTAGGGTGTCAAAAAAGCTCACCCCTACACTAAACAGCTGTTATGTCACAGACAAACAAAGATACTATGAGCAAAAAAAAGAAAACAGGAATGGGTTAAAGTATAAAATAAATGCATAAAAAGAATACAACACATTCCCCAACTCCTTATACCACCTCACACATCCTCAAGGCAGACATGACATATAATGTATCAGTTGTGCATATGCATAGTCAACCTGAAGACAGGCCAACACTACACCTGAAAAGCAACTGTCTCAGTGGGGCCCAACCCCTGCATCTTGTCCTGTCTAATCACCCAAATTGGCAATTAAACTTGTTCAAATACAAAATTTAACAGACAAGCCCTGTGCCCCTGTAAATTGGGGTGCCCCAGCCCAAAAACAAAGCATCTAGGAGAAAGAAGGAGAGAGAGAGAGAGAGAGAGAGAGAGAGAGAGAGAGAGAGAGAGAGAGAGAGAGAGAGAGAGAGAGAGAGAGAGAGAGAGAGAGAGAGAGAGAGAGAGAGAGAGAGAGAGAGAGAGAGAGAGAGAAAGGAAAGGAGAGAGAAAATTTAAAAGGGGGATCCAGACAGGGTTGGTAAGGTGAGGTGAGTGGTAAATTTCTCTGTATATTCCCAGTAACCTGGAGCTCAGGTACAGGTAAGTTTGTAATCCTCTTGTCCATGTAGATTCTGAAGTGAATTTGTCTAGATGGCTTGCCTTCATCACAACTATGCCTTCCACCAATCCTCTCCCCATCCCCAAAAAAAAAATTCACCAAAATAAAAGACATGTAGGTTCGATGAAAAAATTATTCTCACAGGGTTGATGCTTATTTCCTTTTCCAGAGAACTGACATTTCTTCTTTTCAGAGGATATCCCTGAATAACATCCTTACTTTTTCCAGGTTGGGTTGAACATTAGTGTGACTTCTTTCAATTGAAACACGTTAATGTTAGAAAAATAAACCATAAATAATTTGAATACAAGATGTTGGAGCTTTAACACAACAAAGTTATGCACTGGCCATCCACTAAAACATCCTTAATAACCATATTAACACTTAACTACAATGTAATGGTGATACACTCTATTTAGTTTAACTATAACATTTTATTTTTGTGTAATTATATATCAGTCTCCCTCTCATTAGCTCTCCCCCAAACCTTCACATTTAACCCATATCCTTTCCCAAGCCCTCCCAAAACTCAACCCAAAACCCAGCTCCAATCCAATCCTTAATTGCCGATTGCCGCTTTGCCTGACGGGATTGCTACGTCATACGTGCTGAGAGTTTGAGTTTGAGCAGATTGTTTGTTGCACAAGCAGATTGTGTTTGGATTGTGTTTGGATTGTGTTTGTATTGTTGCTTAGGGTTCAGCGTTTTATCATCAGAAAGGTAAAGGGATAAAATATTTGCTCTTAAGGTAAACGTTTGTCGCCGCTAGGGGACAGAGAGGGAATTTTCCATTTTTTCCCCCGTCTAGCTTCGGAAAGCTTGTTAAAAAGTTACCGATTTGTATTATACCTAGCAGAGCAGATGCGAGGTTTTTTGTGCTTTTTCACCCTCTCAGGAGCAAATCCAAGAGTAGGGAAATATACTATAGCTAACTAGCTTTTGTTGGCTTAAATTTAAATTTAATTGTTGTATTTCAAGCGTAGAGCATATAGCTGTTTCGGTTGGCTGCTACCAGCGCTCTTGCTACACAAACCGGACCGAAAGTTTTTTAATTCGCTTTAAGTGTTGTTTCCATTTAGACATTTCTGCACCTGAGTGTTCGCAACCGAGGTGTATAGTATTTTTTATCTACTTGGTGTCTCTGTTTGGGCAGTAATTCGTTCAGTGTAGGGAGAGCAGTAGGTATATTTAGGGGTGAAAATGTGGCCACCGGCAGTGCAGTGTGAGTGTTGTAGAATGATTGCGTTTCTGGAAGAAGGCTTCCAGGAGTGTTTCATCTGCGACAGATGCCAGCTTGTGAAGCATCTCGAGAGCAAGATCCTTGATCTCGAAGCCCAACTTGTTGGTCTCGACTGCCCTGCAGAATTTGTAGAGTTCCAGGAACTAATTAGTACACCCTTTAGAGAGTTAGCCTGCACGCCGAAGCGGGGTAGGGGGGAGACTCTAGAGCAGGTAGGGAGAGAGAGTTGGGTGACGGTAGGGCGCCAGCGTAGAAAAGGGCGCGCACATGCAGGGGCGGCATCTCCAGAGATTGTGGTGTCCAACCGATTCCAGCCCTTGCAGGAAGAGGATCTGGCCCAGCCCTCT
Organism: Aldrovandia affinis; assembly: GCA_029706075.1. Classification (NCBI taxonomy): domain Eukaryota; kingdom Metazoa; phylum Chordata; class Actinopteri; order Notacanthiformes; family Halosauridae; genus Aldrovandia; species Aldrovandia affinis. The sequence goes on from JAINUG010000069.1 coordinate 564,547, forward strand.
GTGAGCGGGAGGACTGATGAGCCCCAGGGCACCCTGGCGGCCAAGCCACCGAGGAAAAGGGAGTTAATTGTAGTGGGGGATTCAATCATTAGAGGTGTAGACAGTATAGTCTGTTCATGGGAAAAGGAATCTCGCATGGCATGTTGCCTGCCTGGTGCTCAGGTTGGAGATCTCCTGGAACACGCGGACAAGCTCCTGGCCAGAGCAGGGGTGGATCCAGTGGTCATGGTCCATGTTGGAACCAATGACATAGGTAAGGGTAGGTTTGAGGTTCTGCAGGACACATTTATAGAATTAGGAACAAAGTTAAGGGGCAGAACCTCCACGGTGGTCTTCTCTGGAATTCTGCCAGTACCACGTGCTAGCAAAGGCAAGCAGAATTGTATATGGAGATTTAACACGTGGCTACAAACCTGGTGCAGGAAAGAGGGGTACAGGTTTATGGGGCACTGGGACTCCTTTTGGAACAGGGGTGACCTGTACAAGCGGGACAGGTTACACTTGAACCGGAGGGGTACAGATGCATTGGGCCAGCATATGCTTAGGGTAGCGGAGGAATATTTAAACTAGGGACTGGGGGGGCAGGGAGGGAAATTAGTAGTAGTATTATAGATAGGGAGGTACAGACTGCCCAGATGGAAGATACCAGGGCGGAGTATAATAAATCTGAGGATATCATTAATAAAGATGTATTTTATCATAATGTGAATAGAGGTGGTTCAGCACACTCAGGTGTGGAAGGGAAGGACAACGTAAGTGTGAGTAAGGCTATGAAGCTCATGTGTTTAAATGCGAGAAGCATAAAAAATAAATTTTTGGAACTGGAGGCTGTCATGTTGAATGGGGGTTATGACATTGTTGGGATTACTGAGACATGGCTTGGCGCAGCGGATGGGGAGGAATATAATGTAGAGGCTATCTTAATGTGCAGGAAATTCCAGGTATAAACTCATTAGTTTCTTGTGAGGACATCTGGATTAGATTATTGGGAGATCGTGAGAAGGGCCTTAATATAGGAGTATGTTATAGACCTCCAGCTTCAGACAGTAACATAAATAGTACGCTCTTTGGTAACATAAAACAAATCTGTGCTGAAGGAGAGACGATAATAATGGGCGACTTCAATTACCCCTCTATCAATTCACTATCAATCCCCTCTATCAAGTGTGTTTATTGTTGTCTCATAGCTGGGGGAGATGACGTAACAGATAACGATGATCCAGGGGAAGGGCCATCGGCTCTGGCTTCAATTTGACTCATTACATTACATTACATTACAGGCATTTGGCAGACGCTCTTATCCAGAGCGACGTACAACAAAGTGTTAAAGACTCGAGACTAAAGAAATGTTGGTTCGCGAAAAGGGGGCGGGGCTTGTTTCTACTGGCCAGGCATTTGACGTGATGTCTGTCAGTAGTGTACAGCATGCCCGAGCATTCCAAATAGTAAATCCGGCTACAATCCCAAAATCCCCACTGCACCCATTGCCGATAGATCGGAGTGCCAAAGAATATAAATTTGTATTAGTCATAATGTTTGCATAATCAGTAGATTATGCAATGCGATACCCTAAGGCGGTGCCCCTCCACAATATATCTGCAAAGATTATCGCGGAGGCACTGTTCCACTTTTTCTCCAAGGTGGGGATCCCAAAGAGATACTTACTGACCAGGTAATTTATGTCATGTACACTGAATAAGCTGTACAAACTGTTTGACATCAAGTTTATTTGAACCTACCACCCCCAAACCGATGGGCTGGTAGAGCGATTCAATCAAATTTTGAAATCAATGATTCGTAAGTTCATTATCATGGATATAAGAAATTGGGATAGATTAATTGACCCACTGCTGTTTGTCATGTGAGGCGCTCCCCAACCCTCCACAGGGTTTCCCCCTTAAGAGTTGTTGCATGGGCTCTGACCCAGGGGCATTTTGAACTTGTTAAGGGAAACTTGGGAGGGAAATCCTAGCCCCAGTAAAAACTAAATACAGTACATCCTGGGCCTGTGAGCAAAACTGCACTCGGTCAAATTGCACAAGATCATTTGCTCCAGGCCCAGGAACAACAGAGATGGCAATATGACAGGGATGCACAATTATGAATATTTCAACCTGGAGATAAAATCAGGGCAGCACGGTGGTGCAGTGGATAGCACTGTCGCCTCACAGCAAGAAGGTCTCGGGTTCGAATCCAGGCCGGGGCCTTTCTGTGTGGAGTTTGCATGTTCTCCCTGTGTCCGCGTGGGTTTCCTCCGGGTACTCCGGTTTCTTCCCACAGTCCAAAGACATGCACGTTAGGTTAATTGGAGAGTCTAAATTGCCCGTAGGTATGAGTGTGTGAGTGAATGGTGTATGTAGTGCCCTGCGATGGATTGGCGACCTGTCCAGGGTGTATTCCTGCCTCTCGCCCCAATGCATGCTGGGATAGGCTCCAGCCCCCCCGCGACCCTAACTAGGAATAAGCGGCTGAAGATGAGATGAGATGAGATAAAATCATTGTATTGCTCCCTATGTCTGCATCTAAATTGCTTGCAAAGTGGCAAGGACCCTTTGAAGTCACACGGCGAGTGAGGGATGTATATTATGAAGTAGTTCAGAGGAGGGTCCCGTCAGATGCATCACCTGAACTTGCTAAACCTGTAGAGGGTAGTAGACCCTGATTCGCTCGCAATGCCGGGAATTATGCACAATGAGTTGGGACCAGAAGCACCAAATGAAATCACAAAACTTCCGGTCCCTGTTGGCAGCCATCTTGCGCTGGGGCAGCAGGCAGGAGTTGCCCAGTTGCAGCAGTGTTTTCTGATGTATTTTCTCCTTTATCAAGATGGACTGATTCAATTGAACATCACGTACAGACACCCACCAGGCATCATAGTTCGGAGCCAGCCATATCGGTTTCAGACAAAAAAAGTGGTTGAGTAAGACTTAGCGAAAATGATAGACATGGGAGTGATAGAGGAGTCCTACAGTGATTGGTGCAGTTCCATCATGCTTGTCCCAAAGCCTGATAAATCTGTAAAATTCTGCGTGGACTACAGGAAGGTCAACGCAGTCTCAAACTTCGAAGCCTATCCAATGCCGCAGGTTGACGACCTGCTGAATCAGTTGGGCAATGCTCATTTTATTTGACTCTGGATTTAATCAAGGGTTACTGGCAGATTCCCTTGTCTCCAGTGTCCAGGGAAAAGTTGGTATTTTCTACTCCGTTTGGTATGCACCAATTCTTTACCTTACATTTTGGGTTGCATGGGGCTCCGGCTACCTTCCAGCGGCTAATGTATAGGCTGCTTCAACCGCATTGTGTGTATGCCACCGCATACTTGAATGACATTGTCATATTTAGTGACCACTGGAAGCAGCATATTCAGCATTTGCGAGCCATCCTGCAGATGCTGAGGGGGGTGGGGCTCACTGCAAATTCAGGTAAGTGAGGTATTAGGTGGAGAGAGTTATAGTATCTGGGGTTACTCTTGGGCAGGGGGCAGGTCAGACCATTGGTTGATAAAACTGCAGCTATTTCTGCATTTTTTTAAATGACATTGAAAAAACATACACTACCGTTCAAAGGTTTGGGGTCACCTTCCATCTGGACTATGGCTAATCGGGCACTCCTTCATTCTTCAGCAAGATAACGACCAGAAACACACCTTGAAGTTGTGCAAGAACTATCTGGTGAAGGAGGAATATGAACAACAACTCAAACTAAAGACCTGACCTGCCCAGTGTCCAGACCTCAATCCCATAGAACTTGTATGGGACAAACTGGAAAGGAAGAGTCAAAGCAAAGAAACCCACAAGTTTCTCTGGGAATTACTGCAGGATAGCTGGGAAAACATGTCGGGTGATTTCCTGCTAAAACTTATTAACCGAATGGCCACTGTTTGTGAGGCTATTCTCACGCCAAAGGGTGACTATTTTGAGGAATCCAAGATTCTATTTTCAATATAATTTTCTTGAACATTTCTTTGATGTTCATTTTTTCATTGTTACATGTGTTTTTTGTCATTTTAAAGTATTTACAGAAATGTATACGATGTAAAGCATTGTCAATTATGAGATAAAATAGTTTCCAACAGGTGACCCCAAACTTTTGAACGGTAGTGTATGCAAACGAATTGTTGACAGAGGGGAGGTTGCATGAACAACTTGTTCAGCAGTTTATCAGTCTGGAACTGTCATAAAATATTTTGGGGTGAAATCCCCCCACCCCACACGCTAGTGTCTCTCGTCCCTCCCCTTTGTGTGATGCACAGCTGCTCCTCTCTTAACAATATTATAGATCTCTGATGTGCTCAGGTTAGACGATTGTACCTGTACATCCATTATGTTTGTTTTCGTTATGTTAACTCAAACTGAGATGGGTTTATTGGTTCTGTATGTGTTCAATATTGTGCTTGGCTGGCTGCATGCATGCATATTAATACTCTGCAATATACTGCTGGATTGACCAGTGGAGTTGCAAAAACCTTTATTGTTCATCAGTGCAAAATGTGCATATATGGTAGACAAAAATAAATTACCAGGCTTGATTGTTGTGTCAGCATGTGAACACATTTATGACCATACGCTACAGGGACCACTCATCAAGGATCACTCATGTGTGATCGTACACAGTAGGGACCACTCATCAAGGATCACACGTGTGATCATACGCATCAAAGGATTAAGGCCTCTGCTGTAGTCCAATAGAAGCAGAACAGCTTGCTTTGAACAGCTATTGCTGCTGCTTTATGGTAACCCACAAGTAGAGCGGTGATTTATTTTTGCTATTCATTATATTTGGCTGTAGGTCTGCTATCATCTATTGCCACAGCCTACATAAAAAACAATTGCGCCTCATTACAGCCAAAGGGGAAAGCGGTGTACAACTGTGGCTCTGTGTCACAGTATGGTTGCAGAAGTTCCTCTGATCGATGCGCTTACAGAGAGAGATTTAGTATTGACTGATGTGGGTTCATTGCGTCCTGGCCCGGGTTTTTTCCTCCACACCATCTCCGCTGACATAAAAGCATTCAGAGCTTAAATAAAACCTTAATTAAATCATCCATTACTTTTTTTTGTTTGTTTTTTGGTAGGATGAAAAAACTGCTTTTTTCCCCCACATGATGGGTAAGTGCATCACAGATTGATTCTTTTTTGGTCGAAAGTAAAGAGTTTGAGAGTGCAGTTACTGAGTTTGGGCTGTTTTCAAGGAACATTAACATAGCTGTTTGATGTATACAGTGCCCCTTTAAAGTTTACACCTTTTGTTGTCTTACAGCCTGAAATTAACATATTCAATCAGATTTTTTCCCACCTTTACACATTTTACCTTAAAACTTCCAAGTGAAAAAATCCCCCTCAAAATTGAACATTAATGAAAAATAAAAAACTAGAATAACTTGGATTGATAAGTCTACACCCTGCTTATCATACCAATTGTAAACCAGCTCAGGGTAACCAATCACCTTCCAGATCGCAGAACAAGCTAATTGGCCTCCACCTGTGTTCAACTGTAGTGATTCTGATTACTTCAGAATAAAATCAGCTGTTCCTACAAGATTACACTGCTGGGTAGTGCATTTCAGAATCCACCATGAGTAACAAGGAGCTTTCAAAAGAACTCCAGGATTGACTAGATCAGGCCATCTTTCCAAGCTGGATGACCGAGCAAGAAGTAGACTGATCAGAGAGGCCACCGACAGGCCAACGGTAACTATGAAGGAGCTACAGGACTTCATGGCAAAAAGTGGTCAATGTGTGCTTGGGCCAACAATACAGAAAGCTCTCCACAATTCTATATGGTAGGGTGTCAAGAAGCAAGCCACTACTCAAATAAGTCCACAATCAGTCCCATTTGAGGTATGCAAAAAAACAGTCTGAAGATCCTGAAGCCATGTGGCAAGCATTGTGGTCAGATGAAACCAAGATATAAAATGTTTTGGCTTAAATGCAAAATGTTATGTTTGGCAAAAACCCAATGCAGCACATCACCCGAAGAACACCATCCCTACTGTAATGCATAGTGGTGGCAGCATTTTGTCATGTGGTGTTTCTCGTCAGCAGGTACTGGGGCACTTGTCAGGATAAAAGGGAAAATGGATGGAGAAAAATACAGAAATATTCTTGAGGAAAACCTTCTGCCCTCTGCAAGAAAGTTGAAATTGGGAAGGAGGTTCACCTTTCAGCATGACAACGGCCCAAACCCACAGCTAAAGCAACAATGGAGTGGCTGAAAAACAAAAAGGTTTGTCCTTGAGTGGCCTAGTCAGAACCCTGCCCTAAATTATATTGAAAACCTGTGGAATGACTTCAAGAGCGCAGTCCAACAATAGGTAACATTTTTGAGATGGGGTGTAAACTTCAAAAGAGGCACTGTATGTGTGTGTGTGTGTGTGTGTGTGTGTGTGTGTGTGTGTGTGTGTGTGTGTGTGTTTATGTGTGTGTAAGAGCGAGCATGTAAGTCCAAGTGTGTCTGTGTGTATGAGTGTGTTTTGTGTGTGTGTCAGTGTGTTTATGTGTGTGTAAGAGCATGTGTGTGTGAGGGCTTGTAGGGGTGAGGCCCAAGTGCGACCAATGGGGGATCAATAAGGATCACTCCTGACGAATCAGGATGCACACTAAAATACAATAGGGAGCAAGGGACGGTACCCCGCGAGAAACGTTACAGTAAATAAATGAGAAAACGAAACCCCCCGCATATAGCGAAATAATAACTACCCACAACAGAGGGTGAATAAACGCGGTCTGCGGACGGTAGCAAAACAGAACGAAAACTCTGACGACTGTAGCCAAACACAGCACGACCCAGAAAATAGGGCGACTCTCAGAAATTGGACAGCTTCATGAAATAAATGCAAAGCTGCCGGCAAAAATCAAAGGACCGCTACGGGGAACAGAGAACTGATAATCTACCTCCTAAAAGATGATCTCGGAGTGCTACGTGTTTAGCTCCCATAACCGATCACATCAAAAGGAGGAGAAACCAGCCAACGACCCATGCAGAGGAAAAATAAAGAAAAATAAACTTGTGACGAAGCACAGACCTAAAACAGAGCTGGAACGAACTCAGACGCCTAAGACACAGCTTAGGAAAAAGAACAGCAAGATAACTGCCCTGAGTCTGCCAGTAAGTAACCCAGAAAACAGACCAAACAAAAACACAAGTAAACACTGGCTTCCGTAGAAGCGATGAGAAAACTGAAGTGAATACTTTTCTAGTTTCTAGTTTCTAGTTTCTTTTTAGGACTGCGAATAACCATACCGACTTCAACGTCACATGAATTGACACTGAAGCGAGGAGCAGTGAAAACAGCGAACTGAAATAGGCAGCGAACACCTGTGAACAATCAGCTGATTAGGTCTGGAAGAGGGGCAGGAACGTACTCACAAGGATTAGAAAGGAGTACGCTAAACAGGCACTCAAACCATGACAGTGTGTGTGTGTGGGTGTGTATGTGAGTCTGTTTATGTGTGTGACAGAGAGAGAGTGTGTGTGTATCTATATGTGAAAGAGAGTGGATGTGTGTGTGTGTGTGCCTTACTTCAACAGGCTATGTGGCTATACCACCCCTAGAGAGTTAGTCATGAGATCCAACTCATGAGTTAAAGTTTGTGTGTCAGACACCAGCCAAGGTTCCCCCTATTCCATAATCTTCCCCCAAAAAGGCCACCCCCGGCTCATGGGAGGAAAAACAAGCACATGGAAACAAGCCATCACACGCTGCAGAGCTTTAGCATATTTCCAGAGGTTATTTCCAGAGCATCTGCAGGGACTCGAATGGGGGCCCTGCTGCAGAGTCCTGTTGATTTCCTGCCAAAAGATGGCCCACAAAGGTTATCAGTGCCCCCTCCAACGTAGTTTTCCACTGAAAAACACGGCACCTCCAGGGTTTGGGAATGTATTAATTTCCTTGTGTTGTATTTGATTAGTGTACAGGCTAAGTGGACAGTAGCTGGGAGGCATGACTGTACCCCTGACTGAGGAGAGAGCTGGTTCCATTCTGTGATGGAGAGACAAAGAGAGGAGGGAGGGGAGACAGACAGTGAAACACATGATGCAGGGCTGTAGGAGGAAAGGAATAATTGAAACCTTTTAAATAAGTCATAAAACACGGTTGCTACGGAAGCAAAAGTACTAAGGTGACTGAAACGTCTGCTACCTCCTTTTGAAGCACTTTGCACTGGAGCTCCCTTCAGAATGATGTCTGCCAAAGAAATAAGCATTATCGTGTATTTTTCTGAAATTTGTTTCTTTGTTTTTTGTGTTAGGGAGGTTCCATTATGTGATAAGTTGTGTGTGAGTCCTTTTTCGTATTAATATTAGAGAGAAATTTTGTAGTTAGATTTTTATAAATGGTTTATAACCAAACCATACGCTTATGAACAAATGTATGTTTAAGTGAACATTTGAGTTGAAAAGCATTTATGTTGGGAATTATCGTTCCAGCAAATGGTTCCAGCGAATGGTTCCATGCAATCGGGTGAGAGCCGCACACTTCTGTCTTTAATAAGGCTGTGTTCACGTCGTCAGGCATGATTGCTTAGATAATAAAAAGCTCAGGAATAAGTAACAGACTGCTTATAAACCCATAAAACTGAAGACCTTGCTTCTCCCCTGGAGAGCCCACAGAATGATGGAAAAAAGGATGGGCCAACTGTACTGCAGAGCACAGGCAAGCAGAAGTACCAGGATAAATGGATGGTGATAAAGGAATAAACAGACAAGGGAAGAAAGGCAGTTAGTGGAAATGATTTGCCGCAGCAGAGTGAATCTGGGGTAGAGTTGCTGGAGATGGAGAAGAGCAGAAAGAACAGAGGAGCCAACACCCGTAACCCTAAATTAAAAAAGAAAAAATCAAGGTGAGATTTAGATGATATTATCAATCGTGCTGTCATCGTTCTTTTTAAGAAGATGAAGCCAATGCAACTATGAAATGGTGAACTGGACAGCAGTAAATGGCATGCAATACTGAATAAAAACTGACTGAAAATTCATTGTACTACCCTAATAACTGAACAATTTTTGCAAGATTTTCAAAACACTAAAGCCGTGGCTATAAATTATAAATAACTTGTGTGTTTTTTCATGCACTCACAATGTACTATTTCAAGAGCAATACATCCAATTCTGCATAAGAACATAAAGTTTTACGATGTGAACAAGAAACCCATTCTAGTCTCATTCTGTGAGTTACATTATATTTGCGAATATGTCAATTAAATAAATAATAGTAAATAATAACTAATCTATGATATTACTCTCATTCACCCTCTCATTATTAAGGGGGGTAAATCACCAACAGGTGAAAAAAACTCCAGAAACAACGGGTTAGTTTGCATGCTAATTAGAGGAGATGAAAAACAGGCCTTGATTAAATTATAATAATATAATTAAAGATGCCTAGACTAGCCAGGCCTCCCATTGACCACAGTGTGTGACAGGTGTGATGACCGAAGATCAACCTGGTTCATGCCTCCCAGTGACCACAGAGATGGCCTGGTGTGATCACCAGTGAGCAGCAAATGAACGTGAACACCAGAAGAGTGTGCTTTTTGAGTGGATGTTGGAAACACAAGCACATACATACTGTACATACTGTACACTCACTCACAGATACACTTAGCAGTTGAAAAAGTGAAAAGTGCATTATAAATTAAATTTAGTATTATTATTAGACACACACACACACACACACACACACACACACACGCACAAACACATGTAACCAGGCATCCAGAAATATGCACACACATGCAAAACACACAGAGATACAATAGCTTGTATGCCCCTTCCTGCTGGGCAGACTCCAAAGGACAGCCTTAAAGGCCTTTATGAAATGGGTAGATCCGGCCGGGCATTGTGATTGGCCGAAGAGCTTTCTAAGCCGTGCTATATTCCCCAATACAGTAACACCTATGATGCATTTTACCTGTTCACCTGACTTTTTCATAATATCACTAGTATATACAATATTGTTATACAATTACTTTCTTTGACAGTATGGACAGTTATAACATTACTTTTAAACATGAAATGCATTTATCTTGACACAGTTAGCTAGCTAGCTAGCTACCCAGCTGCCAAGCGCTACAGTGGTCCACTAGCAGAGGATCGAGTCGAGGCTGTCAACTGTTAAGAGAAGTTAAAACACGGAGTTATCAATGCCTAGAACAGCTTCCCAGGTCAGGTAGTTGAGGAAGAAACACTTGGGGTATTCAAGTCCAGGCTTGATACAGTACAGGACATTCTTTAGACGAGGAAATTACAAGCCTGGACGGCCTGTTCTGACCATTATGTATTCTTATGTTCTAATGGTCTTGGTGCAGTGGATAGCGCTGTCCTGCTGCTAGGCAGACCATTTCTTGCAGAGTTTGCAAAACTCCCGTGTCCCCGTGGGTTTCCTCCGGGTGGTCTCCCACAGTCCAAAGACATGCACGTTAGCTGCTTGGAGAGTCTAAATTGCCCGTGACAAGAGTTGAGTGAATGGTGTGTGTAACATGGATTACTTTAGGGTGTATTCTGCCTACAGCTGCTGGGATGGCTAACCCCCGCGACCCTGACCATACAGATTATGGATGGATGGATGTTCTAATGGTCTTGGTGAAGCTATCTGATTTTAACTAAACGTACCTGATAGATGCTTAGCTGCTGGGTACATCCCCTGACAAGATTGAAACTTAACAGTTATTTCTGTACAGCTAATAAAACATACAGATTAATAGCTATCTGATGTTAAACAACCTTTAGTAAATTTTAGCAATTTCTACAATAAAAATTGTATAGCTGGCCAAACAACTTATAAATTTTTGAGCCACATGAGATGCATACTTATATTAACATGGCAAGCTATATACAAATGGAGTAAATAGTTATCTACTAGAGACCAATATTGGAAGGTTTCTTTGTGCTGCATAGCAGTCCTTGTAATTGTTTTAAATGTGTAGTAACCATTTTATAAAAGCAATAAAGCACCGTGGACCACCAGATCCTGCTCTCGTCTCTCGTCGAGATGGAAATCTCTGGATCCGCACTGACATGGTTCAAGTCATACCTGGCTGACCGGTCCTCCCGCAAGTCTTGGTGCTAGGCCCCCTCCTATTCTCCCTGTACACCAAATCACTTGGTTCTGTCATCTCTGCTCAAGGTTTTTCTTATCACTGTTATGCTGATGACACTCAACTCTTCCTCTCCTTCTCTCATTTTGAGACCCAGGTCCCGGCGCGGATCTCTGCATGCCTGGCAGATATCTCTGCCTGGATGTCCACCACCACCTGAAGCTGAACCTGGGGAAGACGGAGCTGCTCTTCCTCCCAGCAAAGGGCTCCCCGATGATTGATGCTTCAATGATGAAGGATCCATAGTGTCTCCATCCCAGTCTGCCAGGAGTCTTGGAGTGACCCTGGATGACCAGCTGTGCTTCTCGGGCCACATTACAGCGATCACACGGACCTGCCGATTCTCCCTCCATAACATCTGGAGGATCCGACTGTTCCTCACCCAATAGTCCAGACACTAATTACACCCTACACCCCAGCCAGACCCCTCTGTTCCACCTCCTCTGGCAAACTGACTGTCCCATCCCTCCGGGTGCCCGGCAGCCGCTCCTATTGGTCTCGACTCTTCTCTATCCTGACCCCTCAGTGGTGGAATGATCTTCCACACTCAGTCAGGACCACAGAATCACTTGCGATCTTCCACAGGAGACTCAAGACCCACCTTTTCAGACTCCACTACCACTGAATTCTGTACATCTAGCTAATTGTCACCACCACTGCCTACATGTTAATTACTGCTTTTTGTATATGTATACTTGTTTAAAACTTCCTCTAAAAAATAAAAATACATTTAAAAAATGTATTAACCTTTTCCTTCCTGGTGTGACAGGTATGGTCTGCAACTGCCAACAACAATGTCTATCGCTGTATTGCTGCACTGATCTCTTGTGCAAACAATAATTGCACAATAATTTTATTAATGCACATCTTGTAAGTCACTCTGGATAAGAGCATCTGCTAAATGCTTAAAATGTGAATGTAAATGAAATAAGGCACTTGAGTCTGTGCTTTATAGTGAATAAAGTCATGGCTAAGGGGTACCCCTTTATTCACAATAAAGCATGGATATGAGTCCCTTATCGCTTAATTAGTTCAGTGGGACAAAGGTTCTGTAATGTGTTAAAACTCCGGTAGGGTGAGGAGTTATAAACCCCTCTCTCTAAGCAGGTAAGCCTATGGTCAACAAGTAGGGATAATGGAATTGGTAATAATAATAATAATAATAATAATAATATGTGTTTTTGTTGTTATTGCAATAAAATGGGTACACTGATTGGCTGCTTTGCATTAAATTGGTTAATCTTCCATTGCAGAACAGTTAGATCACCTTTAGAAAAAGTGAGTGAGAGAAAGAGAGAGAGGGAGGGGATACATTATGTGAATGATCAAATTGCATAAATATTGATCTGTTGATAGCAAGGGAACTAGAAGGACGTCCAACTAATACTGGATACCAGAACATTTTTAATATTCGATTACAGTTTTTATTATGAATGCATTAATTATTACAGTGTATTATTACCTTCACTATATTACTTTTATTATTATTCTTTTTTTATATTACTATTATTACTTTTTCAGTGAAAGAAACTGCAGTATCGGGGAACTTAATCCCTTAATTCCCTAATCAGGGAAATTGCTACACCAGCAACCAAAATAGATTGAAAATCCTGACACACTTAGTTACAAAGTAGTAACATATTTTGCAACAATGCTTCCACCCTTTAAAATGAGGTGTGGATTAGATTCATTAACTGGATTAATTTAAGAACATAAGAACATAAGAATACATAATGATGAGAACGGGCCGTTTGGCCCATCTAGGCTCATCATGTCCTAATCTAAAGAGTGTCTAGTATTACATCTAGCCTGGACTTGAATAGCCCAAGTGTTTCTGCCTCTACTACCCGACCTGGCAAGCTGTTCCAGGCATTGACAACTCTCTGTGTAAAGAAAAACGTCCTAACATCTGTGCGGAATTTGCTTTTAACTAATTTCCACTTGTGGCCTCTTGTTCTGCTGACCCCACTTATCTTAACAAATCTTTGGTATTTTACTTTGTTAATCCCTTTTAGGAATTTAAAAACCTCAATCAAATCCCCCCTAAGTCTCCGTTTGCTAAGTTTAAATAGATTGAGTGCCTTAAGTCTATCATCATAACTTTGACTTTTCATACCAGGTATCAGTTTAGTTGCCCTTCTTTGGACTTTTTCAAGAGCTTCTATATCTTTCTTGTAGTGCGGTGCCCAGAACTGCACACAGTATTCTAAGTGCGGTCTGACAAAGGCATTATATAACATTAATATAACCTCCTTTGATTTATACTCAATACTTTTTGCTATGTATCCCAGCATCCTGTTGGCTTTTTTACTGCTGTAGGACACTGCTTTGATGCAGATAGGCTTTGATCAACTACAATTCCTAAGTCCTTTTCAAATTGAACACCTACTAACTTTTCTCCTCCCATAAAATACTCCTGTCTAATGTTTTTATTTCCCACATGCATAACTTTACATTTAGCAATATTGAATGTCATCTGCCATGTATCTGCCCATTTTTGGATTTTGTTTAAGTCATCTTGGATTACTTTAGTCAATTCCAAACTGTTTGCCAAACCCCCAAGTTTAGTATCATCTGCAAATTTAACTATTTTGCTACTAACGTCCATGTCAAGATCATTTATGTAAATAAGGAAGAGCAGAGGTCCCAGCACCGATCCCTGCGGGACACCACTGCCCACAGCACCGAGGTCAGATACGGCCCCACCTACTGTTACTCTTTGTATTCGCCCTTGCAGCCAATTATGAACCCACTCTGAAACTACTCCTGCAATTCATACTGAATTCATTTTCGCAATGAGCCTCTCATGTGGTACCTTGTCAAATTCTTTCTGAAAGTCAAAATATATAATATCATAAGCCTGGTTCAGGTCAACACACTTTGTAGCCTCTTCGAAAAAGTCCAGGAGGTTTGTTAGGCATGACCTCCCTTTGAGAAATCCATGTTGGCTCTCCCTTAAAATACTATTATTTTTCAAGAATGATTCCAACTTATCCCTAATAATATATTCATTTAGGAACAGATGTTACAAGATAGACAGAATATCAGTGCTTTTTCCTCAGGAAATTCAGCACAAACAGTCAATATTCCAGCAACTTTCCAGATATCAGGAAAAAAGTGTCAACAGCACACACTATTAAACATTTCTGCTGGCTCACATAGCTACATGTCCAGCTCAACTAAAGGCCAAGCACACAACATCCCCTTATTATACAAACAAAACCCTCTGTAGAACAAAAAATTAAAAAATAATAGGAAGAACCAGAAAAATAAGAAAAGCTCACAACTTTTAGAATAGGTTGAAGTGATTGTGCGAGATGACCGGGGGAGACTACAGTTAGATCAAATGTTCCATTACTGCCATTTCTGTGCTATCCGTGTTTTTGAGAAGTATTGTGTGAAATTGCACATAATGGGCTACCCCTGCTGCACACAGCATCATCTTCACCATTAGAGTAGCGGGAGTGCAGAGTTATGATTAACCAATGGCACTAAAGACCTAGATAATTGGACTAAGCTAAATAAGGAAATGAATGGAAGTGCCCTGGATGACCCTCTGAGGTCCGTGCTAAGTTTAGAGAAGGTTTGTGATTTTGGCGTGGTCTGATATTTATCTCAATTTCACCAACTTAACACACACTTACTCCAAAGTGTTTGATATTTTTATTTGAAGGACAATCACAGCTACATTTATATGCCATCAATAGTTTGGTCAGTATCATATGCAGCTTGTAAATAGATCTACAAACACACAAGTTATAAAGAGTACATTTTTCTGCTGTCACAAAAGTTGTGAAAGCACACACTAAACTGTAGTGACTAATTGTTTTGTCAATATGCATTTGTTCATCAAGGTCTTGGTTATGTAAGGGTGTGAAAATAGTTTAGCACATCTGAGATCTAACTAGCTAAAAACCTGTTTTTATCAGAACTGGTCATATTTATTTCAGGCTGTGGGGCGGCTATATGCTAATTTCATGAATATTCATGATCCACACCTGAGGCATGTCCACACCTGTAAGATCTGTCAGATGGGCCATCTCTCTCTCAAAGGCCATGAGACAAAGAGAAAAGCCATCAGAGTAAGCAGTAGTCAGTCAGTTTTTTTTCATTTGGGAAGATTCATTGAAAACATCAAACTATATACAAAAAATTCAAAATTAAAACATGGTGAGACAATTTGTTCTTTCATGGTCTTTGTGGCCACTTCTCAAAACAGTTTCTGGTCAACTGTAGACACAAGGGAACGTCACAAACCTTGCACTCCCATGGAGTGCACTGTTGTTTCCCCGACATCTTGCAGAGTACGCATTTCTTGCGACCAACAGAAGCCAATTTGCCAACATCCAGAGTCTGTTTGGCAGTGGGAACAGGCACATGATCAAAAGTAGCCCGTTTTCTGTAGGAAAACGAAAGCAAAATCCGTGTCTGCGAAGACAGGGAAAGACATAAACAAAACAAAACAACCAACGATCAAGAACAAACAAAGCAAAGTAAACAGGTAAATCCAAAACGTATCCAAAAACTCGGTATAAACTAAACGCTGGGAATCTAAACAACAACAAGCACATGAACGAACAAACAAGTTCTCGAGAGGCAAGAAACATTAATCATAATAGGTACTATCAAGCTAAGCTAGATAATGTCCAAGCGCCCGTGTTGCAAAACAGAGAATGCCAGCTGGTTAAATATCCTCCTGTTAAGTATTCGACAGTAGTTCGCAATGATTCTGATTGTTTCATACAAATGTAGCTAGCATCACAAGAAGTGTGTGTTAAATTGATGAAATTGAGATAAATATCAGACCATGAATTCATATATTTTCAAACGAGTATTTGGGAATAAAATAAATATCAGCATACACCTGTCTGTTGTTGGCAGATCACAACCGATAAACACAGACAAGATGCGATATAATGTCGGGACATTGTTTAATAAAATAAATATCGCTGCGATTTCACACATGGCCCCACGCCCCTCCCCGAGACTAGCACCTAGTTACCATGTCAATAGAAGGGGGATGGTACTTCCAGGTAAAAAAGAGAGGAAAAGGCAAGGTTTACTTTTGGTCTAATTAACCTAATTAAAAAAATCTCATATTATTTGCCAGTGCTCAAATCTGAAAGTCACAATTCTAAGGTTTCTGTCAATGTTTTTGTCGCGTGTGTATGATAAAATCTTGCGACGTTAGAAATAGTAATATACTTTTATTGCTGCTGGGATCGTCGGCGATCCCGTCGACCTCAGGGGGTTAACGATGGACAATCTCCAATGATCAGCAGGATCTAGGCCTTTCACAGGCCTGAGTATTGACGAGTGGATCCAACTCTGTCAGTCCTTACAGACAACTGACTCCTGGGTGACGAGTGAAAGAAACAACCATAATTCACCATTCCGAAGTTGAAGGATAGGAGGGCCTACATATTCCAAATTAGGGTGGAAAATGGAGAAAAACTTAGTGCTACTCACGTGAAAAATCATATGGATTCTGCACATGTGAATCACATATATTTATTGGACACATGATTCACCACATGGGACATGTCCACATGTACATAGCCGGATTAATGCACAGGCTAATGGGGCTTGAGCCCCGGGGTCGAGCTCGCAAAGGGCCCAGGATACTGGGGAAATTAATTAATTTAGCTAATTATTCATTTTTACGGTTTTTATATAATTTTCTTATATTTATTTGTTGCAGAGCTTTGAGTGCCCTGGGGGAGGGATGGGGGGGTGGGCGCAAGAGCCATTCTCCAGGACTACGACAGCGAACGACCAGCTACAATTTTCAACAACGCGCTGCCCCTGAGTAAAATTCACACAAAAATGTCGACAAAAAAACATGAAAGTGGTGCCCAAAAAATAACAATTCTGAAAGAAAGGGAACGAAGAGAAGTGGAGCTTATTAGCAAGATGTCTAAACTGACAGGATATTTCAGTTTGAGCAGAGGACAGTCAACAGTCACTGTACCATCAACATCTACTGCTGTAGTCGAGCCGCCAGTTTTAGATTGGTAGCATTAGCTAGCTAACTGTTTGCTAACCAGCTAAGTAGCTTAATGTTCAAGAGCCTATGTGTGAGGGACCGAACAAGGACCCAGGCGCAGACCAGGATAAGGCAGGGAAGGAAGTTTATTGATCAAGCAGAATTCAAAGTCAGAGTCAGGTAAGGTACAAAAACGGAATCCAAAAAGAGAAGTCAAAAGGCAGTCCAAAGATCAAAACCAAATAAGCAGATGAGCAAACAAACAAAATCGGAAGGCAAAAACTCGGAATCAAACAGAAGGGAAAATCTTGGAAATCACAACAAACTCTGGCTTACTAACAATCGGCACAGTGACTATTGATCAACGTTCTGAGAAGGGATAAGTGCAAACAAGGAACTTAAAGATAACACAATAGGAATCAGGTGTGACTGGGAGGGGAAAAGGGCAAGAACGCAGGTGAGAACGATTAGGATCACTAATACAATAACAAGGGGAGACAAAAGACACGGACTGGGAAGCATATAGACACAATTAAATTAAAGGACTTGAAAGAGCAGGTAGACACGTGCACAGTTCGAAGGGGAGGAGCGCATAGATATAAAACGCGTGCAGACAAAGCGATAGGAGAGAAATGCAAGATCATTAGTAATTAGTAAATGTTAGTAACGTAATCAAAATCCCTAACGTTAGTAGATTATTTAGTTAGTACTATATACACATAACTAATATGTACAGATAGAAAGAAAGAAAGAAAGAAAGAAGGAAGTAAACGAGATAGTAAATAAGGCAGAAAACCCGTATATTCTAAATCACCCGAATAGTGCAACAAAAAAGACAAGGAGTGGATTACCGAATAACAAGGAACACGGACAGACGGGGAAACTGACGTGAATGATAAGTGAATGCTGAGAAAAATAATTAAATACAAAAACAAGCAGAACAGAAGTTGCAAAACATAACACTATGGCCTAGTTTAGATTTTTGCCTCTTACCATGCCAATACCATACCATGCCTTGTGTTTTGTGTGTGGTGGTAGGGTTAATGGTACTCTTGCAGTAACATTTTAAAGATCATTGGTGCTTTTCTGTGAGATGTCTACTTGTGGGTGTGTGCAGCGTGAGAAAGGGTGTGGTGCATGTGAATGTGTGGTGTAAACGGATGGGTGTCAGGGGGTAGGGGGGCCATGAGAGGACCTATAAATTATGCACATGTATACCACATATTGTCACATGTTGTCACATTTACTTCATAGGTATTCACATGTGATCACATACAGTGCATGTGTATATACTATTTGATCACATGTAACCCAAACCACCAGAATATCTCAGCAATATTTTCTTATGTGTTCAGGGTTTTTCCCCCCCAGGCTCTAACCAATCTGAGCCAATTATTGGCACATTCCCACAATGCAGCCTGTCTGTGGTTAAACAGTGTAACGGTGGGCATGATTAATTTTGACTGATGCTGTGGCCTTGGAGGTTCAATATTGCTTTACCAAAAATTAAAATATGGCAAAATATAAATAAATACGAGGAATATACAGTATTCATTACAGCAAAAGAGTAATATTCAACATGCATACAGAGATTAAGCAATAGCTAAGGCCTACACTGAAATTGGAAGAGCACACTAAGAGATTTTAATGGTGAGCATTTCCTGGGCTCCTATAGGACTCACATCACATCTCATTATGTCTGAGAAATAGAAAAAAGTAAAAGAGTAGCCCTGCATATCATGGATGTCCTGGAGACTGAATGTGCAAGTCACGGTCAATTGTGATCAATCCCCCTGTACAAGTCACATTCAGATGTGATCAATCCCCCCTCGCAGCACGTGGGGTGAAAGTTGTCAAAGGGATGCCAAACTAATAATCAGCCACCGTTACAGGGCGATTCCCCCAAGACGCGCCGTTCAGCTTCTGAGCATCAAAAAGGAACAAGAAACTGTTTAGGCTGTCAGAGGGCCAGCAGATTCTTTTTAAAAAGAGGGGGAAAAAGGAGTCTAATCAAGCTCAAATGGCTTTATTCTCTCTCAAGAACCTGATGAAAAATCGCCGATTGATGTTTAGATGCATCTCTTGTCATTTTAACTACCCTGCCATTCGTAGGAACAAACTTTTTGCGCCCCTCCTTGCTTTCCCTCCCAGTTTCTAAGCAGCCAGTTGAAGTTTCTCTCTCTGTTTCTTTTTCGTGCATGTGTCTGATTAGGGTAGTGAACGGAGGCATGGGCGTTTCCTGCTCACCAACGAAAAAACCTTTGAAAAAAGTTTCTCTCTCTGCGAATCGGCTCAGCGAGATGGCGGGCGGGCGGAGAGGTAAGGCAAGGCAGGCTAGTTGGGGGGTTTTTGCGAGGGAATGCAGGCGTGTGTTTACAACCATGGCAAAGTTAACAGGCATGCCTGTTGTGATGCATACACAACACAGTCCTGTCTAATCCCCCCTGTATCCAAAAAAAATTGAAAAGAAAAAGATCCACGCTCCAACTGCCGAGAAACTGAAAAGCATGATCAAGGTTTGTCATATCTCTCTCTCTATCTCTCATTCTCTTTTTTTGTTTTTCCTCCCTCAAGGATTTTAATTACAAGTTCCCGGTATTTCATCCTCTCCCTTGAGCCGAGCAATAAACATGGATCCTGAATCATAATAATGAGGAGAAATTAATTATTGATCACAATAAGTCTTTTCTCCTTTGGACAATATGGTCTCTAATTGTCCAAAGTATTTCTGTCGCTGAACTCACAAAATAACAGGCACCCCTGTTATCTCAGCACATGAGATTTTAAGGGCTGCGTTCACGCAAGGAAACAGTGGAAGTTTAATTGTAAATCAAATCCAAAGATATTCTTCTGCTTTATGTACTGCAGAATGAAACGAGGCAGGCAGCTCTGTGCACGTGCATAAGGACAAATGTGGTAGCATGTGGCTCTCGTGAATGAATGGTGGATGTTTAAGCAATGAGATGAGCCACTGGGCATTCCAAAATAAGGTGTAAAATTGAGTAAAAACCTCCATTAACTGTTTATTAAGTGCCAGATATATTTTTTAGCAGTTTTTACCAAACAGGGCACAAGTCAACAAGCGTGTAAAACCATTTTTCATAAACATTGTTTTTTTTTTTTTTGTGTGTGATTAATCTAGATTTGAATATAAAAGCAAACAAATATATATTTTTTGAATGGTACAGTCTGCTGATTCTATCAGTCGCTGAGGCAATTCAGCCTGACTGCACCAATAACGGATGAACAATGTTACATGAAGCAGGCCTGGAATCAGGATCTAGGAGTTATGGATCAGGATCTATGCATTCTATGGCTCTTTCCACATTTAGCCTACCTATAATAACTATCTTGCCTAGATACATATGAAACAAAATATTACATCCAGCCAGCGCTGGAGTTGATGACACTGTGGAAGACCTGCAATATTAAACAAAAATAGTTAATTAAAAAACGTATTATTTTTGTCAAGAATCTCTGTCTGAGTAGCATCAAACCCCCAGCTCTGTGAGCATTGAATTGGGAACCTGGATTAAAAGACCTGCCAGTGTGGGGAGCCTCCAGATCCATACCAGGATTAAAAGACCTGCCAGTGTGAGTCTCCCACTCTCCAAATCCATTGCTCCCCCTCCAAACTGAGTCTTGCACTGGCTGTGTTTGGAAGACACATCACACAATAACCCCACAGCCTTTAGCTCTAATGCTTTTGCATACTGTATATGCCAGCATTGGTGGCCACGGTCGACTGTTGCCAGGCAGATTTGATGTCATATTCTGTAATGTAGGAACTCCCAAACTGAGGGCCTGTGAAGTAGCCCCAGGGGGTTTTCCCTTTCTCTGAAATATTTTGTTAATATTTCCAAATGTCATAAATTAAATGGGTTATACTATCAAATATGATAAAACTATGTAAACTTGTAACATTATGATCATTGTAATTCATACATATTTAAATTGAACTAAATGTTTAAACATGCTTCTATACACTAAGCAGTGTTAAGAAGTGACTGCATTGCACCCCAGTGTTTCATTAAGGTGTTATTGCTGTGGGGGTCCTCAGCTACAGGGAGGTTATTTTAGGGGGCCTTGAGTTCCAAAGGTTGGAAACCCCTGCTGTAACCCAAACACAACATCTCCCAGTCATGTGAGCTTCTCCATACGATTTTAGAGATTGCGATCAAAGACAATGTTTTATTTTTTTTTCATTTAAGAATTATATTAAATATTACATTACAGGGGTTTGTTTGGTTCAGAACATGACAAAGGTGTTCCAAATTGTTATGCCACAATTTGGGGGTGGGGAAATTGATAGCTGCTACAATATTACATGTGTTGAAATACCTTTACACTTAAACAATCGCTTATATCAATATAAGCGTACTGTACTAGAGCTAATTTGACTCCTAAAATGGCTGCACTTGGTTGTACATGGCCGTGTGTGGTCATAGGTAATCCTATGCAGTTGTTCCCGTCCTGTCTACAGAGAAAAACCATTTGCACCTCCCTCCACGCCCTCGTTTGAGCTCACTGGATTGCATGTTAGCATGATTTCCGGGTGATCAGCAACACATCTGCATCCGTGTACCCCCCACACCTGTGCTTCAATCATAGCCTAATCATGCCACCCCCCCCCCCCCGGCACCGCCTGCGGGACACCTCTGTGCCCAACATCATGCCACGGAACGCTGGAGCCTGCATCTGCATCCCTGCACAGCCCCGCCCTGGACTGCAGCTGTCGCAGGAAATGATTCAAGAGAATGCGTCTCTAAAGGGAAACAGTACTGTTCCAAGCCTTCACATTATTTTAACCATGTTTTTCCCTTTAAAAGAACATGCCCCTGAATTCCAACCTGTGTCATTCATTTCTGTGTGTTTGTTTAAATGACCTTTGCTCCCGTTTACTTAAAACTGGCTGTAAATATTAACTAATTAAAATTTTCTGACATTTTCAGAGATTTGTTGTGTGTGTGTGTGTGTGTGTGTGCTCGTGTGGGTGTGCGTGTGTTTTCTCTTCTCATAGACTGAGTGTAGTACACTGTGAGGGATACACATAGAGACTCCTCTCTCTCCATGTGCAGTGAAGCTTTAGAGTTTTGATTGTGCTGGTCAATGTGCACATTCTGTGACTTTATGCCCTGAAGACTGAGTCTAGACAGGAGGCAGCCAAGCTGGCCCAATGACCTACATCCTACAGTTACTCTGCTCTACTCCTCTACACACAGGAGAGAGGGAGAGAGAGAGGGAGAGGATGGCAGAGTAAGAAAGCAGGAAGGAGAAAAGCATGGATTGAGGAGGGATGTGGGAGAGGGAGAGAGGCAGATAGAGAAATTAAGAAAGATGGTATAGTGGGAGGGGCAGGGAGGATAGAAAGATGGATGGAGGAGGTAGAGAGGAGAGAGCAAGAGAGATGGAGATTGAAGAAGTGAGGGACAACAGTGATGGCAGTGGGAGTGAAGGGGAAAGGGTAAGAGAGAGTGAGGGAGATGTACATAAGAGGAGGAGGGAAAATAAAAGCAATGGGCAGTGAAGTGAAAATAAAATGTGTGTGTGTGTGGGGAACAGGGATGGGGATGAAAGTATTAAATGCAGAGTGAAAACGTAGGTGTCAAGGTGAAATGGACAGATCATAAAACAGCACGGACCTGGAACAAACCAGGGAGCAGGAATGAGGGGTGCCAGTGTTTTTGTAATCAGTTGTCAGACATTGAAGAGCTCACATTTTTTAAAAATGCTAAGCATGTAGCACATTTAAAAGAGTAATATCAAAAATAGTAAAAGCATGCTAATAGTGGCAAATTCATTTTCAATAATTCCTCTTTCGCATGTATGTCCGTGCAGATGTTAGTCAATGAGAGGTTTATAATATTGGCGTTTGTTTGGGTGAAGGGGTGCATTTGAGCCCTGACAGTGGGGGCCGTGTTGATCTCTGAATGTAACTTAGTGATTGAATTCTTGGAGAACGTAATGATATTTCTGGCCATCCACCATCTTGGTCCCTGTGATCCCAATGTTCTCTAGCAGCATGCTGGTGGAAACACAAAATTAGCTCAACAGTCTTGGCTTTGTATAGGGCCCTGTGCAATCAGGTTGTGAGATGGTGCTTCACCATGTGGAAAATAGAGGAAAGTAGAGGGAAAATAACATTATCATGATCATTTAAGATAATTTAAGCCAATGTAGGAAAATATGTAAAACTGGACTCTGCTCCCTTCATTGGTGATCCAGGTCAACTCCTGCATATTTGTTGAATCAGGTTCAGCTTCTGTTTCAACCCTTTCAGGTAGGTCAGGAAGCTGTATTTTCAGAGATGAATTATCTTGAATAAACTTTTTCCCTCCTTATTGGGTTATTGCCTGCGCTAATTCATTATACGTATATTGTTGATCTGGTCAAGTATTGAGATATTATAATTCAAAATACTTAACTGTTGGTTTTATAATGGCAATCCTAAATGAAAATTCAACTGGATAAAGTAATTTTTGCCCCTCCCTTAAGGATATGATTCAATAGAAATAAATACATTTAAAAATAATGATTTGCTATTTATCATGCAATATGTGTTGAATTTTACTAGGTTCTTGTTCTATGTATGCAATTTATGTGTGTTCCCCCTGAAGAATGTGTAAGTTTCTAATCTATTACAAAATATCTTAATAAAATTTATTCTTAATAGGAATATCCAGGCAAGGTGTGTTTTATGTGCATTTTACCTGACAGGATGCAGTTTTAATTGAGCCCGTGATCTTTCAGTAGCGTATTAATTTAGCATATGGTCACCACTTCTTACGGGGTGAAGAAATAGGATGTTACAAAACACACAGACATAAATGCTTGCACTCATGCACATACACAAGCACACGCGCATGCACACACACACACACACACACACATACACAGCCACGCACAGCAGGCATGCGTTTCTTAATCCATAAAGATTAACAACTCATTTTACCTCAGACAAAATAAAAGATGATGACAAACGCCAACCAACCCTCCCCCAACCAAAACCTTGCTCATCATACAACCATTCACTCTTCCATATTGATTCATTTAATCACACAGTTTAATATTCTGCATGAGCACACCATATTCCTGCAAAACCAGTTAAAAACATTAGTTCTCACTAAATTAACGCTTTTACTTTGCGTCTTCACCTGGCGATGGGCACGTGTGGCACGTGTACAGCGTGTTTGAGGGTGTTGGTGGTCTAGCGCTTCACAATGCAGGAGCGGAATGGTATTCAGTTGAGTCAATTCTTCATTATACTCGTGATAATATTCAGACCAAATAAATGGTAACATGCTTAAACTCATAATCCAATATGTATTTCATAAGAATTGCTGCTTTTGTAAAAAAAACAGTCAAAGTTTAATGCCTCTAATCCATCTCCTAGACTCAGGATTAACCGGGGGGTGATGTGGGTTAAACAAGCACTCTTGCCGCATCCATACAATCGGCATCTCCAGATTAAAAGTACTTAGCGTAGTGAGTGTAGAAGAGACTGTAAGAGGATCTATTACAGCCACAGGCTCCACGTTATTGGTTAAACCCTCGAAGTGCCATACACCAGGAGAGGCGAAGATGAACCTCTGCCTTCTCATGGGCTACGTGCGAAGTAATATGCGCCATTTAGCAGACTCAAACTAAAACCGTTGATCCTTGCACCAAAGGGAAACAATGAAATCACTACTAAGAAATGTAAGGCATTTTCTTTTTTTGGGGGGAGAGTTTGTTTTCCCAAGCCACCCAAACGAATATATAAAGACAGGCAACCTTTATGAAAAGCATCATGCATAACTTCCCCTATTGTTCTCATGAGATTCTTGGGACTGTCTGGTGTCTGTGAGAACAACAATGGGATTCTGTATAGTCTGTGAGTCCTTTTATTGTCCCTGCTATCATAATGGAGGTGATGATGCATTGTTTTACATGGGGGAACGCCTTGTTCGACCTCTCCTCACAATGTTAATGAGAGGTGCTGCCTTACATTTGGTGGATTTATCTCAGAGTGTCTCATATCTTGAGGAAGATAACCTGCATACAGTATTTTCTGAAGTGATGAAAAAGTGCTGGCGCAGACGTAGCAGTGGTGGAGTGAGAGACCCTTCCTACTGTTTTACTGTGTTAAACGAGGAGACGTCAGCGAAGCGTTGCATAAAAACACACCGATGTCAAGACGGGAGAACAGAACAAAACCGAAGAGCGCAATCTATGATCTTCAAAGAAGAACCAGATAACAGACACGAGGATATCATAATAGGGCATGCCAAAACTTTGATTTTTGAATCAAAGATGCTCACATGCTCCATACAAGGAAAAATGCTGGTGTGTGTGTGTTTGGTTTCCTCATTGTGCGCAAACATGTGTTCAACAGTGTGATGCTCAGAGCGCTTCCGGCTCACTCAGGTACTGCCCTCCTCACTGCAACTCAGACTGTCTCATCTCCACCACTAAACTGTCACCGTGGTGCCCCAAACAACCACCCCGCTACACCCCCATCCCCGGACGGAGCTACAATATGGCAGCCCCCACCCCCTCACCCCCACACACACACAAACCGTGCACTAATAAAGAAAACATGACAGAAGCTCCAGCAGTCAGCCCTTGAAACCTGTTATTCCCGGAGATGGTCCCCCCCGAAAGGCAGCTTGCATATAGGCTTGTGCATCAGGGTACCATTCTCTTTCTTTCTTCCTCTCTTCTTTGTTTCTTTCTTCCTTAAAGACTGTTTCTGCAGACTCGCTAACCATTTTTATGACCCCCAACTATAAGGTGACCCTGTAACATGGTTCACAGTGTGGAGCTATGAAATGAGGTTCGCTGCATGTTTATTTTCAGCCTTGGTTTAATTTATACAATGATTGCGATTAATTCGTGATTTGTTTATCAAATTGTCAAAACAATTTAAAAAAATAAAAGTTAATTAGCGGCTGCATGAAATCATGCATATAAATAAACTATTCAGCTTTAATCGCTGAATGATTTCTTTGACGCCATTAAAAGTTTGAGTCAGCACAATGTGCAGTTTCGAGGTATTCAATAATTTTAAGAATATATACAGTATTTCTGAAAAGTAACACACATATAAAAACAGTAAAGACAAATATTGTTGCTAATTCTGTACGAATAGATCTTTTTTTTCTATTCACACAACGTTTTCTAGTGCAGTAGAAAGACGCAGACTCTAGTCTTCTGGATGTCATCTGAAAACACGCTCTTGCTGCAGTGACAATGCTTTCTTTTTTTGTTTTGAAAAGATAAAAGGTGCACAAATTAATAAATAAATAAAGATGCGGAGTGCAACAAAAGCATGTGTTCGGCTTCATGAGGGGCTCTGTTCTTCCCCAGCAAAACCCATCTGGGACTGGCCCCCTTCTTCCCTCTCCGAACTGATCTGAGATCAGACAACAGCCCCGGATATACTGAGGCTGGGGGGAGACAGAGAGATAGAGAGAGAGAGACCGAGAGGGAGAAAGAGAGGAGAGATAGTGAGAAAGGAAGACAGAACAAGTGAAAGGGAAAGACCGAGGGGGATAAAGGGGAAGCAGTGAGGGAGGGGAAGACAGGGATGGGGAGAGAGATGGGGGTGGGATTGAGATAGATGGAAAGGTGACAGAGAGAGTGAGGAAGAAATAGAGAGAGAGAGAGAAAGAAAGAAAGAGAGAGGCAGTCAGAGATTGAGGAAGAAAATTAGAGAAATGGATAGTGAGAGGGGGTCGGTTGGGAGAAGGGGAAGCAAGAAGAGGAGGCAGCAAGAGTGTAAGAGATAGGTGGGGAGAGGGATTGAGAGGGAGAGGAAAAATATGACAAAGAGAGTGTAAAGGAGAGAGGAAGGGCAGAAAGAGAGAGAGGGGGGAGGACAGAGAAGGAGAGATGGGATAAAGAAATGGAAAGTGATTTCAAAAGCTTAAGTAAGAAGGTCTGAGAGGGACCAAAGAGGAGGAAGAGTGGAGGGAGGTAACAGTGAGCAGCAGCGGGGGGCAGTGATATTTCACATTTATTTACATCCTCTGGGAACATAAGTATAAACGTCATGGCAAAAAAGCAAATTGATTTGTTTTCAATTGAGAGAGAGGTAAAGTGTGAAATGATCGTGAGAAAGTGAAAAGATTCCATTAGGGGAAAGTTTGTCGGCTTCTGACATAAAACGTCACTGGCCGTGAAATGTCGTTAAGACTACTGATGGCGGTTGAAAATGAAAATGAATGGCTCTGAAATGTCAGCCCGGGTCACGGGGAGAGGAATAGACCGTGCTTCCTTAACCGCACAATAGCTTTCCAATCATCACTGGCGTTTGGCAGTGTTTACTGCAGAAATTTTATTTTATTATTATTTTATTGTGCGGCATAGCAAGCCCTCATCGGACAAACTGTACTCTATTGACCCAGAAGAGCAGACGTCACATGAATCGACTAATTAGGCAGTGAGTGTAAACTAATTAGCCCCCATCCTCCCTCTTGCTGAGCTTTGTAAATGCAGTCAGTTTTCTAGCCCCCCCAGGCAGGATCAATGCCACACAACTCTTGCAAAACCAAATGTCCCTAAATCGATAAGAGCTGTTTAATTTGATCATTTCCTGACTGATTTTGGTTTTTCATTATAATAATAATAACATTTGGAAAAATATTACTTACTGTATCACCATCAGTCAGATAAAGGGCCGCCTCTTTTGGGAGGTACTTTGCCAATGATACAAAACATAGCCTTTGTTGTGTAAGTTCACCAGACGCATCGTAACCCAAGGAGCTGGCGAACAACTGCGAGTTTACCTGGGGACACGGCTTCCTGTTGGACCTCCTTTGAGTAACCTAAACTTTTTTTGTTTAACCTCTGGCAGTTTACCGCTTACCTTTATACCATTTCAGGTTATTCACTGGACTTGAACTGCTTACATTTAAGTAAAAACTGGAAAATTGGGGGTGTTCTAAAACTTTGGACCGGTAGTGTATATTCACTGGAATACTAGTCTGAATCGGTGGGTTTTCAGTCTCTTGTAGAAGATGACCAGCGATTCTGTAGTCCTAACTGAGTGTGTAAGTTCATTCCACCAGAGGGTCAGGACAGAGAAAAAGTGAGGCTGCAAGGAGCAGCCTTCTCTGCTCACCCGGCAGGGGTGTTCAAAAGGACAGAACAACCAGCTTGCCAGAGAAGGCTGAGCGGAGACATCTAACTGGTCTAGTATGGTGTGATCAGTGTCTGGAGGTAGGAGGGAGCAGTACCCCCCATGGCCTGGTATGCCTGCACTGGTGATTTGAATTGTCCTCCAGGCACTGAATAGGTGTATTAGTTGCTGTGCACTTTGTGGTCAACCTTGTTGGCCATGTGCAGTCAGGCAATCTTTTTCTTAGCATCCTGTCCTTCTTGTTTAGTCCTTGCCAACCACCAATGGTTGTCTGTTGTTCATTTGGTGAAAAATATGTCATGAAAAATATATTTGTTCACAATAAAAAGGAAGTTATAGTTTTAATTTCAAAGAACCTTTCTCTTTGTTCACATCCATAGGCCTGCTTTATTTTATTTTTTTGGGGGCATTATTCACTAAGCTTCCTCCACTTTGCCCTTTCCCAACCATGAAACAACTTTTCGATCATCCCCCAGTTTTTAAATGAGACATACACCCTTGGAAAGCTATAATAAATGTTATGCAATGTTGTGCTCCCGGAGCTCAGTAGAATTGGAGTGTGCTTCGTTTTGTATGATACTCCATTGTGATGTTCAACAACAACCCAAAAATGAGCTTCTTCTTTTCTTGTTTTTTTTTGTTGGTTTGTCTTTGCAGAGCTGATATAACACTTTGGTGCACTGGAATCTGACTGCCTGTGTCACCTTTTCTATTTGGCTCTGATCATCGCCGAGATGCTGTCTTATGAATTAATATAATGTTTCACACTGGGGTAAACACGAGGGCCCTGTTTTAGACAGGCTGGGAACCTCACAGTGGGGTTCTGGGTAGAGGATGTTTGGAAGGTGTCTCCTCCTCCTCCTGACTCACTGTACGGTAAATATGAGTTGTACTTCAGCCCATCTGAAGCAATAATGGAACATTAAAAGGTTTCTGGGCACGCAGTGTAATTCCTCAGGACTCAACATCAACATTTATTAAGCTTTGCAATGTAAATTGCCTACAAAATTGTAAAACCCTGCCTCGAGCCATCTAAATGCATTTTAATTCAGTGCCTAAAAAATACGGATTTTGAATAATATTAGATTTAATGTCTTAATGACTTTGACTCAATCCATGTGTGGAGTCAAAATCTAATTATAGCAGAATGCTATCATGGGTAGAATGTAGCTTTGTTTGAACGATCTCCAGGAACCAGTTTGTTTAAAAGAAAAGAACTTGAAAGAACATTTTCAGTACAACTGTGATTACTTACACCCCAGTATTTAAAATGCTGAGGTAAAAGTGTTTACAAGAATGCAAATGGTTAAAGTCTCTTTTTTATTTTGAATATAGAAAGGGCTGTAGTCGAGCAGACGTTTTATCTGCCGTTTCAAGGTGACACAACACAACTCCTTCAGGGCTTTGATTCAATTCTTCTTGGATCGGAATTATGATGAAGTAATTTTTTTTCAGAAATTGCCTATGTCACTTGTGGTATCTCTCTGCAAATTTCTCAAGTGTATTTTTACTCCTTGATAAGATGGCCTCAGACTCCATGGCAATGTCACATTTCTTGGCGTGGGACTTCATCCGGTGTGTAATTCTTTAAGTTGCAGCGGGTAAGAAATGCACATTTTGTCAAGGGAGTTTACGGAGGATGTAGATTTGGCGTTTCATTTTTTTTCACTAGAATTACATGTTTTTTATGCATTACAGAAATATGAAGTTATAGAGATATATTCCATAGATCTGAGCTTTCCACTGAATATAAGGTAGAATATAAGCTATAGGGTGTAATATGCTTCATATGCATATAATACAATATAATGTAATATGTCTAATATGCATTGTGGCATTGTTGTTGGTATTCCTCCAGTTTGTCCTGTTGGGTCTTTATGTCTGCTTATGGTCAATTTCCTCACATACATTAAACATACAGTAAGTATTATTAGGGAGTACATTTTCCTCTGATAAAGTGTCTCAAGTATTTTTGTGACAGGATGCTCATGAAACTGGCATCTCGTTAAGAATACTGTTTATGTTTTAGAATTTGTATGTATTTCATCTTAATTTTATTTTCATTCTTTTTACCATTTTGTCCTAGTTTCTTTCTTTATTCCCCAGTTTGAAACAGCCAATTATAATTGTTAGTGTCTGCAGCTGGCCGCCACTTATTATTCATTCTGTCGTTCATCAGCTGACCTGTATATTCACTGTGCCACAGGACTGCCCATCAGGCTCTGTTGAACGACAAGTCAGGGGAAACCCTGCCAACTGAAAACCTCTGACTTAGGGTTCCACCGCCCACTTGTCTGCCAATCAATGCTCCCCTTTCAATGTTCCCCCACTGAGGTTGTCTTTTATGAACCATCCCTTGCTAGATTTAAACTCACAGTCCTGCCATTGTACCTTTATAGCTAGTGCTTTTCTTGGTCATTTGCTTTCAGTTTCTCTGAAATGGACACATGTAGTTCTTCCATTTTTACATTTCAGTTTACCGTTTACAATGTTTTCATTTTTGAGAGTGCAAGACAGTTTTCAACTGTTGGCAGCGGAGTTGTAAACTGCAGGTACATGTATTTATTATGGTGCATGTTGGTGCATACTTTAGTTATATAATGCCCACTGTTCAATACAGGAGAATATAGGAATAATGTAACTCCACAAGAGCAAGTTGCCCGCAACCGTGAGGTATCAGGGGTTGGTTCTTGAGCAGGGGTTTGTAGGTAATAATAAAGCCCCTCCCCCAGACCTTCTGAACACCACAGCTCTACCTCCACCTGCTAACACCTAAGTCTGCTGAGAGAGGATCTTCCACAACCAAACACAGAGTTACACAACGTGACCGATACATGCTCATACACTTTTCATGTGGGAGGAAAGAAAATGAATCAGTTAAATGGGTCCCAGTTTACAGTGGCCCTAATACCCATTTAATTACACTGTGACTACAGAAGTAGGAACAGTGTAACGGCTAGGTGTGTATACTGTTCCCACCAATCATAATATAGCTAGCTAGCCAATTCATTCCCCTATTCCTCCACAATCATGATATGAACATGCTCAAATATATCGTTTTTACAGTTGTAAGTACAATGTATCAATGTGTACATACACAGTAGTTACACTGCATCTCAGCACTTGATCCAATAAAGCAGGTGATTATACAATTAACTCACCTCACCTGGTTTCTTGTGTTTAAATTGGTTGCAGATTTTAAGGTGAAAACAAAAAGGAGCAGGTCCCTGTGGCTCCCTGTGGATTGAGAACCCCTGCTCTAGAGAACATTTTAAAAAGCCCCCCCCTGAAAGTGTCAGAACAAAGCAAAGGCCATTCCACCTGGGACCAGATGGCCCACTTTACTTTGAAGGAAAACTTATCTAATTATACTGAGCCCAACTTTTTAATGTTTTACTGAAGGGCAGCTGTGTAAATATATGGTACCCTTCAAAACAGAGGTACTGTTTTTCTATCTGCTCGCTGTCTGGCAATCTCTGTCCCTGTCTCCCACACATTCTCTCTCACTCTTTCTCTCTCTCTCTCTCTCTCTCTCTTCTCTCTCTCTCTCTCTCTCTCTCTCTTTCTCTCCCTCTTTACCACCCAACTCCCCCCAAATATCTTGTTCCTTTCCCCCCTGGTGTCTAACAACAGTCCAGCAGTGGCCAGTTATCACCCCTAATTGGACGCTGGGCATGTCTGTTTGACAAATCTGATGTGACCTTTGTGTGAACTGAAACATGAGGCCCTTTATATGTAGAATGCAGATTTTTAAGATAAACAGATTCCTAAGATACTTTACTTTAGGGAAAGGGTAAACCCTCACTCACCACACGGGGCCCCCATCAGGGGTCCAGGGCATTGCCGGGCCCTTGAGTGAGAGGGAGGGTTCCCTGGCTGCAGACCCCCAGCAGGGGCCCCTGAGTGGAGCTGTACATAGGGTCACCCGAGAGCCTGCTCTAGCAGGCCCCTTTGGAGCAACATGCTAATGAGCTCTTTAGCATTCTCACTCCAATCCAGCAGCTGACAGCAGACATTCCGCTGACTGGAGTGATGAGCTGAAGCATTGCTGAAAGGCATGGAGCCACACAATAATTTCCCATCTGACACTAGCTACTGTGCCGTGCTCCTCTTACCATTTCCACGCTGGCTCCGAACAATCATGCCATCCTCCATACGCGTGCTGTAAAATAAATCGCAGCACTGCGGGAGACGTTTGGGAGGTCAGCTTGAGTATACATTGCTGGAGAAATTAAACATCATTAATTTTCACGCAGCTGCCTATTAGCATCCCAAAATTTGTGTTTTTGGTGTTCGTGATTTACCATTCGGTCATAGGAGAGCTAGGGGTTGGAGTTTGTATTGGGGTTTTTTATTTTATTTCCAGGGAGTACTAAGTGAAGAAAGAAGTAGAGCAAGCATGATGTACAAATTAGTCTACTCAAATACAAATTATTTATGGTATTGGATTTGATAGAACAAATTATAGTGGGTAGCCTATACACACAGCATCAATATGCTGCATGACTCCTAAGAAAGAAAAAACGTTAATAGAAGAGTATTTCCTAGCGGTCTAACGCACCACACTTTGGCTGGTCCGGTGTGGTGTGCGCTGCCTGTCAGGGATGCGGTTCGGAACCCGCGTCTCTACCAGACCAGCCCTGAGTCAGCCCGATCAGAGGTGGCATTTGGCTGTCCGCCTCCGGGGAAGGGGGGAGGGTGAGCCGGCACAAGTCCGTCGAGGAGCAGGAAAAAGGCATCCGTGGTAGAATTCCGTCTCAGAAGAGGCGGATAAATTCGGCCCAGAAATAATGTCTCGCCCCGGAGGACGGGCAGCGGACTCGTGGGGGAGGGGGAATTGAGATAAATAGAGGGTATAATTGGCAACCAAATTGGGAGAAAAACGGGAAGAAAATTAGAAAGAAAAAAAAGGAAAAAAAAGAGTATTTCCACCATATTTCCTTTACAATGTTCTTGTGTGGGTTCATATTCTATCTTGTGCAAAATTGGTGACAGCCTGTATAGCTAGGTGCATAGGTGGCACTTAAGTTTTAAGTGTTCACAAAGGTTTGATTAACTGAATTTCTGAAATTATAAATGACACAATACAGACAGTGGGAGGACATTGGAGATGTTGAAGTGCTTTTGGACAAGCTGAGCCCTTTCCTTAGCTGCTGTTCTTATTTACCACGTTGCAACACATTTATAGAGTCAAGGCTGGGACCATTGCCGTTTTTACAATTTTAACATGCAATTTCCACTTGTTATTCATGCTAACTTCAAGGTTGTTCAGTAGCGCTCAAACATGACATGGTTATAAATACTTTATAAAGAGTTAATAACTGAATTATATTCGATTAAAAACACGTTGATGTTTAGTTTAAAAATATTTGTTAAAATAACATGTTTAACATGTAACAAATTTACTAAATAAGCATCATTTTAGTAATTATGTGTACCTGCATCCCAACAGGGCAAGTTAATAACACATTTAGTAACATTCACTATTCATGTTTGACTACACACTGACTCCCCAGTATTATTTTTTACATATTAAAGCAGCTTTACATTGAGCAAAGAGAAAGAGGCTGAGAGAATGAGAGAGAAACCCAACTTTAAAAAACCCTTTTTTGTAAATGCATTGCCATATTCACTGTTTGAGCTGATCACTTTGTCCATATTCTCCCAGAGGCCCCGGGCAAAGCCATGTCTGTTTCTGCTTCACTGGGTTTAGACACCATATGGCGCAAGATATTTTCAAATCTATAATTTGTTGGGGGGGGGGGTTAGTCCTCTCCCGGGTGGCCAGGCTTACACTATGTGGTCCTGACTCTGAGAACCCTCCCCCTCACCCCAGTGCAGTTTGGCCCTAACTCTAAATAACACATTCAAGCAAATGTTACTTTATTTTACTTTACTGTAAAGGCATTATATTACATGCATTTCATCTTCTTCTGCATGCACATTTATTTAAATATATTTTTGTGCTGTATTGCTTGCTAAGAGCAAAATTTCAATTATATTAATAATAACAATAATATTTGTAACTATTCTGATTATTATGTTACAAATGTTTGCCAGTGACTGATGAATAATCAATATTACAGTGTCTAAACTTATGATAAATGAGGTCCAATATGTTCTAGGCTATAGAATCATCTGTGTGAAACTATCTATGACTACAGTGAGGTCTCCACGCCCCTATTATATATATATATATATATCTCACATATTTTTATATAAGTCCATGAATGGGTATATTCTGTATTTTACATTAACCTTTATTGTTAGCTAAACATTGTTAAGTCAGCTTCAAATACACGCTCAATTGCAAACATCTTTTTTTTCATTCCATTAGCTTATTTTTTCTTATGATTTGCCAATTGTCAAATCAAATCTTTCCTGCACAAAAAAAACAACTCACCTCTGAAATCCAACAATATTATTTTTATAAAACAAATTTGATTTGTCCGAACGCCACACTTACAATCCTCTTCCTTGACCTCAGGACTTTTGTGGTTTTTGCTTTTGGTCATTACATCACTGTTATAAAGCAGCTCATTCATTTGGCTACTGGGAAAATAGGGGGAAGAAAGATAAAAAGAAAAAAGAAAATAGGTCAGTGGCGATGAGCCTTGGGCAGTTTTGCCTCTGAAGGTGCTGCTGTGTACAGTTGAATCTTCCTTCTGTTTCACCGTCATAGGGTTAAAAGAGGAGGGAAATGGGCAAAAAACCCATGTGTTTTTAAAACAATGTCTGATTTAAAAATGGGTAATGAAACAGCTGATAACTATCTTCAAGCCTTGGCAGGCATATTACGACACTGGTAAAGGAGTGAAGCACCTAATGTGTACTAATCAAATATAAACTCTCAGGTCCTTAAGAAAACTTCAAAACATAATTGCATTTAATAAAAAAGTCACATCTTTTGTCTAGTTTACAAAGCCTACAGTCAACTCCAAAATTATTCACATCCCTGAGCAAAAAAGGTCAGCATAAAAAAAATATTTTACATACCTATAAAGGTAAATGAGCTATAGTTTATGATAAAACATTTCAAAATTATATTCTTTAATAGTAATATTCTAGTATTCAAAAAGAATTTGGTTAACAGGTATTTTTCCCCCAAAAAATGTGTCACAATTTTTCAGATCCTTGTTTTGAACGCTTGAATTCAAAGTACCTCCCTCGCAAGGATGAGACTACTGATTAATCTTCTATAGTGTTTTATGAGATTGGTGAACATATTGGAGGGATCTTTGACAATT